>OZ014507.1:39733805-40352687 GCA_963966075.1 Aphodius sticticus | reverse complement strand
TCTCTCTCTATCTCTCTCTCTCTCTCTCTCTCTCTCTCTCTCTCTCTCTCTCTCTATCGTCTCTCTCTCTCTCTCTCTCTCTCTTCTCTCTCTCTCTCTCTCTCTCTCTCTCTATCTCTCTCTCTCTATCTCTCTCTCTCTCTCTCTATCTCTCTCTCTCTCTCTCTCTCTCTCTCTCTCTCTCTCTCTCTCTCTCTCTCTCTGGCACTATCAATGTACCATGCATTGGTGGCCTCAAGAATTTTCTTATGGGATAATGTTCTGGGGAGTTCTTCGGATGTGGAAAAAATATTTAAAATTCAAAAAATCCTGTTTAAGAATTATTTGTCATCTCAAAAATAGGGAATCCTGTAGGGAGTGGTTCAAATGCAAAAGAATACTAACGGTAACTGCGATGTATGTTAGAGAAAGCTGCTGCTTTGTCAAGAAACACTATGACACCCTGTTTTCGATGTTTGAGCCTCAACACCATCATCAAACTAGAACAAATATCGCTGCGCTGCTTAGAATTCCTCAAACTAAGTATGACAAAATTCATCGCGGCGTAGTGGTTCAACTACTAAAAATGTTCAACAAAGTACCCCAAGAGGATCGATTCAGAAGAGAACCTCACTATTTTTTTAATTGAGAAATCACCGTACAACATTACAGAATATTTTGAATTGTAATTTTTCATATTTTTTTTTCTCTTTGTTTGACTTGTTCTATGCATTTGTGCTTTTCGAATAAACTTTATTTATTTATTATTTATTTATTTATTTAGTTACCTTAATCTTTAAAACATATTGACAGTAATCCTTGAGTAATCCAAGCCGATCGTTTTCTATCTTTATTCTTTAATTGCTTGGTAATAGTTGCATTTTTCTCAGCCAACATAATGTGCGACACCAAATAATCCAGGATTTGAATCTTCTGTTACTCGAGTATATTTATTGATGCAAGACACAAAGCCGTAGCCATACAATAAATTGAAGTATTCATGAGTCTCCCGCTTCTGTGGATCAAGTATTTCAACGTTAATATTCGCCACGGAACAACTCGGCGCGACAATGAGGGCGAGCACCAAAGTAATCATGTAAATGCTCAAAAAATCGAAAAACATCATAGCAAGGTCGTCTATACATAGCAGTTACGGCTATTTTTGCATTTGCAATGTTGCACATTATTCTAAAAAAATGTTATTTCTCCATAAGTACAGATATCCACAACATGTTTTATAACTGACTTCACATTGACACAACACCGTCGTTGCGATTATAACAACTACCATTTGAATAAATCTTGTATCCCGGTAGTGAGAAAGAAGTATTCCAAATAAATCATTAGATGTTTGAGTCAATACAATTATATCATGGGTACAAGAGAGGGTATCTAGTAAGACAGTGAGCTCATCACAGTGCGCGGGCAACTTCTTATATTCGAGTAAAAGACAGTTAAATTCACACCCAGGGCCTTGGCCACCTTAACGACCACAATCCCGACAATCCTCACCGGGTCGCTCCTTGACCCCATGTACCTCCAGATTTCTATTTCTGTTGTATTGGTCGGTCGTAGATACATGCAGCTGCTATTCCTTAAGCCTCACATCCTTTTCATATGTTTCCTGGTTTAGAATACTGACTCTTTCAGTTCCCTGATCAAACTTCTTGACTCTTTTTCTCCTTTAATATTTCACCGTACTAGGCAGAAATACGCTCAAGCGTCTTAGTCAGGTCTAGTATTTTTGACTGCATATAGTCCATATCTTCCATATTAGTTACCTTAATCTTTAAAACACGTAACATATCGTTGACTTCCTCCATGTCCTTAGAATTACTTGAGACCTGTAGCTGTTTTGATAGTGAATTCATTTCATTAGGAGCTGAAAGTACTCTGGATCGTGTGCCTGTGCACACGGGTCACCTCCAAATCGCCTTTGGTTTATTAGTACGACGATATGTGTGCTCCTCCACGGAACATTCAAGTCCTGGTACAAACGCTGCACTGTGCATACTCCTGACTTGTTATTTTGATATTACACGATATCGACAGTGCGTCGATCAAAGTGCGCACTAAATCGATATACAGAAAATGGCGTTTCACATTCGATCCTATATCAAATAGAAATCGAAGATTTCAGTTCACTAACGGACACTAACTTTTATATCACAATGGAATGCAATACTGCGCATTACACCCCATTCACCACGACAACTCCCACGCAAATACACTGTAATTCGGGACTAAGATTTTCAACATGCTTACAGCACAACCACCACACTACCTACTCGCAATTCCAATTCTACTTGCTAATTGTTGTAAAACTTTCTCTATAGCAAATTTAATTTTCAGAACGATACTTTTCTGAGAAAATGATAGTTTTCGAGCAGTACAGTCATAGACAAAACAGTTTGGTCAGCTGTGGGTACCGGTACGCTGGCGAGCGATTTTGCGATTTTCAGCAATGAATAAACGTCGTGTAGAAATCAAACAACGTTGAATCTAGAGCGGCGCGCTTCAAATCGCTGAACTAGTAACCATGTCGGTCTAGATTCAACATTGTTTGATTTCTACACGACGTCAATTCATTATTTTTTTGACACAAAATCGAAAAATCTCTAGCCAGCTTGCCCGTACCCTATTACGTATTCTGAGGTATAATACCATTACCGATTTTGTCGGAATATTGTATGCAAAATCACCAAGATTATTACATACTGCTACACCTTATTATCCATGGTGAACGAGCCTTGTCCTTTCCTAGTCAAAGGCACTCATGTACCTACACTGTTCAACGGCCTCCTTTCAGTATTTAGTTGATTTGATTCACCCCAGTATCCGATGTTTTCAAGTAAATTTTTCTTTTCAGATATTTGCACCGAGAAGAGTTTACTGATGGGAGTTATAGAAGTACCCAAAATGAATTCTACACCATTAAACCAATCCCAACTGGACCCAATAGGAATAGAAAACACCATCTTACCGGATCGCGATGAAAACTTGGCGAAGGTAGAAATAGCCACATTAGCAATAATATTCCTCGTAACCATAATTGGTAATAGTACGGTTTTACTCGCGTTATGGACAAGAAGGCGGTATGCGGGTAGAAAAAAATTATCGAGGATGTATTTCTTCATATTACATCTCAGCGTGGCGGACCTAATAACAGCCTTTCTTAGCGTGTTGCCTCAAGTGGCATGGGAGGTGACTTTTCGGTTCAGAGGTGGTTTCTTGCTCTGTAAATTAGTGAAATTCGGACAAACTCTCGGACCCTACTTAAGTTCCTATGTGTTGGTGGCTACTGCCATTGACAGACATCAAGCGATCTGCTACCCACTAACCTATTGCTCTTGGACATCCCGACGATCGAAAGGTATGGTGTGGATTGCTTGGGGCGTCAGCTTATCCTTCTCTATCCCACAGGTAAGTGATTATATTCTGATTTAAAAAGTCACACGTGTTCGTGGTGTTGACTTAACTTAATATAGACCAGTAGCCACATAATAATGTTGTGCAGTTCCAAATTATTGCGGATTGTCGATCTATATTATAGTGCAATATTAATAAATAATATTGATTTTGGTAAAATAATTCATCACAGTAGGATATAACCAGGCAATATAAAGAATGTTCGAAAAATACTGGGACCTAAATATTGACGTTTCATATCCATAGTTAATTGTAAATTATTTTCGTAGGACGTTTGTAACCTTATTTCAGCACATGTGACATTTTCTTTTGAATACTATTGTAATCGGACAGATATTTTCCATCGAATAATCATGGTGTGGCCATTAGGTACCCGTGAAAAAATGACTCACTGGCCAAAAACCAATTAAATCACGCTAGAGGGCGCCAGTACTGCAATGTCGACCAAAATCGATTTCGTTAGTGTTTATTTGACAATCTTCGACAATTTTCACCAATTCATAGCCACCTAGATGAATACACAAAAAAGTTATTTTTGCGTTGCCTTGGTGATAAAAATTGACGATCGATATGTTTTTGTGTTCAGAATGTTATCTTGATTGAAAACATCACACAAAGAATATAGGGAGCCATTTAAAATTTCAATGATGAGGTCATTTCCGGAAAAACCGAAGGTCATATTAACCTCAAGAGTATCCCAAACAATGGATTTTTACGTCTGTTAACAGTTTCCCAAATTTCATTAATCTAGCTTTATAAACGGGAGTCCCTATGCCGTGGGTCACCCGGTATGTATATATATATATATATAACAAATAGAGGCAGTAACGACCATATATATGTACAATATAAAGCAACTTTAAATATTAGGAATTTTTGGTCTAGGGCGAAATAAGGTAACTCCTTTTTTCTATGTTCTAATTTTCGCTTCAAAAGCTTTTGCTTATAAAAGCTTCATCAGGAACGGGCTAAAAGAAACAAAAATCCTGACTTCTAACAGTAATGAACAATGATATCAAAACTTACAACCAGAGTTCTGCGAAGTTGGCACGGACAAAGAAATTATCACCACCGACGAAGAGGCCCAGCACAAAACACATCTACACGCTCACAAGGCAAATACATGTCCACAATCACAAAATAATTTAACACTAAATGGACCGACATGTCACCATTTTTACAACGAACAGCTATGAAAACAAACATGAAGTTTCAGCGAAATGAAACTCCAAACTAGCAGGGATGCCAACGCCAGCACGAACCGACTCGCGTTAATTTTTAAAATTATAGTTGATAAGAAAAGAATAGATACTACTTAATTGACTAGTGTCTGATTTAAAGTTCAAACAACCGGTGATGTTACGTTGGATGTGAAACATTTCAAAAAACAATCTTGATCTGTAGTTGTTTTCACGGGCAATGACCTCAGTATGTTCAAACTTTATAACGTGGTTACTATCAGCGCTGTGCAAAGCGACTGCGCAATTTTTCTTTTTTAATTTTGTGTCGCTTTTATGCAATGCCAACCGTGATTTAAGCCATTGGCTAGTTTGGCCATAATATTTTAAGGAACAGCCCCCACAGGGAATGCAATATATAATATTAGATTGCAGAGGCTGCGGAGTTTTATCTTTTATGTTAGAAAAAATGCCACCAACAGTTTTAACATTGCTCAAGACTACACGAAAAGCGTCGTTGCTAAAAATATTCACAAGCTTAGTGGACAAATTGCTAACCATAGTCAGTTTTTATATCTCACACTTGGCCTGCTACACCCGTCATCAGTGGCCTGCTCATTAAAGGGGGTGTTATAAATGAGTCTTTGAATTAGCGATTTAGGGTACCCATTATTGCAGAACATGTTACTTAACTTTTTTAGGTTCGCGCCCACAAGAGAGACGTCGCTAATGCGTACTACCCTACTCCTCATCGCCAACACAGTATTTATTTTCTGGCTAATAGAGTGGCTAGAATGAAAATTGATGTATCTACCTGAGGCAGTAGGTTTCATGTACCAGTCCAACATAATCCGGTTGGATGTAGGTTCACGCATCACCATAGTGTCTAGAAAGGGAACTCCATGATGAACTCCATGAAAAAAGTTAAGTAACATGTTCTGCAATAATGGGTACCCTAAATCGCTAATTCAAAGACTCATTTATAACACCCCCTTTAATGAGCAGGCCACTGATGACGGGTGTAGCAGGCCAAGTGTGAGATATAAAAAACTGACTATGGTTAGCAATTTGTCCACTAAGCTTGTGAATATTTTTAGCAACGACGCTTTTCGTGTAGTCTTGAGCAATGTTAAAACTGTTGGTGGCATTTTTTCTAACATAATATTATATATTGCATTCCCTGTGGGGGCTGTTCCTTAAAATATTATGGCCAAACTAGCCAATGGCTTAAATCACGGTTGGCATTGCATAAAAGCGACACAAAATTAAAAAAGAAAGATTGCGCAGTCGCTTTGCACAGCGCTGATAGTAACCACGTTATAAAGTTTGAACATACTGAGGTCATTGCCCGTGAAAACAACTACAGATCAAGATTGTTTTTAGAAATGTTTCACATCCAACGTAACATCACCGGTTGTTTGAACTTTAAATCAGACACTAGTCAATTAAGTAGTATCTATTCTTTTCTTATCAACTATAATTTTAAAAATTAACGCGAGTCGGTTCGTGCTGGCGTTGGCATCCCTGCTAGTTTGGAGTTTCATTTCGCTGAAACTTCATGTTTGTTTTCATAGCTGTTCGTTGTAAAAATGGTGACATGTCGGTCCATTTAGTGTTAAATTATTTTGTGATTGTGGACATGTATTTGCCTTGTGAGCGTGTAGATGTGTTTTGTGCTGGGCCTCTTCGTCGGTGGCGATAATTTCTTTGTCCGTGCCAACTTCGCAGAACTCTGGTTGTAAGTTTTGATATCATTGTTCATTACTGTTAGAAGTCAGGATTTTTGTTTCTTTTAGCCCGTTCCTGATGAAGGGTATTATAAGGGGGGAAACGTCGGCGGTGGCAGGCGGTGGTTCCGTTCGGCTTATCGACGATGATGGGCCGTGTGTGGACGATCGTCGGGCCGTCGCCGATAGGTTTAAAGAAAAAATTTTTGGAGACAAGCTGGTGGATGCACATTTTAACGAGTCGGTCACTGACATTGCAAATGTAAAGTCATCTATATTTTTGCACCCGGCTACTGCCGCGGAGGTACGCGGAGTTATAGCATCCATAAAGTCAAAGTTTTCATGCGGAGTTGATGGCGTTCCTCCTTTTGTGGTGAGGTTATCGGTTGATAGTACGGCTGAGATATTGGCATATCTTGTGAACGGTATGCTCTCGCAGGGAGTTTTTCCCGATGGACTTAAATCTGCTATAGTGTTGCCAATGCACAAAAAGGGATCGAAAGACAAAGTAGATTACTATCGGCCGGTGTCAGTTTTGTCGGCATTCTCTAAGGTTTTTGAGAGAATATTATATAATAGGCTCTATGATTTCTTTTCGGGTTGCGGTGTCATATCGCCCAGCCAGTTCGGCTTCTTGCCGGGACTGTCGTGTGAGTCTGCATTGTTCGAATCAATTTGCAGGACTTTGGACGATGTTGACAGGGGGCGCAATGTGGCGGCGTTGTTTTTTTGATATGTCCGGTGCGTTTCACACGGTGGTACACGAGAGGTTGTTGAGTAAATTGAGTTTGCTGGGCATTAGGGGAATTGCAATAAAACTTTTAGAATCGTATTTGCAAGATAGGTGTCAGACGGTGAGTGTTGGTGGCTGTTTGTGCTCGGAGTCATCCATGTTAAATGTGGGAGTCCCACAGGGATCAATTCTTGGACCCCTGCTATTTCTGATTTATATGAACGATTTACAGAGACATATGAGAGTTGGGCATCTTTTTCAGTTTGCTGACGATACCAGTGTGGTGGTATCGCATGAGGATTTTGCGAGACTCTCTGCACTGGTGGCGGAAGCGGTTGACTCGATGACTCACCGGTGTGATCAAAATGGCATGCTCTTAAATCATTCAAAAACTGCATTACTTCAGTTTTCTCTGGGTGTGACCCAGGAATTAATATTGGTCAGGCAATCGGGCGTTTCGATACCGCTAAATTCTTCCATTAAGTTCCTCGGTGTCCATGTGCAGAGTAATTTAAGATGGGATAGCCACATCAGCTCTACAGTCAAGAAGTTAAACAGTAGATACTTTTCCTTTTATAAATTGAGAAATATTGTTCCCATTGACACTCTAAAAACTTATTATTTTTCTTGTGTAGAGTCTGTGCTGGCATATGGGATCATTTTGTGGGGCTCGTCAAGCGATGCAATTTCCCTGTTTCGGCTGCAGAAGCGAATAATAAGATGTATGCTGAAACTGGGCTACCGGGAGCCATGTAGGCCGTATTACAGGGAACACGGTATATTAACGCTTCCTTGTTTGTATATATATATCGACTATTATGCTATTATATACGAAACGTGAATGTTTTTCAGAAAAATAGCGATATATCGACGTCTATGTTAACTCGAGGGGCGTCGCGACTTGCAATTCCGCGACATACATTATCAGCCTTCGAAGCTGGACCGGGTTATATGATTGTTAAGTCATTTAATGCCCTGCCTACCGTTATATCAACTAAAACGGGGATGGTATTTAAAAGAGAACTAAAAAAGTACCTGGTTGCCCATTCTTTCTACTCCATAGTGGAATATCTGTCTGCGAACAACTCTGTTAAGCTCTCTGTTTGATTGATTGCAAGAGCGTATACGTTGTGTTTTGTTGCGACTGTGTGTGGATTTCTGTTTTATATTTATCTTGCACTTGCACGTTTTTATTACTACCTATGTATTTTTGACTATTGTCTATATCTCGCATGATCATATGGCAAATAAAGATTTATTTATTTATTTATATTTAATTAATAAAGCGAAAATTAGAACATAGAAAAAAGGAGTTACCTTATTTCGCCCTAGACCAAAAATTCCTAATATTTAAAGTTATATATATATATATATATATATTTATTTAAATAAATTAGTTAGCCTTGTCAATATATTAAAAACACAACTTTTTCACAAAAATTGTTTATTTTTCTTGGGAATAGAGGCTTTGTTAACAAAAATTTTTACACGTTCACTAAATCTTACGATGAGACAAACATATTAAAACTCTTTTCTTGTTATCTGACGTTTCGGCGCTATTTGCGTCTTGGTCACAGATATACTGAATTGTGAAAACTAGTAACAGACGCATCGAGTACATACACAAAACCGAGAGAGAGAATCCAAACTTGCTAGACTTGTCATATGGAATTTTGAACTGGTTTACAATATTTTGAAGATTTATTTTGGTTAAATTTAAACATTTACGTATTTTCTAGAATTAACTTATAACACTTTGACAAATTAATGTCTGATCTATCATTCACTGCTTTTTTATTTTGAAATATTTCAATTGACTCCAACACACATCTTGCTTTTAAGTTTTTTTCCTTCTGTATCACTTTCACATCTTTAAAGTTAAACTGGTGTCCTGTGTCTTCCTGGTGTTTCTTCAGAGCTGTGATGTTTTTGGCGTATTTATGTCCCTTCAACCTTTCTTCGACTAACTGTTCTGTTTGCCCTATATACACTTTTTCACATTCGTTACAAGGAATTTGATATACACAATGCGATTGCTTTAGTAGAGGTGTTGGGGCTTTTAGTCTTGTGTAAAGTTTCGTGAGGTTATTTGTGCTTTTGTGAGCAACTTTTATATTAAATGGTTTTATTATACGGCCAATTTTTTCCGATAGGTTCTTGACGTATGGTATTGAGATATATTTATATGTGTCTGGTTCAGGAACTACAGTCGGTTGTGTCATTGTTGCCAATCGGTTGCCACTGTTAAATACTTTTTGTCTCGTTATTATCTTTTTAATTAAACTTTCTGGGTAGTTGTTTTTTTGTAAAATGCTTTCTGTTTTTCGTATAGCTTCACCACGATATTCCGGACTTGATAATTTAATAGCTCGATCAGCAAGACTTTTAATCACGCTTATCTTGTATGATAGTGGTTGTACTGAGTTGTAATTTATATATCTGTGGGATGATGTTGCTTTTGTGTACCACTTTGTATATATTTTGTTGTTCTTGTGTATCAGCGTTGTGTCTAGAAAGTTTATTGTATTTGTATTGTGCATTTCCATCGTGAATTGAAGCCTGTTATTATAGTTGTTAAATACATTTAATACTTCAGTTTCTTTCTGTTTCGGTACAGCGAGTATGCAATCGTCTACATATCTTTTAAAGAACGGTATGTCGATTGATATGGATGAAAGTATATTTGCTTCTAGTTCCTCCATCACGATTTGTGCGACAACGCTCGATACCGGAGAACCCATAGCACAGCCGTATATCTGTTTGTAGAATTTGTCTTTAAATTGAAAGTATGTGTGAGTGAGTGTGATTTCTACTGCCTCCAGAAATTCTTTTTTTGGTAGGAATGCTGTGTCTTCCAACTGGTGCCATCTTTTGCTTATAGCCTCTTTTACCAGTGATATCGGCACATTAGTATATAACGATATTACGTCTAATGAAATAAGGTGGTATGATTCATTTAATGAGATTTTGTCTATAAATTCCTTAAAATTCCATGAATCCTTGACATAGTATTCGTTTTTTCCGGTTATGGCTGTTAAATTGTTAGCCAGCTGTTTGGCTAATTTATAAAAAGGTGACTGAATGCATGATAATATTGGCCTGAGTGGAATATTTGCTTTATGTAATTTTGGCAATCCGTATATTTTAGGTGGTTGTGCATTGTGTATCTTTAGTTGGGTTGCAAGTTCTTTTGATACTAGTTTCTTTGCTAACCATTTATTAATCATATCATTATTCTTGTTTTGATATATCTTGGTTGGATTACTACGGAGTATAGTATAGGTGGTGTTATCTTGTAAAAGTGTGTTCATTTTTTGTTCATACAATGCCGTGTCCATTACAACAGTTTTATTTGTTTTATCGGCTCTTAAAACACTTATCTGTTTGTTGTCCTTTAAAAATATCTTTGTCTTATTTATATTCTTCACCAGTTGTTTGTTTTGTAAGTTTAGGCTAATATTTTTTGTTTTAGAATTATGGATTGTATTGCTTACCTTGGTAGCGATTTCACTTTTTTGGTCAGTGTTTAGATGTTGAATCCCACCTTCGATATTGGCAATTATATTATTAGTTGGTAGTTGGTTCCTTTGGTATTCGATCAAAAAACTTGGACCAAGGCTTAAAATATGGGTTATTTCATCAGGTAGTTCAGTTTCTGATAGATTCGTTATCCATTCCTTATTGTTGACAGATGCGGTAGTACCTAGTTGTTTGTTTTGAAGACTTTCGATCTTCTGCCTTTGTGTTTCCTTGACTTCATTGTTTTTCCGTTGAATTTTTTGTGCGAATTTCCCAAGGTATTCCTGGATTAATTGTCGTTCTGGTATTTCGAGCAATTCATTTTCCTTTACTGTGACTGTACGTGTTAGTTGTTTTATCTTCCTTGTGACGTCTGTGAGAAGCAATTGGATTGTAGATCTTTGGAAAGTTTGGACATTGTTTATAAACCTTTGTTTAAGCTGGTGCTGTTCAAATTCGATGTGTTTGTG
Organism: Aphodius sticticus; assembly: GCA_963966075.1. Classification (NCBI taxonomy): domain Eukaryota; kingdom Metazoa; phylum Arthropoda; class Insecta; order Coleoptera; family Scarabaeidae; genus Aphodius; species Aphodius sticticus. The sequence continues at coordinate 40,341,652 of OZ014507.1, read as the reverse complement.
GTTGAACTGAAGAAAAGTTGGTGTTAGTCCTAATGTTTTTGTCGTTAACAAAAATATACGTTGATTTTTCGCTTTCATTAATTTTTCCTTGCACTTCATTAGTTTCTTCATCAGGGAATGTGTCTGTAGTCCGTATTGTGTCTGTATATCACTTAAATTTGGTCCAATCTCCATTTTCACCCGGAGTTATATAGTATTTATTTAAATAAATTAGTTAGCCTTGTCAATATATTAAAAACACAACTTTTTCACAAAAATTGTTTATTTTTCTTGGGAATAGAGGCTTTGTTAACAAAAATTTTTACACGTTCACTAAATTTTACGATGAGACAAACATATTAAAACTCTTTTCTTGTTATCTGACGTTTCGGCGCTATTTGCGTCTTGGTCACAGATATACTGAATTGTGAAAACTAGTAACAGACGCATCGAGTACATACACAAAACCGAGAGAGAGAATCCAAACTTGCTAGACTTGTCATATGGAATTTTGAACTGGTTTACAATATTTTGAAGATTTATTTTGGTTAAATTTAAACATTTACGTATTTTCTAGAATTAACTTATAACACTTTGACAAATTAATGTCTGATCTATCATTTACTGCTTTTTTATTTTGAAATATTTCAATTGACTCCAACACACATCTTGCTTTTAAGTTTTTTCCCTTCTGTATCACTTTCACATCTTTAAAGTTAAACTGGTGTCCTGTGTCTTCCTGGTGTTTCTTGGTGACACCAGTTTAACTTTAAAGTTAAACTGGTGTCACCAAGAAACACCAGGAAGACACAGGACACCAGTTTAACTTTAAAGATGTGAAAGTGATACAGAAGGGAAAAAACTTAAAAGCAAGATGTGTGTTGGAGTCAATTGAAATATTTCAAAATAAAAAAGCAGTGAATGATAGATCAGACATTAATTTGTCAAAGTGTTATAAGTTAATTCTAGAAAATACGTAAATGTTTAAATTTAACCAAAATAAATCTTCAAAATATTGTAAACCAGTTCAAAATTCCATATGACAAGTCTAGCAAGTTTGGATTCTCTCTCTCGGTTTTGTGTATGTACTCGATGCGTCTGTTACTAGTTTTCACAATTCAGTATATCTGTGACCAAGACGCAAATAGCGCCGAAACGTCAGATAACAAGAAAAGAGTTTTAATATGTTTGTCTCATCGTAAGATTTAGTGAACGTGTAAAAATTTTTGTTAACAAAGCCTCTATTCCCAAGAAAAATAAACAATTTTTGTGAAAAAGTTGTGTTTATATATATATATATATAATGGATGTTAATTCTTTGCAGAAACCTGCATATATTGATATAAAACTTTGAAATAGTTAATACAAGATGGCGGTAATTTTTTAAGTTAAAAAACTACAGCCACGCCTGGGATTCGAACCCAGATATACGGATTGCCGGTCCGACGTTTTACCAATTAGACTAACGTGACCTATGACATACAATAGGTTAATTTTCACTAATAATAAGCAATCCGTATATCTGGGTTCGAATCCCAGGCGTGGCTGTAGTTTTTTAACTTAAAAAATTACCGCCATCTTGTATTAACTATTTCAAAGTTATATATATATATATATATATATATATATACAGTGCTTCCCAAAGGTAACGGATAAATTCTATAAAATCTTAAATAAAAATATTTGAGAAAAATGCTCCGACACGTCGATTTTTACTTTTAAATTACTATCCTAACATACACTCTTTAGCCCCCACCCCTTCACCCCTAAGGGGTGGTAACCACAACTTTAAAAATTCAAATAGCAAAGTACCCCTTGCGATACCTCAATTGATAGACTTTTTTAATCTGAATACGAAGAAAAAAAAATTATCGAAATCGGTTGATAAATAACGGCGATATTTATCAAAATTTATTTATACACGAAATTGAGGAATAACAAAATTTAATTAACTAATCCTTAATTAATTGTTCAAAGTGCTGCGCGTTAACGACGAGACAATGCCCTAATCTATCCCCAAACGCTTGTTGAACATTTTCTAACATTTTATTTTGAGTTTTCGAACATTCCTGGAGTCATTAAGTGAATGACTGCAGGAATTCTTTCCTTTAACGCCTCAATATTTACAGGTCTATTAAAATAAACTTTACTTTTTAAATAGCCCCAAAGAAAATAATATAGTGGGGTTAAATCTGGCGATCTTGCTGGACATTCAATATGCCTTCATCTACCAATCCATTAGGAAATTTGAAAATATTTGGATTAGGGAATACTTGATCGAGGTATTCTCGAACTTGTCGCGCATAGTGTGTAACCTTGCTGTAACCAAATTCTGTCCTTGTGTCTATCAGGATCTTCTGCGTTGGGAAACAATACCGCTAAAGTAGGTAGTAGTTCATTTCGCAGTAAGTTCAGATAACGTTCACCATTCAGTGCTCCGTCGAAAAATATGGTCCAATAATTCTAGAACCCACCACACCACACATTAAGGTTTTGAGGATATTTTGTGTTCGCTTCCACCATCCAATGCGGATTTTGACGAGCCCAGTAACGGCAATTTTGTTTATTGGCGGTACCATTCAGACAAAATGTTGCCTCATAAGAAAAAAACGATGTTTCTAATTAAGCAAGGATTTTCATTAGAGAGTTCCATCATTGTCTCACAAAATCATACTCATACACACTCATACTCACTTCATACGGGTGAAATTTGTGTCTTCGAAATAATCTGGACAATATTTGGATTAGGGAATACTTGATCGAGGTATTCTCGAACTTGTCGCGCATAGTGTGTAACCTTGCTGTAACCAAATTCTGTCCTTGTGTCTATCAGGATCTTCTGCGTTGGGAAACAATACCGCTAAAGTAGGTAGTAGTTCATTTCGCAGTAAGTTCAGATAACGTTCACCATTCAGTGCTCCGTCGAAAAATATGGTCCAATAATTCTAGAACCCACCACACCACACATTAAGGTTTTGAGGATATTTTGTGTTCGCTTCCACCATCCAATGCGGATTTTGACGAGCCCAGTAACGGCAATTTTGTTTATTGGCGGTACCATTCAGACAAAATGTTGCCTCATAAGAAAAAAACGATGTTTCTAATTAAGCAAGGATTTTCATTAGAGAGTTCCATCATTGTCTCACAAAATCATACTCATACACACTCATACTCACTTCATACGGGTGAAATTTGTGTCTTCGAAATAATCTGGACACTGTACTTTTTGACGCACTAACTTGTGAAGCGACCTCCGCAAGGGTTGAATGATTTTCTTGCACCATTAAAACAGCATCCAATTGTCGGTTTTCAATTAAGGCCAATGGACGTCCTGCCTTAGGCTTATCCCGTACATGACCGAGATCGCGAAATTTGTTTTCGATTCGACTTACTGTAGATTCCGATATTGGCGGACGGTCCGGGTGCGTTTCATTGAACAAAACACGAACTTCTTCATGCGTCCGGCTTCTATCTCCAAACCCAATCATTAAAACTTCGATTCTTTCGGTTTCTGTAAATCTCATTTTGCAACTATTTCTTCAATGACGAAAAATCTGAATTGTGTTTGACATAAGTAAAAACAAGTTGCAATTGTTTGAACGATATTGCTTGCCCGCGTCAACAGCGCTTACTCGAATATTGACGTTCTTCTTTGAATACATTTTGGTAAATATCGCGGTTATTTATCAACTGATTTTGATAATCTTTTTTTCGTTGTATTCAGAATAAAAAAATCTATCAATTGAGGTATCGCAAGGGGTACTTTGCTATTTGATTTTTTTAAGTTGGGGTTGCCACCCCTTAGGGGCGAAGGGGTGGGGGGCTGAAAAGTGTATGTCAGGATAGTAATTTAAAAATAAAAATCGACGTGTCAGAGCATTTTTCTGAAATATTTTTATTTAAGGTTTTATTGAATTTATCCGTTACTTTTGGGAAGCACTGTATATATATATATATATATATATATATATATATATAATTGGTATGAAAATATTCGACCTCTTTAACTAGGAGATTGTTTTAATAGGGTGAAGGTCGTGTTGCAAATAAAGGAGCTGCTGTTTAGTAAGCCTTTATTTTAATTCTAATATTTCGCTAACAATTTTTAGCATCTTCATAAGAAAAATGTGGCTGTTGTTTATAGATGTAATTGCTACAGTATTCGACATGAGGTGTTATTTACGTTACATTTATTTTAGCGAAAACCGCAAATGTCCTGCACCATCGGCCATTTTTAACCAAACTCAAACTCAGAGTTTGGTGAAAATTATATCATTTTATTTTTGATTTCTACGTATCAAAATACATCATTTTTGATAAGGTTTCCCTATACCTAAATATCACCATTTTTTGAGTTTATTTGATTTTACTAATTTTTTAGTGATTTTCGCGGGTACGTTTAAAATTGAATATCTCGGTTATTATTGAAACTAGCAGTTTCATGATTGGTGGTCCAAAACTAGAAACATAACCAAATCAGACGATGTTTAGTTCATCATAATACCTTATACAGGTTGTTCAAAATTTACAACACAATAATTGAATTTTCAAACGTCAAAAACTCATTTTTTTCAAATGGAACAGCCTGTATACCGATACGCCATTCGATAGAAAATCTTATTCCCTATCAATAAATATTAGGGTTCCCTATATCTATCTTGAATAGTTTTTGAGATATATTTTGATACGTAGAAACCAAACATAAAACTAAAATTATATCATTCCATTTAAAATAACAAAGTTGATACCGACTTCCGGTGGCCGGACGTGACAGTTAACTTGAGAATATTTTAGCTAAAGAGCTCAGATCGAGTAAATTGTAATTCCAAAATTTCAAGTTTCCAGAAATAGTAGATCATCAGAAACTTCTAATGTACCAGTTCCGTGAGACATCCTGTATACCGGGTGATTCAATTTCGAGCCTCACCATGGGGATCTCGCTTATTAGTGGAGATAGAGGCTATGTTTAAATTTGGCAAAGTTTCGTATTTTTGTGCTGATCAATTATCTGAAAAGAAATTTTAGCTATCATTTTCCATTTTAAAGATATCCGCAAAAAAACTGAAATGTTAAGATATCGTTTTTAATTTTTTATGCAAAACCAAACGTAGCTAGACATTTGAAACAAAAACATTCTGTAGCTACTTTTTAACAAGGAATGCAGTGAAATGTTTTAATTTGAAATAACTTCAAAGATGGCGGCGTAACCATGGCCAACTTTTATTTTTCTTATGGGCGCGATGTTGAATTTTGGCATTTTCCGATAGTCGTATTTTTTCTCATTTCCGCAATGTATAACATGTTAACATTATTTTTTAAAATAATGGTACAATAATAAAAAAAACCTTCCGGTACCTAACTGGAGCTTGCTTACAGACCGCCGGACTCGTTGCCAAGCAACGTCAACAAAATGCACTTGGATCAAGCGGCGCGCTCAGCGTTGGGTTTGCAATTTAACCAAATAAACCTTAATTGTGGTTGATTGTGAATATAAAATGCCGTTTACCAATAACGAAAAGCGTGATATAAGGGTTTATTATTGTTCTCATAGTAATGCCCAATCGTACAAAATTCCTAGCATGGGACAGAAATTTAGCGGACCATGGATCATCAAAACCAAACGTAGCTAGACATTTGAAACAAAAACATTTTACAGCTACTTTTAACAAGGAATGTTGTGCAGTGTTATTTTTTAATATGCAATAGCATCAAAGATGGCGGCGTAACCATGGCCAACTTTTGTTTTTCTTATGGGCGCCATGCTGAATTTTGGCACTTTCCGATAGCCGTGTTTTTTCTCATTTCCGCAATGTATAACATGTTGGCATTATTTTTTAAAACAATGGTTTAATAATAAAAAGAAGTTTCTTTTCTTTCTTGTTGTTTGTCGTGCTTATCAGGTACCCAACTGGCGCTTGGTTACAGACCGCCGGCGCCGGGCTGACCAGAGTGCTTTGGATTAAAAACATTCAGATTGTAAAAGAACCTAGTTTATACAACAAAAAGCTTATTTTGTAAGTAAATGTTTAAGCAAATTGGTCGCCATTTTCTTGAAGGCATAAAACCGAGCAAGCTTTTCTACATGTAGTTATGCTCTTCTAACTGTTCTTCCCGGAATAGCATTGACCGCATTTGTTATTCGATAGCGCAGATCCTCGATATTTCTGCGAGTTTCGTGATCAATTTCGTCATTCACAGTTCCCCATAGAAAATAGCCCAGAGGACTTAAATCAGGGGATCTAGCAGGACATTCCACCACTCCACCATTACCAACCCAGCGATTTGGAAATTGTTGATTCAAATAATTTCGTACAACTGCAAAGTTTGACTTGTGTGGGGTTTGTACGGTTTCAATTTCTTTGTTCGTAGTGCCCAGCAAACACGTGTTTGCGGCAATTCCAAGTTAGAGGCTACTTCCCGCGTAGAAATCCGAGAATTGTCATTTATCTAAAAACCAGTAGTTGAAGCATTGCAAATTATGGTAATCTAACGGTTACGATTTCCAAAATGTCTCTTTGATCGTTTTCAACATTTCCATGAGGATTATAAGAATTTCGGGGTTTACTAAACGATCCATGGTCCGCTAAATTTCTGTCCCATGCTAGGAATTTTGTACGATTGGGCATTACTATGAGAACAATAATAAACCCTTATATCACGCTTTTCGTTATTGGTAAACGGCATTTTATATTCACAATCAACCACAATTAAGGTTTATTTGGTTAAATTGCAAACCCAACGCTGAGCGCGCCGCTTGATCCAAGTGCATTTTGTTGACGTTGCTTGGCAACGAGTCCGGCGGTCTGTAAGCAAGCTCCAGTTAGGTACCGGAAGGTTTTTTTTTATTATTGTACCATATTTTGAAAAATAATGTTAACATGTTATACATTGCGGAAATGAGAAAAAATACGACTATCGGAAAATGCCAAAATTCAACATGGCGCCCATAAGAAAAACAAAAGTTGGCCATGGTTACGCCGCCATCTTTGAAGTTATGTCAAATTAAAAAATTTCACTGCATTCCTTGTTAAAAATTAGCTACAGAATCTTTTTGTTTCAAATGTCTAGCTACGTTTGGTTTTGCATAAAAAATTAAAAACGATATCTTAACATTTCCATTGCCAAATTTAAACATAGCCTCTATCTCCACTAATAAGCGAGATCCCCATGGTGAGGCTAGAAATTGGATCACCCGGTATATGTACATATATATATATATATATACAGGGTGTCCGGTAAAGGTGTTCCGAAAATTAGGGAGCTGGTAGAGGTCGACACTGCCATCAAAAAAGTGTATAAGCACTTTTGGCTTTCGATGCTTCATTAAAAAGTTATACCCTTTTTATTTTTCAGTTTTATATTCCCTTAAAAATATAACCGATTACAAAGTCGGCGTTGTTTATTTAACAGGAACAAAAAACACTTACAAATAACAAAAATAAATAAAAGTTTTGCAAATACTGCTCAAAATGTTGCCCTTCTATGTGAATGCACATTTCAGCACGATTTCCCAAATCCTGCCGGACTCTTTGAAAAGTTTCAGGTGTTTCTCGAATGCGATTGCAGGCACCATTTATTCGCTGTAGCAGAAATGCACTGCTGAACTGCACTGCTACAGCGAATAAATGGTAAGTCAAAGTCAAACGTATGGCCGTTCTCAATGGCATGACAAGCCAAAGCACACCTTGTCTTCATTGTTCTGCAGTCACTCTTGTGCAGGCTGATGTGGTTACGTAGCCACTGCGTGGTAACACCAATATATTTACCATGGCGCCCAGTGTAGGATATGGAATAGATAATGTTCGACTGCAATTTAATATTATAAAGTGAAATAAAATTTTACTTATACCCTGTAGGCTATGAAAAACTGTGCTAAACAAGTTATTAAGGTATAAAGCTGATATAAAGTTGTTGTTAACGAGCAGGTGTTGTTTTACTTATCTTAAAATAAAAGCAATTCATAACGCAACGCAATTCATAAGTTTAGACAATATCTGCAAAAATGTAGTATTAACGTAATTTTTAAGAAAGGCCTGCAATTGCCAATTTTTTGACAAACAATTGAATATATCAGAAACTATTTACTGTACACAGGTACAACTTACCCTGTTGGAAAGACAACTTCCTTAGTCTTCATAATATTGTATGATATATAGGGATATACAGTACTGTCTTTCCGTCACGCCCAAATGCAACACCCTGTATAAATGAACATAATTTTACGCTATAGAAACTAATGAGTCAAACAACTCTTGGATAAAACATTTTTTTCTTTCTCAAACGATTTGATGACTATCGACCGCCGGGATACTAATAACTAACCTGTATATGTGACCGGCTCCAAAGAGTTTTGGCAGATTCAGAATGCTGGAATCTTATACTTTAACATGTCATTTATCTAGGATCAATCGGATCAAATTTGACGAAGTTATGGGGCGATGAACGGAAATACTTTTTCGCGGAAGGAATCAGTGCGCTTGCATTTTATTCGCAAAACAAGTAAGCTTTCCCGGCGATTATCAAGCTATTTGATATTAGAAAATCAAAAACAATACACCAAAATAAAGATAAATACTTATTTTTGTTTTCTAATAGAAATTTTGATATTTTTTCATTAGTTGTTCAAAAAATAATCTGACAATATTTTTTACCGAAAACAAGTAAAACATAAAAAATACGAAACTAATAGGAGACGCTAGTAATTCTACTAGTGTCTTCTTTTAGTTCGTATTTTTTATTTGTTTTCGGTAAAAGACATTTTGTCATATTAGCGAGCGATGTATTCACATCGCTCGCACGTTTACACGCTCGCCTACGGCTCGCGTATAAACCTGATACTCGCAATTTATGTCCTTAGTTATGTGCGCGTCAAATAATATACTAGTATTACTGAAATCCGATAAATTATGCTATTATTTATTAACTTCATATACATTTGAAATGAAAAACCATAACATTGCTGTGAAAATAATGATGTAAAAATGTAAAAAGTATTGTTTATTGTAATAGTACAGAATGAAATTATTTTTTGATAATAATCTTGTATTTCCAATTTCTTTCCTTGACAGCGTATTTTCTCGGGAACCTCTTTCTGTGGCATTTTTATGAAATCGCCTGCCTTTTTAGGGTTTGTTACTCACGGTCGAAGTGGCACTAATCTAAACCGTTCAAAATGAGCTGTAATGTTCATATAGCGTTTCCGTGTTAGGTGATGTAAACAGAAAAATATGTTCTGACATATTGGAATACATTGAAACATGTAAGATGTAAGAAATCGGTGATGGCTGGCTCTTGTAGTACGAGCTGAATACACCTGGATATTTATTAGCTGTTTCTTTTAGTCGACTTTGACAACAAATAAGATTTTCTAATTGCTCACTTTGACCGGAAGTAGATTGTTTTGGCGGTTCATCTTGAAACGACTGTACCTTACTATATTATCGTCATCGCTACTGGGGATTCAACTATCCAAGGATCGTTGTTTTTTTGGCGAGTAAAAGATTGAATCTACATCAAACTTATCCATAATTACTTAACGTATTTTTGTAGAATTGACTTACACCACGTGAATCTTTACACAATAGTAAATTTTAAAAATAGAACTTTCGGAATCAACAGCTTTCCCTGTTTATTACCATAATTGTCAAAATTGCCACAGAGCGGCGCGGCGTGGGTTATTACTGAAAATACTTTCGCGAAAACATGATTTTTGGCGTTAGAACGAACAGGTCTTATGAATAAATTATTGATTTTAAGGTATGCTGAAATCCTATAATTTGCCCAAAACAAACAGCCGGTGCACACGTGTGCAGCCAGCGCTTGGCTTGACTAACAACCGCCCGCTGTACATAGGAATACTGAATCAAGACATAGACTGTATTCTCACACTAAAATGCTTTAATGAACAAAATGAGATTAATTGCGTAATCATTCTTGATATCATTTCTGTATAACATGTATAGCAATCAACAATTACTGGCCGTAGGAATAAATTTGAGAGCGAGGGAATTAAAAAAACTGTACCAGATTTATGCAAACTTGTTTACACCTTTTATTACGTAAAACTTCCCAATTTGTAGAGGAGACCCATGAAAATTCGAACATTTTCGAACAAAATGGAAAGGTGAATGCTAATTTCAAAGAATTACAACTGCAAAAACCGGGTACCTTTTTTCACTTCTATCGCGCTCACGCTTACACCGAGAGAGAAAATGTTTGAAATTCATAGACTTTATATAGAAATTACTAAGGAACATAACAAACCTTGTTTCATTTCTTTTCGATAAGTAGTTTCAGAGTTATGAGTCTTCAAACACTAGGCTGAACGCCGAGCAGCGCTGTACTTTTTAAACGCGTGTATCTCGAAAACCTGATTTTAGCAGTAACACCCCTTTCTTCCGAGCCGGTCACATATACTGATTGTATCCGCAAAAATTAGGCAAAGGTCTATAGAAACTAGCGTATCACGCGACAACACTTCCAACGTCGGTTGAGTGGGGCCGCCAATTATAGTGGGACTGCCGACTGGTGGGAGAGCAGGTCTGGTCATGTCAGTCTGGTTTTGTGTTTCGGAGCACATGCTCGCAACAGCAGAACTATCGCAGATCTAACAACGCTTCATAACATTCATATCTTTGCAATCGCGATGTACCCTCCGCTAGAACAGCTTCAGGTCATCAAGTGGTATTACGGTGGCAATTCGGCGCAACAGTGCGTGGATTTGTTTGCAATCACTTTTGAAGGCAGACCTATCCCGTGCAGACAAACCATTTTCAATATTGTGCATCAATTTGAAAAAGATCTTTGTCTAAAGAGCTGCAGTACTTGTCATCCAAGGGAGATAAGTCCACAAGAAATTGAGGCAAAAGAACGACGGGATGTACTAATCTGCGGTTCTGTAGTACTGGATGATAAGATATCCACTCGAGGGATTGGCGAGGAATTGGGTATTGGTAACAAAACCGTTGCTAAGGCTATGAAGAAGGGTGATTTCCGGAGTTATAAGTACTCAAAAACTCAGGAAACCTTCGCATAGGACAGTATTCGTAGAATGGAGTTTTGTGAAACTAATGGAAAAGGCGAAGGCAGATGAAAATTTTATACAAAATATTATTTTTACTGATGAATCGACTTTTCCGTTACATGGTAAAGATAATCCTTCCATTCTTGGACATTGGGCCCAACAAAATCAGCACCGAAGTTATGCTTACCGTACTCAATATCCCGAAAAACTAAATGTTTGGGCTGGTATTCTAGGCAATCATTTAGTTGGTCCATTCTTTATCGATGGATCTCTTAACGCCCAGAAGTACCTTACTTTGCTGCAAGAGCAAGTACTTCCCGCCATTTATAACCTTCCCGGAGTAGATCAGGATGATGTTTGGTTTCAGCAAGACGGCTGTCCTGCTCATAACGCGGCCAGGGTGCGAGAGTTTTTAACAACCGCATTTCCTCACCGTCTCGTTAGTGGGACAGGCGACATTCGTTGGCCCCCAAGATCACCTTATGTGTCTCCGAACGATTTTTTTGTGGGGTTATCTTAAAAATACCATTTATGTTGATGAAGTCAATAGGGCACATAATTTACAGAAGTTGAGAGCAAAAATTACAGAAGCTGCCAACACTGTAACAGCCAAAACGCTCGCTGGCGTGAGGGACAACTTCTACAAACGGCTCGGATACTGTCTTGCAGCGCAAGGCGGAATCTTTGAGCCCGAGATAAAATAATGTTTATTTAATTGTTTATTCGTAGTAAAATATTAGTTAATTTATATATTTTTTTGAGAATTGCGTTTTTAGTGTTGCATATTATTTTCTGACAATAAAAGAGAATTTAGAAATTATGTATGCACCATGTACGTGCATTTTTAAAAGAAGCACAAAAGCGAGCGCACACAGTCCTGCGAACAACAAACTACTAGCTACTAGCACACGAAGCGCGCACCGGGGCACCGCTTACTCGCTGACAAATACGCCGGGTGGGGAGAGCGATGTTGCCGTTCTTCCGTAAATGCTATGCCTAGCGTTCGGGGAAACGTACGGTATATATAATTTTGATACGTATATCTATCATATACATATCTATAGAATATCAACAAACTAATCAGTGGATCTAAAATTATTGTCAATTTCAAATTAAATATTGAATTTACATTATTAAATTATTGATGTGCACTATTGGCAGCCGCAGATTTCTTTATATTTACGGGATCGCGGTACGTCCGGTGTTACACCAAATGCTCATATTTGTTCGCTTAAAAAAGTCAATTATTGGAATATTCAAATTGTTTAATTTTGGATTAAACATTTATTTTATTGAGTTTTACATCATGTCAAAAAATGAAACAAAAAAATCCGGATACTCTCCGACATTTTTTCCTATTTGTGTGTCATTGATGAGGCGCTACGTGGGACACCACGTACAATAGGGTGTATGGTAAAAATCAAAATTTCAAGTTGATGAAAAGTTGTCCATCTGGTCCATATGGACCATATGCAAAAAAATGGCCCATTTGAAAAATGTTTGGATCTCCCGCAGAAGGCCTAAAGTTTATAATTTTCTTTAAAAATCATATATTTTGAAAAGAGTAGAGCTTGGCCTCAAATACGGAGAACTGTACTGGCTTCTGGGAAGAAACTCTCAGTTGTCAGTACAGAACAAACTACAAGTTTACAACCAAGTACTAAAACCGATTTGGTTATACAGCATCCAGCTTTGGGGCTGCGCAAAAAGCACCAATATACAAGGAATCCAGATTTTCCAAAATAAAGTACTAAGGAATATGGTTAATGCTCCTTGGTACATACGGAATAGTGACCTGCACCGTGATCTTGGTGTCCCACAAGTCATCCAAGAGATAAAGAGATTCGCCACTAAGCATGAATCTCGTCTAAGCCATCATGTCAACGTAGAGGCCCTGCAGCTACTGGACAACCAGAATCTAGTGAGAAGACTAAAAAGAACTAAACCCTTCGAACTAGTGAATCAGTGAAATGTGTAAAAAGCAGAGCACAGTGAGTGAAGTGTTAGTGCTTCTTGTTTGGGACAAAGTAAATATAGGGACATCAGTGGATAGCCTATTAGAGACAAGTACCTAGTTTTAAGAATTCAGATTTAAATTGATGGTTAATCTTTTAGATTAGTTTCAATATGCTAAGCATCTTATGCTTATTAATAAAAAAAAATATATTTTGAAACACACATCTATTTATTACATTATATTCTTACAATTTCTAAAAAAAAACAAAATAAATAAATAAATATAAAAACTCTAATCCAACATTTATATGAATGTTTTATTTTATGTTTTTTTTTGATCATATAAATTGATGTTATTTTGATTTATTCTATTTTGTCTAACAGCTGTATAATACCGAAACCAAAGTTGTTCATCAATCTGTTATTGCTTGCTTGAAGAAAAAAAATGTAGATGCTATTGTATAATAATTAAACAAATATTAGAAGTAACATGAACTTTTTCTTTTTTATGGAATAAGAATGGTATTATTTGCTTCAAAATCAAACAAACACTTAATTATTGTTGAGTGTCGAAAATCACTTTGTCCCAAATTTTGTGTGTATTTGGTCTGAAGCTTGAATCATCCGGGGTGTGTAAAGAAATCTTAAACTCTTTTCTGTCACTAACTCTAGGTTTTGCAATTAACTTCAGCTCTGGATTTCTGATCTCTGTAACGATGGGGGGCTCAGTTAGTTGTGAATTTCCAACTATAACTGACTGTGCTCATATGTACGCACATAACAAAATATTTAATGTCAAATGAAATTTTATCAGCATTTAAACACATTTATTAAATTAGAAAAAAATGGTCATTTTTCAAAAAATTCCATGAATTTAAATAAACTTTGATTGATGTTGCATTAGAGTAATATATTTTTCTATACGTTAATATCACTCCTTATTGTTGTCCTTATTGTTTTCTATTTGAAAAAGAAAATCACTTCAACTTTCATTAAAAAAATGGAAGAATCGATTTTTTAAAGAAAATTATAACTTCCTCCTGCGGAAGACTTAAATATTTTTCAATGGTATATGTCGTTCCGTAGAGACAACTTTTTATAATTAACGTCAAATTTTATAAAAATGCTTTTTTTCGACGGGTGGTTCTTCTAGAACATTTATTTGTTATGTACAAAACCCCCTCAGTTGTTTCCTTTCTGTCCATACTTAATAGCCGTGAAATTTGAGATCGATGAATATATTATATTAACCCGTGTTTAATTTTATAATATAATAACTAAATAAATATTCATGTTTGTTTTCTTTCGCCACAATAAATTTACATACCGCTGTTCTTAACTTTATAAAAAATTATCAATTTACGTTTGAGTCTTGTTTCTGGTATGCCTTTTGCATAAAATTTGAATCTGAGAGCAGAAATTCTGAATATTTCTAGTTTTTGAGAAACAGATGAGATGCACTTTTGTCAATTAATTTTTTGCAGTTTTTTTCAAAAATTCAGAAATTCAAAAGTTGTACTCTCAGATTTACATTTTATGGAAAAATTATACCATTCTTTTGTTCGGTTTTGTCCATTCTATTGACTAGTATAGTACAGTAGTCTCTTAGTACTTAGTAAAGCATAGTCACTTAGTTTTTAGTATTTTAAGTCCTGCATAACAATATTTAAAAGTTCAAAATGGACCACGCTAACTTATATCGCTTGATTCAATTCTCAACGGTTGGTTGACTGAATCAAAGTAGTGTGTTTCAAGTTTCAAATTATCACATTCGACTATATAATTACGTGTCATAAGTCATAACCGAAACCGTGTGGTCCTTTACATTCTATGGCAATATCTTACACACGCGCGTCACCATCAGTACCTACAATAACACACTAATAAGCAAGATGAAAATTATGGAAAATGATGCAACCGTCGAAGCAACGCTGGCAATTAGACTTTCGTGGTAGTTACAGTTGTGCCTAAACGAACGAGGCGCTTCGCTTCGTGGAACCTCCACGGTGAGAATTTTAATTTTCACTCACTGAGATAAGGCAACTTGAACGCAGCATACCGTTTGTATGTTAATATGCTGCTATGAGATTTTGCTCAGGGGAATTGAGCACCCTCTACTTATAAACATTAAATCTTTGGAGATTTAATAACGTTGAGAAAGAAATATACACCCGGCGAGCTACTTTATTTCGCCTACGTCGCGTAGCCTTGGGTGTAATGTACTAAATCCTCCCCGTGCCGCTTAAAATTTTGAAGGAATACTCGGGGTGATAAATTAATTACGTTCGTCCGCTAACAAGAAAAATATATTTATGCTTTTTCGTGCAATGAGGTATTGCGATGCCAAGAGCAAGAACTAAAAAGACCTCGATGCGCGCTGAAGGAGCATAACACAAGGTGCCCACTTTTCTTAACAGTGCATCATATAATTCGCTTATAGGATCAAGGGTAAAGTAAAGTTGCGTATGTTTGTGCTGATCTGGAAAGTAATTTAATCTGGCTCTGAAAACTCTGTTGTTTTCACAATTTGTTCATAATATCAAACCTATGGCACATGAGAATAATTAAAACGAATAAATAAAAATCCATTACAGTTGTCACGTTAAAAGCTCTCCTTAATATGCACGTTTGCGGTTTTTCGCATTTTACTGAAAAGCGGAAACGATTTTGCGAAATATTAGCATCTGTACAAAATTAATCCTCATAAAATTCTATCATATTCCACATATTCTTAAATATGACATTTAATATCTTAAAAAAATATCTTAAACTTACCAATAAACGCCTCAATATAATGGTTTGCAGTTTGAAAACCAGACTGAATATAATAATACAATATTGTCCAGCCGCCATCCAGGCTTCATCATACAAGAGTATTACAATATCAACATTTCCTTTCGTTAATGATTCTATATTTACATTTAACACCGTCAATAATTATAGTTTTGTATTAAATATTCAACAAAAACATCTGTCCAACTCTTTTTGAGGACTCACAAACTTATTCCCGCGATAGTGTCGTTGCATGATTAATGGTATATTTATTGCCTTCTAATATTTTGAAATATTTTTTCAAATATTATTTTTACATAAGATGAAGGTACTTTACTCTTATGTCATTTTTATCTTTTTGGCAACACGCGGTATCTGCAACGGAGAAGGTGATTATAATGACGTAGTTAAAGACCTCTAATATTTCCAAATATTTTTTTCAAATAACATTTTTGCATAGCTTTGAACATAAAGGTACTTCATTCTTCAGTGTTTCATACATTATCCGGTACATGCAAGCAAATACATACATTCTAATATTTGCATTTTAGGTAAAAGACAATCCAGATACTTTTCTGAAGAATAGAATTTTATGAGAAATTTTAATTACTAATAAAAAACCCGGTATATGCAATGAAGAAGGTGATTATAATTTTGGATCTGATCACCTCTAATATTTCTAAATACTTTTTTCAAATACATTTTTTGGTAGCTTTCAACACAAAGTTACTTTACTCTTAAGAGTTTTTCATAGTTTTTGTAACACCCGGTATATGCACATACATTCTGAAATTTGTATTTTAAGTTGAAGTAAATTCAAAAGCTTTAAAAATATTTTTTGAACGGTTATGATAAAAAGAAATTCCATTAGTTTCCTTTCTGCCGGATACGGTATATACAGGCTGAGTTATTAGTATCCCGGCGGTCAATACCTCATTTTTGCAGATATTGTCGTCAAAATTTTGTCACATAATAACTAAACCCATAGCTAGATGCTGATGTCATGAAAAATTAGATGCGCTATACAGGGTGATTGTAGCATGCACTAGTTTTTAAACATTTTTAAATGGCTTTTTCTTGAGATTTTTAAATGGAACAGCCTGTATATTATTTGTTAATTGATTGTCCCTTAAGTTCTTTGTAATTTATATTCATTATATCGTATATCTATTTTTACTATTTTTGTGACATTTGGAATTTAAAGAGTAGTATGCTACTTAGTATCTTAATATGGCTCTATATACAGTCTGCTAAGTACCATGATGTAAAATATTTAAAGGGTTATAGAAGAAGCCATTTAGAACCTATTTTAGATTTATTCATATAAAAAGTATTACGGTTATCAAGGTACCACAGAATTTTATAAGTAGCGAACCTGAAGACCTAGTAACTTCACTTGGGCTCCGAAGTAATCCAGAAACAGTGTAATTTTAGGGTGAAAAATTGTTCGCTTGTGTGAAAATTGAGCGCAGTCCATCCATAGTAATAGTACGTGCGCTCATACACAAAAACAAACAGAAACGCTAAAACCTGTCTTGATGAGCAACGTTTCAGAACGGATTTATATTCAGTACAAAGAACAACCACCGATATCTACTTACTATTGTTAATTGTTTTTAAATAGGTTATTTTTCTGGAGAGACAATTCAAAATTGGGATAATATCAATGATAGTATGATAGTTTGTTTTTGTTGCATATTTGGTTTTTGTGTGTGAGCACAAATCACATCAAAGAAAATCTGATTTTAAATACTCAGAAGTCAACAAATTTTCACGATAGTTAACCTAAAAGTAGAGGGTTTAGGGTTTACTTTAGCAGTAATTGGAAATTTTTAAATCGCGTGATCGGTTTCCATACGATAGACGGCAAAATATACTTACAAAATTTCATATAAAATTGTTAATATGGTGATAGCGGTAATCCTTTGTATAAGGATCAAGCTGGTTTAATCGTTTCTAAATTATGTCTTCTATCGCCACTTGAAGGCTTCACATCAAAGTAGCAAATACCTTATTCACTGCAATATTAAAATTTACAATTGCATTACATTTTCGTTAAATTACAAATATCACAAAAAATAGTAACATTTGGTTCAATGAACATCCTGTATCTTTGGATAGTATCTTTTACCTACTGGCTTTGACTATTGTCTCACATAGTTTAACGGCTAAATCGGCAAAAATGTAGTTTTTACATTGTTTTTAAAAAGATCCTGCAACGGGCATATTTTGCAAAAACAGATGAATATCTCTGGAACTATTAACGCTGTGACTTAGAAACATATACGGTTGGATAAACAAATTTAGTAGTATTCATAATATAATAAAACATACAGGACGTTCCATTTAAAAAAAAATTGCATACTTTCCGTCACACCTAAATGCAACACCCTGTATAAATGAAAATAATTTTATGTTATAGAAAACGGCGAGTCAAACAACTTTTGTATAAAATATTTTTTTTTCTTTCTCAAACGATGTATTAACTATCGACCGCCGGCATACTAATAACTCGCCCTGTATTATCGCTGGGAAATAAAAAAATATATATATTATCAACAAATTTGTAACGTAATGATAGTGTTTCAATCGTGTATGCAACCAATGTGGGCTGCATTTGTAACGACCAACCAATGGCCAGCAACTAGTTTGTTGCCCGCCGACCCATCAACAAGCATCGTCAGCAGGTCAAGGCCATCAGTGACCTAACTTTGAGGTTACACGTCCAAAGTACACAGTTTGCGGTTTAGTTTGACAACTTTTTGAATTTTCTGGGACATTGGGTTCAGCCGCTATAAATTCGTAAACATTGCCAAAATCACGTGTTTTTCGCATTTTGACAACATTTTTTTCGAAAACCTGTCGTTTGCGTCATCAGCAGGTCGAGTTTAGTCAAACATAGTTATTTTCATCAATGTTAGAACCAACTTCTCTCAATTTGTCACGCAGTGTTATTGAACATTAATTGTGGTTTAGTAAAGTGACATTTCTAAAACATCCATTTTATAATTTTTCTAACGTGTGGATTAATTTTGGCTCACTGTAACTAATACAGCGCCCTGTATCTAGTCTATGTTGATATAAATTCGAAGAAGATCTGTTTTTATCTTCCGCTATTTGTTTTTCTAACTTCCTTCCGGTTTGACCAACATAAAGTGGATTGCAATTTGATATTACATATTCTAATTGTACATTTGAGCTGAAGATGTCAATGCCACGAAACTAGTACCCATTAAATTTAGTAGTTATAATTCGATTAAACAATAACTACTAATTTATTAGATTATTAATAATAATAGATTATTCAAATTTCTCGATTATGCCCATCTCTGCTTATTTTCAACTCTCTGATAATAAAACAAAATAAAAATGTTTTTTCTTATATATTTTAATGTGATTAAACTTAATCTACACAGTAATTAATTAAAGATATGAACAAACAAATGAAACGGTACTTTATTAAGAAAAAATAAAATTTTCAAAATAATGAGCGCTCTAATGTACATAACTATTTTCTCAAAACATATTTTTATGTGGGCGTAAATTTGTGAAAAGTGAAAAGTAAAGAATACTTAGGTACATATTTAGATTAACCCACATTTATAGCGTTATTGTAAAATTAACCACACGTCAGCGGTCGCAACTGTACAGAAACCCGGATAGTATAGAGTCCTAATCGCGCATGGGTTTCAAAGATTATGGTTCATGAATATGCAATATCACAAAAAGCTGTTCCGATGGCAATATCTGTGGCCACCCACGTGTAACGATAGCCACAGCTATATCTGTGGTAATTATCAACTATCGATTGACGTATATACTCTATTTTCAAACAGAGTTGGCATGTGCGTCATCTCATCACGGACGAAGGTTTACTTTCTATTATACAGGTTAACAGAAAAGAAGTAATTTTGAAGTACGTCAAAAAGACTGTTATACTAGTAAAATATTAGATCAACACATAATATTTTCTTGGAATAATTACCAGGGAAACGAATTTGAATGAAATCTTTTGAAATATTGTCCTTATGGCTCAAATGTCAAACTCAATCCAATAAGAAGGTTTTTTTTTCCTCAGCTTTGCAACAACTAATTTTCTGTGCAGCAATGCGTAACATATTTGATAATTTGCTTTAAGATTTAAGATGTTATAATATATGTATAATGTATAACGTCCGTATAACCTGATAAAATAAGAACTACCCTGGATGGTTGTCAGGTCGGTGTTATCAGAAATGCCAAAATGCAAATCCAATATGGTTGACGCAAACGTAGAAATTATAAAAAATGAGTATAGCAATGATGAGTAAGGAAAAAAATCGTAATTTCGATTTTTTTTAGGTTACTAATAATACCTTGGAATAATAAATTAATTGCAAAATGACAAAGTTGAATACGGCCAACTCAATAAAACTAAAGATGTATTTTAAAGGTTGCTGAACATGAATCAGATATAAGTAGCTGGATATTTGTGACGATCGTAGTAGTATTTGTATCATAATATATATATATATATATATATATATATATATATATATATATATATATATATATATATATATATATAAATATATAATGGATGTTAATTCTCGCAGAAACCTGCATATATTGATTGCAAATTTGAAATAGTTAATACAAGATGGCGGTAATTTTATATTTATATATATATATATATATATACAGTGTATACAGTATACAGTGTGTCCACGAAAGTCCGCACCATATGGAAAAAATCTTTATTGTGTATTTCTCCGAAAATTTTATTCTTTATAAAAGTTGGCGGCTCATATGAAACCAAAACTGCAACCATCAAATATGTAAATTTCCGTGCCATATACCGAGCGATTCAGAATATATGAATTTGTGATAAGAGTAAAGTACCTTTATTTTCATTATTATCGATAAACTTTATTTAGAAATGTTGTTTAGAAGTAAAAATTATATTCAAATATAAAATCAGAGCCACCTACCTTGAAAAAAAATATTTTCGGTTTTTTCCTTAATTATTACTCTTGTGACAAATATTAGTAAATGCCAATGGTACTAAAAGGTTCTTTTAATCTATTTTTTGGAAATTTGAATACATTTTTTATATTTTTTGTTATTTTGGTATGATAAGTAATGTTTATTTAGGACTAGCACAAGATTACTCATTTTCTTGGTGCGAAGTTGATATTTCACCCTGTAGATATTAATATATCATACAATAACTAATTCAGCAGCGTGTCTTAGCTTTTATTCAGTTAATATTAATGACTGTGGATAGGTTTATAATAGTAGTTATCCATCTACAGCGAGCGATTCTCAAGTGGTGAGACGCGCGGTACTACCACTTATGAAATTTTATTTTCACTGATAATATTTTAATAAAAATAACTAAAGCATCACACATCTATTGTTTCTTGAATTAATTATGACTGATTTGCCCGTTATTAAGTTAATAACTATTATGAATATGTTATTAATGCTAATTTATTATCTATGAACTACTTTTATTTCTACTACTTAAAGTGTTGTATAGTTTCCTCTAAATGATTTATATCTCTAAATGGTCGGTGTTTGTATACGTTATTTTTTACGTAAACCCACAAAAACCAATTTAACGGGGTAAAGTCGGGGATCTAGGTGGCCAGGATCTTGATTCCGAATTTCTGCCTATCCAGCGATGGCCAAATTTATGATTTAAAAAGTTCTAGACAGAGTTTATATTGTGTATATGGGCGCACCATCAAGCAGGAACTAAATTAACGCCCGTTGAATTAACGGCAAAAAAGGTGACAACTTTCTGTTCAGGAACTGAAGATATAATTCCCCATTTATATTTTGACGAAAAAAAAGGCCCAAATATTTGATTATTCAAAATACCGCACAGCACATTAGTCTTAAAATGGTACTGATCTCGGCATTCTATTGTAAAGTTCGTGTTTTCATGTGTCCACCACCGGTAATTTTCTGAAGAAACAGTCTCATTTGATGTAAATGTTGCCGCATCTGTCCAAAGAATATTAAAAAAAAAACTATGTTCTCTTTCATATTCACCTCAAACCAGATGGTATAGTCATATACCTGATGTCGAAGTCTCTTTCTTTTAGTGTAGGCTTATAAATTTTGGTTTATAAGGGTGATACTTGTTTAGTTTTATTATTTTATGTACTGTTGATTTACTGCATTGGCTGTGTGAAGCAATTTGTCGAACACACATACTTCTTGCAACACTGGCAAACTTGTTTCCTCATTTTGGAAACATATTTTTGTGGGGTTTCTTGAGCTATTTTCAACAGACCCAGTCTCTTTGATTTTTCTCATTATCCTGGAAATGGTTGAATGGGTAATTTGGTTGTGTGGATGTCGTGAAAATAGCAGCAACATCTCGGTGCGGTCTATTTTCTCCATGTATTAAAAGAATTTCAACTTTTTGTTGGAGTGTAAGCATGGTTTTAAAAGTTACAGCACATAAACTAACGTAAACTGCAGTGAGTACGATTAAACGAATAATGTCTGGATAATGCTTTTGTTTTTCATATCCACCTGTGATAGTGGTGTATGCTTATTTTAAAATTTAAACAATGTTGCATAAAGAAAATAAACTGTATGTTTCATATTCTTTTTTGTATCATTGGGTTGCCTATACAAGAACCTATACTTAGGTGGTTATTGGTGCGTTTTGTGCTGCTGTACATAAGAAGATACATTCTTGCATCAAATAATTGATTCAAGACACAATTGATTGATGTTTCAGTTATGCTTATTAAGATAGTGGTAGTACCGCGCGTACCACCACTTGAGAATCGCTCGGTGTAGATGGATAACTACTATTATAAACCTGTCCACAGTCAATAATATTAACTGAATAAAAGGTAAGTCACGCTCCTGAATTAGTTATTGTATGATATATTAATATCTACAGGGTAAAATATCAACTTCGCACCAAGAAAATAAGTAATTTTGCGTTAGTTCTAAATAAACATTAGTTACCATACCAAAATAACAAAAAGTATAAAAAATGTATTCAAATTTCCAAAAAATAGATTAAAAAGAACCTTTTAGTATCACTGGCATTTACTAATATTTGTCACAAAAGTAATAATTAAGAAAAAAACTGAAAATATTTCTTTTCAAGGTAGGTGGCTCTGACTTCATATTTGAATATAATTTTTACTTCTAAACAACATTTCCAAATAAAGTTTATCGATAATAATGAAAATACAGGTACTTTACTCTTATCACAAATTCATATATTCTGAATCGCTTGGTATATGGCACCGAAATTAACATATTTGACGGTTGCAGTTTTGGTTTCATACGAGCCGCCAACTTTTATAAAGAATAAAATTTTCTGAGAAATACACAATGAAAATTTTTTCCATATGGTGCGGACTTTCGTGGACATACTGTATATAGTCCCAGTTGACTTTCGCCAGGTGTCCTGAAAGTGAAAGTGAATTTTGCTCGCGATAAACTCCGGGCAGACGGCCCCTAAGCCAAATCCAATGATTGTTTTGGATATCACTGATGTTTGCTAATTCACCGACTTGCGTTCTTCTCAGAAAAAACGTTCAAATTATGACCCTGAAGAAGCGTGTATCCACATGCGAAAATTTGGTGAAATAATAAAGAACGTACTAATTATTTAAAACGTTTACTATTGCTGGATTCCCCAACAACTACTACCATTATATATATATATATATATATATATATATATATATATATATATATATATATAGGAGAAAGGTATTTGTCGTACATATATATATATATATATATATATATATATATATATATATATATATATATGTGGCGGTTGCTATCGTACTAGATAGATCCTGGTCGTCAAAGCAGCCGACAACAACTAAAAACAACAGTAGATTGTCATAAAAACAAGCTGTGACACGAATCCCTTACCTATTTGTATTATTTTAATTAGTGTGATAATAAAGTTTATTCTATCTTTAAATACACTAAATTGGTGACCCCGACTATGGAAGCTTTGAGGCAGGAGTTAGATGAATTACGCGAGCAACTACGAGCAACATCTAGGCCACCTCTACCAGAAGTACATCGCGTTTCCGTCAAGATGCCACCTTTTTGGCGAGACAGACCGACCCTTTGGTTTGCACAGCTAGAAGCTCAATTTTCGATAGCTGGTGTAAAGGATGAGAACACGAAGTTCTCTTACGTCGTCGCGAACCTACAGGAGGAGTTTGCAAACGAAGCCGAGGACATTATTAGCGTGCCACCTGCTGTCAACCCGTACACTGTCATGAAGACAGAACTAATCAAACGAATGTCCTTGTCTGAAGAGAAGCGCGTTCGACAACTTATTCTCGAAGAACAGCTCGGGGATAAGAAGCCTTCACAATTTCTACGACACCTGAAGTCTCTAGCTGGAACCGCAGTTCAAGAATCGCTACTGAAGACTTTGTGGCTCCAACGCTTGCCGGTACACACGCAGGCAATTCTGCAAACGCAAATCAACCAGACCGTAGAACAACTGGCGCTGACTGCAGACAAAATTTTGGAAGTGTCACCCTACAACTCTGCGTGCAATGCTGTTAAAACCACCTCGCCAGATTTAAGTACTGTGCTACAGTCAATTACAAACCAACTAGAGCAACTCCAGAAAGAAGTGATTGCATTGAAACGTAGTAGGTCGAAATCAAGATCACGCAATTATACTCCTTCAAGATCTCTTTCTCCTGAGCAATATTGTTGGTACCATCGTCGCTTTGCCGATAAAGCAACAACATGCAGAAAACCTTGCAGTTTCAAGTCAAAAAACGACAAAAGCTCGTAGGAACGGCTACGAGTTTTCCATTGTCTTCAAACCGTCTCTTCATTTTCTGCAGATCTTCTCAATTAAAGTTTTTGATAGACACGGGCTCGGATGTAAGTTGTTTTCCATGTTTAAAGAAGTTTCGTTCACAACCAGCAAAATTCACTCTGCAAGCAGCCAACGAGAGCAGCATTCAAACGTACGGCACAACCATGCTCAGTCTCAATCTCGGTCTACGAAGAGTGTTTCCATGGAATTTTATTGTGGCAGATGTCAGCGTACCCATTATTGGCTCAGACTTTCTTGCGCATTTTGGTTTAGTTCCAGACTGCAGGAATTGACTTTTGATAGACAATATAACCAAACTGACAACCCACTGCCATCGATATATTCACGATCAAATCAGTGTGAAATGTGTTACCAGCGAGTCTCAACTGTTCCAAGAATTTCCCGCTATTACCCGTCCTTCTGGTACAGTACGTGTTGTAAAACACAAAACGGTGCATTACATCAACACCACTGATGGTCCACCGGTTTTTTGTCGACCACGACGGCTAGCCCCAGATCGCTTACGTCTTGCGAAAGCGGAATTTGAGCTAATGATTCGAGAAGGTGTAGCTCGACGTTCCGACGGACCCTGGGCGTCGCCACTTCATATGGTACCAAAGAAGACCGGTGATTGGCGACCTTGCGGTGATTATAGAGCTCTGAACGCACGAACGATCCCGGACAGATATCCTATGAGACACATACACGACTTTGCCTATCGTCTACGAGGATGTAAGGTATTTTCGACAATCGACTTGGTAAAAGCCTACACGCAAATACCAGTGAATCCTAGCGATATTGAGAAGACAGCCATAACCACTCCATTCGGATTATTTGAATTTCCGTTTATGGGATTTGGTTTTCGCAATGCAAGCCAGACATTTCAACGATTTATCGACGAAGTATTGTCTGATCTGGAATTTTGCTACGCCTACATAGACGATATTCTCGTTTTCTCGAAATCGCAGCAGGAGCACGACAACCACTTACGTAAGTTATTTGCTCGTTTTACTGAATATGGCATACTTGTAAATGTGTCTAAAACTGTCTTAGGCAAAGACTGCGTCCACTTCTTGGGTTATGAAGTTTCTGCGTCTGGCACTCGTCCTCTTCCCGATCGTGTCTCCGCACTTCTCAACTTCCCACGACCCGAAACAGCTAAGCAGCTACGCCGATTTTTGGGCATCATCAACTTTTACCGCCGATTTTTGCCATACGCAGCTCACCATCAAACCCTTCTACATTCCCTAGTGGCCAGTTCGAAAGGAAATCATGCTATCGACTGGACTCCCGAAGCAGAAGAGGCTTTTATAAGCTGCAGAAACAACCTATCTGATGCGACACTTCTTGCTCATCCTATCGAAGATGCAGAATTGGCCCTCTTTACAGATGCATCAAACAGAGCAGTTGGTGCTTGCTTGCAACAGCGTGTTGGGGACACATGGGAGCCGATCGCATTCTTTTCTAAGAAGCTGTCTGAACGTCAGTCTACATGGCCAGCGTATCATCGCGAACTGTTCGCTATATTCGCCGCTATGCACCATTTTAAACATATCCTGGAAGCCCAACACTGTGTTATTTACACCGATCATAAGCCTCTTATTTATGCATTTTCTCAGCGCTCCAATAAAGTTCCGCCTCCTGTGCAACAAAATCAGCTATCCTTTATTGCACAATTTACGACGGATATAAGACATGTTAAAGGAGATGCCAATATGGTTGCCGACGCGTTTTCCAGAGTGGAAACTATCGATTCATGTTTATTTAATTTTGACAAGCTTGCACTTTCTCAGGGGGATGATCCAGAGCTAAGAAATTTGCTCAAGAAACAGACCTCATTACTTCTGGAAGAAATCGTCATTCCAAGAGCAGCAAGAAAAATATTCTGTGACATATCAGGTAAACATCCTCGTCCGTACCTTCCTGTCACATTGCGCGAAGAAATATTTAGAAATCTTCATAATTTACGTCACCCTGGAGTTAAAGCCACTCAAAAATTAATTAGCAATCGATTTGTTTGGCCCAACATGAACAAAGATATTCGAAATTGGACAAAATCTTGCATTCAGTGTCAGCGAGCTAAAATAACCCGTCACGTTTCTTCACCTCCAAAAGTATTCATGTCACCTTCAGCAAGATTTGAACACATTCATGTGGATATTATAGGACCATTACCAATGGTAAATTCGTATCGCTACTGTTTAACTATCGTAGACAGATTCACGAGATGGCCCGAAGTTCATCCCATGAAAACCCAAACAACTCAAGAAGTTGCAGTAGGGCTGGTTTCGACGTGGATTGTTTGCTTTGGATCTCCAACAAGGTTAACCAGCGACCAAGGCAGGCAGTTCGAATCAAAATTGTTGCAAGAACTCTTCAAAACCTTTGGTATCCAGCGCATAAGAACGACAAGCTATCACCCTAAAAGTAATGGTCTCGTTGAAAGGTTTCACCGTCAGTTGAAGGCATCTATAATGGCACACGAACGCAGCAACTGGCTAACAGCCTTACCATTGGTGTTGTTAGGTATAAGATCATCTCTAAAAGAAGATTTGAGTACTTCTTCGGCAGAACTTGTGTATGGTGAACCATTGCGCTTGCCAGGTGATATGTTGTTACCAGCTGCTATGCAAGATTTTCAAGACCCATCCGACTTTCTTGCACAATTGAAGAAGAAGATGTCCGAATTGAAACCAGTTGCAATGTCAGATCACTCCCGTAGTAAATCCTTTGTTTTCCAGGATTTAGCCACTACCGAATTTATATTTTTGCGAGATGACACCATTAAAAAGCCACTTAGCCAACCGTATACTGGTCCGCATAAGGTGATTTCAAGAGATGAAAAGACTATCGTAATTATGGCAAAAGGAAAACAGTTACGAGTATCTGTGGACAGAGTCAAGCCAGCGTACGTTCTCGCGGATTCTCTCAGCGTCAAATCCATGGAACGTCCTCTTCAGGAAAGTTTGTCTGCACACCGTGTTCACTTCAGTCCACCATGACCTCCAGTCTTCGCGGGGGGCTCATGTGGCGGTTGCTATCGTACTAGATAGACCCTGGTCGTCAAAGCAGCCGACAACAACTAAAAACAGCAGTAGATTGTCATAAAAACAAGCTGTGACACGAATCCCTTACCTATTTGTATTATTTTAATTAGTGTGATAATAAAGTTTATTCTATCTTTAAATACACTAAATATATACATGGATTGTCATAAAAACAAGCTGTGACACGAATCCCTTACCTATTTGTATTATTTTAATTAGTGTGATAATAAAGTTTATTCTATCTTTAAATACACTAAATATATATACAGGAGAAAGGTATTTGTCGGGCAACTCCGTCATACGAAGATCGAAGATCGAAGAACCAACCGTATACACGTGTTTCGGACTATATATATATAATGGATGTTAATTCTCGCAGAAACCTGCATATATATATCCCAGGCGTGGCTGTAGTTTTTGAACTTAAAAAATTGGGAATTTTAGGTCCTAGGGCGAAATGGAGGAAACTCCTTTTTTCTTAGTTCAAATTTTCGCTTTATTATAAAAGCTTCATCAGGAACGGGCTAAAAAACACAAAATTCTTAACTTCTAACAGTAATGAACAAAGATTAATGAGCAAACTCACAACCAGAGTTCTAAGAAGTCAGCCTAGGCACAGGAATCATCTGCTTATACGAAGAGGCCCAGCACAAAACATATCACCACGATCACAAGGTAAATACTCAAACAAACACACTACAACAGTCTAAAAATTATGTACACCGCACATGCGGCCATTCGTATTGAGCACAGCTGTGACAATACACGTGAAGTATTCAGCGAATCTACATCGCTCCGAAGTTTGCTGGGCTACCAACACAAGAACGAACCGCATGAATTTTGAAAATTGTAATTGATGAGGAAAGAATAAATACTACTCAGCTGACTAGTGTCAGATTTAAAGTTTAAACAGTCAGTAATGTTACGCTGGATATGAAACATTTCTAAAAACAGTCTGAATCTGTAGTTATTTTCGCGAGCAATAACCTTCGTTTGTTCCCAATCTATGATGTGGTCGCTGTTAGCCCCGTGTAAAGCAACTGCGCAGTTCTTTTTCTTTAGTTTAGTATCGCTCTTATGCAATGCTAGGCGTGATTTTAGCCATTGGCTAGTTTGGCCGTAATATTTCAAAGGACAGCCTCTACAGGGTATGCAATAAATAACATTTGATTGTAATGACAGAGGGGTTTTGTCTTTGGTGTTAGAAAAGCTTCCGCCAATAGTTTTTTTGTTACTCAAGACAACACGAAAATCGTCGTTTTTGAAGATATTGAGCAACTTGATGGACAGATTGTTAAACAGCGTCAGTTTTCTGTATCTTACAAGGGGCGTACCACAACCGTCATCCGTGGCAAACTCATGAAAGGGGGTGTTATACATGAGTTAATGAATTAAAGATTTCGGGTAACCATTATTACAGAACATGTGACTCAACTTCCTAAGGTTCTTCTCTGTGAAAGAGATATCGCCAATACGTACTACCCTGTTCCTCATCGCCAGCACGGTGTTAATTTTCTGGTTAATAGAGTGACTGGAGTGAAAATTGATATATCTACCTGAGGCAGTAGGTTTCATATACCAGTCCAAAATGATCTTGTTGGATATTGGTTCACGTATCACCATAGTGTCAAAAAAAGGGACCCCGCAGTCCACCTCTCTCTCAACCGTGAATTGTAAGTGGGAATTAAAGTTGTTAAAAATTGTTAAGATTTCTTCCACTTTGTCATAAGGCACAGCACATATAATATCATCCACGTAGTTGAATAAGAAAGGTAGACCAAAGGAAAGTCGCCCGACACAATCCTCAAAGAGGCAATCCATGACAACCTGAGCCAATATGGGACTCAGTGGAGAACCCATGGGAGTACCAAAAATTTACGGGAGTACCAAAGATGTTAGTGATTTTCTTTCATTAGGTCCTAAATTTAGTTTAAATACTAGTCACAATGAGGTTCCTATTTCTGACCTTTTAGCTCAAGTTGAGGACATTGTGCAGGCGCTACCCTCTGACCGCCAAGATATGTACAGGGCGCGGGCTGCCAACGTCATTACTAACTCGTACCTTTCAGATGCCTTACATCGTTCATTGTCACCTTTTTAAACCTATCTATAAAGAAACAACTTCTTTTCTTATTATTTTGTGCATGCAACATAATGAATTAGTAGGAAAAGGTTTCCTAAAAGTCCTGCTATTAATTGGAGGATTCCTAACCCTGCATTGTCGTATTATATTGTTGTGTGAGCAGTACTGCTTGACAATTTAACTATTTATCACGGCTCAGAATGGTCTATTGGAACCCTTTCTTCTGTCATAGCCAGCCGGTCTGTAATGTAATCTGCTTAAACCGGACCCAATTTCCGTTGCTATAACAGCTGCTACCGATACAATACACACGATTCTCAGACTGATATTCACAAAGATAAATACAGTTTCCGGTGTTTGATATAATTGTTTAACCGTTGTCACGTCAATGGCTGTAAAATGCAAAAACAACTAATAAGAACGTATTATTAAGTTAAATTACTCATTGCGTTACGAACTTGACCTTACTTTTTAAAGGGTCGTAGGCGCACAGCAAGTCGTTTAGAAGAGTAGCGAGTAATTTACTGAATTTCTGTGTGCGTAAAATCGTTTTACGAATCACTGGACTAAATTTTCATGTCCGCACACGGAAATTCACTAAATTACTCGCTACTGTACTACTAGCCGTGTGGGTACAACCCTTAAGCCTACGTTTAGGTCGACGGAAACTGCGCGGATTTCCGCGCGGTACCTTTGTCGGCACCAGGCAGCGGTCGATGCCGACAAAGAAGATCCGCGCGGTTTCCGTCGACCTAAACGTAGGCTTAGAGATAATATCGTATATAAAATTTCTGATCGATTGCTCTAAATTACGACACTTATGGTGTACACAGACACTCAGACAGATGGACGTCGCTAATTCGATTGTTTTCTCAATGCTGATCAAAAATAAATAAATCCTCGAACAAGTTAATGGTTTAGTTTTAAGGCTTTTAATTACCACATCACAAACTGTTATATCAAACTAGCAATGGCCTGGCGTTGCTACGTCAAATTTGCGAATAACTCCACGACAGCAAAATCATAAAAATCGGTTTAGCGATTTCGTTGTCTATAAGCTACATACATATATACATACATACATACATGTGATAATTACCACATCACAAACTGTTATATCAAACTAGCAATGGCCTGGCGTTGCTACGTCAAATTTGCGAATAACTCCACGACAGCAAAATCATAAAAATCGGTTTAGCGATTTCGTTGTCTATAAGCTACATACATATATACATACATACATACATGTGATAATTACCACATCACAAACTGTTATATCAAACTAGCAATGGCCTGGCGTTGCTACGTCAAATTTGCGAATAACTCCACGACAGCAAAATCATAAAAATCGGTTTAGCGATTTCGTTGTCTATAAGCTACATACATATATACATACATACATACATACATACATACATACATACATACATACATACATACACACACACATACATACATACATACATACATACATACATACATACATACATACATACATACATACATACATACATACATACATACATACATACATACATACATACATACATACATACATACGTACGTACGTACGTACGTACGTACGTACGTACGTACGTACCTACATACATACATACAATACATACATACATACATACATACATACATACATACATACATACATACATACATACATACATACATACATACATACATACATACATACATACATACATACATACATACATACATACATACATACATACATACATACATACATACATACATACATACATACATACATACATACATACATACATACATACATACATACATACATACATACATACATACATACATACATACATACATACATACATACATACTACATACATACATACATACATACATACATACATACATACATACATACATACATACATACATACATACATACATACATACATACATACATACATACATACATACATACATACATACATACATACATACATACATACATACATACATACATACATACATACATACATACATACATACATACATACATACATACATACATACATACATACATACATACATACATACATACATACATACATACATACATACATA
The DNA here is from genome assembly GCA_963966075.1 of Aphodius sticticus. Classification (NCBI taxonomy): domain Eukaryota; kingdom Metazoa; phylum Arthropoda; class Insecta; order Coleoptera; family Scarabaeidae; genus Aphodius; species Aphodius sticticus. Next base: position 40,309,853 of record OZ014507.1, on the reverse strand, counting down.
CATACATACATACATACATACATACATACATACATACATACATACATACATACATACATACATACATACATACATACATACATACATACATACATACATACATACATACATACATACATACATACATACATACATACATACATACATACATACATACATACATACATACATACATACATACATACATACATACATACATACATACATACATACATACATACATACATACATACATACATACATACATACATACATACATACATACATACATACATACATACATACATACATACATACATACATACATACATACATACATACATACATACATACATACATACATACATACATACATACATACATACATACATACATACATACATACATACATACATACATACATACATACATACATACATACATACATACATACATACATACATACATACATACATACATACATACATACATACATACATACATACATACATACATACATACATACATACATACATACATACATACATACATACATACATACATACATACATACATACATACATACATACATACATACATACATACATACATACATACATACATACATACATACATACATACATACATACATACATACATACATACATACATACATACATACATACATACATACATACATACATACATACATACATACATACATACATACATACATACATACATACATACATACATACATACATACATACATACATACATACATACATACATACATACATACATACATACATACATACATACATACATACATACATACATACATACATACATACATACATACATACATACATACATACATACATACATACATACATACATACATACATACATACATACATACATACATACATACATACATACATACATACATACATACATACATACATACATACATACATACATACATACATACATACATACATACATACATACATACATACATACATACATACATACATACATACATACATACATACATACATACATACATACATACATACATACATACATACATACATACATACATACATACATACATACATACATACATACATACATACATACATACATACATACATACATACATACATACATACATACATACATACATACATACATACATACATACATACATACATACATACATACATACATACATACATACATACATACATACATACATACATACATACATACATACATACATACATACATACATACATACATACATACATACATACATACATACATACATACATACATACATACATACATACATACATACATACATACATACATACATACATACATACATACATACATACATACATACATACATACATACATACATACATACATACATACATACATACATACATACATACATACATACATACATACATACATACATACATACATACATACATACATACATACATACATACATACATACATACATACATACATACATACATACATACATACATACATACATACATACATACATACATACATACATACATACATACATACATACATACATACATACATACATACATACATACATACATACATACATACATACATACATACATACATACATACATACATACATACATACATACATACATACATACATACATACATACATACATACATACATACATACATACATACATACATACATACATACATACATACATACATACATACATACATACATACATACATACATACATACATACATACATACATACATACATACATACATACATACATACATACATACATACATACATACATACATACATACATACATACATACATACATACATACATACATACACATACATACATACATACATACATACATACATACATACATACATACATACATACATACATACATACATACATACATACATACATACATACATACATACATACATACATACATACATACATACATACATACATACATACATACATACATACATACATACATACATACATACATACATACATACATACATACATACATACATACATACATACATACATACATACATACATACATACATACATACATACATACATACATACATACATACATACATACATACATACATACATACATACATACATACATACATACATACATACATACATACATACATACATACATACATACATACATACATACATACATACATACATACATACATACATACATACATACATACATACATACATACATACATACATACATACATACATACATACATACATACATACATACATACATACATACATACATACATACATACATACATACATACATACATACATACATACATACATACATACATACGAGGACTGTCCTCGTACGAATCATTTGTCCTCGTGTCCTCGACGTGATACCATTTGTCCTCGTGTACACAGATAGAAAAGATTTCTTGTTTTTAAGAAATATATTCTTTTGAATTTATTCTTTTGGATCAAAACATATTTCTTTGACGCCAACAATATTTACTTCATTGAATACTCTAGTTTATTTGCTTGTAGAGATTAGTTTATTTGAAATATTTATTTTGGATTCAAATAATTATATTTGTATACAAGAAATATTTTTGCTTTGGATTATTATTAGGTTTTACTTCCGCCAAAGAAATAGTATTTTGATTCAATGAATATATTTTTAGTGTGAATACCTCATCCAACTGTGTTGTTAGATAGCGCTATATACACTCTCCTCGCAGTGTGGCCTTATCTTGAGTATAAATAGTAGACTGGTGAAAGCCTACCGCTCAGTTGATGTCATGCGTCTGGCTAAATTGTTAAAAAGGCCGTGTGATCGGCAGTATAGAGCAAAGTACATGCAGGTTTCGATTCCGAACCAGCGTACACTTTGCTACCCTAACCATTACTATGTGTACGTCTGCGGAAACCAACCACTGGTCGAGGATGTGCGACATCCCAAAAGGCGGTGACACGTGGAGATTGTGCTCTACTAGTCTACTCTACCCTTTGAAAAGTTCTAGTCAATAATAGGTCAATAATTTATTTAATCAAAGAACAATTTATCGCAACTTTAAAGCACTTTAACTCAACCAACAATTTCGTCGATTTAAAAAATTATAGGTAATTCTTTCACTCAACACAGTCATAATTATTTGAACTAGATAAATCTAGTTCGCTATAATATACAAATTGTAAATTTTAATTGAAAACAAGTTGTTTGACACAAATAAACGCTCTTTCTACCAAACAAATATTACAAACAAAGGCGTTTTGATCCGCAAATGAATATTTCTTTGTCTTTATTGAAACACCAGATTTCTGTGAGTCAATGCATTTTTATTTAAATTAAATAGAGTTTTCTATCTGTGTAGGATGAAATTGGGCTACCAAACCTAACCTACAAATGTTTTGAACAATTCGGTAGGATTTAATATTTTACTTTTTTCCGACCTACTACGTCTTACCTTAATTACAGCATTGATCAATTGCGCCACCTAAACAATTTAAGCGAGATACAAAATTCAACAATTCCTGGCTAACCACCAAAAGTTGGCTCCAAAAAGTCGACGAGTTTAAAGCCTTCTGCCCATTATGCTAGTAGGTTGAAATTTCGGTGGCGAAATTTCAGTTTACATAGTAGTTTTTGAGAATATACCTAAATTTTATTTTTATGTGATATTACCACAGCCAAGTTTTATTTTTGCATATTTAATAAAGGAAAACCAATACTACGGTTTTTTTGTTATATTTCAAGAATAGTTTGTTTTATTAATTGATTGTGTTTTATGTGGCAGTATGATGTGGATATATTGGATATGACATAATATTATCACCCACTTACTGTCTACTGTCCTCGTGAACAATTACAAAGAGGTGGCAACCCTGATACGTACGTACGTACGTACGTACATACATACAAGTAAATAATAGTATCGTATAAACCTATGTATAATTTAAATAATAATTAGAGTATGTATAATGTACAATAAACTGGGTAACTAAATATTGGACGGCAATATTCTAGGGATTTGTTATTTTGGTTAAAATAAGGGTATAAGTTATAAGTAGGTTAAAAAGGTTGTTGAGATTTTGTTTAGATTTCACTTATGGTGCCAACGTTGGAAACAACATAGATAACATAGATAAAGTAGATCGTGTGACATGTTATAGTATAGCTGTTTTAAAGCCAAGCCTCTTTGGTAACGTTAAATAAAACAAAGTCTCAGACGAAACATGAATGAAAGGTTTTGAAAGGGCTATCCTATGATAACTCACACGCCCAATTTTGACCATGGTGTTTCCAAAGTTGTTACAAAGTAACCAACATTTTAAGAGACTAACTCATTAACGAATCATTTTAGGATATAGGCATGTATAGTTTTTGAATTATGCAAAGTGTTAAAATTTAATATGACAGTGGCTGCAACACCGCATTGTAGCCGATTTTGAACAATAAACAAAGAATAAACAATATTTATTGGTGAACGTTGAACCAACTCGAATATTTCGCTTGAAACAAATACAGAAATTAAATAAACCCACGCACACTACAGCCGACCAAATTCTGGTAACGGCACTCAGCTTCAGAGTGTTAAATTGAAACATACATATATCGGATGTTTTATTGCATAAGTATTTTCAAGCGAAATAACTTCTGCTGGAAAGAAATCATACGGTTTACGAATTAAACCATAATATTATCTCGGCGGGTTGTCTCAGGCGTTGTTGGACAGGTGACTGTCCAATGGTGACTTGTTTTCTTCAAATTTATGTGATTAGACGCGCGAAATATTTACCTTCTGATATATCACCGTGCCTCTTCCAGTAACCACATACCATACATAACAGATTATGGGTCCTTTTGTGTACCGTATGATTTAGAAACATTTGTTTCAAATAAAAGTTGTTTATTCAAAATATCTATGCAATGATACCGTACACGACCTAAGTTCTCATTTGAAATTTCAGATTTATACAAATGTATAATTTGTGATATTTATTTTGATCAAAGAATTAGTAATTTATATATCAATCTAAAATTGTTTAAATAATATGTATCAATGACATTAAATTGTTCATGGTGGTTCCACGATTTGAAAAACTAGATCGCCTGATTTAATCTAGTTTGACTTGTTACTCTGTAGACATATTGAGCAAAAAATTTATGGGAATATTACAACTACTATAGCGAACATGAAGAAGGAGGCATCAAAATATTTTTGGGGAAACCATGGTAAATGTAATATTTCCACCGAGAATGTGAAGATTGTGAAGCAAGACTAAGTTAGAACATTACGTAAATAAATAAAAATTTTAAATAAGTTTCGACTGGTACTAATAAAACTAATTCTTGGATGTGTATTGGGTCCATATTGCAAGGTTCAAATTAATATTATTAAAAACAATTAGAAGCCTCTATATTTATCCTTGCTTTAAAAACATAAAATTTACATAGGGTACATGTTTCGGTTGTTTAAACCATCTTCAGCCCTAAATCTACAACAAATAGAGAATTTCACTAGTAAATATAAATAAAACTTAACCTTAAGGTGTTAAGGTGTTAAGGTTAAGTTTTATTTATATCACCTTAACACCTTAAGGTTAAGTTTTATTTATATTTACTAGTGAAATTTTCTATTTGTTGTAGATTTAGGGCTGAAGATGGTTTAAACAACCGAAACATGTACCCTATGTAAATTTTATATTTTTAAAGCAAGGATAAATATAGAGGCTTCTAATTGTTTTTAATAATATTAAGTCTTGGATGATCATAAATTGCTCGCTTGAGTAACTCATAGTAGCAGTTTGCAATGACTAAATGTTGCTGCAGAAGAATCATTACATTTGTGCGATTGCTAAATTTCGTCCTGGCAACTAGATATATTAATTTATGAAATATTTTTTGTATGCGTATAAATGTTAAATAGATGCTTAATAACTTTTTGGCTGTTGACGATAGACCTATCGACTTAGACATTTTAGGAAAGTTGATTTATCTTTCGAAGTATGTCAAGATATATAGGGTGTTCCATTTAAAATTCTTGTTATTTGACATTTAGCAAATCTACAGTTATTCCGGATAAGTCATATTAGAATTTAATTTATTTAGCAAATGAATAATAACTGTAAAAAAATGCGATACTTTTACTATCTAAACTGAGTTATTTTATTTCTTTATTCTTGTTAGTTACATTAGAATAATATGTTTGAAAATGCTCATTTTTGACAATCCTTTCACAATATCTCAGAAACAGTTGATAATAGGCTAATACAAGTTGAAGTCAAAACAATTAGGCTAAAAGTCTTTATCAATTTAAACAAACATAAGTTTTTTGTACGTTGTTGTGGGACATCCTGTAAACATGAAAATATTTTCTGGCTGTAGGGCGAATGATTATCTATCTCTTATAACACCCCTACATCAATTTTATGATATCTTCGAGAGTGAAAAAGGTATATTACTTTTTGGTATATCATTGAGCAACACAAAAAATGCGCAACTTTGTTTCTAACTTTTTTTTGTATTTTTTTTTAATTTACATATTTTATTCTATAAATAAATTGAATTTTATTTTTATTGCATGTATAAAAGAACATTCTGTATAAGTGATTCATTTTTGTACCCAAGACAAATTTTATTTATTTGATTTATTTTGATTTATTTCATATGTTCAGCAAATATTCCACAATGTTTTACTGTATATCAATTATCCGATTTAAGTTTTAATTTTGTACATCATAGCATTGCGTTTTTATTTTTAATTTTTCTTGGTAAAAACTACCACGTCATGCTTTAACAATTCTGTACTTTGTGGCGTATTGATATTTCAATTTCGGATGAATAAAATTTTTGCTAGAACCCGGTCAACCAAATTAAAAAAAAAAAAACTTGTTTTTTATGTAAGATAAACATCCAGTAAAAAGTTTCAAGTTCAAATAGTAATACATTTTAATAAGTTCTAAAACTCACCATGCAATTTTCTTATTGGTTCTTATTTATTGCCAAACATAAAAATAAATTCTGAAGGCGGTCTCGTGCAAGTTTCAGTATAAATAAATATATTATTAATATTTTCAACATATTGCCTTAAGGGGGGGGGGGGCACTTAAGGGGGGGCCCACTTGCCATCGGGCAACCTGGCACCACCTGGCCAGTCCGCCACTGCTGGTGACATACCACTAATTACGACATATAATCGGAAATTCAGAACACCCCATGACCGGACTCGAGAAGTGGAAGTAGTGAAGAGACGTATTATTCGTGTATCTTATGTACCCTAGACCAGCGATTCTCAAACGTTGGGTCGCGACGCAAAATTGGGTCGCGCCGTAATTTTTATGGGTCGCAAAATTATTTGTAAACATTAGCGATTAGCGTAAACTCAATTATTGATATAACAACACGTGCACGAAAAAAGAAACGTCTCATGATATTCACTAGCCCAATAATGTGAAAGTCACAGGTCCCAGTACAAGCAAACCATTAGCAAAAAATGATGGAAGAGTCCTATATCAATTTCACTTATAGTTATCCAGAAAAAATATTACATTCGGATTTACATTTAACAGAGAACATGCAACAGATTTACCACAGTGTGGAATCTGTGGAAATGTATTGGCCAACGCTATGAAACTACTAATAACAACTACTAATAAACTAATGAAACATTTAGAATCAAATCACAATCAATAAAAAAGTAAACCCAAGGATTTATTTTGAATAAAACGCTATAATTTAAAAACAAGTAAATCTAATTTGAATCAAATATTCAAGTGTTCATATTTGGAGAAACATTGTTAAAGCCTTGCATGAAAGATATCTGTCGAGAATTGTCAACAAACGTTTCAAATGACGCAATAATATTAGTGTAGGTACGTCAGATATATTGAATATACAGGAGCAGGAGCTATTCTTATTCACACATTAGATGGCTTTTAAGAAGACAAGTTTTTGCACGATTGTTCGAACTTCGAGTGTAAATTGAATTATTTTTAAGAGACCAGAAGTCATCACTGAATATTTTGAAACTCGGCTTTGCGGCTCACTAAGGTGGCGTACTTAGCCAATATATTTTCGCTTATGAACGACGATCTCTGCAGGGTTAACAGACAAACCTTTTATTTTTAATAATAAAATTAATAAAATAGAAGCCTGTAAAAACTGGAATTCAGGGCGAAGAAGGTCAACCGCGAAAATAACTTGATGTGTTTCCATCCTTTACACAGATAGTGGAGGACAAAATAAAAACTAAACAAGAAACTTACATTATGCAAAGAGGTGATAGAAAGGCTCCTTATTAAAGAACAACTTATAATTTTTTTTCCACCCAAAGATATTTGTTTGGGATATATGTAGATAATAAGTCCCTTCAAAGACGATACTTCAAATAATTTAATTTTAGAGGAAGAACAGCAGCTGATCAACAGACAGAGGATTGTAAATAAGATTTAAAGAAACCTAAACTCATGTTAAATGTTCCGAACAATTAACCAATTTTGTCCGAAAAATCGATTAAATTATTGCTTCCGTTTGCGACAACGTATCGGCAGAAAGTGTATTTTCAACGATGATTATAACAAAACACAAATTCCGTAATCCACTAGATATAAGTTCCGCAGAGAATACTTTTTGCTAAAGATTATAATACATATAATTTTTAAAAAAATAACGATCGTTTATTATTCAACAAGCGACACATTTACGGAGTTCATATTAAACTTATGGGGTAATATATCGGTAATATGTAATCGGTAAATTACGGTGTTATATTACCTATAAGATTAACATGTGCTCCGTAAATCACCGCGGTAATTTAACATCTCTAATGATACCTACTTTCATAATGATTTGGTCGCGTCTTCAGTACAAACAAATTACTTGGGTCGCCATGTTAAAAAGTTTGAGAAACACTGCTCTTGACGATGGCGCTGAAGACGGAAATATTCCTGAAACCGGTACGCAAGAACACTATTAAAACATCACATCAGAACTGAAATCTTTTATTATACATTTACCGAATCTGACAAATATGGAGATATTCCTTGCCAATCATATTTTGATGTTGTGTGCGTTTTGTTAACGCATAAATATCAGCATATTAAAACCAGAAAGAAATACACCCACATTATATTATTTATAAGAGAAGTTGCAAAAATGTACCTATTTCTCATGCAGATTACATTATATTTGTAGACTGCAATATAAAACATAATATTAACAAAATAGTTCTTTTGAACAGCAATAATAGTTTGTATTTGATTCTTTATAATAAATAATCTTTATTTATATGTATATTGTTATTTAAATAATTATTATTTTGAATATAAAACCGTTAGTCATCTTGGCGCGGTTTGTATTTGCTATCATAACAAATCCTTTCATTTAGGGTCTGTTGTGGCAGCGCGGGTATTGAGTTGTGTGTTCAATGTTCATGCATTGTACAGCTTATTTCTCAGCGATATTCGGACGGCTTTTTGTGCAAATTAACTTTGTCTGTGTAGAAGAGTGACTGAACTTAGCGCGTATTAACATGTTTTTTTTTCTTTTTGTATCACGGCCTGGTGGAAGAACAGCACTGTTGCTGAACCAGGTCGTGCAGAATTGCCACCTTAGTGAGCTCATTGCTTTTTAGTTTTTGAATGTAATAAGCAAATTTGAGAGACAATAAATACATTATTATTATTATTTCCTGGGATTTCGTGTTGTTCTCTATAGAGAACACAATTCCAATATTAAAGGAGTACAATTAGACAGGAAAAAAACCCTTAATGCGCGAGGAATATGATCAGATTTTTCTCTTCTTTTCTCTTATTATGATACATTGGAATTGCTCATCATAAATGTATGTCCAAATTTTGCAAATTCTTAATTGTATATACAATAATACACAGGGTGAAAATTGTGTTAACGAATAATTACTACAACCGTACCCATTGTTATCTTACAAGAATCATTCCGACAATCCGACAAACAAACGCACGTGGCCTTCCACCAATCGTGCTACGTTACACCAATCACAGCGCGTTCTGGTCTGACTTCTGACTCATATTTAAATAGACGAGACCGATTTTAATTTTATTAAGTGTGTGAGAAGCGATTCTTTTCTTTAAGAAAAAAACGTGTGCGGACGATTCTGGTATACGTTTGACACTAATAGAGGGTATTAATTTTTAATTTTGAGATTTAGTGCAAGACTCCTAATAGAAGTGCAAGACTCCGTACCGCGTAACGCTACTGAAGTGATAATTATTGATAATAATTATTATTTTGGACCATGTCTGCCTGCGGATGGGTCTAGTGGTAGAGCGTTGATCTACTGTCTAAGAGGTCTGGGGTTCCCATAGTGTTTTAAATAAATACCTCATTTGTTTTTTATGTTTTTTTTGTGTACAATACATACACATTACAAGAGTTTTGTTGCATTTACTCTAGAAAACAAGGTGGGCGTTAAATAAGTCACTTCTTAATATTCTGATGGACATATTTCGGAAATGGTCAAGTTTTAATTGCATGTTATGGTTTTTCTTATTATATGCTCAGTTATGTTTACAGTCGCTTGGATAGAAAAGCTTTACCCAGCACATAAATAAGTTGTTTCTCTTACGTGCTTTTGACGTTGTTGTAGACCTATAACTTTAAACCGCCAACTCGTAGTGGAACTATGTATAGACATTCTTGGTAGAGAATTAAAAGGTTTCGAGATTTTCTAACAGCGCCCATTATCGTCTGATCAAGGGAAAGAACATATTGTTAAAAACTTAATTCTGTCATCTTTGACCGTGAATAATTCGCAACGCAGAGGCGATATCCAGATTTATGAAATTGGTCAATCATTTAGGGTAGTATATTCATAATGCCCGGAATTATAAATACTGCCCAGATTAATCACTTGGTCCAAAACAGATATAAGTACTTTTTGGCGAAACTTTAAGAAAGAACTAAAATTTTTACCAAAATACCAGTGTAATTCTAAAAAAAAAATTGAGGTGGGTACAATCTTATGGACACTTGGTATGAAGGGGTACAGGGTCTTCAGGTGTACGATAGATGAACCTTTCCATTCTCCTACTACTATACTATTATAACAAAAAAGAGGTGTTTGACGGACTGCCGGACCAAACGCTTAAGCCAATTCTACATAAAGTCGTAACGGATACGTTTGTCGTTGTCGGAATGCGCAGTAGACCACTCAATTACTGTCATTTTTGACAGTAATCGTATGCGCACTCGTCAACTGCGCATTCCGACAACAACAAACGTATCTGTTGCGACTTTATGTAGAATGTACCTAAACGTCTCTTAAGAGGTCCGTAGATCTAGCAAACAGCATAAAAATGACATCGATAACAAAGATACAGAGATCGGGATCGCACTTTTTCGAAGCTAGGCACTAATATAAAATATAACGTCTAGATACGCATACCAAATCATTTTACGTCATTTCTAATAAGGAAGTAATGTATAGAATAAATTCTATAGAATGTACGAACTAAATTACCCATCAAACATTTATTTATGACGTTTTGAGATATATATGTGAAAATCGCACTTTTCCGCGTAAATATAAATCTGTGTGGCATTTTAAAATATGAGAAAAATGCTTTTAAAAGTTTTACAACCGGAATGCCATTATACCTGTAGGTTGAGTGTAACATAAAACACAAAAGTACTCCGAAACTCCAGTCAGACACAAAAAACTTTTAGTACCATCGGGTTATTTATATAAGCAAATCTGTTGTCCAATTCAATTATCCCAGTGTCCCAGAGTTCTCGTTGTTAAATACATATTTTATATATACATATTATTTAATAGAACTGCTTTTGGTGGATAAATAACACGTACTAGATGACATTACATGTGCGCCTGTTTAATTTCAGCAATAAGAAAAATAAACGTTTAATTCTTTAAGTACAAAAAGTGCAGACCATGTCAATAATACATTGTTTTTAGTAAGACATGTTACAAATGCATAATATACAAATACTCTATTTATAGTCATTAAAGGCTTCATAAATGTGTTTTGGTGCAAAAGGTTGAAGACTTTTAAAATTTGGCAGGACTGCTATACATTTGGAGAAAACAAATATTTTGTCCGATTCTTGATTTATTTTTTGTTTTCGAACTTTAAGTCGTCCTAGCTAAATGAAAAATAGGATAAGTTGGCAAGTTATTTTAAAATATTGCCCATCGTGTAATTTTTAAAATTGTATAACAGTTGTTTTACTATAATTGTTTTACTATTATTTCAAGTAGAAATTCGAATGAAAACACTAGTAAAATTAATGTAACGAGTATTTATTTACAAATAACTAAAAAAGCACAAGTAAAACTTAAAGAAGGTGTTTAAATTGCCTGCCACCAATTTAAACCCAAGCGTTATTTAAAAGCAAAAAGATTTTTTAATCAGTCTTGTTTTTTTAATCAGTCTTGTACTTCCTATGACAATTGTTCTCAATTCATGTACGTTATTTATTTGTTACGCATAGACTTTCGGACTTAAATCCGGCCACAGCCGATCCATCTATATGTGGATGAGCTTGGTACAAATAATTACTTACAGCACCCGTGTATTCTGCTGTACAGTCGTCTTAAAAGGCCGTCCAATAATAGGCCCCCATTTTATTTAATTACCTCAAAACCTAAACGGGGAAATTTATCGGAATATTTTAGCAAACAAGTTGTCAAATCTATTAGATGATGTGCCCTTGCGCACACGCAGGTCAATGGGGCTTTAAAATTGTTGTCAGTCGAGTTGCTACTTATTGAAATAATTTTAAAATAAGCTCATTTTGCAGTAAAATAGCAATATCTTTTTTTCTATAGTAAAACATAGCAAGTGTATACCGGGTGATTCAATTTCGAGGCTCACCATGGGGATCTCGCTTATTGGTGGAGATAGAGGGTATGTTTAAATTTGGCAAAGTTTCGTATTTTTGTGCTGATCAATTATCTGAAAAGAAATTTTAGCTATCATTTTCCATTTTAAAGATATCCGCAAAAAACTGAAATGTTAAGATATCGTTTTTAATTTTTTATGCAAAACCAAACGTAGCTAGACATTTGAAACAAAAACATTCTACAGCTACTTTTTAACAAGGAATGCAGTGTTATTTTTTAATTTGAAATAACATCAAAGATGGCGGCGGAACCATGGCCAACTTTTGTTTTTCTTATGGGCGCCATGTTGAATTTTGGCACTTTCCGATAGCCGTGTTTTTTCTCATTTCCGCAATGTATAGCATGTTAGCATTATTTTTTAAAACAATGATTTAATAATAAAAAAAACTTTCTTCTTGTACTCGTTGTTTGTCGTGCTTATCAGGTACCCAACTGGTGCTTGGTTACAGACCGCCGACGCCGGACTGACCCGAGTGCTTTGGATTAAAAACATCCAGATTATAAAAGAAGCAAGTTTATACAACAAAAAGCGTATTTTTTAAGTAAATGATTAAGCAAATTGGTCGCCATTTTCTTGAAGGCATAAAACCGAGCCAGCTTTTCTACATGTAGTTATGCTCTGCTAACTGTTCTTCCGGGAATACCATTGACCGCATTTGTTATTTGATCCCGCAGATCCTCGATATTTCTGCGAGTTTCGTGATAAATTTCGTCATTCACAGTTCCCATAGATAATAGTCCAGAGGACTTAAATCAGGGGATCTAGCAGGACATTCCACCACTCCACCATTACCAACCCAGCGATTTGGAAATTGTTGATTCAAATAATTTTGTACAACTGCAAAGTTTGACTTGTGTGGGGTTTGTACGGTTTCAATTTCTTTGTTCGTAGTGCTCTGCAAACACGTGTTTGCGGCAATTCCAAATTAGAGGCTAGTTCACGCGTAGAAATCCGAGAATCGTCATTTATCTAAAAACCAGTAGTTGAAGCATTGCAAATTATGTTAATCTAACGTTTACCATTTACAAAATATCTCTTTGATCGTATTCAACATTTCCATGAGGATTATAAGAATTGCGGGGTTTACTAAACGATCCATGGTCCGCTAAATGTCTGTCCAATGTTAGGAATTTTGTACGATTGGGCATTTCTATGAGAACAATAATAAACCCTTATATCACGCTTTTCGTAATTGGTAAACGGCATTTTACATCCACAATCAACCACAATTAAGGTTTATTTGGTTAAATCGCAAACCCAACGCTGAGCGCGCCGTTTGATACAAGTGCATTTTGTTGACGTTGCTTGGCAACTAGTCCGGCGGTCTGTAACCAAGCTCCAGTTAGGTACCTGAAGGTTTTTTTATTATTACACCATTATTTATAAAAATAATGTTAACATGTTATACATTGCGGAAATGAGAAAAAACACGACTATCGGAAAATGCCTAAATTCAACATGAGCCCATAAGAAAAACAAAAGTTGGCCATGGTTACGCCGCCATCTTTGAACTTATCTCAAATTAAAAAATTACACTGCATTCCTTGTTAAAAAGTACCTACAGAATGTTTTTGTTTCAAATGTCTAGCTACATTTGGTGTTGAATAAAAAAAATAATAACGATATTTTAACATTTCAGTTTTTTTTTGCGGATATCTTCAAAATGAAAAACGATAACTTAAATTTCTTTTCAGATAATTGACCAACACAAAAATACGAAACTTTGCCAAATTTAAACATAGGCTCTATCTCCACTAATAAGCGAGATCCCCTTGGTGAGCCTCGAAATTGAATCACCCGGTATATAACATAGCAATAACTATGCTAAATGGACAATATTATATATTACAAAATACACTTGAAAGGTTATCCTAGTATTTTTTACTTGGATATGACGGCTCAATGTTAGCTTAAAGGAAAAAAATAAATCATGAATTGGACAATTTTTTTTCCAAATGTAGATATAAACCCTTATATCACGCTTTTCGTTATTGGTAAACGGCATTTTACATCCACAATCAACCACAATTAAGGTTTATTTGGTTAAATCGCAAACCCAACGCTGAGCGCGCCGTTTGATACAAGTGCATTTTGTTGACGTTGCTTGGCAACTAGTCCGGCGGTCTGTAACCAAGCTCCAGTTAGGTACCTGAAGGTTTTTTTATTATTACACCATTATTTATAAAAATAATGTTAACATGTTATACATTGCGGAAATGAGAAAAAACACTACTATCGGAAAATGCCTAAATTCAACATGAGCCCATAAGAAAAACAAAAGTTGGCCATGGTTACGCCGCCATCTTTGAACTTATCTCAAATTAAAAAATTACACTGCATTCCTTGTTAAAAAGTACCTACAGAATGTTTTTGTTTCAAATGTCTAGCTACATTTGGTGTTGAATAAAAAAAATAATAACGATATTTTAACATTTCAGTTTTTTTTGCGGATATCTTCAAAATGAAAAACGATAACTTAAATTTCTTTTCAGATAATTGACCAACACAAAAATACGAAACTTTGCCAAATTTAAACATAGGCTCTATCTCCACTAATAAGCGAGATCCCCTTGGTGAGCCTCGAAATTGAATCACCCGGTATATAACATAGCAATAACTATGCTAAATGGACAATATTATATATTACAAAATACACTTGAAAGGTTATCCTAGTATTTTTTACTTGGATATGACGGCTCAATGTTAGCTTAAAGGAAAAAAATAAATCATGAATTGGACAATTTTTTTTCCAAATGTAGAGCTGCATTAGATTTATTTTAGACTGTGGTCAATAGCAGCGCTGTTTAGGGTTGCATAACAAAAATTATAATCTTAGAATATGGAATTTTGTGTGGTATTAAAAAACTGATCTAAGGTGACTATAAGGTGACTAAGGTGACAAAATTCATAAAAATGTCGAAAACTAACGATTTTTTAGTACGGTCATATTTAGATCTTCTGGTCACAGACTATTGGTGTCTGTTTGAAGTTGGGGATTGTTAAAGTCGTGTTTTTAGAAAGGTAACCTTGTTTTTTCTGCAGATGGCATCTGAAACATTGTGGTTATGTGGTTTGATTTTTGTTTCTGTTCTTACAGTTAATGCTAGATACCACCGTCGTCGTGATTTTCAATCTTAAATTAAGAACTGATGCCCGTGTTGCTGCCCCCTTTTTTTTCCGTTCTGTTTTGGCTTTGTCGTGCTCTTTCACCGATGTATCACCGTTAGACCTTTAAGTTTGTAAGACTGTTATTAAGGTAATATCGTAGTGAATCTGTACTGCTGTTTTTTTCCTAACTCGTTACTTTTTAGTTCCTGATGAAGCAACAAATGTGTGCGAAATATTGAACGAAATAAACAAAGTCAAGATTAATTAGAAGTTTATTTAGAAGCCTGTTTGTTACCCAATATCCTTTAATACAGTAGTTTACAATAACCAGGCAAGAAATTATATCCTTTACATTAGTTTTAAGGTGTAATATTACTACATTTAAGAAACAAAAAGTATTTTGATATCTCAGAGTTGAAAATTTAACTCTTGTTAAACATTTCATAATGTTGAGTAACTAAAAGGAATCTAGAGGGTTTTTTAAGGATCTTTTGTTGACAACAATTGTCCAAATTTTCAGTCATTCCAAATTTTCAGTTGAAATGCCTAATTTTCAATCCGTAAGATGTCAAGTCAATGGTCACATTAGACTAGTAAAACGCGAGGTGGGAGATACAAAATAAATGTATGGGATGTTTTTTCAATTATCAAGACTATTTCAGATAAACCTGTATACAAGCCGCTGAATACAAAATAAAGTATATTTGATATGTAAGTGATTTATGTAATATTGCAAATTTGTGATAGTAAAGCCGCAATTCCACAGAGGTAACACAAACAAAAATACCAATGACCAAATATTGATACATGTAGCCCACTGTTGCCTCAGTGAATTTCAACATAATAAAATATAACATCATTAATAAGGAATCTCGAGCTGGTTGTTAAGATTTTATATTGAGTTTAAAACGCATTTATTTTGATTTCCGGTTATGTTCGTATGCTTCCAGGAAGACCGGGTCTAGTTTTAGTTTTCAGTATTGTGATTGACACCAAACGTACTACATGTAAATACATCACCTGTCTGTAACTTGGTTGTGAAATAAAATTGTGAAAATTATACAGTCTATTCTGTCGATTAAACATGGTCCGTCGAAACGGATCCTAGTTGGGATCAAAATTCAAGCGACAATCAAGTACTCCAGCGAAGAAATTGACGAGAGAACCAGTAAAAAGAAAAAAACCAGGGCAGTTGGCGCAGTTTACCTCGTGGCCAGACGATCAACATAATTTTAAAGGTACGCCGGTTTCCTATAGTTTTCCATTTCTCTCCGTTTTATTCCTTTTTCGGTTGGGTGTAGCTTCAATTGTACTATTTGTAAATTATTTATCGGTATTGGCTATCACTTGTACGTAATTTGTGGGGGTAAGATGGCGGACGTGGGAAAGTTAAATAGAAGACGTAAGTCTGTTGATCACAAACTCATCGAGTATGCCACAATTGTGGATAGTATAGTTAATGAACTAAAAAAGAAAAATAATGTTGATGAACAATTAGAAAAACTTAGAGTTAGAAGCAATGATTTTAGAGTAATTTGGGCTGAATATGAAGAAATTCAAAGTGAAATTGAATGTGCGGTTATGGAGGAGAAGATTGATGATGAATATAAAAAAAGAGATGCATTTTATGAGAAATATATTGAGTATATTGCGATTACTGATAAGCTTCTTTCTCAGCAAGCAGCGGTGAATGACTCTATGATTAAGGAGGAGTCAAAGGATAATTTAGGTGCTAATTGTTATAGTTCGGTTAGGCTAACCATGATTGAATTACCAAAATTTGATGGGGATTACAGCACGTGGCTGGAATTCCGAGATACATTCGATTCTTTGATTAATAAAAATGAATCGATTAATGATATACAAAGGTTTCATTATTTAAAGGCGTCTTTGAAGGGCGATGCATTCAGAATAATTCAATCTTTAGATTTTGCAGCGTCAAATTATGCGATTGCGTGGGATTTATTGGCAGAACGATTTTCAAATAAAAGATTACTCGTTCACAACCACATTAAGGCAATTTTTGAAACAAATTATGTACAAAAGGAATCTGCACGTTGAATTAGGAATTTGGTGGATAATATTACCAAAAATATACGGGCTTTGCAATCTCTAAATGAGCCTACTGATAGTTGGGATGCTATTCTAATTTATGTAATCACTTCCAAATTGGATAAAAAATTAGTTAAGGATTGGGAAATAGGATTAAAAGAGAATGAGAAGCCAACTTATAAAAGTTTTAAAAAATTTCTAAACGATAGAGCTGATTTTCTGGAAACTTTTGAATTAAATCATATGCCAAGTAAATTAAATGAAGCTCGTAAAACAACTCTGTTGGGGCAAGAAAGGCGAAGGATTTGTAATTGTTGTAAAGGTAATCATTTGATAGGCGATTGTAGGGAATTTATAAAATTAAGTATACAGGAACGTTACGATAAATGTAAGGAATTAAAATTATGTATAAATTGCCTCTGCTATGGACATACAAAATGTAAATCTAAACCATGCCGTGAATGTAAGAAATATCACAACATTTTACTACACGATCATGAGAGATCAAATGAAAATCACAATAATTCAAATAATAATGTGTCATTAATGAGTCAAAATGCAGTTTCGATTGTTTTATTGTCAACTGTGGTAATTTCTGTAAAGGATAATGATAATAGGTGGCAAAAGTGTAGAGCAATTTTGGATAATGGTTCCATGTCAAACTTGATTACTGGTGATTTTATGAAAAAGTTGAAACTCGAAAAGAAACCAATCAATATTTGTTTAGTAGGAGTGAATAGTGCGGAGTCAGTCATTAAATATAAATGTGTAGTCACAGTGAAATCAAATGTGAATAATTTCCAGAGAACAATGTCTTGCTTAGTGGTGAATAATAAAATTAGTGATAAGTTACCTATAGATAATATTTCGATTTCTTCATGGAATTTACCCGGTGACTTGACTTTGGCAGATCCAAATTTCAATGTACCATCAGAAATTGACATGCTGATAGGTTCTGAGTTGTTTTGGGATTTATTGAAAGACGAACATATAAGATTAGGCAAGGGTTTACCCACTTTGCATAATACATTGTTTGGTTGGGTGGTCTCAGGTGGAATTCACCACAAGTCATTAAAATCATACACCAACTTTGTTCAATTAAGTTATCACACGTCAAGTGATTTAGATAGATTTTGGGAACTTGAAGAAGTTGACCAAGGGACTTTCACAGATATAGATATTTGTAACAATTATTTTAAAAATACAACTACTAAAGATGAAGATGGTAGATTTGTTGTTAGAATACCGCTAAAAATGTCAAGGGATTTATTGGGCGAGTCAAGGGAAATGGCTATAAAAAGATTTATGAATTTGGAAAGGAGATTTGTTAAGGACATTGAATTCAAAAGAGTTTATTCTGCATTCATTCATGAATATTTCAGTTTGGGTCGCATGGAAAGGTCAATGTTTTCATTTAGCGATGGCAAATGCTGCTATTCACCACATCATGGAATAGTCAGACCTGAGAGCACGACCACAAAGCTGCGAGTGGTGTTTGACGGGTCAGCTAAGACCACAACGGGGCTATCACTAAATGATATACAATATAAGGGTTCGGCCATGCCAGGTGATATCATGGATATTCTGATTAGATTCAGACAGTATAAATATGTGGTATGCGCGGATATAGCTAAAATGTATAGGCAGGTTTGGGTGCACGATGCAGATCAATCACTTCAACAAATTGTTTGGCGAGATCATCCTTCAGATGATATTGAATTTTTTACTTTAAAAACCATTACGTATGGTACCGCATCTGCTCCTTATCTGGCTATAAAATGTATAAAACAATTGGCTGAAGAAGAATGTAGAAATAATTTTCCGATATGTAGTGAAATCATAAATAGGGACTTTTATGTAGATGATTTGATTACAAGGTTTAATGATATTGCAGAGGCCAAAGTTACCTGTACTCAAATAGATGAAATTTTAAGGAAAGCTGGATTTCAGTTAAAAAAGTGGTCAAGTAATAATGAGCACATTTTGAGTGACACATTTGATATGGATACTGACAAAAACCTAAAATTTATGGCGGATGAGGTTCAGAAAATGTTGGGAATGGTGTGGAGTAGAATTGATGATTTACTTTCATTCTCCACTGTTCAATTTTCTAATAAGATGACCAAAAGAGCAGTTTTGTCAGATATTTCAAAGTTATATGACCCGTTAGGACTGATTAGTCCCTGCGTTGTGCCGGTTAAATTATTAAATCAAAAACTGTGGACTATACAATTGGAATGGGATAATGAATTACCTCTGTCATTGGCGGAAGAATGGTTAAAGACCAAAAGTGAATTGGGGTTTTATCTCAATTAAAGATTAAGCGAAAAATAATCTGTGACAATGCAGTATTGATGGAACTTCATGGGTTCAGTGACGCAAGCCAAAATGCATATGGAGCAGTTATTTATTTAAAGAGCAAAAATGTTTTTGGTCAAGTAGATGTACAATTTATTGCCTCAAAAACACAAGTAGCACCATAGCATAGCACCATCAAAAATTAACAATACGAAAGTTAGAGTTAATGGGAACGTTATTGTTAGCCAACTTAAAACATAAAGTCACTAATGCCATGACAATGGGAAAATTAGAGTGTTATTTGTATTCCGATTCACAAATAGTACTAGCTTGGTTAAAGGGTAAGGTTGAAAAATTGCCACGTTTTGAAGCTAACCGAGTAGTACAAATAAAAAAGTTGACTGAAGAGTGTTCATGGGCGTCCGTTGGTACAAAGGACAATCCTGAAGATATGGCGTCTAGAGGTTTAAGACCAAGTGAAATAATCAATAATGTTTTGTGGTGGCAGGGTCCAGAATTTTTGAGAAAATGTGATAGTGTACAGATAAGTTGCTTTTTTAACTCATGAATCAGCAGATAATTTTGATTTATTTAAAAAATATTCAAGTTTGACAAGGTTAAAAAGAGTACTGGCATGTTGTTTGCGATTTGTGTATAATTCTAAAAAATGTAATATTAAAAAACGGATTGGACATTTGACAGTAACTGAGTTAGATGAAAGTTTGCAACATTTAATAAAACTGGCACAAAGAGAAACATATAATTACGAAATTAATAAATTAAAAAAGGATAACCATTTGGAAAAAACTGATAAATTGGTAAATCTGACTCCTTTTTTAGATAAGAATGAAGTTATGAGAGTAGGTGGCAGATTAGGGCATTCAGATTTAACCTTCGATGCTAAACATCCTGTTATTTTGAGTGGATATCATGATTTGATGAAATTAATAGTGGAAGATGAGCATAAACGTTTGATGCATGCGGGTCCACAATTGTTACTTTCGGCAATACGACTGAAATATTGGCCTACCGCTGGTATGAATGCCGTAAAAAGAATCACTCGCAATTGCATAATTTGTTATAAACAAAAACCTATTCCAATGAGTAATCTTATGGGCGATTTACCGGAAGATAGAGTCAAAATTAGTGGCCCATTCAGTCACACGGGTATTGATTATGCTGGTCCCTCTTTGTTAAGAGACAGAAGAGGTCGGGGAAGTAAATTATACAAGGCATATGTATGCGTTTTTATATGCTTTACAACAAAGGCAATACACCTTGAAATAATTACCGTTTCATATTTACAAGATTTTTTGGATTGTATAAAACTGTGTTTATTTATTTTCGATATTTTGATGTAATGGATGTAGGTGTATTTCGTTATGTTTGGAATTTTTCTTTATAATTTTTGCACCTGTGTTAAGATATCTGTTGAATTAGGTATATCATATTTTTGATATGTTGGATTTTTGAATTATTAATTTATAATGTTATGAATTGTGTACTTTATTTATCTTGAATTATTGATGGTTGTTAAAATTCAATTAATTTGATTTTTTTATACATATTTCTTATTTATTTGTTTTGAACACTGTTCAACGCGGGGGAGAATGTTAAGATTTTATATTGAGTTTAAAACGCATTTATTTTTATTTCCGATTATGTTCGTATGCTTCGAGGAAGGCCGGGTCTAGTTTTAGTTTTCAGTATTGTGATCGACACCAAACGTACTACATGTAAATACATCACCTGTCTGTAACGTGGTTGTGAAATAAAATTGTGAAAATTATACAGTCTATTCTGTCGATTAAACACTGGTACTAGGTAATCCAAATAAGCAATCCACATGTTACAGAATGTTAAGATTATTTAAAGAAGAATGGACTGAGAAAAAATAGTCAAATTTGCTTAAAACTGCTGCTTTATGATATACTTGATATATAATCGGATTGATAATGGATAATTCCATAATTAGTTTTATGAGACGCTCCGGGGATATGTTGTTGATGGTGCGCTTTATTCAGTGGATGAGAATGGGTGTTTATAACTGGCTGTGACCGAAATGCACAAGCAAAATAATTTTTAGACAATTATTATTGTCTTATTCTTATGTTTACTTATAATTGGTTACTTATTGGGCTCGATGCCCGTCAAATTAAGTTTTGCTTTTATTGATATTGGAATATCGTCATATAAAATAAGAGATCTTAAAGTAGTTGATGAGGTTTTATTACAAATCTTCAGTCTTCAGTGCAAACTATAATTAAATATTGTTACAACTAAATACATATTGACTCGATCAAATAGAATCTCTTGCAGCTAAACTATTAATTTTATATATAGTATGATAAAGTCATGTGCCTGGCCACATCAGATTTTATCGTCTGAAAACATTGAAAACGGACAACTTTTTACCATGTGTTTATTGGATTCCTTATCATTAAATATGATGCTCCATTAAATACATACTATAACAATGTGTGCTGTGCTAGTATTACGTGTGGGTGATGCTTTTCAGCCGTATTAGGTAAGAACGGTTGCTTGTGCAAAAAAATGCATATGACATTTATTGTAGGTGATTAAAATCAACTCCATCATATATCATTTTAAGTGACAACAAATTTAATATTATGTGGATTCATTGTGCAGAGAATTAAATTAAGTAAATAAAAACCCTCTTGAGGTTCTACACAGTTTGATCTAATTTTACCTAGTACGCGTTTCGTGACAGTCACGTCATCAGTTAAACCTAGATACATGTCTGGCTTCCCAGAGGAACAAGCTCAGGCGATCTTAATCGCAGTTGAGGACGAAATGAAAGAGTCAATAAAACTTCAACACGAGAACATGAAAAGTCACTAATACTGGACGTTAGCGCCTGCGTTCATCTCTCCAGGAAGGCAGATGTGCATCGTATAGTTTGTTGCGAAATATTGATTGTATTAAATTATTGAATTATTGATGTTGGATTATTTAATTTTTAAGATGTCACGAAACGAGTATCAACTAAATGTAAATACTGTGTAGAAACTCAAGAGGTTTTTTATTTAAATATCATATTTAGTGATAGATGACCCAATAAACATGTAGCCAACAGTTGACGGTTGTTTATATATTATGTTCTTTAGAGGAAAAATGCAGCAAAATTTACTACCGTACATTTGAATAGATACTTGCAAAAGTTTTGTTGCTTTACCGCAAAAAAGCTAGGTGGGTATTACATAAGAAACTTCTTAAACCTTCTGATAGATATATCTCGAAAATTGCCAAGTTTTTATTACATGCTATTGCTAATCTGTTTATAAAATATGATCCTCAATCATGTTTTAAAATAGTTAGGACGCGGAATGGATCACTAAGCACATAAATGCGTTGTGGCCTTTATGGCCTTTTACGAATTTTCAGTCGCATAAATTGAAAATTCCAACCCGATGTATAGACATTTTTATGTAGAGAATTAAAGGATCGAGAAGAATTGCAATACCGCTCATTGTCGTCCGAGCATTGTCCGAGCAATAGAGAGTTAGATATTGTTAAATGACCAATTCGGTTCTCTTTGATCGTCAATAACTCGCGATACAGACACAATATCGATGAGACATTTTGCAAGTTATTTGCCCAATCAAAGGTGGTGTATGCTAAAGTTCTGTTGGGTTTGAATTTTTACGAAGTGAATAGCTTTATTTGACTATTTGGGCTACCATTCGGATGAAGGCTTAGTCTTCTGTAGGCTTTAGACGCTTCTAAAGAATATCTTCGGCCGGCGGGCCCTCCTGGGTCCGTGTGCGCCGCATCCCCTGCACCCTCGCTAGTTACGCTTATGACTACTGCACAACATCAACGTAGCTGAAGTTTTCTCGTCCATGGCTTACGTGCTCTCGAACAAAGGATACTACAACCCCGCCATGATCGCCGTACTCCCCTCCCTCGTAGAGTGCTGGGTGATATGTATGCTGAAGAGAAATCTATGCGCGAGTCAGCCGTAATCTACTCACGTGCCAACCGTGGTCGGCTCGCGAGCCTACAATGATCTCGCGGTAGGCGCGCGGTACGGGCTCGTTGCGTGAGGGGCTCGCTATATCTATCTCCACCTTAATTCATTGCTCACACCTGCGCGACCACGCGACTGCGAAGCGGGAGCGGGAATTATTTCCGTTCTACATCAAGTCGCTACGGACCACTGCCCGTAATTACTGTTATTTTGACGGAAAGCTGGTTAATCGACTACAATTATTATTATTATTCTGTTATTTTGACGCATCCGTTGCTTCTTGATGAAGAACGGAAATAATTCCCGCTCCCGCTTCGCAGTCGCGTGGTCTAGCAGGTGCTTAACATGTTTATGCTTAACAGTTTCAAAATTACTGTAGATGGCTGCAGGTTGTAGTATACAGTCAAGACATATTTCTCGTCGGTGGTCGATATCCTTTACCGCTCTGGTTCGATACCCCCAAAAAGACATTTTAACTTGGTAGTTTTGGTATGTTAATGTCAATGTCCCTCATTTTCAAGTCTTGCTGTAATTTAGGTAGGAAAAATGTTTTAATTTAATCCGTAGATTAGACTGTTTAATGAGTTTGATTGTTCTTGTTTTGTAGACCCGCCTCTAGTATGAGCTCTGAAAAAAAAATTGGAAATACCATTAAAAAATAAGTGCAAATATTATATACTGGCCTAGTATTCTCTTGCATCTTGTGCGAGCTCTAACTTCGGAAATGTTGTCAGTTGTGAAATTGCGTATCAAGGTCGAGAAGATTTTGAAATTTTTTTGTCTCGCCGTTTGTGCGAGCTCTAAAAACATAAATTCCCTGACAATAGTCTCCAAGCTTTGTTGTCTCGCCTGTAGTACGAGCTCTAAATAGTTCCTAGGTTGCGCCTCGATGTTCAGGTTACGAAGTAGGTATGGTATTTCGTCTAACCTCTCGTGTAAGGTCAGATAATCTCAGAAAGAAGTGTTTTTATTCTCGCCTCTTGAATGAGTTAAAAACATAAATTTCTCGGGAAGGTTAGAACACTGTATTATCTGCTCCCTAGTAGCAGCTCTAACAGTTCTAAGGTTGTGTATCAACGTTGAAGTATTATTGGTTGAATGTGGTCTATTCTCGATTATATGATAGGTTATGTGAAAGTGGTATGTTCTCGCCTGTTGGGCGAGCTCTAAAAACAAAATTTTATGAGAAAAGTTGGCAGACTGTATTGTCTCACATTTCATGAAAGCTCTAACAGTTGCGTAACATTGTTAGAATCTGTACGAGGTACAGATTCTAACATCCGCAGGATGCATCCGCAGGAACATCCGCAAGAGTACAGAACTCAAAGAAAATAATACGTAGCGCGAGATCCCCCACATTAAAAATTTTGAAGTTTCTTATGTCAAAGTCTTTTGCTAATTCTGTGCTGTTTTGAGCCACAATTGTTCTGTGCTGTTTTTGATACGGAGTTATAAGTTGTTTTCAGAAGACTGGCAGTGGACAAGACACTTTAAAATTTCGATGTTTTTCTGATGCCAAAGTTTTGTGCTAATGGTGTACTGTTTTCTGCTGAAACTAGAAGTTTTGTACTGATTTCGTTTCAAAGTTATCAGTAATTTTCGTTTGCGGTTGCTACCCAAATTACATTAAGTTGAAACAAAACAAACATTTTTTAGCTGCAAAACTTTTTCGTTATTTTTGTGACGTTTTTACCGCAAACCTGAAGTTTTGTGCTCGTATTGTTTCCGAGTTATTTGCAATTTCCAATGAAAATATTGCTTATATACACACAATGCTAAAAATATTGTTAATCGAGCAGGTATTTATCTTTTACCGTTGAAATCGGGACTAAATCATATTGATAAATTAAGTACTTTTTATAGACCTAATCTTTCTATACATATAATAGACTGCTTGTTTTAGACTGCTAGTTGTAATACCAAACGATGAAATATTGCTTCAGGGATGGGCTGGCAAGTCCACAGACCCCTTAAAAAATTGTTTATAACTCCGAATTGAAAATATAAAACTTTTGGTTTGCGGCTTAAAGGAAGCGCAGCCCAGCTGAGTTTTACAACTTAACAAACATTACACTTGTTAGCTATGCCAAGGGATGCTTGCGTGAACACACTAACCATATTTAACAATTTCAGTAGTTTCATTCAATTTACAATAGTGATTGAGAATACAGAAAACTTTATACCCTTCTTCTACTAGGTGATCAGAAGTCATAACAATAATATAATGTTCGACTCGTACATCCTAGAGAAAAAGGTGTACAGGACGTTCTCTGTAGAGAATTTTATGTATTATATTATTATTAATTTAGTATATGATTTTTTTAGCTTCAGTCCCCACCCATCGGTACTTTTTGTATGTTGTTCAGGACCAAAGTTAATATATGTAGAAGTTACCTTGATGCCTATGCTGCCTGTGTTAGAACCAGGGTTCGGAAACATTCACTCCCGTTCGTACGCGAACGAGAACGTGAACGTTTCAATATTCTCTGATGAGTTCTCGTTCGCGAACGAGAAGCATAAAACAAGTCCAGACCGTTCGCGTTCGCGTGTGTTAGGTAGACAAAATTTCCGCTGTTGTTCGTACGTGTGTGTATTGGTGAATCACACAGCGTGCGTTCATATATGTACCTATAAGTTGCATCGATACGTTCGCGAACGTTCACTGCTGTCGTTCGCGTTCATAGGTGAATGTAAGTGCTGCGTCAAACATTCGAGGAAAGTTGGTGTGGTTCTATTCTATCTTCTATGCGTTCCGGATTTAGAAAGAAACTTGCGGGAGATTATCAGAAATTGTTCAGGACTCCCAAAGGATCACATCCACAACCACTATTTTTTTCACAGCCCCCACAGCCCTCACAGCCTCCCCTGCAGTACCCTAAAAATGAGGCGAAATTTTCCCCAAATTTACAATTTTACAAAGTTACGTGATTTATTATTTTTTTCAGAAACTACTATTATTGACTTATTGACATGTTTTTGTCATTTATTAACTAATTTAGAATTGTTTAAACAATTACCATTTGTTTAAACAAAAATATGCGATGTTACAAATATATTTTTCCATTTTTGCAGAAAGTATTAAATTATTGGTTTTTTTGTCATTTATTAACTAATTAGCAATTGTTTAACAAATACCATTTGTTTAAACAAATATATACAATGTTGCGGACATATTTTTTAAAGGAAATTATTATTAGGTTATTGGCATTTTTTGTCATTAACAATTTGCCACTTGCTTACAAAAATATACAATATTACGGACAAGTTTTCCTTTTTTGGAGAAGTTATTATTAGATTATTCTTCTTTGTCGTTAATTAACTTCTTTGCAATTGGTTGCGTTTACACAGTGCTCTCCCATCTGAGCTACCGAGGCTCAGATGGGAGAGCATTGTGCTACAAACACAAAGGTCCCTGGTTCGAATTCAGGTTGTGGCTGTAATATTTGATTATTTAACAAATTGCATCCCGCCTGGATATCACCATCTTAGATACAT
Organism: Aphodius sticticus; assembly: GCA_963966075.1. Lineage (NCBI taxonomy): Eukaryota > Metazoa > Arthropoda > Insecta > Coleoptera > Scarabaeidae > Aphodius > Aphodius sticticus. The sequence goes on along the minus strand of OZ014507.1, from coordinate 40,281,928 downwards.
TGAATATTTCATCATTACGGTAGTATGTCCGTATGATACGGTATGTCCGTATATTAATTTCTAGTTAATTTAAAATTGTTTAAACAATTACCATTTGTTTAAACAATAATATACGATGTTACGAACATATTTTTCCATTTTTTTGCAAAAATTACTAAATTATTATTTTCTTTAGTCATTTATTAACTAATTAGCAATTGTTTAAACAATTACCATTTGTTTCAAACAAAAATATTTGATGTTACGCACATATTTGTCTAATTGTGTAGAAATGATTAGATTATTGGCTGTTTTGTCATTTATTAATTGTTTAAACAAATACTATTTATGTAAACAAATTTATACATTGTAATGGACATAATTTTCTACAGTTGCATAAATTATTACTAGATTATTGGCATTTTTTTAACATTTATTAACTAATTTGTATTTGTTTAAACAATGTGAAAAAAATAGTGGTTGTGGATTTGATCCTTGGGGAGTTCTGAACAATTTCTGATAATCTCCCGCAACTTCTTTTATAAATCTGAAACGCATGGAAGCTAGAATAGAACCACACCAACTTTCCGCGAATGTTTGACGCAGCACTTACATTCACCTATGAACGCGAACGACAGCAGTGACCGTTCGCGAACGTATCGATGCAACTTATAGCTGCATATATGAACGCACGCTGTGTGACTCACCAATACACACGCGTACGAACAACAGCAGAAATTTTTGCTACTTAACATACGTGAACGCGAACGATCTGGACTTGTTTTATGCTTCTCGTTCGCGAACGAGAACGCATCAGAGAATATTGAAACGTTCACGTTCACGTGTAAAATCATAAATGTACGTACGCGAACGTTCATAAATGAATATTTCCGAACCCTGGTTAGAACACAGTCCCACTCTAGCAGCGTAGTGTGGAGGCGCATGTGACGTCTGTGGACGACCGCACTACTTACATCAGCACATGATCCGTACACAATTCCCTTAGTTTATGTCTTTCTGCTGTAGAACGCGTACTGTTATTAACACTGCTGTTGCTGATTAACAACTATTGATTCATAATTCAATAATATTGAACATTAGCGACCAACTGGGAGACTTCTAAACTACATTATTTGTATGCATAATATTGTCATGTTTAGCCGAAACATAACACCTATATCCGTATTATAATTCTAACGCTATGCCTGGAATGCGCCGCAGTGTTGCTGTTTGCAACAATAGTTTACAGAAAACTGGAAACGGTATAGTTCATCATTCATTCCTTAAGGAATGATATCTGGATACACAAACGTAACGGTGCTGGAGCATGTAATCCAGATTCATGTCGTGTATGTTCACTTCATTTTCAGATAGTTATGAACGAGACCTAAAAGGGGAACTCTCTTGGTATACCATTAAAAAAATTAAGGAAAGGTGCTATACCGACTTTATATTTATATATATCCATTACATACTATAGCCATTACATCGTTAGTAATGGGTGGTATAATAATAATAACATCAAACACTTTTTTACTAATTGTTTCTTGCCATCTGCTAGGTCCGTTTTTTTCCTATTATCCTAATAATTTTTCTTTTGAGATTTCTATTAGTTAACGCCAAATTTGTATTTGTCTGCTTCAAGTTTCCCCTTTAAATAGTTTACTTCGTTCTGGAGTTGGTTATTTTGAAACATACATTAACATAAATGTAAAACGGAGAAAATAAAAGCCTCGATATCCTTTGCACTAAAATATATTAATGGGAACCGGTTTCGCAAGTAATTAACTTGCCACCATCAGCCCAAATCTACAAAATACACAAAACATCAAGCACAAATTGAATAAATGGAAAAAAACTTACGGTCAATAAGTATATTCGTACAAACTAAACAGTCACAAAACAAAGCGGATTCACAATACATTATAATTAAAAATTTTCAGATATATGTCAAAATAAACGCCGCATGTACACCGAAAGAAAATAAGATTTTAACATGCTTGCAGCTAGAGTACACCAAACGTAGGTCGGAGATTGTCGGTCGTCGGTCGGACGGATACCTACCTGCTAAAGTCATAAAACCAAAGGGTCACTTTTTTTTCGTTTCGTTTTATTTTTCTATATGTATGGAATGAAATCGAATTTCGTCTATTTATATATGTTTCCGATATCCGAACCTGACAAAAGTGCATTGTAATATTTAATGTATTTTAAAATACACAGTAAATTAATTCTTATTGTAAGTAGGTATACCGACAATTTCAGTCGGTATACTGCCGTTATAGTTCTAAAGGTCGTATCTGCAAATTTGGTGAATATTGTGTAAAGCACATTTTGAAGTCCTTGATCATCAGGGCGCCGCCAGCCGGCGTATGTCTAAAACACAAAACCGATCATTATAGCCGGCGTAAATAATTTTTAAAAAATTTCTAAATTTTTGCATTTAGTTGAAAATCTTATTTGTCCCGGTTTCTACTTTGCTGCAGATATGCCCTTTAGAACTGATACTAGTGTTGTTCGGCATTTTAGTTTAATTATAAAAATGTTGTTATTTTTGTGTTTATTAAAATTATATTTTGACGTTCTATAATAGCATCCATACGCAATTTTCTTTTATGTGTGATATGTAAGGGCAGGATTTACAATCCAATATAAATGATATCACATCAGAAGGATATGTTGATAACTTTGAAAAAATTATAAAATTGAAATTATTTAAATTTCAATCTACTTATATTTATGTTACTCAATCGTTTCGCCGTATTGCAAAAGTTTCAAGTCCACAAGTTCCTTGTATAATATTTTGTATTGCGGCCGACCTACCACAATCAACCACAAAGGCAGATATTTTTATTACACTTTGGGTCGCCTTTTCTTCCTTAATTGACTTTTTTGCTGGAATAGGCAAATTAGGCAAATATTGAAAATATGTATCACATAACGTTGTGACTTCGTGCCATCGACACACAATTTCGAAGAGTTACAATGCCCTACCTGTCTGTTGAAGATCGTTCACGAATTGTCACGCTTTGGGAACTTGGCAGAAGCAAAGGAGAAATCGCGAATGATTTAAATATATATCGGTAAGTTTGCTTTTATATTGTATTTTATGATTAAAATTATTATTCTAGTGCATAGGGCATGAATACGTGTATTTTAAATATCACAGTGTACTGTTTTGTTAAAATGTTTGCGTGCTGTTGGTTTTGTTGATTATTTTATTATCATTAAATTGTTATTTACCTTAATATTAATTAATCAATTGAATATATTATTTATTATGTAAGGTATGGAAACGACAAAATCTCTGGAATGGATTGCTATTTTAAAAAGCCTCCAACTTGTCAATTTGGAATTATCAAAATATACATAGCTATATTAAATTCAATGTCCAACCTTCAATTGTTTTTACTTATGATGTCATCGATAGCTTTTTAATGGCCATTCCCTCTTTTCTTACTGATTTTGATATATGTATCGCTTAATTGTCTTGATATAATACATTTATAAATTTCTGTAATAAAATTTACGAGAAAACATTAACTCAAAATTATAAGAAATTGATAACATATTTTGTGAGTGGATTGTGAATATCGTAAGGATTGTTTGTATGATTTATATTTGATTTTCCAAGTATTCAGCTTTGATTTTTGTGGAAAAGACGTGCAGTCAATTCATCGCAAATTTGATTTTTGTATTGATAAAAGAATTTATACCGTCTGCTCCAAAATTCTAGAAACCTCAAAAGGGTTCCTTAGAAACCTTAAAAAAACATAAAATGGTTGTATTCAAAGTTATCCGTTGCTGCATAACAATTGGTAATACAAACTCGGTTAAATTACAAAATCAGCATTACCCCGGAAATTATATTTTAGATAAAAATTTATTTTGCTAATATTTCAAGTCTGTTGTAACTTTTTAAGGATTTGAAAAAACATTAGGTCCATATGAAAAGTTTTACTCTGAATGACATTTAGTTTCTTAAAATATTTTTTTGCGGGAAAAAATGTGGGACATACTAATTGTGAATATTCCGTATATAATATATTTTAAACACTTAAGTAAATATATGTGGAATACAGTCTATTTTACTGTTATATATCTATCTATTATTTTTATCTATACTATTCTCATGTTATATTTATGTTATTTTTGTTGTATACATAATTATATGCATAAATAAAATATATAATATTCATCTAAGTGATTTTTTTGTAGTTTACGGAGTTGCTATTTTTCAATTACTTACCATAACTTAAATTAAATAAATATAAAGCATTTTGAGATATAAGTATATAATCTCGGTCTGCGACGAAGTAGAACCCGAGAAAAATGAGTTACATTTTTTTTCACTTACAGGACATTCCTATCTGAAATTACCTTCCTTTAAAGATTATTGACAGCGGATATCCGATGTAGTAATCGGTTTGCCTTTAGGTATACACCGACGCAGCCATGATAATGAAGTATTTTAATATTTGCATAATTCAAATTTTTACAATTATAACTAACGTTACTATCTATTTTAGTATATATGAAATAATATTGCAATTGCATATCGAAACAAAAATATTAACGAATCAAGCTTTACGAAACCAGCTTTAGCTACGAGCGGCAATTTCGCTCGTTCCGAATATCGAAAATATATTATATAAATACGAAACTCATATTCAAGCCATCGATCGATGTATATACAGAAAACTTAAAATGAAATGAAACAGAGGTGACCCTTCGGTTTTATGACTAGCAGGTAGATTTACGACGACCGACAATCTCCGACCTACGTTTGGTGTACGATGGCCGCAAGCATGTTAAAATCTTATTTTCTTTCGGTGTACGAGCTATGAAAGGCAACTGAGCGGGCGAGTACAGGGATGGGCGAACAAAAACATGAAAGGTCACAACCGGACATAAACTATTTTGTAAGTGTATAGGTACAGGTCGGTCAGAAAGTTAAATATGAAAAGAGTGGTCTGAAGGGAAAATTAGTCTGATCGTTCATTAACCTAACGTTGGATGTCTTTTTATATTTTTCGATTTCGTATTGTTCCAAAAGGTCCATCTTAAAGCCTTTGTTACATCTATGAATTAATTTGGTTTTATCGTAATTAATTATATGTCCAGTTTCTATCTTGTGTAGATATACATTAGATGAGGAACGGTTTTTATGTTCTGACATTCTTTTTGAAAGCTTTCTTCCCGTTCGACCTATGTATAAGGCATTACAATTGGTGCAGTCAATTGAGTAGATACCACATTCATCCATAGGTGACTTGAGTTGATTGAAGTTCGATAGTAATTTGTACAGCTGATTGCTAGTATTAAAAGCTGCAACGATATTGTGTTTAGCTAAAACTTTGCTGAATCTAAGATTACTACCATTATATTGAAAGGGTCTATATATTTTGTTTTCTGAATCCATAGGTGTATAAAGAGGATCGGTCCTTTCAATAGTTAGACAATAGTTAGAGAAAATTAAATTATTACTCATTGAATCAAGTGCAAATTTATGACCTTTGTTAAGGAGGTATCGCTCATCTTTATCAAATATTATGTTAGTCAAATTCGTTACATACTTTAAACTATCGTCATCAACATGGGTTTGTGGTCTCCTACTTGTATGTAAAACAGTTGTTCTGTTTTTGAATGTATTAAGTTGTCTAAGATGGTTCAGTCAAATGGGTCAGATACGTTGATGACGTTTTTTGCGTGTGGAATGGGGGTGAGAGCGAATTGACTGATTTTCTAAGTTATATTAATAACTTACATACTAATTTAAATTTTACTTTAGAGCTTGAAAGTAATAAACAACTGAGTTTCTTAGATTTAATTGTAATAAACCACAATAACACTGTAAAGTTTGACATATATAGAAAGCCTTCTAGTGTTTCTACTATCATTCCCTTCGACTCTGCTCACACCTTTTCACATCGCATGGCTTCTTTCCGCTTTCTAATTAATAGATGTGTCAGATACCCGCTTGCATACGAATCAAAGATTAATGAACTGAATTACATCTTTAAACTTGCGAAAGACAATTTATTTCCACCGAAAAATATACACCACCTATTGAATCTAACTATTGAAAGGACCGATCCTCTTTATACACCTATGGATTCAGAAAACAAAATATATAGACCCTTTCAATATAATGGTAGTAATCTTAGATTCAGCAAAGTTTTAGCTAAATTCAATATCGTTGCAGCTTTTAATACTAGCAATCAGCTCTACAAATTACTATCGAACTTCAATCAACCCAAGTCACCTATGGATGAATGTGGTATCTACTCAATTGACTGCACCAATTGTAAATGCCTTATACATAGGTCAAACGGGAAGAAAGCTTTCAAAAAGAATTTCAGAACATAAAAACCGTTCCTCATCTAATGTATATCTACACAAGATAGAAACTGGACATATAATTAATTACGATAAAACCAAATTAATTCATAGATGTAACAAGGGCTTTAAGATGGACCTTTTGAAACAATACGAAATCGAAAAATATAAAAAGACATCCAACGTTACGTTAATGAACGATCACACTAATTTTCCCTTCAGACCACTCTTTTCGTATTTAACTTTCTGACCGACCTGTACCTATACACTTACAAAATAGTTTATGTCCGGTTGTGACCTTTCATGTTTTTGTTCGCCCATCTCTGTACTCGCCCGCTCAGTTGCCTTTCATAGCTCGTACCTGTGGCGTTTATTTTGATATATATCAGAAAATTTTTAATTATAATGTATTGTGAATCCGCTTTGTTTTGTGACTGTTTAGTTTGTACGAATTGACTTATTGACCGTAAGTTTTTTTCCATTTATTCAATTTGTAAGTGCTTGATGTTTTGTGTATTTTGTAGATTTGGGCTGATGATGGCAAGTTAATTACTGCCGGTTCCGGTTCCCATTAATATATTTTACTGCAAAGGATATCGAGGCTTTTATTTTCTCCGTTTTACATTTATGTAAATGTATGTTTCAAAATAACCAGCTCCAGAACGAAGTAAACTATTTAAAGGGAAAATATTCTAACTTGAAGCAGACAAATAAAATTAACTAATAGATATCTCAAAAGAAAAATTATTAGGATAAGAGGAAAAAAACGGACCTAACAGATGGCAAGCAACAATTAGTAAAAAAGTGTTTGATGTTATTATTATTATACCACCCATTACTAACGATGAAACAGGTGCAGAAATTAGTAAACAAGAAAAAAAGTAATTTGAACAAACCAAGATATTTGTAGGGCTTTTACATTAAGGTTTTTTGGTATTAGGTCATATAAATATCTTAGAGAAACTTTGAAAATGCCTCTTCCATCTATATCCTCTTTGCAACGATAGGCTTCAAAACTAGATGTAAGTAATGGCTTATTAACACAAGTCATAGATATGATGCAGGTTGCTGCTCCTAACAGGGAGGATAAGAACAAATATGTTGTTCTTCAATTTGACGGAATGAAAATAAAATCTTGTTGAGTACAATGAGTATAATGAGTACAATACAAAGGAAGACCGTGTCATAGGAAAGTGCAGCAGATGCAAGTGGTTATGGCTGGAGGTTTGTTTGTATCCTGGACACAGCCAATTTACGTAGATTTTGAAAGTAAAATGACAAATGCAATTCTGTTTTTAATCATACAGAAATTACAAGAAGTAAATTTTAATGTTGTTGCCTGTGTATCAGACTGCGAAGGTGGCAACGTTGGTTTATGGAAAGAATTAGGGATAAGCTTTGAAAACACTTCTTTTAAAAATCCCGTTAACAACGAAAATGTCCACATGTTTTCTGATACTCCATATTTACTAAAACTAATACACAACTTGCTTTTGGATACAGGTTTTATCTTGAAATCTAATGATGTTATAAATAAATCACCTTTGCAAGAGCTCTTAAACTTAGATTCGGCGAAAGTTCAAGTTGCTTAGAATTTATCGTCCTTACACGTTAAATGTGACAAATTTCAAAGGCAGAATGTACGATTAGCCGCGTAATTGTTATCACATCGAACAGCAAATGCTTTGAAATACTACAAACCAGGAGCTGACCCATTATTAGCGGAAAATGTAGGAACATTTATCCAAATGGTAGACAAGTGGTTTAGCTTATTAAATGTGTACCAAATAAACAACTATTCGGTGCCATGAATTGAACCTTTGGACGTATTATTTAAGAACATTTTGTATTACGAACATCTGTTTCGAAAATATCATGGAGAAAACGTTAATGTAGGAAAAGGTGTCGTGACAGAATTATCATAAGAAAAATTCATAAGAAAACCAAAGAATTGAGTTTGGAAATTATTACAGGATATGTCAGACAGAGGACATTTATAAGAATAAATTATTTAAACTCGATAGAAAAGAATACAATACGGCAACACACTCGAGAGGTACCTGGCCCATCAATAGCGAAGAAGTTAAAGAAAAAGTGGCTACATAATTAGAAACGTCCTGAGTGTAATAAGTTTGTGTTAAGTTTGTATAAAGTCTCCTTTATTTTGATATTTCGTATATACATGTATGTGGTTTCACATACATAATAATATATTATAATAAAAAAAATAGTTGTTGCTTAGTTTTTGTAACACATTTAGCCTAATTACATTCACACATAACAACAATATTTGCATATATGTCATTTTGGGTGGCCTGAACATTTTTGACAAAGGCACAAAAAAATGTGCGGTGCTAGGTGGATCTGAATTGGGGAAAAAGGTCGAAAATAAACACTAACCAAATCGATGTTGACCGATCTTTGTATTACGGATACCCTAGCATTTTTGTATTACTGGTAGCGTGGTTTAATTGGTTTTTGGCCAATGAGTCAGTTTTCCCGTGTACGTATACTATATACAGGTAACCCCCGATTATTCGATGGACAACATTTTTCCGATTACAATGACACCAAGTACTAGACATTTTACTGAAAATCGTACCGTAGAAATGTCGCCTAAAGCGGGGAAATACAAAAAAATATTGGATTAATAATCAAATTCGGTCTAGTGAACTATGGATGAAAGCTAACACAGAATGCTAACATCAAAATTTGACAGTTCTCTGTATGCTTATTGTTTAGGGTTATTTCCAGGCATTTTCGAAAATTAACGTCATTATTATTTATTATTAATTGTTGGTTATTGTTGAATTGTAGTTTACATCGCGATTATTGTTGTTTTAATTGCAATTTGAGAAATGCCGTTCCTAAATACAACACTATTTTGCACCAAGACGCTGAAGCGATTTTTAACAAAATGTCAAGTATTTGGTGTCATTGTAATCGGAATGAGTTACGTTCACTTCCGATGAGTTACGATATAGGCTGTATTGCTCACGGAAACAGGTTCGATTTCGTGTTCAGTCGAGTGATGATGACCGCACAGCGTTACATAGAGAAAGTGAAATTATTATTACATGAAAATCGCATACAGTTGAACTTGAGTAAAATTGCTTTGTTAAGTTTCCCCTAATATTACAGTATCACTGCAAGAGAGAACATATCCTAAGATTATTTAACGGGCATATCCCGTTACTTAAGCTGATCATGTCTCGTTATGTATTTGCCATAGGCTTGGCGTTGCAGACAATTTTAATAATGTACATGACAAAGACAAGCACCCGGAATGAGAATAAATCGAGTATAACCGATGATAAATGAGACGTGCGCTAAGTATACATAAGTAGCTGCAAAATACAAATTTGATCATGCAGCATCTGTTACTGTCACCCCCAGGTATATTACACGCATGTTAGGGAACATTTTTTCGATGGGAGGATATTGTATACGGTCGATAAATATTAAACCAGACATAATAATTTATTGTATTTTTTGCCTAAAGCGCTTCTCCTCGTTTATTCGCCCGGTACACACCGGCACAACACACACATAGATATATCGTAGTAAAAGCAACTCGAAATTGGAAGGCAATAGGTCGTGCGCCTGAATTAGCGAAAACACACATAAAAATATGGTGTTGAAATTAATATTGAATTATTTCCGTCGCGACTAAATGCGCACGTAGTTAAATCAGACAAAAGTAAATGATACCCCATGACATTTAATTTCGGGTATATTATCAAAATTGAGAGTTCTCAGCTATTAGTATATTGCCCGTACTTTCTAAGGTCGTTGATAAGATAGTTGCCAGTGAATTATGCTGTCACTTAAATTATTTTAAAGCAGTCGTGCGGATCTTTTGTCGACAAAAACCGTTTTTCGAAATTGGACTTTTTCGGTTGGTTTAACCATTTGTAACAAACGAACCTTTGTGATCGTGAACGCGTTGTTCGAGCTCGCGAAGCTCACCAGTCAATTGGGACAGAACAACAAAGTTTGCAAAAACACACTCTTCAACCCCTGGACGAATTGGACCTAGATGACTACGGACACCGTCTACGGACCTCCGGCTCTTCAGTGGCGAAGAAAGCCTGCATTCCAGCTAGGCTGAGTAATAGGATTAAGAAGAATAATGATTAAATATGACCAAGATGTTAATTGATGTAATAATATTGTAAGTATAATAATTTTGTATCGTATATGTAATTGATGTCTCATGAAGAAATAGACGAATTAATTGCAAGCTTAAATGAAATAAATATTACTGATAACAGTGAAGAATCAAATTTAGAAATAACTTTAATTTAGATAATATAGTAGATAAGAATATTAATATGGCACCCCCAGCTTTTGACTGCAAATACCTAGCTACCATCCCCGGTTTTGAAGGCAAAACCGCTGGACGCTCTAGATTTTTGCAAACAAGTGAACGCATTATAAATACGTTTATTGATCCTGTGGATCAAGCCTGCTTTCAAAATACATTTGTTATTTATTGCATAATTAACAGAATTAAAGGTAAGGCTCGCTTAGTTGTCAACACTAATTGTATTAACACCTAAACGACGACCTAAAATCTACTTTGTCTCGTAATTTTGGAGATCAACGAGATGAATGCTGTCTTACTAGAGATTTACTGTCCGTAAGACAATATAACAATGAAAAGCCCCTTGATTTTCATGAAAGATGCTTGCAGCTATTACAGACCATTTTCACATATGTTAACATCAAAGAGCCCGTTGCAAGTAGACCGGCTAAACAAGTATATTATTAAACATTAACGCTACATAAATTATTGGCTGGTTTACGCGATCCACTGGGAAGCATGATAGGAACCATGCGACCAAAAGAGATGGCAGAAGCTATTCAATTCGTAACTTCTGAAGAAAACGTAAAATATTTTCAAAAATTCTCAGAACCTAAAACTCAACACCCTCAAAACGTGTACAAGCCACCCCAAATTCAAAACAGATTGCCTAAATCACCTACAAATTATCAGTATAAATCACCAAATTATCCTTATCAACAACCACGTCATCCTTATCAACAACCAAATTATTCTTATCAACAACAAAATTATCCATATCCAAATTATCCTCAAACTAAACCTCCTTTTTCAAGTCAACCAGTTGATATTCGACCTCAATATCAATCACCGCAAAAATATTTCACCAATAAACAAGTATTTCCACCAATCAGACACCAACCCCCTCAAAATAAAACTAATGTCGAGGGACAACTTCCACAAAGTTATCGACCGATCATGCCGACTCTCATGAGTACCTACTTCAACGGCAAACTCAAAACCAAAATATAATAATCCTGAATTTAATAATACCGAAATCTTTGATGAATGTGAAGAGTATCAAACTCCTCAGCATTGTCCTGTTTATTGTGAAAATCTGAAATCTTATGAAAACCCTGAACCAAATTTTAGAAAATGATGAGGAAACTCAAGCTGAATAAAATTTTCACCAAGAACCAACATAATAGAACACTATTGTTCCCGACCTCAAAAAGAACTTCCGTTTATACAAACACATAATCCCCCGCTAAAATTAATGATTGACACAGGTTCCTCCAAATCTTTCCTAAATCCACAAATTGCATGGCAATATTTCCAAAATTATATTAAATATGACCCATTTTCTGTGTCCACTGTATTTCAAACATCCCACCATAACCATAGTATTACAATCCCAGCCCCTGCCGATTTCTTCCTTTCAGAACCAGTTGATATAAAATTCTATCTTTTTAATTTTCATGATTTATATGATGACCTGATTGGAGTAGACTTCTTCAAATCTATCAATGCACAACTTGACTTTAGTACATCTATTCTGAAAACACCAGATTTCACACCTGATTTCGAAATACAATATGAAATATCTGGTAAACCACCAATATTTCAATTAAAATTAGATCCTCATACAAAACACAACAAAAATTCCTGTATCGGAAAAACATTGCGAAATAATTATTAACAATACTACTTTTCAAAATTGTGAAATCCCCGACACAATATCATTCGCCCATAATAATCTAGCTACAGTAGAAATTTTAAATAAAAGTGAGAAACCAGTAAATTTAAATATTTATAAACCTATTCTAGTTCAAAAATATGATAATAATAATTTAGAAATTCATAATATAAAATCAAACTAATGACAAATTAAATATTCGAACATCACACATGAATAAGGAAGAAGAACAATATCAAAAATCTATGTAATGAATTCAAAGATATCTTTTATAACCCACAAGAACCTCTAACATTCACTAATAAAATTAAACACCATATTAAAACTAAAGATGAATTGCCTATCTATACGAAAAGCTATAGATATCCTTTTGTTCATAAAGCAGAAGTCCGTAAACAAATTAATTCTATGTTAGATCAGAAAATTATTAGACCTAGTGATTCACCGTGGTCTTCTCTTATTTGGATTGTACCTAGAAAGGCCGATGCATCGGGAGAACGAAAATGGCGCATTGTTGTTGATTATCAAAAATTCAACGTGAACACTATTGATGATAAATTGCCAAATATTACAGACGTATTAGACAAATTAGGAAGATGTAACTATTGATTTAGCCAGTGTATTCCATCAGGTAGAGATGGCCCCTGATGATATTAAAAAAACAGCATTTAACGTGGAAAACGGGCATTACGACTATTTACGTATGCCATTCGGTCTTAAGAACTCCCCTGCTACATTTCAGCGCGTAATGGATAATATTTTACGCGGCATCCAAAACGAATTTTGCCTAACATACCTTGACGACATAATAATATATTCTACATCATTGCAAGAGTAGTTGGTACATATTAAAAAAGTATTCCAAAGACTTAGAGATACAAATTTTAAAATTCAATTAGATAAATCAGAATTTTTACGTAAAGAGGTAGCATATTTAGGTCACATTATAACACCAGAAGGCATTAAACCAAGTCCGGACAAAATTAAAGCTATAAAGTCATTCCCTATCCCAAAAACACAAAAAGAAATTAAAAGCTTCTTATGATTATTAGGATATTATAACCGTTTTATTAATAACTTTGCAAAAATTATTAAACCATTAACAAATTGTTTGAAAAAATACGCTAAAGTTGTACATAACTCAGAATTTATTCAATCTTTTGAACATTGCAAAACTTTATTAATTAACGAACCAATTTTACAATTTCCAAATTTTGAAAAACCCTTTATCTTAACGACAGATGCAAGTAACTTTGCAATTGGAGCTGTTCTCTCACAAGGAGTTATAAATAAAGATCTACATGTAGCATACGCAACGCGTACTCTAAATAATTCAGAACAAACTTAGTTTGGGCTACAAAATATTTTAGGCCTTATTTATATGGAAAAGTTACAGAAAAGTTACAATTGTTACTGATCACTAACCCCTAGAATGGCTTTTTTCATTAAAAGATCCAAATTCTAAATTGGTTAGATGGCGATTAAGATTAGAAGAATTTGACTATGATATTCAATATAAAAAAAAAATTAAATTTAAACGCCGATGCTCTATCAAGAGTCGAAATAAATGTTCAAAAATTCTTTGAATATATGGATAAATTTAACAAAAATTTTAAGAAAAATGATGATGTCTATCATACTCCCAAATCAATTAAAATTATAAAACCATTTCCAAATAAACAGAGATTTATTGCTAAACTATCGGAAAATAATTTTAATCAAGAAATTATTGATTTCTTTGAGCAATATATTGTTCCAAATATTTCGTATTCAATTTATTTTAAGAAAATTTATATTTAAGAACCATTTTGTGAAATAGTTCGTACAACTTTAAAATATCCCTCCTACAAATTAAAACGCTGTTTATCAATGTCACAAGATGTATGTGATGATGATGAAAAACAAAATACCATTCAGAATTATCATGATGGAAAAACTAACCATCGTGTATGTAATGAAGTAGAAAGTCGTATAAGACCAAATTTTTATTGTCCAAACATGAAAGAAGATATTCAAAAATTTATTAATAAATGTGAAATTTGTCAAATTTCTAAGTACGATAGAAATCCAATTAAAGCAAAATTTGAAATAACACCCACACCTTATAAACAATTTGAAATTTTAAAATTTTTTTTTTAAATTTTGATACTTTTCAAATAGCAAACCAAAAGTTCCTAACGAAAATTGATTCCTTTTCAAAATATGCACAAGCATATCTATTAAAATCTATAGATCGTTTTGAAATTATGGATAAATTCTTATTATTTATGTCGCATCACGGCATACCAAATCAAATAGTTACAGACGGAGGAAAAGAATTCAATAGCTTAGATTTAATACAACTATTAAACCTGCATAAAATCACAATTCATATTTGTACCCCTCATCATCCCCAATCAAATGGTTTGATAGAGAGATTCCATTCTACTCTTATTGAACACGTAATACTTATGAAAAATCAATTTCCTGACGACAATATAATAACCAATATTAGATATGCAATTATTGCTTATAATAATAGTATTCGTTGAAGTACTAAACAAAAACCAATTGAAATCATATCAGGACATTTCGAAACCACTGATCCCCTAAATATAAATGTACAGGAACAAATATATTCGGTATATGTACAAGATCATAAAGAAAAAACCAAAATTATTTATGATAAAATTAGAGAACAAATGTCAAACTTAAAAGATAAAACTATATCAAAGAGAAATATAACACGCGAAAATCTCCCTTCTTTTACTCCGAACAATAAAGCATTCATGATCACTGGTGTGCGATCAAAAACACAAAATCCTTTCTCATCCCATACAATTCAGGAAGATTAAAATAAATTGTTATTACTGAAAAATCGACAGCACATGATCAAGTAAAACGGCCAAAGAAAACTTAAAATTACTATTGTTTTAGGTTAACCATTGGATCCTTATGCGCGGTATACCCTGACAAAATTTCCATCACCAATTTGTACGAGAATCCTGGAGTCCTTCCTTTTAAACTTGGAATTGCAAAAATCCATCAATATTCTAGTACTTTCATACATTACTTTCCCCTTACCGTATTAGAACGAATTACATTTATTAGCAGATCAACATATTAGAATTAATGAAAAAATTAAAAATAGTCTCAGGCAACCATATTTCCTTGAACTTGAAAATTATAACAACATTCTCCAACTTCAATTAAACACAGCATTTGATAAAATTGATAGTATAATTCCGCTAAAACGTAATAAACGTGGACTAATTAATGGCTTAGGTTCAATATTAAAATCCATTACAGGTAACTTAGATTCAACAGACGCTGAAAAATATTATGCTCTGATCACAAAATTACAAGACAAAAAAAAAACAAGACAAAATTATTGATACCGTCAATCAACAAGCGTCATTATCCCATGAAATGATTTCCAAGTTTAATGCAACTGTTTCTCTTATTAGCCACAATCAAGAAATAATTCTAACAAATATCAATAAAATAGGCAGTGAGATAAATACGTTCATTTTCAATTTCGATCACTTCCTAGTTATTAGAAATATTTTTGATCTAATTAATTCGACGTTACCCTAATATTAACAGATTTAGAAAACTCCTTATTGTTTCCAAACTTAAAAATCTGATGTGGCCAGGCACATGACTTTATCATACTATATATAAAATTAATAGTTTAGATGCATGAGATATTATTTGATCGAGATCGGCTATGTCTGCATTAAAATAAAACTAGTAGAACTAGACAGATTTGTCGATTAAAGCTGCGTTCGGATATTGTACTCCGTTGACACCGGGTACACCGCCCAAATGACACGTGTTATTGGGACATGTGTTTCTCACATGTCGTGATGGTTTGCATGTACATAAACTTGAGTCACTAGCAAATTCTATTAGAAATACTATAATGGCGTCTACTACCACTGCCATTAGCACTAATGAAAACGCATCTTAACGGTGTACAATATCCGAACGCAGCTTGTATTGACAGTAGTATTGTCAAAGCATTAGCGTTTGACACTATCTACTGTCATTAAAATCACATCTGACATATAATTTGACATATCCTGGCTACTAGTTTGAATGCAGTACGACCGATCTCGATAATATAGAATTTGCTCATGCAGCTAAACTATTGATTGTACCAAAAAATGTCATAGTCATAAATTATTCAGAATTTCCTCTAGTTTAATTTATTATTTAACTATTTCGACGAAATTCCAGAAATGCCGGCTTATTTACAAAATCTTTCAAAAATGCTAAGACTAAACCTCCGGTTCCTTTGGACCCCTTTTAACAGAAAGCTTTTCAGCTCTAAGTTTGGTTATGAAACTTCTAAATATGAAGTTTCGTCCCGATACCTTTAGTAGTTTCTCCGGAATCGTCGCCACAAAAAACGGGTACACACGCGCACACGCGCACAAGCGCACACGCGCACAAGCGCACACGCGCACACGCGCACAAGCGCACACGCGCACACGCGCACACACACACACACGCGCACACACACACACACACACACACAGACATTTTTTGTACCTTGGTCATAAATGTTCAGGGGACTATTTCCGCTAAAATCTCAAAAACTTTTTTTGGCACGATTACAATACTTTACATACTACGTATGATAAAGTAATACATACTACGTATGATAAAGTAAAAATAGTTCACACTTCAATAATTAAACCCTTTGAATTAGAATCAATGTTATCTAAAACAATTGAAAAAATTGACAAGACCAATTACTTTTCGCATTAACTCCTGAATCTTTAGATAAATATTGTGAAATTATTGAAATGAAAATCTTTAGAACATTTGATAAAATAATTTGTGTTATCAATACCAATTGTCCAACCACACAGTTATCAGTACTATCATTTATATTCAATTCCTAATAACAATAAAATAGTTATTCCGAAAGAACCCTATTTCTTGACAAGTGAGAGTCATTACATGTATACTTCACAAAAATGTAAGGATCTTGGTAATACATATTATTGCATCAATAATAATCTACTCGATGGTCATCAAGATACCGATTGTATCTTCCAAATTTTACACTTAACTAATCGTTACGAAAAATGTAACCTACAAAATGTAATGGTCTCTACATCCAAAATTCAACAAATAACTTCATCCCTTTACATTGGAATTTTTCCCGAAAGGACCAAAATCAAACTTCTCTGTGACCATGAAGATTATCAGGAGATAATTGGAAATTATCTATTTTCAATACCATTCGGATGCAGTATATCAACTCTAAATTCTACAATATTTAATGAAGAAACAAGAAGTTCATCACTCGTGCCAATTCTCCTACCGAAAATTACAATTATTTACAACGCTTCAAAGGACCATCTTCAAAATCCCATCCAAATACAAGATGTTCATTTGGATAATTTTAACACACTTGAAAAACAAGCTAAGGACAATGCTATTGTCCCGTTAATCAAAACTACAGTTCCACATTATTATTCGTTCAACATTTGGACCATGTTTCTGTATGTGGCTATACTAATCATCTTAAGCTATATTGGATTCCGTTTTTGGAGAAAGAGACGACCCATCCGGCCCATAGAAAATCCTCAGCCCTCAACTTCGAGTTAACTCAACTTGAAGCCGTTCCTGTCGTAAGGCTTCATCTGCGTGGGGAGGAGTTACGATACCCAATATAGGACACTCTTTATAATAATATGCATTCGCTAATATGCATTCGCTCGCAGTTCTATGTATAGCTTTGTTTATTCGCGTATCTTATAGGCTAATTAATCATATACTGTATGTCACTCTGTACTTTTCGCTCGTCCGAATAAGTCATTGTCAACTAGATTAAATAAAGTAGTTTTATTAACGTTTTAGAATTTTTATTTTTAAAAATTCAATTCCCAATACCGGGACTATATCTTTGAAAAGTTTGTTGTTCAAAAGGGTCCAAAGGAACTGGATATTTACTCTTAGCATTTTTCAACGATTTTGCAAATGATCCGCAAATTCTGTTATTTCGTCAAAATAGTTAAATAATATATTAAACTAGACGAAATTCTGAATAATTTATGTCGATAACATTTATTGGTAAGATTATTAGTTTAGCTGCATGATCAAATTCTATTCCATAGAGATCGCTTGTACTGCATTAAAACTAGTTATCCTGGATTTTACAGAAATTTTTATTCTTTTGACAGTATTGTTAAACCATCAGTGTTTGACACAGTTTGACACTGCTGTATAGTAGGATAAAGTAATTTGTCTGGCCACATCAGGTTGTTTATTAATCTAGGTGGATCTGAATTGGTGAAAATGGTCTAAAATAAACACTAACAAAATCGATATTGACCGATTTTTGTATTACGGATACAAAAAGTTTGACACAGTTTGACACTGCTGTATAGTAGGATAAAGTAATTTGTCTGGCCACATCAGGTTGTTTATTAATCTAGGTGGATCTGAATTGGTGAAAATGGTCGAAAATAAACACTAACAAAATCGATGTTGACCGATTTTTGTATTACGGATACCCTAGCATTTTTGTATTACTGGTAGCGTGATTTAATTGGTTTTTGGCCAATGAGTCAGTTTTCCCGTGTACGTATACTATATACAGGTAACCCCCGATTATTCGATAGATAACATTTTTCCGATTACAATGACACCAAGTACTAGACATGTTACTGAAAATCGTACCGTAGAAATGTCGGCTAAAGCGGGGAAATACAAAAGAATAATGGATTAATAATCAAAGTCGGTGTAGTGAACTATGGATGAAAGCTAACACAGAATGCTATCATCAAAATTTGACAGTTCTCTGTATGCTTATTGTTTAGGGTTATTTCCAGGCATTGTCGATTATTAACGTAATTATTATTTGTTATTAATTGTTGGTTATTGTTGAATTGTAGTTTACATCGTGATTATTGTTGTTTTAATTGCAATTTGAGAAATGCCGTAAATACAACACTATTTTGCACCAAGATGCTGACGCGATTTTTAATAAAATTTCAATTTGTATTTGGTGTCATTGTAATCGGAATGAGTTACGTTCAGCTCCGATGAGAGTTACGATATAGGCTGTATTGCTCACGGAAACAGGTCCGATTTCATGTTCATTCGAGGGATGATGACCGCACAGCGTTACATAGAGAAAGTGAAATTATTATTTCATGAAAACCGCATACAATTGAACTGGAGTAAAATTGCTTGGTTAAGTTCCCCCTAATATTACAGTAATGTATCACTGCAAGAGAGAACATATCCTTAGATTATTTAACGGACATATCCCGTAACTTAAGCTGATCATGTCTCGTTATGTATTTGCCATAGACTTGGCGTTGCAGACAGTTTTAATAATGTACATGACAAAGACAAAGAACAAATCGAGTATAACCGATGATAAATGAGACGTGCGCTAAGTATACATAAATAGCTGCAAAATACAAATTTGATCATGCAGCATCTGTTACTGTCACCCCCAGGTATATTACACGCATGTTAGGGCACATTTTTACGATGGGAGGATATTGTATACGGTCGATAAATATTAAACCAGACATAATAATTTATTGTATTTTTTGCCTAAAGCGCTTCTCCTCGTTTATACGCCCAGTACACACCGGCACAACACACACAACATACACACACACACACGTATATATCGTAGTGAAAGCAACTCGAAATTGGAAGGCAATAGATCGTGCGCCTGAATTAGCGACCCGTTCTGAAAACACATAAAAATATGGTGTTGGAATTAATATTAAATTATTTCCGTCGCGACTAAATGCGCACGTAGTTAAATCAGACAAAATTAAATGATACCCCGTGACATTTAATTTCGGGTATATTATACAATATTGAGAGTTCTCAGCTATTAGTATATTGCCCGTACTTTCTAAGGTCGTTGATAAGATAGTTGCCAGTAAATCATTTATGCTGTCACTTAAATGATTTTAAAGTATTGCCGGAGAAAAAGTCCGGATTCCGCGTAGCTGCAGTTCGACATTGTTGGATGTTACGGATTATATTATTCTGGGTATCGATGGTAAACTCGTGCTGGCGCTAGTTTTGCTGGATTTTTCTAAAGCCTTTGATAGGCTGCATCATGGTACACTTCTGTCGATACTCCATTACGTTGGTGTCTCCAAGTCGGCTGTAAAACCTGTTCAACCGATGCCAGTTGGTTTCTCATGATGGCGTTCATTCCGGGATGGCACCGGTTACTTCTGGTGTGCCAGAAAGTTCGATCCTTGGGTCTGCGCTGTGAGGGTTGTCGGAGTATATTAGGATGTTTTGCCTTTGGTGTTTTTATCGCTATGCTTTCGAACTGGTAACCGTTCGTTACAGCGTTCCCAACGAGACACCTCGCATCTGGGGGATAGACTATAAATCCCTGCGTGTTTTAAATTTTATTTTGAAAGTCTTAGGCAGGAAGTGGTGTGGTGCCATTCTGGATTGTTACCCGCCCATTCGGGTGCCCGTTCCCGTTAAGTTGTAGGGTATCTACCATGCGTACACCAATAATTTAATTAAATAGATTCTTAAAAACTTGGCTTGTACACAGACGTCATAAACACCCGAGTTTGACAAAAAAATCGTCGGGTTAAAGGTAAAAGTCACTAACTACCATCTGAAATAAGTAAGTACGTAGGCTTTCACGGCCCGAATCATTTAGAAAATAAACTGCTTCCGGGTTATGCCGTGTGTCAAGATTTGTTAATGCTCAATGCTAATGCTAAATAGCATTAACAAATCTTGACATACGGCATAACCCGGAAGCAGTTTATTTTCTAAACCATCTGAAATAATTACGAAAACCTGACATAACAAGGGAATGCCAATAAATATAATGATATTTTCTAGGGAATTAATGGCTTTAGAGAACTTAAGAACAGTTATAGATCGCCTCCTCATATAAGTTACGCATTTATAAGCATTTGGCTCTAATTAATTCGTGTTGCAATAATATGTAGGTAATAAAATGTTAGTGAATTTTTTACCTTTCGCTGACGAAATAATCGTTTAAATCGGACGCGTTTTTTTGGAAGAAATTATTTTTGTAAAACAAATGTCATTCTGAGTAAAAAGTTTCATATGGATTTATTTTATTTTTAAATTTTTTAAAAGTTGCAGCAGTATGAAATATTAAGAAAAAACTTTAAAAAAAGGACAACCTACAATGCGATAACGAAGGTATACATGCAATACAAATAGAAAATAACAAAAATAAATTTAGTAAACAAATGAGGTAATAAACAAAACCATATGAAACTTAACTTTACTGATTTTTTTCTAAAAAGTGTAAAAATGTTTTGAGTAAAAAAGTTTCATGTAAATATTGCTTTTTCAATTCGTTATAAATTTACAGCAGTTTGAATTATTATCAGTACAAACAAAAGTACAAATATAAAATTCGTATAAATCAATGCGAAAACGATGAAAGAACCCAAATGATAGCCATTAAAACCATAAAAAGTAACAACAATAAAATAATAAAAAACAACTAAATGACGTTTTTGTAGGGGTAGAACTGGCCCTTAGGTAATTTTCGATATGAAAAAGATGAAAATGTTTGGAGTTTGATCTTATACAAATATTTTAATAAGAAAATCAACATTAATGGCAAGAACAGTTTGATACATCCACTATTATGAACACCAGGGTGGAACGAAAAAAGTGAAAATTGCCGGATCAAAAGGATCAAAAACACGTAAAGCAATGGAACAAAAACTATAGGGATTCGGGTAGGACTACCTAGCACATCATGTAATAAAATTTGTAATGAGTTTTGTACATAAATATCTTATATTCAAATAAAAAGAAAATAAGTTAACTTATTTTCTATTCTCAAAATCCACTAGCATCTGTACACATTTCTTCCAGTTGACTTTTTATGCTTCCTAATTAATAAAAATGCAATGCTCCATTTCCTAAAACAAACTAAACATGTTTTCTATATGCATACAATAAAGACTGGATTTTATAATTAATAAACTAAATAATTAATATAACTTACATCTGTTTTTCGATCAAAAATTGATTCGTTTATGTAAACTTTGTACTTTGTACTCAATTTATGATGTTTATTGCAACATTATCATGCCCATTTTAATTCATTTATTTGTTCAAGAGCTGTACTCTTTATATGTGTATTCAAGCGGCAGTTATTGAGCATTTAGTGTTCAAGTTAATGCGTACAACCATTAAGGATACTTTCACTGCTGAGCACCACTTTTGTCGTCAATTATTTGCTCCTCATCACTTGCTGGAATTGCGGTGTATTCTGCTTCTGTGTTTTGTGTCAATTAATTCGGTCATGGTGGCCTATTACTCCACGTAGCTATTCACAAGTACATTTCCTAATAACACGTAGAAACAGCGCATAACTAAATAAGCGAATCAAAAACGTAATTTATTAAGCAGTATGGACAATTAGTTGTAAGTATTACTCTTTTAATATTCATCTTTTATAGTATTAAAATCAATAAATTCTAAACATACCAGAAGCAGCTATGTGCATAATGACAATATACGTAGTAAGCGTGACCGAAAATGCGATTTAAATTGAGTTTGCAATAACGGAAGTTTTGCTATAGTAATGACAAAGTAATTGTGAACTCCTAATTATTCCTCCTGCTAACGAAACTACTACCTTCCGCTGCCTTCGCCAATATTCTATCAAAATATATCTATCACGAAAAATGTGTGAAACACACACTCGCTACTAACAAACACAATTATTCCCTGAACACGCATGCACATCGCCATTTCAACGTCATTACAATAGGTTTTTTGAAATTGTTTGATTATGTTATTATCGTTTCTAATTTACAGGTGTCGCATTTTTAATGTTTTATACTCAGGGATCACCAACAAAAGAATAGATTGCCTATAGAAAGGTTTTTTTAAGAAACGCTTTATTTACTAGTTAACCGTGCATCTCGCGGTTAGTGAACCCGACGCGACGGCGACGGTCCAAAATAGTCAAAAAGTAAATCATCACTGTACATGTTTTGATTTTTCTAAAACTTTTTTAAAAACATTTTGCTTTTTCGCCGTTTTGTTGTAGTGGTGTACCTACCGCAGATATTGTTGTAAATCAATATGAATAAATGTGAATAATGTTGTTCAGTTTTAAGTATTCAAGTAACAAACCTAACTTAAATATAAATCTGTGAACTGTAAAACTAATCTCACGGTGTTCAAATTCGGAATTTTCATTAATCACTAATGTTTTTTAAGGAATTTTGTCAAACTCAGGAGAAAGTTCTTAATGTGCGCGTCCCATAATGGGACAGGACCACCGGCTTCGTAGTTCATCATCCGATGAAAATTAATTACTCTACACTGGTGTGAGATAATAAATATATCATAATAGTTTTTCTACAATTGCAAGGTCCATTAACCCATAACATTTGTGGATACTCCTTCTGGATACACCCGAAATGTTGTAGATTCAATTTTAAATGTAAAAAACATGTTAATTTTGGTAGGGTTGGTATAATAAACGTAAAACCCTTACTGACGAGTCCACTATGGTATCTGACAGCGATCATAACCTGAATCCTGCACACATACCAAAACTGTGGCGAGAAATTCAAACTGTCCTTTGTCATTTTAGATCACCCGTTATATCATTAATTATTATTTAGAGCCGGTCGTTGGTATACCTGCAGTGAAAATGGTTATACGTCACGATAAAGGAGAAGATGAAGCACTGAAAGGTACCTATGGG
The DNA here is from genome assembly GCA_963966075.1 of Aphodius sticticus. Taxonomy (NCBI): domain Eukaryota; kingdom Metazoa; phylum Arthropoda; class Insecta; order Coleoptera; family Scarabaeidae; genus Aphodius; species Aphodius sticticus. The sequence continues at coordinate 40,257,910 of OZ014507.1, read as the reverse complement.
GGGGGGGGGGGTCGTCGGATGGCGTATAGGATAGAGCGGCTGCTATCTACGCTGGAGGCCCGAGTTCGAATCCCGGCTCGGGCTAAAATCGACTGTCCTGGTATTTTAGGCAGGGAACAAATACCTTTGCATGCCGCCTCCCATCGGATAAGGAAGTAAAGCCGGTGGCCCCGTGTGCTGTCATGATGCGACGTGCACGTTAAAGAACTCTTACTGGAGGTTGGAATTCCTTCAGTTCGACAAAATTCCGACGTAAAATAAACAAGTTAAAAAAAAAGTTACCTGTTTTATGGTGAAACATTGGCATCACCTACAGTAAATGGAATCTTGACAGTCTTTTGAACTAGGTAACAAAATCTATGCAAAAAGTGTGGCAAACGTTTTACAAGATAAATAATGAACAAAAATCTGTTGTGGGCAGGCACATGACCTTATCATACTATACAGCAGTGCCAAACGATGATGATCTGACAATACTGCCAATAGAATCATAATGCTTGTCAAATCTTGGCAAACTAGTTGTAATGCAGATCGGAACGATCTCGATCAAATAGAATGATTTGATGTGTGTAGTCGGGTTAGCGCTGGTTAGAATAAAAGCTGCTAACACTAAACTATTTATATACATAATGCACAGAGCGACCAACAGAGTCGACTACTTTGCAGGACCTTCAAAGTTAAAGTTTGCTCAGGCAGCTAAACTATTGATTATACCAAAAAATATCACAGACATACATTATACAAAATTTCGTCTACTTTAATTTATTATTTAACTATTTTAATGAATTTACAGAAATTGCGGATCATTTACAAAGTCGATGAAAAATGCAGAGTAAACCTCCTCCTTCTTTGGGCCATTTTAAACAAAACTTCTTTCAGTTCTAAATTTAGTCATGACACTTCTAAATATGTTGTTTCGTCTCGATACTTTTAGTAGTTTCTCCGGAATCGTCGTCGACACAAAAACACACACACACGCACACGCACACGCAAAATTACTTTTCGACACGATTACAATACTTTGTCATGATACGTGCTTTTTACGTGATAGAGAAAAAATAAATAGTACAAAGTCGTAGAAGAGCTTTAGGAGCGTAGGTACATATTCTCTGATACACTCTGATTAATTGGATTAATTGGATTTATGCAAGAACTCATTATAGTACAATAGGGCGGTCCAAATTTACACCTTGCAAATTTTTTCGTTCGCTGTAGGGCAACGATCCGTCGTTTTTCTGAAAGATTTACCCACCCGATGGGTAAATCTACGGGTATTTACCCAAATTTTATTATATTTAATATTGGTTAAATATTTATTGGTGGTCAAATAACTATTTATTTATATTAAGAGTATCGATTACTATTTATTTTTATACCAATTTTTCCGGGTATACCAGGTGACCCACGCCATTGGTACTCCGTTTATTTCTTTTGTCTATAAGGCTGAACGAATGAAATTTGGGAAAGTGTTAATAGACAAAAAATGCTATTCTTCGGGGTACTCTTGAGGTTATTATGATGTCCGGTTTTTCCGGAAAGGACGTCATCATTGAAATTTTAAATGGCACCCTATATTCTTTGTGAGATATTTTCAATCAGGATGACATTCTGAACACAAAACCATATCGATCGTCAATTTTTATCACCAAGGCAACGCAAAAATAGCTTTTTTTGTGTTATAATCTAGGTGGCTATGAATTGGTGAAATTAGTCAAAAAATTGGCAAATAAACACTAACTAAATCGATTTTGGCCGACATGGCATTACTGGCGCCCTCTAGTGTGATTTAATTGGGTTTTGGCCAGTGAGTCATTTTTTTCACGGGTACCCTATGGCCACACCGTGATTAGTCGATAGAAAACATCTTTCCGATTACAATGATACCAAATACTTAATATTTTGTTAAAATTCTTCGCGTACAAATGTTGTTAGAAGCAAGGAAATCGAAAAAAATATTGACCTAATAATCAAAGTCACTCAATGGACTACTCGAAGGAAGTACCTTTAAACGTCAATTTCACGCTACGATTATCAGCAAAATATCAAGAATTTGGTATCATTGTGTCGGAAAAATGTTTTTCCTCGAATAATCAGGGTACTTGCTTCGAGTAGTCCATTAAGTGACTTTGACTTGCACGCTCACTTAGGTCAATATTTTTTCGATTTCCTTGCTTCTAACAACATTTGTACGCTATGAATTTCAACAAAATATCAAGTATTTGGTATCATTGTAATCGAAAAGATGTTTTCTATCGATTAATCGCGGTGTGACCATTGGGCACTCGTGAAAACAATGACTCACTGGCCAAAAGCCAATTAAAGCACGCTAGAGGGCACCAGTTGCAATGTCGGCCAAAATCAATTTAGTTAGTGCTTATTTGACAATTTTCGACTATTTTCACCAATTCATAGCCACCTAGATTAATACACAATAAAGTTATTTTTGCGTTGCTTTGGTGATAAAAATTGACGATCGATATGTTTATGTGTTCAGAATCTCATCCTGATTGAAAATATCACACAAAGAATATAGGGTGCCATTTAAAATGTCAATGTTGACGTCATTTCCGGAAAAACCGGAAGTCATATTAACCTCAAGAGTATCCCAAACAATGGCATTTTTTGTCTATTAACACTTTCCCAAATTTGATTCGACCAGCTTTATAAACATAAAATAAACGGCAGTACCTATGCCGTGGGTCACCCGGTATACAAAAATAATAAATACCGGGCATTTTCTCAACACTACAACAATAAATTATAAAATATTGTTTGCGTGGACCCAAGTAATAGGGATTGCTTATTGAAATGTCAATGTTGTTACTTCAGCAATGAATATATGCAACATTGCCTTAAACACCACATAAATATGTACCTATAAATTTAGATAATTTGCTCTAACGACAAGTATTTAAAAGATTTATTGACTGCCCCACCAACACAAGAGCTAATTTTAAAACTGGGTGGTAGAACGGTACTACAGTAAGGAACTCTACGGTGTAAAGAGCGATATATCAAGAAGAGCGTGAAAATTTTGGGGATATAAATGGGCGTAGCAAAAATAAATGGCTGGCTGGATCGGATAGGATGGGATTAATCAAAAAGCACAAAGCGATCTGCCTTCCAATGGAAACCTTCCCGTGATAAACAACTTTTTTACTAATTTCGCAATATCGATTTGCACACCATGGGTATTAAATAGTAAGCAGATGAGATACACAACATTTTACATTAAGCAATTATTATTACCAGTATTGTGTTGTTATTACAGAATGTACAAAAAATGCGATAACAAAATGTACCTGAATTTTCAAATTTACGTTGTGCTTCATTCTCTGCTGATCAATTTAATCCAACCTAAAGGCATTAACGGCATATGGATGGAAATGTATATCTTTATTTAAGGTTTCAGCGAATAGTTTTTAGCATTTGCAGTATTATAGTGGCTGGCATTCAAATAAGTTATTCTATACCTTGAACATTCACGTTATTCTGAAAAAATGCTCTACACGTGTGCAGAACATTCCAAAACATATTCAGCTTGATAGGTGCAACAGCTTCTCTTTTAGAATGTCAGCCAGGTCGAAAAGCGTAGTTTTGAGAAAAACGCGATTTACTTTTTTCCCGACAATATGATGTTTCTTGAGTTTTTTTTGAAAAAAGTAGCTTCTTACCCTAGTTCAGCAATGTCTGCTTTATATATTAACCCTGCAGCTTCCTCGTAACTTTGATTTGTTTCCATTCTGGCATTCCTAATGGCCACCATTTGTTCCTTATAAACCCAGAAGAGCTGGTGAACGATTTATTCACCCAATTTTACACAGCTTCACATTTTTTTAGAAATACACCTTGTATTTGTGGAAACTACAGGCCAACAACCTGGCAGGGTTCGCCGGTCATTAAACCCCATAAAAGCCACTCCTAACGTGTATGTTCGCGGTTTTTCGAATTTTGCTGCAAAACGGTCGATTTCGAAATTTCAGCTCCTGTGTAAAATTATCCTTATAAAAGTTTTAGGTATACCTATTTAATTTTTTTTATAATACCGCGCTTCTCACACAGCAACCGCCTCAATATAGGGGTACACTATCATACTCTTTATAAAGCGCTAACATGATCTGTCTGTCTGTTCATGTTCCCTAGCGAAGAGAGTTGCCCGCAGTCCCGAGACCCCTATACCGCATGACTCCCTATCGTGTGTGATTTCATACCACCCTTTCCCCTCCCCTCTAACCCCCTTCCTCACCCTTCCCACCCCTCTCTAGCGCACTAGTTCTGTTATTTGTTCTATTACGTCCTTGTCTACCCACTCATTCAACTCTCTTCTTTTTAGTTTGTTTTCTGTTGTGTAATTAGTTATTATTTGTTCGAGGGTCTTTGACAATTGTTCATAGCTGCATATGTCTTCCGTTTGTAGTTTCGTGATTGCAATGTTTATTGCCGCTGTGTCTCGGCTTTAATGTACTTTATGTACGAATCTTTTGAGCTGACGTATTTCATTATTTACTGTCGTTATGACGGCGTTGTGGTCTGATAGATCTGATTTGAGTATCTCAATGTCGTGGATGTATTTTGGGATGTATCTTTTTATTTGTGATTACATGATCCAATATTGATCCATGTCCGTCTGTGTTTTCTCTTGTGGAGTGCTTTGCTGCTATTGGGTTGACTATCTTGTAGTTGTTTTCCGTTATTAGGTTTTTGTATTTCGTTATGACTGGCTCTTTGTTAAGAATATTCACATTAAAATCTCCAAGAACGATCTGACCGCGCTTGCGATTAAAAACATTGTTTTGTAGGGTGTCCATAAGTGTTCTAAATGGGATATTGGGTGGTCTGTACAGAATTGTAATGGCGGTGTCGCTTGTCTCTAGTTGTATTTTTCTTAATTCCACACCGTTGACTGTGCTGTTTTGTATCACTTTGTATTTAATGTTTTGCTTGATATACACTGCAAGCCCTCCACCACGCGTTGATCTTGAGTTTAATTATGATTGAATTATACCTTATGATTCCCACCAGCACATCAATCAATGGCTGCTTTTCAACACTATGTACATAGAGCTTTGACACCCCATCACAGATGATTCAAAAATGAGGGAACTACATTTTATTTACCAAATTGCAAAAGACAACAATTTCCAATTTCCATTCAATTAATTGTATCTTTGATCGATAGAAATAAAAAGAAACTAGACCCGCACTACATAACCCCCGAACCACTGAATAATAGCCAGCTATACAGACCATTCGTCTATACCATTAATTTGAAATTTCAAGGCGTTTTAAATAAATATAATATCACTCTGGCCTATATTAGTCATAATCATTTATTTAAATAATTAACTACATACAGACATCTAAAGGTTCTGGAACAGGAACAGAGTGGTGTCTATTCCGTCCCATGTTCAAATTGTAACTCTAAATATATAGGCCAACCAGGTAGAAAACTCTCTGAAAGACTTAAGGTGGAAACAGATAGAGGCAACGCGATGCTACCGTGAAGTTACAGTAATGCCGCCATCTGTCAAGCAAAAGTAGAAGTACGGCTAAGTAGATCGAAGCGCACAGAACGAAGGTAGCAAACCGCGATGCTGCAGCAATGGTCGGCGCTATTCTACTTTTCCGTAACGTTGGAGCAACGGCGATTGACTAAAAGTGCGCATGCCTGCCCTGTGACACATGATCGCAGAAATGTTTGTTTACAACAGTCAACGAAATGGTTCTACGAGTTTTCGAGGAGTGATTATTTATTATTTATTATTTATTCGTACCTATTATGTATTAAAAAGTAGTCTTTTTATTGCTCTATATTGATTTGTAAATATATTAACGGTAAGTTATTTAATTTGAGGTTATGTGTATGCAATATATAAACATTTTAGGTGATTTTGACTCCCAAACAATAGTTCATTATTTTGATAGCGCATTATCGCAGTCTCATTCACCCGTAGTCCAGCCAGATGACCACAAAGTTATTCTCTACAATTGTGCAACAATACAATTGTTGTAGATTATGACGTATTTTGGACAACGTACATGATGGAGTATTCGAACGACTTGAGACTAAGTACTACATAAACCTATCGTTTCAACAGAAGTTGTTAATGATATTGAAGAGTGAATTCCTCAAATCCTTGCGTAAAATTTCTCAACCAAGTAGGTATTGCCAAAATAACGTTCTGACTTTCTTTATCGTTACATTAATACATTATCTTTTTAGATGTATTACGTATAACGAAAGAATTTTCCTGCTTCTGCCTATCAAGTGAGCGTTCTTCGACAACTATAGCGCACGATGAGCATCAACTATTATAGGTGATTTATCGACCATTTGAAGATCAAGAAAGTAGATAGAAGATTTTTAAGAAAAATCAAGTTTAGCATTTATAGTGAAAATTCAATGTTGATCGAACGATATTTAACAGAGGCTGTGTCGTCACACTGCTTGACCGTTTAAATTTGTAATGTTATAACTCTCGTCACTGGTTTGTGGGTTTGTAGGAACCTGCGGGTGATCCTCTGCAATTCATTAGAGATCGGTGCAACTTCTGTCATTCTGTTACTCGATCAATCTTGATGAGGATTGTAAACAATCTAATTTTTTATTTTGTTTTGCATTTTTTTTTTGTTGTACAATTTTGGAACATTGGTTAATAAAGGCATTTTATTTTTATTTATTTTGTTTATTTTATTTATTAAATGTGTTTGATCAAAAGCAATGTCTAGACAAGTGCAGTGTGTACTGTACAGAGATCAAAGAATGATGCGGTCCATAGTATCGAAAATGTAACAACCAAGGTATTTCTTTCTCGTTTTCTGAATTATCATAATGCAGCAAACATGCAATATATTGCATGTTGTTGCTTGGGTAAACTTTGTATCCATTTTTTACAAAATTACTATTTCTGAATTGGACATAAAAGTCATTTAATAATTTAATTTTTATCTTATAATTTAATAAGAGTATTATAAATTATTAGGACGATCTATAAACAACATTATCAACAACGAATTATTTTCAAACAATAGCACTATCAACAACAACAAATTATTATCAATTGCAAACTAAGTATAAAATTAAAAGTATTTATTAATCATTTTATCTGTTCATAATATTATAACAATCTTTTAAAAACGCTCAAAAGCGTTTAAACGTTACCTCAATCCTACCGAAAAGTTGAAATAGTTTCAACTTTTCTATTGCGTTGCGATTCGTTACCTCCATTCTGTGCGGTCCGATCTACTACCATGCACTTCTACTTCGCCTTGGCAGTCGGCGGCATTACTGTTGCATCGCGGTAACCGCCATTCTGTTCGGTCCTGCCGTATCTACTCCATATACCGTCGGCGCTGCTACCTTACTACAACGGCACGATAGCGCCACGTCCTATCTGTTTCAGCCTTTAGTGAACACACATACCGCGGTTTCTGAAACATTTATCAGCATTCATTAACATGTCTGTACCGCGGGTCGCTCGAGCAGTGTCAGATGTGCAGATTTTCTGGACGCTCTCTCATTATGCGGATTAAATCAGCTCAACCATCACCCTAATGCCTTTCAAAACACGATCGATCTAGTTTTAACAAATCTTGATTCCATATCTAATATAAATTTAAGTGATTCTCCTTTGGTTCGCGAAGACTCAGCACACACCACACTTGAGTTTTCATGTTGTTTAAGCACTCCATCACATCTCGTCGAACGAACGTCTTCGACATTTAATTATAGAAAGACTCGCATTGATGACTTCATTAACTTCTTTAGCTCTATTAATTGGGACAATGAATTAAGTACTGAAAATTATGAACGTGCAGTCGATACATTTTATTCTCACTTGTGGAGTGCGATTGAAAGATTTGTTCCTAAAAAGCGTACACCCGCTATCGGATATCCTGTGTGGTTCTCACCAAGCACTGTTAGAGCTATTCGTGACAAGAAAAGGGCACATGGGAGATGGAAGCGCTTTAGGAGCCATACGGATTATCGAACATTTTCGGCGTTGCGGGGCCGTGCAAAGTATTTCATTGATCGTGATTATAAAAGCTACGTGCAGTGTGCAGAGTCGAGTATCACGACCAATGCAAAGCATTTTTGGTCATTTGTGAGGCGAAGGAGGGGCGCCAATAATATTCCTTCTGTGATGACCTTGAGCGGTAATGTTGCTACTGACGGTGATGGCGTTTCGTCGTTGTTTGCAAGAATTTTTGGATCCGTCTTTGCTGCTCCTGTTGCGGGCGCTCCGGTCGGTGGCGACATGACAGAGGTCGGTTTGATGGGAGTTTTGCGCCTTGGACGGCTGGAGGTGGAGGAGGCGCTGGGTGAGGTGAGTGTCACTGGGGGCCCTGGGGGGATGGCATACCACCTGCCTTAATTAATAATTGTTACAAAGCTTTTTCATATCCACTTTACATATTATTTAATAGATCTCTAAATGAGGGTGTTTTCCCAACCACGTGGAAGCGAGCCTGTGTTCTCCCTCTATACAAGTCCGTAGCATTGTTTCTAATTATCACCCAATATCGCTCTTGCCACTATTTGGTAAAATATTGGAAACATTGGTTTACAAGCATCTGTTCTTTGCAATTAAAGTTAAAATTGATCCCAGACAACATGGATTCTATGCTGGGCGCTCGGTCGAGAGTAACTTGCTGGAATATACCGATTACATTCATAATTCTATTGATCAACAGTATCAAGTAGATGCAATTTACACTGATTTCAGCAAGGCTTTCGATCGGGTTGGCCATGACCTAATGTTGACTAAATTACGTCAATTTGGTTTTTATGGGGATTTGCTTGAATGGCTTGAGTCTTACTTGCGCGGGAGAACGCAGGTTGTATCTATTAATGACTTTCACTCCGACGTGGTGCCCGTTACTTCAGGTGTTCCCCAGGGAAGTCACCTTGGCCCTTTATTATTTAATATTTATATAAATGATATCTTCAAAACCATTAAACATGCTCGGTGTTTAATGTACGCTGATGACTTAAAGTTGTTTCTACGCGTATCTTCTCCTCTAGACTGTTCAAGGCTGCAGCGCGATCTCGATGGATTGAAGTAGTTCAGCGTTGATAACTGCATGTTATTAAATTTGTCCAAATGCAGCGCCATCACCTTCACGAGAAAATCCAATAACATTACCTATGCTTACACCTTTGATGACGTAAATATAGAAAGAGTTTCCTTCATTAAGGACCTACGAGTTATTTTCGATGAGAAGCTTACTTTTGACAGGCACATTGACGGAGTGGTTGTCAGAGCCCTTCGTATGCTCGGCTTTGTTATGAGGTCTGCTGAGGATTTCACTAGCATAGCAAAATTATATTTTTCTTTTGTTTATAGCGCCTTGAATTATTGTAGTTCTGTTTGGAATCCTCAATATGATACTCACATTGTTAGACTTGAAAGGGTTCAAAATAGTTCATTAGATATATGTGTTATAAAACACACCATCAGTATATAAACTACAACTTTTTATGTAAACGAATTAGAGAAGCTCCTATTCTCTGACAAATACAATATTGTGACACAACACATCATATATTACGGACGATACGTAGATGATATTGTTATGGTTTTTAGAGGAAGTGATGCACACATAAAAGTCTTACATAACATCCTTGACAACTTAGGCAACTTAAAGTTCACCATTGAAAAAGAGATAGACAACACGTTGCAGTTTCTGGATTTAAAAATTACAAAGAACTTAAACAAGGTTAGATTAGATTTTGACATTTATAGGAAGCCTACAAGCACTGACACCATCATACCACATTCATCTTTTAATTCTAACTCTAAAAGATGGCAGCCTTCCGATACTTGTTCACTAGAGGCTCTAACATACCCCTTAACAAGGACAACTATGATAGAGAAATTAGAAATATACTTAGAATAGGATGTAATAATGGTTACGATATAAAACATACAATCTATATACAATGACATACAAACATAAGAATATAATAAAATCTTTATACCCTAATTTCACGTCCAACAATAGATTCATGGCACTCCGTTATCAAGGTAAATTAACACATAAAATACAAAATCAATTGTCTAAGCATAATATAAGTACAGCATTCAGCAGCAAAAATAAACTTGGTAACCTTCTGATTAATAATTAAGAGAAACTAGATATAATGTCAAAAAGTGGTATATATAAAATCTCTTGCAACGAATGTGATATGCTCTATATTGGCGAATCTGGACGTAATCTTAAAACTCGCTTAAAAGAACACATTTCAAATGGTAATTCTAATGTTCATAGACATATACAAGAAACTGGACACACTATAAACAATGATAGTGTCAAACTACTTCATGAAATTGGAAAGTCTAGAAAGATTAACCTTCTTGAGGAAATGCACATTTTTAAACACCACATAAAAACACCAGACCTGCTACTTAATGAAGTTATAGACATTAATCCACACCGTATATATTTCAAATTATTCAAAACCCCTACCGCGCGCCATCTACCGCAGACGCCGCAAGACAACGGAGAAAAACTATTCATGGTACATTGGAAGCACGCCTGAAACAATAGATAGAAATCAGGTAGGATTAAGTTTAAATAATACACTACTGTTGTAATTATATAGTTTTTATTGTTAACTTATTTGTGAATGTAATATAGAATAGTCCACTATTGTTGTTTTCTAGATATAGTATACAAATTGTACCGGACTGATTGACATAACCTAAACGAGAAATCTCAATGACGCACATTGTACATCCAAATCGACGGTATGTTATTAACGTTTTTGTACACTTGTCTGATATTAATTGTCTGTTGTTGACCCTATAAATTTGAAATTATTGTCTTGTTGTAGCTTGGCCTGAAGACGAAAGGTACTTTCGAAACATGTAGCCATTAGTAATTATCAGTTATTGTTTTTGTTTTTTTATTATTGTATTTGTTTTCTCCTTAATTTTGTTGTCTTTACATAACATACAGCAACTTCAGCTACTTCGTTGATTATTTCCTATAATTAATTCTTTTTATACTGTACTGCAATTTATAATGTGTAAACGTGGCACAGTGTATCTAGGTTCGTCCTGTATTGTGCCCATATTGTGTAATAAATAAATAGATAAAATAAATAAATAAATGGGTCATAAAATTAACGATAATGACACTAAGCTGCTACACAGCTGTAAAAAAGGTTTCAAAATGGACCTCATAGAACAATACCATATCTATAGAAATAATTTAAACCCAAATACTGCCCTCCAATGGTAAAGTGCCGTATGTACAAAAATGACATTGATTGAAATATTTCCCGTTTCCTCTTGAATATGACGTTCATAGTTCAAACAAATTAGCCTGTTTTACGTACAAATAGTTAGGTAATATGCTACGCTAAGGTAAATTCTTTAAAATGTAGAAAATGTGCGTGGTATGAACGAACAGATCGACTTCAGTATAAAGACCCTTAATCTTATTTAAACGTAAATTAATTTCAACATATATAATTTTTTTTCAAAAATTTTCCCTCCACCTGTCTGCATCTGTTTTTTTTTGTTTTCTATGCTGTTTGTTGTCTTGTACATTGTCTCAATTGTGTATTACTTTTCTCATTTAAACTTGATGCATTGTTGTTTTTGATGATCTGAAATTTAATGTAATACATTGCGTTTTATTTGTTAATTTATTTGCCGATTAATTGTGTTTGGTTTTGTAACTTTTTGACATGTTTGTTTGTATTTGAATTCCGACTTATATTCGCATGTGAAACAGCTACCTGTCTTGCTATTGGCTCAACTTTGTATTGCTTTTCTCACTCATACTTGACGAAGTTTTGAAAGATGAAATTTAATGTAATACAATAAGTGGTGATAAATAATGGAATCGTGAATTGATTGTATTTTCTTGTAAGGTTTGTTTGATATGTTTGTATTTAGAACGCCAAGCACACACGGCTTATTTTTCATGATTTTTTTTTCAACTTATATTTACTTATGATTAGGCTACCGAACATACACGTAGTTTGGTTAGATTCTCGATCCTTTTTCGTTTGCGCCATTTCTGTGTTCTACTTCGTCCAAGCGTGCACGTCCACTTTGTTTTACTGAAAAAGTTTTTATAATGTACCTATCTGCGATATCTTGCAAAGGACTCATCTTGTAAATCTCCCCCGCGACAGTAGGTAATTCGTTCTGACGAGAATACCGTCTGATGCTGTTTGTACTATTTTTGTTTTTTTTTTGTTCTAGATTTAGGATTAATAATGGCGTAACCCCCGAAACATGTCTCCTATATAAATTAAAATAAAATATTTATCTTGCAAATCAAAAGAGGTTTCTTTCGTCTAATCACCAATTTAAAATTATTTGAATGTATGGAACATTACACATCGTACGAATAGTTCTACTTTGTAAAGCACCGTGTGATTCATTAATTTGAAATACTTTCACGGTGCTTTGCTTGCTTATCTTGTACAAAGGTCTGATATTACAAAAATATATGTGTTATCTACTGTCATAATGGACTTCAAGTTGCAGGATAATATATTTCCAGGACTGACGAAATTTCTCCGTAAAGAACCGACAGGCCCTGGGAGTATCAATTTCATTTGTCCCCTTTGGCTTACTTCTGCCACCGCCTGACAAACATTTCATAAAATTTTCATCACCGTTCCTTCCGACTTCAGTGCGCCCGCTTTTTTCGGGCCGCTGTAATTTACCGATGCTATTGTTGGACCTAACTTGAATAAGATGCCCCTTTGTTTTTGTGCTGCCTCTTGATGACTTGTTTGGTTTGTTTGTTTTTCTGTTATACCCGACATATTTGTTTGGATCGCTATCTGGGGGCATATGATCTTTCTTCTTTTCTCTTTGGTTTCCCACGATCACGGTTTCCTGCATATAACTCACGATGTTATCTTGTTGATCGTACTTATTGGAATATTATAATTATTATGTTCTACTTCCTGTTTTAAGTTTTCAGTTTTAAATTTTCAAACGTAATGAAAGATAATACATAAAACATTTTTTTTGTTAGAACTATGGAAATTGAATCAAACTGAATGCTTTGTTTTGTTACACACTATGATGTTTCATATCTAGAAGATTTTTTTTTATGTGTTCTAGTCAAAGTGAACTTTACTTAAATGTAGAAGCTGAATTTGCAGTCAGTTTTCAACAAAAAAAAAAAACAATTGCAATTAAGAAATTCTATTGAGGTATGATTAAAGATATAGACCTAAATAAATAATTTGTAACGAATAATCGCATCAAATTCTGTCCTGGAAAAGTCTATGTTTTCGAGGAAACTACCACTTATCGAAATTCTAGTATAAAAAAGTTTTTTTTTGACTTTTTGCGTACAGCTAATCGTTTAAGAACCATAGGCGTCTGAACCATAGTCGTCACGCCGAATAGTTCCAGATACAGAATGATTACCTACTAAAAAAATAGAAACAATCTCATTTATTCTGTAGAGGTTTATAATGGTGTTATAAACAACATCTCAAAAGTCCGTAATCAATCAACACCGCTCAAAATAAATGAGGGTAATAATCAACGTAATTATTAGGTACAAAAATGGCTATTATTAACATTATCGCTTGTAAAACTCTCAATAAAACATTCTATTTATAGGAAAGCTGGTTAATCGATGGTGAGATATAAACGAGAAAGGTATTTGTCGGGCAATTCCGTCATACGAAGATCGAAGAAGCAAACGTATTCTATTTATATTCCTTAATGTGGCCAGTTGTAAGAAAATAAGACAAAACATTTTTTATTGAATATTTTATAATCTACACTTAATTTGAATAATTCCTTATTTTCAAAAACAAACTGATTTTAGAAATATTCGCATTCAATTTTGCTCATTTATCAGTTAAATTATTACAAGCCGTATGGAACCCACGCTCCGCGCTACAGCCCCCTATTGGCCCTGTGCATTACCCATGGAGGGGAGACAAAAATCGATCTAGGAGCCCATGGCGGAGAAACGGAGAAATATCGGCCTACAGTCTGCGCTGTAGTTCAAGGCGCATTATGTTGTTGCTTAGCTGTCATAACTCATAAGATCGTTCGTCGATAACATCGTAATGGGGGGACACTATAAGTGTTGAAAACTGTACAATTAATAGGAGAAACAATAACAAATGCAAATTTTATAGATTTCAAAGAAAAAAAAATCAAACAGAGGAACAGATGGATTGCAGCCGTAAATAAAAAAAAAACGTACTTTTATTCAATCTAACGAATATAAACGCTTAAAGTTCACTATTAACAGTTATTATCAAAAAAACAATATAATACACAAGTATGATTGGACCACTAAAACACTACAGATAACTGTAACATATAGTTGCGAACTGCTCCATTTACGCCTCGTGGACATAGTACTCGCCTACACAGGGAGAGGCGCTTGCATCACGCACCCGGCCAATACCATATTACTCCTAATGGTGTGCGGAGTCCTGCCCTCCTCGACCCTAAAAAATTTTTATGGCATATGTTTCATTCCTTTATCATGAACTTCAGATTTTTTATTATTTCTTTTTTTTTCTTTTTGTGCTTCAAATAAGTGCGCAAGTTGATAATTCGTTGCAGTTTTTGTTTATATGTTCGGCATTTTTACTTATCATACGTAGTATGGCAAATTATTGTAATCGTGTCGAACAAATGGTTTGCGATTTTAGCGGAAATGTGTCCTTTTGGGTCCCCTGAAAATTTTTGACCAAGGTAAACAAAATGTCTGTCTGTGTGTCTGTATGTGGGTGCGTATGTGTGTACCTGTTTTTTTTTTTGTGGTGACGATTCCGGAGAAACTACTAAAGTTATCAGGACGCAAGTTCTTATTTAGAAATTTCATGACTAAACTTAGAGTTGAAAGAAATTTTGTTCAAAAGGCCCCAAAGGAACTGGAGGGTTACTCTTAGAATTTATCGACGATTTTGCAAGTGAGCCGCCATTTCTGCAATTTCACCAAAATAATAAATAAAAGCAGAGGATTTTTTTGGTAAAACTAATGGTTTAGGTGCATGGGCAAATTCTATTTGATCGAGATCGCTCGTACCTGCATTAACACTAGTCAGCCAGAATTTGACAGATATTTTGATTCTATCGACAGTATTGTCAGACAATTGACATTGACACTGCTATATAATATGATAAAGTCATGTGCCTAGCAACATTAAAATTTTTTGATTGTCAAACAAAAAAATATGGACTAAAGTTTTCAGCTTTACAATGCCTTTTATTTCCTTTTTGTTTCCGACGAACCCTTTACCCGGACAGCACGCCCACCATTAAAATAGTTTTTCTTTGACCGGCTGCAATGGGTTGCTATTTGTAATGTTTTCTAACACAAAAATTATCAACTATTTTCAATTATATGTACATTTATCTAAACAAATACGATGTTTGTATAAATATAATATAATAACAAAAAAAATACTTAAATCAGCCTATGCCTTCGCTCGCTAATGTACCCGGTCCCTTTAATGGAATTCTGTAATACAATTTCATTATAATGGTGGACTGTAAAGACTGCTTATGTTTTGTTTTTGTGACGTAAATTGATTTTAATATTTGAAATATAAAAAGAAAACTGTATACATGAATTGATTGTGTGCTTTAGATATGTAATGAGAGAGCTAGAGATACAATGTAAAAGATTTTACATAATTCAAAATATACCAAAAGTTTATGTTTACGTAAATATTTTTCAATCAAACGGTCGCCGATCGATACAAATGTATGGCTTTGTTCACCTACAACTATCCTCTACCATTCATTACTTATTACAAAGCTTATTTCTCATCATACTATTCAATTATTTATGCATGTATATTCATTTCATGTGATAAATACTTTAGGCAGCATTTATTTGTATGTCGATTTCGGCCCATTAACGCATTTGTTTTGTTTTAGGTATGTAACTACAAGTCATGGTAACAGACAAGCCATGGGTGCTTTGGTCGTCTGTCTACTTCCAGTCAGTAATATAAAACAATAATATAGTAATATGCCCTTTACAGTTTACCATAAGTAATATTAAACATGATCTACATATATTGAATAATATTTCATTATTCAACACTGCAATTAGTGATGGGCAAAAATCTTTACCCAAACGGAGGGTTAATACGTTATTTTCTTTTAGAAAACCGGGTGACCCACGGCATAGGTAATCCCGTTCATTTCTTTTGTTTATAAAGCTGGGCTAATGAAATTTGGGAAAGTGTTAATAGACAAAAAATGCCACTCTGTGGGATACTCTTGAGGCTAGAAATTCGATATGGAGAAATAGTAATGAAACATAATGTTTTTCGACGATAATTTTAGAATAGAAATTCCATTTTTGGTCACTGGAAAAATCACAAAAGATCAAAATAAAATAAACATGTGGCATCTAAGTCACACATAACACCTCGGCAGTGCAAGTTCTTGAAAACTGATAATATTCTGTATTGTTGAAACAAATTAAAGAAAGGAAATCATTTTAGAGTGTAAAGGAGGTTCATTTCCGTATGATTGTATGTGACAGAATCATAATATTAGAAATTACATCCCGCCTGTATGTCACCATATTATTAGTCTAATAGTAGAGTTAAAAAGTTGGTTCAGTTTGTAAATATTGAAAATATTTGTTTGTGTAAATGTTTTGTAATATTTTTATGGGGCAAATTATTGTAAACTTGTGACATAAATGATTAATGTTTTACACGTTGTTTTGGGAGGGGGCCCTGGACCACAGACATGTTACGGACCCGAACATTTCTCTCGGCGGCCCTGAAATCCATGAAAAAAAATCATTTGTAAGTTTGATCATAAGTGTTTTCAAAGCATCAATAGCGATTCTTTAAGTGGTGTGCTGGCTCTTCCAAACAAAGAAACCACAATGGAAGAAAACCTAAGGTAATAAGAAAATTGTGAGTCCGGATTCGTATTCAACAAAAAAGAACTCTACCCAAGACGCATATTCATATTCCGTTTCACAATTTTCATTTAGGTTGTTCTCAAACATTTAAAACATGAAAAACTGCAACCCCACAGACGGATTTACATTTTAAGTTAAAATTAGTGATTCAAACTATTTTCAAACAATATATAAATAATAGCAAAACGAACTACGACTCAAGATGCCAATATCAAATGGATAATTTTCACACAACCTCTATTTCTACAAATTATGTTCTCAAACTATGTGTATCAATGTGGCATATTTCTTTGTTTTCTCTTACTGTTTTTATCTCATTCTATTTATTTTTTTTATAAAATAGCTTTTTTTGTTGTCGATCTTTTGGTTGATATAACACGAAAGTGAAGTAAAATTGAATCCTTGTCGCTGTTTTATTTTAACTTAAAATGTCATTATGAATAAGGTGTTTAAATGTTTAACTGTATACTGACATTTTGAAATATTTACCCACGTCGGTTATATACCGTGTTGTTCATTGATTAATAGCGATTCTGTTGGCAGTAGGGTGGCTCGTTTTCCAACTGCTTTCACTGATCAAAATTACCGATCCGACAAATGACCCATCCATCCACCCATCCACCGTTCTACGTGCATTTTTTAATCAGTTAATATCTTTTGTTCGTTCTTAGGAGCTCAATATTCAGTTTTAACCAAAATTATCGCATTAAAAATTATGATAAATTTGACACACTTAAGGGCCGATATATTCACCTATCGTCAAAGTTGTCGTTAGCCAACGAACAGTTTACGCTAACGTTCACGTTAAAAATGATTCTGACTTTTCACCGATCTGTAAGTTATCGTCAGGCAACGAGGACGTAAACATCGCTCACGAATGTTTTTCGGCAGTTGGGTGAAAAGCAATGTCGGTAAAAAAGGTGTACTAAATCAACACTTGGATCATAACTTGGACTAATTGCCGCTAGATGTAGCGACGTAAATGACATTGATAGACATTGACAAAACGTAACAAAAATTCATTCGCACCCATTTGTAACCGCATCAATTAAAAAAGACGACCAAAAGTAAAAAAAAAATGGTATGAAAGACGAATTCAGCAAATTCGGCCATATTAACTAAATAATGACTTCAATTAATACAGTATCACGTACGTACGTAAATATTTGTCAGTTTGACTTTTTGTTTGACATTCAGCACATGCTCTGTGACCAATCAAAGTGTTCGTCATTGGTTTACGGCAGGTTCATTCTATCGCTAAATAAATTTGATCGTTAAGCGTATTTATCCGGTCGGTAACGTTAACGACATGTGAATAGACACATTTTTACCATTTATCTTGTCGTTTAGATGACGAACAGTTTCACGATAGGTGAATATATCGGCCCTAAGGGCGAATTTTTTTGGTTAGGCTTCATATGCGCGCTATGTAGATCCTAACGATACTTTGCTTAAACTCCGCTAAACTGCAATTGAAAACCCCGCTCTAAGAGTTTTGGATGCTTTCAAAGAGACTTTTTATATTGGAAAGTTGTCACCAAGTACATTAAACTCAAGTGCAAGCCATCTGCAGAGCATTGGTGAATTTAAAGTAAAGAAACAGTGTTTCTTATTGCCTTCCTCTGTAAGTAATGCTCCCATAGCAGCGAACAATGATATTAAGGGCAGAAACCTTTCAGTTTTTGGAATAGGAATTATACGATGTCTCGGCTGAGTAATTTTTTTCTTCCGTAGCTTTGCATATGCGATGTTTATATTTGATAATAAAGTTCTCTTCTACCTACCGCGGGTGATAGCTTTTCTAGCTACCTTCATAGCTTGCGTAAAACTAACGCACCTCCTTACATTTTCCTGTTTTTTTTTAACACTTTTTCCTCTTTAAATTTCCCATACTCTATTTTGTTTTCAATTTCATTATTGCTGCAATGGTTGACGCTGCTAACTTTTCTCCTAATCCTGCGTTTCTACCTTTTATACGTTGGCCTTCTTTCTCATACTATTGATGGTCAGCTTTGTGTCGTGGTTTAAATCGTCACTTTCGGAATACGCGATATCGTGCTCCTTGCAAGCTTCATCTAACCTATTCACACCTGTGTGACCTTTCTCCAATCTTTGTTCAAGCTTCGTTCCTGGTCCGCCAAAGTTATATCCTGGTATGTGCATTTCGAATGGAAGCTTATTAATTAACTTATTGATCAATCCTCGACCGACTCTTTTTGCTCTCCGGCGATTACTAATCGGATTTGCCACCGCACCATGGCCAATATTTAATACTAAAGATGTCTCATGACAGGTTCATGTACAGTCGTGGAATTAACTATGTTCGTATCAGTATTTCAGCAGTGTGTCGATGATGCATCCATGTACGAGTTTTGGTTATTGTCATCGGCCGCTCGGCCGCTAAAAATGTCCGTTTACGCTGCTTACTCATATATCCGAAATTTATTATTTGTGTAACCGTGTTCGAATGCTTTCAGTTGGTTTATAATGATTTATATATGTTTTTATTTATTAGCTTAATGAATGTACTAAGATGGCGGACGATAGAGACGCGAAAAATTGCGAAGTTAAAAAGATATCAGTTGTATTACTACTGAATATACAGGACTCCTGCAGTTACTGCTCCAAAGGCGTCGCAAGTGCGGTGGAGTGTACAGCCTGCAAAGTACTCTGTCACGCTAGCTGTTTTGTAAGACATTTTGCTCAAAAACATGAGTTGTGCGACATAACCTCAATTACACCTGAAAACTACAAACTTGGATATGTGGAAAACAACAAAAGTCTACTAGTAGGTGTGGAAAATGCATATTGAAGCAACTGGTTCAAGAAATACAGGAGAAGAATCAACCACTTATAGAAAACAACCAACTATTGGTCAAAAAAGTTGTTGCTTCTGTGCAGATTAATCAAGGTAGTGGTGGAAAGAAACACATTTCTGAAGAACTGGGTTATACTGCCATTGGCCAGGCAGTTCAAGCACCAAAAACTAAAAATGAAAGCAAAAATAAAGCAAGTAAAATTGAAAAACAAAGAAATGCAAGTCTAAGCACAAGTAAGCAATTGTATTCGAAGCAACAACAACTAGCCAATGATATAATAACACTTAATGATGACGTTCAAGAGAAATCAAAACGTCACAACATCCAGTCCACCAACAAGAACCCAAAACCTTCCTTCGGAGAGATCGTTCGAAACAACACCCAGTCAGATGCCAAATAAAAGAATATGGCTGATGAGCAGTGGACCCTAGTCAGCAACAAAAAGAAACCAAGGATTTGAACTAAGAAAAAAGCAACGCCATCAATAATAGGTGAACTAAGGGAGAATAACAGCAAATTGAGAACGGCACCCAAGAAATCATTTATATATGCCAGTAGACTACACCCAGAGACAGCGGCAGATAATGTAACAGAATATTTGAGAGCGACTGTTCCATGGACGTGAAGGAGTGAAATAGTGAAGCAGTGAAGAAGTACAGTTAATAAGCTTGAAGAATCCCAATATCTATAGAAATCATTTTATTAGCAACAACACCTATACAATATGTAGGGCTGGGTGGTGGAGTTCTTGAGGTGCCAAAGAAGATAAGGAGAAAACGTGGAACACATGAGCAACTAACGAATTTATTACCGTTGTTTAATGGAATACCAAAGGAATACGGGGAGTGCATTACACTAAACCCATTAGATGTTAGCATGGTTGCATCACACATAACGAAATACGGTAATGATTTGAATGTACAACCTGCACCTTGTACTGATGGATCTCTTGTGCAAAAAAGATGCTGCAAGAAGTGGCCGAATATGACATTAACGAGGCAAACCAAAAATCTAAAAACAATATGTCAATGTGTGTACTCTTTAAATTAGAGTAACACAAAATATAGCGGGAGATTGGCTCGGTGATTGAGGTTTTTAACTCGTTTCACCATAATATCCAGTTCACTATTGAGGAAGAAAGGGAAAGGGGCGTGCCTTTCCTTGACACTAAGGTCTTCAGGAATGACCAGAACCAAATCATTATTGACTGGTACAGAAAGCCATCAAATTCCGGAAGGCTCCTTAATTATTTTTCCAATCACAAAATGAGCCAAAAGAACAACTTAATTAGAGGCATGAAACACAGAGTGACAAGGATCAGCCATCCCACTTTCTTGCAAAAGAATTTGTTAACTCTAGCGAACATATTCCTGAATAATGGATATCCTAGGGCCTTAATTACTAACATCATATTCAATACTCAAGATTTGACTATCAATGAGAGAACCGAGCCTCCCACTAACTCAATGTTTTTTACACTCTACACTCTACAAGAAAAAAATTTCACAAATACAACAGATGAACAATAACAGAAATAGTAAACCTACTTGGAGTTTTTTAGAGGCGGCAAGTTTCTTTCATTTCAACAGACATTTTCTTCCTTTACATGAAGCACGGGAGACGACGTGTGCAGACATTTACGGACGAGCACACGTCGTCTCCCGTGCTTCATGTAAAGGAAGAAAATGTCTGTTGAAATGAAAGCACTTGCCGCCTCTAAAAAGCTCCAAGTAGGTTTACTATTACTGTTATTGTTCATCTGTTGTATTTGTGAAATTTTTTTCTTGTAGAGTGTAATTGCCTGAAGAAGGACACATGTATAGTCCGAAATATAGCTTTCTCCACAAAAGCGAGTTTTAACATTTTTTTATGATCGATACCCGAAGAATTTTTCAAATCTGTTTTATAGTATCACGATCGAACATTTAATTCCTGTATATATATATATATATATATATATATATATATATATATATATATATAAGCGAAATTTATATATATATAGCGAAATTTTTAACAGTTTTGTATAGTTCTCAATCCATTCACAAGTGATTCTAAAACCAAAGTTTTGCATTTGCCGGACACAAATCCTGAGTTTGCATGTTCACTAGGTATTGTTTAATTGTACATATGTTCATTTTTCACAAATCTGTTCCACTGTTCCACGGTAAAGGTTAGGTACGTTTTGTCGTGATCTTCCAAATTTACGCATCGCTGGATATAAACCTGATTCCATTTTCAACCCTACACTTAAATATTTTGTGTTACTCTAATTTAAAGAGTACACACATTGACATATTGTTTTTAGATTTTTGGTTTGCCTCGTTAATGTCATATTCGGCCACTTCTTGCAGCATTGTTTTTGCACAAGAGATCCATCAGTACAAGGTGCAGGTTGTACATTCAAATCATTACCGTATTTCGTTATGTGTGATGCAACCATGCTAACATCTAATGGGTTTAGTGTAATGCACTCCCCGTATTCCTTTGGTATTCCATTACACAACGGTAATAAATTCGTTAGTTGCTCATGTGTTCCACGTTTTCTCCTTATCTTCTTTGGCACCTCAAGAACTCCACCACCCAGCGCTACGTATTGTATAGGTGTTGTTGATAATAAAATGATTTCTATAGATATTGGGATTCTTCAAGCTTACCAACTACGTACTTCTTCACTGCTTCACTATTTCACTCCTTCACTGTCGGTGTTAAGCTGTGTACAACACAATTTCAACTCTACTTTTTATACATAAACCCCTATCATCAAGTGGTTCAAAGCTATCAGTTTTACATTATGCCGATTTGAGAACCTCAATTAGGTCAGTAATTATTGACGGCCTATGAGTTTTCCTTTAAACCGGTTCGGAAACCTCCTCATAGACCTTGACCAGTCATTCACCTCCTATGACTTTTACATTTTTAACATCATTTTAATGACTTCTACATTTTTAACATCATTATGATTTTACATTTTTAACATCATTACATCATTCTTAACATCAAGCCGATTCTGAAATCTCCTCTCGACCTTGACCTTGAGTATTTTGGGGTCAAGGTCAAGGAGGAGGTTCTGGAATCGGCTTGCTACCTCTACTCAGATGAACGAATGCCAGAATGCGAGAATGGTGCCAAATTTGTACCACTTGTACTCTACAATAAAATGCATCCATTTTCAACTTTTTGTCCACTTCTTTTCCACTTTTTATAGAACTAAAAGTATATTTACTCCTTTTTTAATAGTCTGTGCAAAGTAATGTTTTGAAAAGATTACATGCGTAGATTGTAGCAGCAATTCAAAAAATAAAAACGTAGAAAAATCACTTATTCCAAACATTAATAATTACGTCTCAATGGTATAAATCAAAATTGGATACTTTTGTTTACCCGATTGCAAGATTACTTCCAAGTTATCAGTTTCACATGATGCTTTCACATATGCATTTCTATATCCATGGTACGAATAATCAAGGGAGCGAGCGAACCACAGAACCCTAGGCACATTACATAGCTAGAATGTAGAGCACAATCCCCTATCCGCAATGTAATAACCTGGAGCTGATCAAAGTCAGCGGCGGTGAAATGTTGGTGTGTAATTCCTTCTGGCACGAGCACGTGCCGTATAATGGGTTTGAGTTATGTAGCGAATATATCAGGAGGATGAACGCACTTGTCCCTTCCCCGGCCTCTGTTAATAAAAAAATTTGAAAATGCGCGGACTACAGCATTGTTCCACGTCGCGCAAATTGCCAATTATAAACTAGGGTGTTGAGGCTTAACAAATAAGTCAGCATCTTTATTTGTTTTGTTAACATCTATCATCCATTAAGGCAGGGTACTATAAACGTTATTTAGTTGGCGCTACTCCTCATATTTGAAAATTATAAATACTGAATAAGGAAACTCTGCTACTGAACCGATTGTACTTGCTTAATTCTCGACGGAGCAAATGTTTAGCAAATATGGTGTAATCGTCTCAAGCCTCTTTCACATCTGTGCAACTCAAATGCGCAATTCAATCATTCATCAAGTCGCATGCGATTTCTTGTTTTACACTATGCAACTTTTTAATATTACCAAGTTGCATGAAATTAGGATCACTTCTAAATACGTACGATTTGAACGTGCGATTTTAGTAACATTCTAGGAATTTTTGTCTAAAAGCTGAAATGTTGTAGTGGCACTCGCATGTAAAATAGTATGTCACATTATACAAACGCCAAACCATACGCGACACTCGTTTCGATTATCGGCTCGGGCTAAAATCGACTGTCGTGGTATTTTAGGCAGGGAATAAATACCTTTGCATGCCGTCTTCCGTCGGATGAGGTAGTAAAGCCGGTGGTCCCGTGTGCTGTCATGATGCGCGTTCACGTAACATAACTCTTACTGGGGGTTGTAATTCCCTCAGTTCGACAAAATTCCTAGTGTGTGTTGCCTGTCTTAGCGTCGGTGATTGGCCTGAGTTGCGGAAATAGACCGAGGTAAAAGAAACGAGTTAAACAATATACGCGATACTAAATGTATAGAGGTTATGATAATGGTAGCTGGCTGCTGCCAAATTAGTACAGTTATTAAAATATAAAGTCACTAATATTGAAACCATCAAATTTATAATGTTGCATAGGTGTAAAAGATGGACCATTTTTCATCAAATCGCATGCGATTCGAAAAGTTGCATGGTTCAAATCGCACGTTTCAGTTACATAGATGTAAAGGTAGCTTAGTACGGAAGTGCAATGCGCATTAATACCACAGAAATCATATTCCTAAAATGTCAATGCCATATAACAACGGGTGCGATTTAAATAGATATGTATGTACATTAAAATTAATAACCCAATACTAATAATACAATCTAATACTGTGTGCAGTAGATTTATCAATTTCAGCATTAAAATAATGCATAATAAGCATTAAATAAATATGAACATTACATACAACAATTTCATAAACAATATTTTATTCATATTGTGCCCTAAAATGTATAACTTGCATTAAAATAATAATTATTGAGCAGTAAATCTACTCAAGGCAAAGTAATAAATGTTGTTTTAAATACGACATTTTTACTTTATCATACGTAGTATGTAAAGTATTGTAATCGTGCCAAAAAAAAATTTTGAGATTTTAGCGGAAATTTGTCTTTTTGGATCCCCTGAACATTTGTGTGTGTGTACCCGTTTTTCTTGTGGCGACGATTCCGGAGAAACTACTAAAAGTATCGGGACGAAACTTCATATTTAGAAGTATTATGACCAAACTTAGAGCTGAAAAGCTTTCTATTTAAAAGAGTCTAAAGGAACTGGAGGTTTATTTTACAAAAAAGCGCCATTTCTGTAATTTCGTCGAAATAGGTAAATCATAAATGAAAGTAGAGGAAATTCTGAATAATTTATGACTATGAAATTTTTTAGTACATTCAATAGTTTAGCTGCATGAGCAAATTCTATTTCATCGAGATCGGTCGTACTGCATTAAAACTAGTAGCCAGGATATATCAGAAATGTTGATTCTAATGACAGTAGGTAGTGTCAAATGCTAATGTTTTGACAATACTTACTGTCAATATAAGCTGCGTTCGGCTATTGTACACCGTTACACTTTTTACACCCAATAACACGTAAGTGTCATTTGGACGGTGCACCCGGTGTCAATGGAGTACAATATCCGAACGTAGCTTTAATCGATATATCTGTCTAGTTCTACTAGTTTCATTTCAATGCAGACAGCCGATCTCGATCAAATAGAGTCTCATGCAGCTAATTTATTAAGTATGATAAAGTGATGTGCCTGGCCACATCAGATTTTTTTAATAGTCTATAGTTAAATTATAGGGCAAAACAATTAAATTTTGCAGTATAGTTTGTCCAACATGTTACTATTCCAATGACTTTGGTTCATATTTATTGAGGTAAAATACTGTCATTATTATTGAACCTAATTTTATTGCTTGTTGGGTATCGATTTTGAGTTTATTGTCCTTTATGATCATTGTTCATCGTCGAGCGACCATTAGAACGCAGTAGTAAAGCAGCCAGAAAAAAACTAATTAACTAGTGTTTTCAACTAAAATTTAAAAAATTAACCCTCAAAGAACGGACAGAAGATCAAACTATGAATTACTTTATTAGGGTGCAGTAAGGGGTAAAGGGCGTTTGTGGGTTTTGGGGTCACTTGCTATGGTGCTAGCAAGTGGACAAAGAGCGGCACAAACACTGCTTCGTTTTGCCCGAAAACACGCATTTTTACCCTCTCCCTTCCCCCTGGCGTTTGACCACTTTTGGGAATCGATTTTGAATTTATGATGACGTTTTATCGCCGAGCGACTCGTAAAACGCAGCTCGGCCTCTTAGTAAAAACCTAAATTGTAGTGTTCTTACCTCAAATTTAAAAAATTGACTCTCAAAGAACGAACAGAAGATATTGACCGATTCGAAAAAAAAATTGCAAGTGTGTTTCTGGTATGGGTGGGCGTTTCCGGAAACCCCACGAAGATGATGGTAAGTCATTTACGCTGTGATTTGTAGATTAGGCTGTTCTTAATGTGAATGTTGTAAGCTATCACAGTGTTCCGTTTTTCAAAATTATTTAGATTTATTCTAGATGTTAAGTTGCGCTTTGTTATCAAGCGGGGTCTGGTGGTAATAAAATAATAATTTTTAATGAATCATAAAATAACAATGTTCAAACAAAGGAAGTACTAAAAGAACGTATTACGTTAATTGGATTACAGCAAAGTTTTCGCAGGTATTATCTGAGTAATAAAACTGAATATTCTTGAGGCGCGGCAGCAGTAGAAGATTTAATTTTGGAATACACCAGCTTCAAGGTAGGTATAATATAATCTGCTCTAATGTTCTCATACATAAGTGCCTGCTACTTAAAATGAGAACTTAAATGTATAGGTCTAGTCTAACATTCCAGATTCTAGAATTAGGCATTTGACACGTCTAAACTCTTAACGCACGGGCACGTTATTTCACGTCTCTATCACGTCAGACGCGATTTTGCAAATTTAAAACGATAAAATGCTTAAGTTATAATTTTGAAAATAGCGTTCGCTCAAACACAGATTGTTTGGACGAATGTAAGACGATTTAACCCAGCCTTGCAAATCATTTTTACCTTATTTTATTTATCGTTATCGGTTTCAAGGTTCACCTTACAAACATAATTTGTTTTATAACAAATGCGTTTCTAAACCGATTTTGTTAATATTTGGAACAATAAATTAGGAGGATAGAACAAATCTTTTGCAATTATATGGGGTCTTATCATAGTACCATTAATCCGCCAAGGTAATGATATTCGATTCATACGTGATATTTTCTGTATATTTGCAATTTTTGATATCTAGTACTGGGGAAACTTAAAACTTTAAAGCATGATTAAACAGAGCGTTAATTTTAAAAAGTTTCGTCTGAAATTCATTTAGTTTTAAAAGTGGTATATGGTACCTCACACTACATAATTAATTATATAATCTTCATAATAGCCAACAGGTAACTTGCGTACTTATTTACATCGAACAAATGGCGTGAAATCTATTTTTCTCTATTCACAATATATCAATAAACTCGAGAATTGCTCTTTCGTTACGTAAAGGCAGCAGATGCGGTTTCAATCAAAATATACATTTGGACGCCCTACCATAAGTCATCAACCGAAGAGATATATGTGTGAAAAGAAAAAAATACCGACGCAAACTTGCAACGTCGAGTCGATTCGACGTCCTTTTCATAAATATAAAATATTTCTTCCAATTGGGATTGACATAAGAATATATCTGGAATGAAAGCGGTGATTTTGCGACCCTTCGGCTTTTTCCTCACTTCATAGCATAACTGGAACAAGATTTTTATCTCGCATCTAATAAATTACTTTCCTCTCAGCTCGAACAGTAACGCTCTCAATATTTTATATGTATTTTCTGATGAATGAGGTCCCATTAGGTACAAATGTTGCGGAAATACTTTATTGAACAAGTTTTTTTTGCTCAAACAAATTATTTGTTGCTTCTACCAGAGTATGATCAAACTGCGCCACATTTTTTTTTATCCCAAAAGGTTTGCCAAATGATTTTGAAAGATTAGATAGATTACGAAGCTGGTAACCAAAATTCTCCATTACGTTACAATTTTGAATAAAACATATCACAATGTTAAAAAACTACGTTTTTGCGCTATTTCATTAATTTCCAAAAAATAATACGAAATAAAAGCTTCGACCTTGAACTTTAAAACTATGAGCAAGAAAGCTCGCACCAAGTCAGTGAAGTGACCTTCCGCCTATTTTGTTACTAAGGTTTACAGTAAAATAATATCTCCTTTCTACATTTTGTGAAATCTAACAATAGTTTTTTATTTAGGATTTTCAGAGCAAGTTTGATTAGTTGATTACGAAGTAGAAGTGGTATACGAATTTGATATAAAAATATAGCCTTTAATATGACAGATTCAAAATGGCAACCACAATGTTAAAACGACACCACACTCGAATTTTTCGGACGCTGATTTTAAATGTGGAATGCATAATCCGATATCGGAAATGGCAGATCCAATATGGCGCCAAAATGCTACAAAAATAGCAGAATTGAATAAAAGCGAATACACGGGGATTTATGAAGGGGATATATACGAATTTGGCATCAAAATTGGGGCACAAGTAAAAAACTAGCTAAACTTTACAAGAGAATAATATCATTCTCCGCTGCTTATTCGATTGTGAGAAAAAAAGATTTTTGGCAGAAATCTTAGTATAAATAGTGTGCTGTTTGACTGATAATCATTCAGGCCGTTATAGGAAAGATGTCCGTTTGCTCAAACGTATCAGAATATTCGCTTCATATGAACATGTTACGAGCAAAGCCTGAAATTGTACAATGTCGACATTGTATAGTTTTTTGTATAAAGCTGACACTGCACGCCCTATCCGTACCAAGTTCAAAATTTGCTTGTTTTGACGAACTTTACGACCCTACTAGTACATTGTCGACATTGTATACTGAGAATTGTACAATATGAACATTGTACAGTCGCACATGTGCGTTGTCAGATTTAGCATAGTTATTTTCTCTAATGATTTTTTATGATTGCAAGCATAAAAGAAAGTCAAATCACTAAATTAGTATGACAAATGCTCAAAAAAAGGATGGGCAGTAAAAATAAAATCGATTTTATAAATTGTTTCCTTACTCAGCTCTTAAGTTTATCACAAACTAGACTTTGATAGTAGTGCCAAAACAACCATGATTGAAGAAAGAGATTTAGCTCTCTTTCTTCAATCAAGGGTAAATTTTTTAGTTAATACACTAGATTGTTTATTTAATAATAGGTAGTACCATGTATTATAAACAAAATAAAAACCAAAAATTAAAATGTATCCTATTATATTATATTCAACATAAAATATAATTCATACTAGACATAAACAGTATAATAGTTAAATTAAATAAAATTCTACTAATAGTAAGTAATTCACATTAATAAATCACTGGATTTATTTGTTGGTACAATCCAATGCTTTGTGGTGGCACTTTGAATTGCATTTCTGGTGTTTTCTGCGTGATAGGCACTCACCTCCACATTTGTGGAGCAACTGCACCGTAAGAGCCCTAGTCCTCCAAATTTGGATTCTCTATTACTGGCTTTCTGTAATGTGGAACTGCTTTTCTGGGACTGATTCAGCCATCAAGGAATTTGATTAGCAACCTGCAATTTGATTCCTGCTATATAATTGCTGCAGTAGGTACTTCACTTTATGTCCCAATTTTGTAGTAACTGTCGTCGGTA
The DNA here is from genome assembly GCA_963966075.1 of Aphodius sticticus. Lineage (NCBI taxonomy): Eukaryota > Metazoa > Arthropoda > Insecta > Coleoptera > Scarabaeidae > Aphodius > Aphodius sticticus. The sequence continues at coordinate 40,228,395 of OZ014507.1, read as the reverse complement.
ACTTCCATAATTACATCAATGAGGTATCTTGGATCACCTTTACCCCTATCCAAAAACAGGAACTGGTATAGTTAGTTTTTATTATTATTATTAATAATAATAATAATAATAATTTTGCCGTGCAAAATTTCGCCCTGGGAAATTCAAGAAATTGCGGTTTTGGGAAGCGCGAATATTTTGAGGAGAGTTTTATCATAAAGTATCCTAAATTTACTGCTATCGTACTGCTATATTAATATTTCATCTTTACCTTCCTTTGTATATTGTCTATTAATAAATGTCTGCATGTGTTTTTACTGACCTGTACGCAACGCTGTACGGGGTTTCTGCAGTTTTCCTTTGCTTTGCAACCTAATCTTGCAAAGCATAAAGGGCGTTGCTTTTCTAAATTGGGTTGAGCTGCAGTAATACCCGCAAAGGGAGTACCCTAGGCTTCAGCGAAGCTCGGTACTACCAATTTGCCCTGATGATCTTCATTACTTTTCAAAATTTATTAGTGTAATTTTTGTATTTATATGTTGTATCTAAATTATATTATCTAGGTTTAATGTAATTAATGAGATGTATCAGAGAATTCCAATAAATAATAATAATATGTGGGTGATAAAGTTCTCCATACTCGTCATCAATATATCGGAATAAAATAAACGTCTAGATATTCTTAGATCATTTAATTAGACGCGTAGATAATTTTAAAATTTCTTCCAATCGATTTCAACCCCAGTGGGGATCATCATCAGGTAAGGCTGGAAAAGACAACAGTTAAGGACTAATGCAAATCCGCCAGTACATGGTAAAAGAAACATGTCACTGTATATATATATATCGCAATTCAAAAAATTTGTGGCAGTGCTCTGGCAAAGAACAACATGAAAAACACACAAAACAATAACGAGGAAAAGCAAACAGAATAGATTCACCGTCAAGGTAGGCGTAGAGTGTACGGAGAAGCAGGTCGCACAGCAATTAGTCGTCATCAAGTTGCAAAATTAGCGTGCACGAACATCGGAACGTAAACAAGAAATGCGAACACGGCAGATAGCGTCTAGAGATCGCGGTCGTGTAAGTAGCGTCATCTGTCGGTGTTAATTTGCAACTTATAGCCGCATGTAACATTTCTATCGACGCAACTATGCGTGTAGATGGCTGCCTTACCTGATGATGATCCCCACTGGGGTTGAAATCGATTGATGCCCCATGAGTTTTGCTCGGTCGCGTAAATAATAATTAGGGCTCTAAAAATAAGAATGAAAGTTGACTTTTTCGATAATTTGGTAACGTTTTCGGCATCATATCTCGGCTATGACAACGGATCATAATGAGCAATACATTAATCGAAAGCACAAGTCTTCATGTACTCCCCATAGTTTTGCCCGATCGTAATTATAACAATTACCGCCTGAAGGAAAATAACAAAGTAAGTACTAGCGTCGTGGGGATTTTGACAACACAGTGCAACCGCATGCCTTGAACACCGATCTACAAAAGCGTAAAAAATAAGCACTTCCTGTCATCCGACTTTAATAAATTATGGACTAATCGGTAGCTTTGGGTGGCAACGAGTTATGCTAGTTTTGCCCGGTCGAGATTCAAACAATTAGTGGGCAAGAATAATTAACAAAATTTGTGCTCCGGAGACATCGCGATAGGACCGCGTCGGATACAATGGTGAACAAAAGCACATTTTTAAGCACTTCCTGTCATCCGATTTTAACACATTATGCACCAATCTATAGCTTAGGGTGGCAACCACTTATGCTAGTTTTGCCCGGTCGAGATTCAAATTAACGGGCAAGAATAATTAACAAAGTTTGTGTTCCGGAGACATCGAGAAAGGACCGTGTCGGGTACAACGGTGAACAAAATCAAGTTTTTAAGCACTTCTAGTCATCCGATTTCAACAAATTATGCACCAATCGATAGCTTATGGTGGCAACCACTTATGCTACTTTGCCCGGTTGAGATTCAAACAATTAGCGGGCAAGAATAATTAACAAAATTTGATATTGTACCTAGTCGTGAAAATTTCGGAGATTGAGATATGGGTGTTTTTAGACGTTTCCGGCAATGTAGGTAACGAATCTAAAATGTCATTCAAATCAGTCGGTCCGTTAGTGTGTATGTCTGTATGTCCGTATACCGTTTCTTGCCCCCCCCCCTATATTTTAGAAACTACTAGATAGAATTCCATGATATTTAACATACACACTGAGGTTGACCCAAGGACGAGAACGTAAAAAGTAGATTTGTATTCAAGGTGTCTTAAAAAAACTAGACCATGTTATGTTGCTTATCATTAGAGACCGGACATGCACAAAAAAGTACTCTCAAATTCAGGCTTTTGGAGAGGTAAGCGGCGGACAACGACTCAGGCAAAACAGTACGCATACAACGTTAGTAGTCTGACCGCTCTGTTGATGATACGCGTACGATATTATATTACCAAACAGTAAATTTCTTTCGGGAGTAAGATCAGGAAAAGAATAGAAACTACTTTTTCATGTTAATATTTCGAAACTATATTGTTTCTTCATCAGAACACACGAATTTCTACAATATAAAAGGTCATACTTAATTAAAAATTAACATCATAGACAGATCTACTTACGTAGTTTAGTGAAGTCGATAATGACATCGAATACAGCAATCATACCATTAAACAAACACAACGCATTAAAATCAGAAGACGTGGTGTATAAAAGGCCGACGTGAGTGGAATGAAAACCAGTTTCTATAGGCCATATGGGGAAAACAACTTGTCAACGAGCGCCCTCTGTTTACGGCGAAAATAAACAATTTAATTTTAAATTTCAAAAGTATTATCCAAATTTCGATTATTAATGATATCAAAAATGTTAGAGTATATGGAACTTAAGGAATTTGGTGGACGGCGCGACGCGAAGGCTTCTGGAAGACATTAGTAGTTTCACTAACAGGTTAGCAGCACGCAATTTAAATTTTGAAATAAAAATTACAATAAATAAAGTTAGTTCACTTCAAAAAATTTTTGATAACCTTTTAGATAAAATAAAACAATTGTTACCACATAATATTTTTCAAAAATTCATAAATAACTTGAAGTTCAATTTCAAAAAAATGTTCAACACAGTGAAGCCGACAAATATAAGAAAGTTAAAGAAATTACATTCAGATAGAGTTTCCGATTTAATGTTCGTGTGAACAATGAGTGGTTGGTGAATTTGTCCTCAAAAAGCATCCCAGATGACATTAAGAATTTTTTGGCACTAGGTCCAAAATTTAGTCTACCTATTGACAACAAAAACATTAACACAAAAAGATTTTTGATGGAGATGGAAGGCATTATATCCTCTTACCCTTACAACAAGAGAGACGTATTGAGAGCGAAGGTAACTAACATTTTGACTAATTTTCTGTGTTACAATTCTGTGGCGACTTTCCTATTTGAGTAGTTTACAGCGAAAAACAGCTAAATTCCTCAAAGATAACCCCAACATATTGATTACCAATGCCGATAAAGGCTCCACTACCGTAATAATAGACAAAGACAATTACCTGCATAAGGCAAAGCAAATGCTTAGCGACACTAATATTTACAGAGTCCACAATAAGGATCCCACCAATGTCATACAAACCAAAGTAAACAACATAGTAAACACTACATGTAAAAGGGATGTTAAGTGATGCAGAGTGCAAAAATTTAATGACCTACAACTCAAACCTGTCCAAAGCCTATTTCCTTCAAAAAATACATAAACAGGACACCCCTTTAAGACCTATTATCTCTTCAGTAGGAGCCGCCACATACGATCTATCTTCTTTCATAGCGAGGAAACTTGCGGTTGCGTTTGACTCAAGATCGACTTATAATGTAAAAAACACTTTTGATTTTGTTAATGAACTTAGAGGCTTCAATATACCAGAAGGGTTTATAATTGCATCATTAGATGTAATTAGTTTGTTTACTAATATACCCTTAAATCTAGTTTTGGAAATAATAAGGGAGAGATGGACGTATGTCTCTGAATGTTGGGATATAAATCAAGATCTTTTAGTAAAATCACTTTCAACCATTTTTAACAACACTTTTTTCACTTTTGACAATTTAATATACCAACAAACTTTCGGGACTCCTATGGGTTCACCAATTTCACCAATATTAGCACAGATCGTCATGGACTATGTTTTGGATGTGGTCATCCCCAGATTACCTTTTCAGTTAGCTTTTATAAAGAAGTATGTTGATGACATCATCTTGGCAATTCCAAGGGATGCTTGCGAGGACACGTTGGCCATTTTTAACAGTTTCAATAGTCACATTCAATTTACAATAGAGATAGAGAATGCAGAAAACTTTGTACCCTTTTTGGATACTAAGGTGATCAGAAGTCATAACAATAGCATAGTGTTCGACTGGTACAATAAACCCACTTTTTCGGGAATATATGTCCACTATTCTTCTACCCATAAATTAAAACAAAATTAATACCGTATTAGCAATGAAACATAGAATCATGAACATCTGTGAGGTTGAACTTTTGAGAAGCAATTTGTTAAAATTAAAACACATTTTCATAAAAAATCAGTACCCTGAAAGCTTGCTTAACAGACTTTTATTTTCGACTGCTAATTACAGAGACAATATTAACGTAGATACCAATAATCAAAATGTTACAAACGTAATAACACATATCATATACAAAAAATTAACTTATATACCGGACCTCACCGATAAATTGATTAAAATGTTTATAAAAAAACCCTTCAACCAGTAATTTAAAGATAGTGGAACATTATCCAGTTACCATTAACACATTGTTTAGCAAACTTAAAGATAGGACTCCTGTTGAATAATGGTCGAACATTGTCTATTGCATTCCGTGCGGGGGTTGCGAGGGAAAATATGTTGGCCAAACTTGTCAATGGTTTAAGAGACGCATTAGTTCACACAAGAGTGACATAAAAACGGGTAAAGGTAGGTGTGCTCTTGCACAACACAGTTTAAGTAGTGGCCATGTATTTGACTTCGAAAACGCTTCCGTTTTGGATGCTGAAAGTAATTACTATGGACGTTTGTTTTTGGAAGTTTGTCACATTAACGACACCCCAAACACCGTCAATTTTAAAACAGACACCGGTCACCTTAGTTCCATATACTCTAACATTTTTGATATCATTAATAATCGAAATTTGGATAATACTTTTGAAATTTAAAATTAAATTGTTTATTTTCGCCGTAAACAGAGGGCGCTCGTTGACAAGTTGTTTTCCCCATATGGCCTATAGAAACTGGTTTTCATTCCACTCACGTCGGCCTTTTATACACCACGTTTTCTGATTTTAATGCGTTGTGTTTGTTTAATGGTATGATTGCTGTATTCGATGTCATTGTCGACTTCACTAAACTGCGTAAGTAGATCTGTCTATGATGTTAATTTTTAATTAAGTATGACCTTTTATAATGTAGAAATTCGTGTGTTCTGATGAAGAAACAATATAGTTTCGAAATATTAACATGAAAAAGTAGTTTCTATTCTTTTCCTGATCTTACTCCCGAAAGAAATTTACTGTTTGCTACTGCTAACGAGATCGAACAAAAATCTCCTGCTCGGATATTATATTACAACACACCAACCGATACCTCAACGTCTCAGTCGCTGATTCAAGTCAAGTGTGAAAACTGGTCCATCTAGTGGTTTGGGCTTTTTTACGCTTCGAGACGGTTCATTGGCGTTGCCTGCGAAATTGCTGGGGGTTTCAAATTTTTCAATAGTATTATAAACACATTTATTAATATTTAGTATTTCTTATAAAATAAATGAAATACCATACTAACACACTTCTCGTGAGTGTTAAAGAAGCGTTACGCAATAAATAACTCAATATTTAACCCTGTGTTAATTAGCTCATGTCCTGGTTTGTCGTGGAAAAAATACGATGGTGGATAGTAAAATAATAAGTAAGTGTATTCTTTCCTATTAATTACAAATAAATATCAACTGGGAAATATCGGATTACGAGAATACTACTACAGAGTGTCGTATCTTCAACAATTCAATATCACAGTACAATTTGTATTTTCGGTTGTCTGTACGGCAGTATTTTGTTCTACTATTATTTAAAAATGAAACATTTACGGTCGGTATTATAAACGTCGAATAATAATTTACTAGCGTCGAACTTTTTTTCACAAAAAAATACTCTTGACGTAAGAAATAAAAATGCCGTAATTGAATGAATTTCAGAAGGCAATAATTCAAATTCGACTGCATGATGGAATTAGCATTCGAGAAATTTCTACTGAATTAAGTGTAAAAAACCTCAAAGAATAAAATTGTTGAAACCGGATCAAGTTTGTAGGTTGACAGATACTGTCAAAGTTTAGACTTCATAGGTAAAGAATACGGACAAAGTAAGTTACACAACTAAAATTGTTCAGAATTTAAGTGCCTAATTTCACTTTGCTGTCCCCGATAGTTTTTTGTTTTTTGGTCACGATAGTACCTACATAATATGTCTATTTAGAAACATTTTGCGCCTCCATTGTATAGGCAAAAATCGTGTGTATTTCTAAATCTACATAGCTATGGGATTTTCTACCGCCGACAAAGAATTTAAAAAAAAATTATTTTAGTTTTTCTATCTGAAAAGATACGACACCAATCCTACATATACGTCTGTGCTAATACGGCAGTATAGTTGATAAAAAATACCCCACTGAAAATATGTGCGGCACGCCAATGGTGTCCTAAATTGTGTCCTAAAGTCCGGTCTCTACTTATCATACAAGATACCTATTTACTCAACGCCGATTAAATTGTATCTTGCGTTGAAACCAGGACGAAAACGTAAAAAAACGTTTTTATACAGGATGTTAAGAACAGTTATCCATATTACTATGTGGGAAGTTTTGTGTAAACGCGCTTTACAATTTCTTTTTGTTTATTTTTTTATTTTTGTTTTTTAGTCTTTTTTTGTGTTGTATTTTTTGTTTTTTTTTTATGTTTTAGTTATGCGTTTTTTCACGTCTAAACGATGCCAGTACAGTTTTTCACACTTCTCCTGTCGTTCCCATAACTTGGTCTATACTATTCGAAGAATCAATTTTTAGGGTCGGTTTATATAATTTGCATTCCTTGGATTCCATAAATGTTTTTTTCTTGCTAGAGCTGTATGAGGAATAAAGTTTGTTCTTCGTCCCAGTTATCCATTTTAATAAAAATCTCCGTTTATCACTTGACAGCGACGTTGTTCGCAGTGCTTGCTCGCTACACAGTACACACTGGCCGCATCGCCAACAAACACGTCCACACTGTAAAGTGTGGACCCTTTGTGTTCGCGACAAAAACCGAGATCCGACGGATCACGGCGAGCATACAGTGTAACGCTCGCTGTAACATGGAACACGCCGTACATACATGTTACGTTACACGTTACATTACATGTTACATTACGCGCTACAGCTGTAGTGTGTACCAGGCTTTACGCTGCGGTTTCCACTTAGCTATACGCTCGCTGTCAGTTCACGGCCTCAGAGTTTTCTGCCACGTCTGCGACAAAAAAAGAGTTTTGTACACACCAGCGCATTGGTTTTTAATAAGTGGTCGGAGGGTTTGCGAGGCGAAATGTCGGCTAGGGCTTTCCGGCGTGGCGTGAGGAGCTTCCTGGGCAGTAAAACTTATTATACGCTTGGGGAGTTCCTCAACGAACGGATAACATGACTCGTCCATGCTACGACCATTGTGTTGATTTTGTTTTTATTGTAGGGTAACGCCTTTCCGGACCTGTAGTTGCAGTTATTTTTTTTTTTTGAGTGCGCGTCTCTTGTGTAATGCTTGTGTAGGTGTATGATGATTATAATTAGTGCTTATGCTTATTTAGTTTGGTTAGGAATTGACGTGTTAACGGTGTAAATGTGAATGTTCATCTTTGTAATGTATTCCACACCTGTAAGGGTATTCAGTGATCTATCTTCATTCATACCCATAGTGTTGCAGTCGGTTTGGAAACTAACCATATACCTGAGTGAGGTTAATCTAGTAGTTGATGACAAATTTTAGTAACTAATTTCATTTTTAATTTTTGCATGAAACTGTACTGTTTAGCTGATGCGAACGAAACGATTCGTTGAATGGTTTGTGTGTTCCTGCCAAATCATTGGATTACAAGTGCTACTAAGAGTACTACTGTTGTTCTTTGAATTAAGGTAAATCCTCAATGTACCGAACAACCCCCCTGACATTCAAGCTGTTTCATTTTTTTCATAAGCCAAATGTCAGTCATTACTATTAAGTTTCATATGGACTTTGTTTTTCCGATTGCTTTAAAAGTTACAGTCGTTTGAAATTGTACATTAAAGATTCATGTGAATTTATTAGTTTCGTCTTCATTTATTCAATTTATTTATATTATTTTTATTTACTATTATTATTAGGTTTGTTCAGATATTTCGCTCTGTCAATTTTTAAGCAATAAGAAGCTTCTTAGTCAGAAAATTCTAAAAAACAAATATTAAAAGGTGGATTTATTAGTTTTTACATCATTTAGTTAATTTATTTATATTATTTTTAATTTTTATTATTATTGGGTTTGTTCTGATATTTAACTTTATAAATTTTTAATGAATTGGAAAAACATATAATGACTAATAACTTTTTACTTAGAATGATATTTACTTCCTAAAAAAATGCCGGGGAACATAATGGGACAGCCTCTAAATGCCAGGCCTACGAACGACTTGTCCAAGGTATTCGAAATCAAAAACTTCGATCGTTGTAAATACAAATTCTAAAATTTTACACTCAGGTTATTTTGAAGTTTTGAGGACATTTTGTTCAGCCGTTATAACAAAATCACGTTGCTATAACGAAATTTATATACAATTTTATACCCAAACACCTTATAAAATGCATGAGCGCGGATTCATTTTGTACGCATTTGACCTTTTCTCAAAATTTACTTGTGTAAGGTCATAAAATGTAGATGCTACCATTTAGTCAATTAATGGATTTATTTCAAACAACACGAAAAATAAAGGATTGCACTTAAAAAAAATATCGTTGACGTCATAAGTATAAAATAATTGGTGGTCGGAAACGGAATTTAAACCAAAAATTTATATTTTGATAATTAAAAATTGACGTGTCCGACTATTTTGTTAAAATAATAAACACTTTTAATTTGAATGAATTCATTTCATATTTTTTCATTGTATTTGGTAATACAGTGTTTTTTATACTGAAAAGTTTTAATAGCGTTGCTACAACTATGATGAACACACAATCAAGCCATACCCATCAGCATACAGGTAAACTTTTTTGCTGTTGCACGGTAAATCATTCCTACTACCCTACCTTTCGGGTCGTTAAAGTACCTTCCCCATTGGAAATTGTCAAATATTACAACATTATACATTATACTGAAAATGCAGTATAATCAGGGATGTACGTCTTTAACAGTACAGATATATTATTCATTGACAGATATATGATTCATTGTCCGATTAACAGAAACATCATAATATCCTACGAGTTTATGTTTGATTACGATCAGTGGTCATACACCATGACATATTTGGATGACCACTATACATATAACCTATTGTACCTATTGTTAGTTTCTATCACATAGCCTTAAAGTCTGGGAAACTAATAGCTCAAAACAATTTTTGTATATAATCTATAAAAAACATGATTGTAAATATTCAATATACATGTATATATGGTGAACTAAAACTCGGCTATGATCGCACATAAAAGGGTGGCTTCTATGATGGTAGAAATAAATAAATCACAATACACTTTTTCCTCCTGTCTGATATACTACATGTATAATTTATTCGTTTCGGCACAGGCAACGACTCGGTTTAAAATTGATGACAGATTGTGTGGTTTCTGAAGGCTACATGATACAGGCCGGGAGATAAATGTGTATAATTTCCCCACATGAAGTAGGAGTTTTAGGAATGCTATTGGTTGACAAAAGTTATTTTCCTTTCAAATTACATTTTTTTGTCGCATACAAAAGATGTAACCGAAGGTATAAATGGGGGGGGGGGGTCATAGCAGACTGACTGAAAAAGAAAGTTTGTTGCACGAAACAAGAAGCACTTCTCAGATTTTCTCTGTCTACGATATCTAGTGGGTCCTTCCCGGGAGCAAATTCCTGAAAAGTTAAGCGATAAAATTAGTGCCCGAATTCGAATTCAACGTAAATAAATCTATTGAAAAGGAATTCCATTCACAAAATCCACGTTCTGCGGAGTTATCAATATTTTACGATTTTCTTCCTTTAAAATTTCTTTATGAATACAATTTGACCACAGAGTTGGTTGTTATGGCAACAAACCCGAATAAATTATAAAGAAAGAACAATAAAGAAACAGTTGTATTGCCACATTTTTGTTAAAAAAGCAATAATTACATTTGGGGGTCGATGGCGTATAGGATAGAGCGGCTGCTATCTACGCTGGAGGCACTTTAAAGAACTCTTACTGGAGGTAGGAATTCCTTCAGTTCGACAAAATTCCTGGGTGTGTGTAACATGCTCTCAGCGTCGGTGATTGGTCTAAGTTGCGGAAATAGACCGTAAAATAAACGTAAAATAAACAAGTAAAAAAATAATTACATTTTTAAATAAAATTGTTGTTTCATTTATTTAACGATTGTAGTATACGATTTGTTATAGACTATAAACCCGATATCGCCACAGAACGAGATGTTTCTTATTTCTGGCACAATCATCATAAAAAGTGGGTCCTATTTGATGATTCTCTTGATACTCTGTTTTCAAAATTTAGAAAAGGCAATAACTAACATTTCAATAAAACGGATAAGATAAATATGTATTTTTGATTCTTTATATTATTATTTAATATTTAATTTAACAACTGAATTTAGTTTTCTTTAACATTTACATTTACTGTGGTAGGGCATATTCATTTGCCACAACGTGCGTAATGCCCTTAAGGAAGCGTGGCAGGTATAGACTTGTCCGTCTATCTCTCCGTCGTTCTGTCCATCTGTCTGTTTCTGTACACGATATCGATCTGAAATTTGATAGAGTAAGAACAAATTAGCGAATGGGAAAAATAGGATAGATTTTTTTTACAAACTTGCATTTTTGTTGCCTACTGAGCTTTATTTAATTAAAATAATTAAATTACTGACCCGGGATTTTGCAAACTTTCAGTCCCCATTCCCGTGCCCCGGAGAAGACTGAGGCAGTGTTCCTGACTGGTAGGAGAAGGGTGGAACCCGTAGTGCTAACCGTGGCAGGGACCCAAATAACACCTAGCGACAGCATAAAGTACCTTGGGGTCAGGATTCAAAAGAACGTTAGGTACAATAAACACTTAGATGAGGTCGTAGGACGGGCGCAGCGAACAGTAGGAGCCCTGATAAGGCTAATGCCCAGAACATCTGGGGCACGAACGGCAAAGCGCCGGGTTCTGGCGTCTGTCGCAGAGTCGGTGATGTTGTACGCCGCGCCGGTCTGGGTAGATGACATGGAGTTTGCCAACAGAAGGGGCCGACTCCTCCAGGTGCAGAGAAGAGCGGCGATAGGAGTCTCAGCTGCATACCGGACTGTATCAACCGCGGCAGCGCTTGTGGTGGCTTCTATGGTGCCCATTCACCTGAAGGCCAGAGAGCGCCAGAAGAAATACGACCTAAGAAGGTCGGAAGGTCGGGCAACAGGGCGAGAGACCAGAAGGCAGACGCTGGAGGCCTGGCAGATCGACTGGAATGAAGCGACGCAGGGGGAATGGACACGTCAGCTCATCCCAGACGTCGCCACATGGACGGAGAGAAGGCACGGGGAGTTGTCGTACGAACTAACCCAGGCGCTGACTGGGCACGGGTGTTTCGGGGCCTACCTCTACAAGTACAAGAGGAGGGACAGCCCCAACTGCAGATACTGCGGGGAGATAGACACCCCCGGCCACACCCTCTTCAGATGCGAGAGGTGGGCTGTGGCCAGAAGGGCGTGCCAGTACGTGGAGGACCTTGACGAACAAAGGATGGTCACCCGTATGCTAGAAGGACCTCGGCAGTGGGAGGAGATATCCCGCACAATCTCCGGTATCCTCAAAACAAAGGACGAGGAGGACAAGAGGGGGTAGATAGCCTCCGGCCCCTCAGACGCAGCTGCTGAGGACAGCCCGGATGGCAGACCCCTTCAGCCCTGGATAGCGAGGCAACCAGAACGCCAGGTTTGCACCATATCCAGACATCCAAGATAGGAACACAGCACCAACAGGCAAAGGAACGTGCAGGGACCTCTGGATCCTTATTACGTAAGGAGACCTGATGGTCTGGGGACTACAGAACCTGGAAGTACAGGAGAGATGTAACCGGAGACCGGTACAGGAAAGCTCACGGTAGACCGGGAGCGAGTTGAACAGAAAGGTCCCGGACGATCCGGACCAAAGCTGCCGGAGCAACGCCAGCAGTAAAAGGGAGTGACCACCGGAACAGATAACCGGTGCTCACGGACGAACAGAAAAGAATGTGTCCCCAAGAGTAGTGTGGGTAGTTCTGTCGAAGTGCTGTGACATTAGGATGAAGGGAATAATGCATGTTTATAGAAATAAGTTTAAGTATGTATTAGTATAAGGTAGCGATTTTAAGAGCAGGATCATAGGTAGAAAGATCATGTTAAATTAATCAATAAAGGTTTACGACCCAAACCGAAAAGAGCGAAGGGAGTTTACTAATTGTTTTTGTTTGTTGATTAATTCATGTAAGGAAGAAGTCTCCAGACTGAGGCTGCCCATCAGGCAAGGCCGGTCTGGAGGGGTGGCGGAGGGTCTTCCCCTCCCCTTGCTCTTTAAAAAAAAAAAAAAGTCCCCATTCCCGGAATCGAAAACGTCTTCGGGAGTTGCACCTACTAATGATATCTACCTGAACATCCAGCTTTGGCAAAGCAGGTTGTATGTCACACGACAACTGTTTCAAAACTAAATAAGGTCCATTTGAAATGTTCTTTTATTTATCGCCGATAGGAAGAACATAAATTTGCTGATTTTGGTACATATTTACGAAAACCTTTTTCACACCTTATATATGAGTGGACTGTTTACGGTACACTCAATTTCAAAATACTATTCACGAAGCAGATGGGAATATACAAGCTGCAATTTGTTACATCTTTGCCGTGTATGGAATGAATCTTGGGAGTGATAGCAAGTGTGAGTGTAGCAACCGTATTTCCTATCAAATTTCGGGTAGCACGTTACACTTACCCTGATAATAAATTACATGTTTGAGGTAGCTTTAACTTACAATTCTTTTTAATCCAGGTTTGAAAACTCCGTTACAATTTAGAATTTATGATTCAAGGCGGTTTGTGAAGGAGGTGTAGTAGTAAATCGATATAGACTTTTCATGAACTGATGATTGTTGGTAGTGCTGGTCTGATAGATTAATTAGCGACTCAATTGCACCGCTGATGCTGAAATTTTAAGCGTAGCTTTAGTTCCATTAAGAGGAATGCGTACCCCTTACTTTCTAATTGCAAAACACGTAACAGCACTGAGAGCTTTTACACCATACACTATATTAAAGATAAAACATATATAATTTTCCGTCTTGTGATAGATTTTTGATATTTATAGTCGTTTTGACAAAGTATTTTGCGCTTTTTTTTACGGAGAACAAAGGTTAAAATTGAAACAAGTACCACATAATAGATCTAAGTTACACCTTCGTCTATAAGTGTACAACATTTCACATAAAAATAACAAATACTGATCTGACCTCTACCTGTGGTGCTTTGCCGTAAAAGGTGTCAGTGTCGTATTACTCCCTCTAGCAGGCATTCTTAGCGTCACAGTTGCATAAAACTAATGGCGGACTAGTGTGGCAATTGGGTACAGTAAACTCTAGTACTTTACAATATGTGTGATCCATTCCTTGCTGGAATTATAGAACCATTTCGTAGGCTTAAATAATTGCCTCAAACCATGTAAGGTAGGCATTTTTAGTTGGTTTGACGTCAAAAAGTTAATGCTAAAGATTGCCGTAATATTGTTTTAGAGTGTTCTTGTCCTGCTGATAATTAACTTGTGTTTGATGATGTCTTGGGTTTCTAGGGGCTTCTAATCAAAACTCTTGATTAAGTTGGTGATGACCTTTTTATTACGCTCAATATTTCGCAACTATTTGTTGCTTCTTCAGGAGCTGGAATTAGAAACAATGAACAATTACGAAAAGCCCCCTCCATTTCATCTATGCACAAGCTACATTTACTAAAATCTACCTGAACATTGGTCTGATAAGTGTTTGTCGATTGAACTGACATCAAGAAAAATTTTTTTTTTAACTAAACGTTACACTGCACCAACACAACCGATACACGCTTAAAACTCCCTCGAAAAATCAGGCAATGAGATCGGCGGCCATAACGTAAACACTGTGTCAGCCGTGAATTTAGTAGTCCATTTCAGACCGTAATAGTAGTCCATTTCAGGCAATTATAAACATCGAGGGGGTGATAAAGTCTAGTTAGCAAGATTGCTGCCACAGAGCGCTATTATAGACGGCTTCGACTGCCTCAGTGTGTCAGGCTCACATGATATTGAAGATGTGGCGTTTCCTGTATACGTACCTACCGAAGGGAGAGAGAAAGTTGAGAAAGCGAAAGTTCATATTTCAAATGGAATAAATACCCTGTATTATATAGCATTTTTGAAATCTTCGTTAAATTTTAGGTCAATTGTTTGTTACATTGCCTATACCTAACATGTGTAATTTTTTAGATATTCAATTTTGCAATAAAAAAAATGATAGCTGCAAATTATTTATATTATCCGCTGTGACCGTTGGAAAAAAGTTGTCCGGAAAAATTTTTGTGCAAACTTGCACAGGGTGTTCAAATTATAAGATCAAAGTTGAACTCGAGAAAGGAGTAAAAGTAGATTTTTTTCAAATGGCAAGCTGAGTTAAAAGTTTTATGTGAACTTCATAGCTTTTTCAATTCATTAAAAAGTTACAGCCGTTTGAAATAACAAATCCGTGATTTACATGACCCACATTAAACTTATTACTCGCAATGAAATTTACTTACCAGAAAAAAGAAAAAGTAAAAGGTTCCGTTTTTTTGTTCATCTGATTATTCAATTTATTTTTATTATTTTTAATATCTTTACTTAAATTTATTTACTTTTTTTATTGATTTTGTTATTTTTTTTTGTTTCGCATTGTTTTAAACGTATTTTATTTTTTTTTTTGTGATTTTTTTTTTCGTTTTGTGATTATTTCAAAATGCTGTAACTTGTAACTAAAACAAATAAGTACGTATAAAACATTTTAGTCAGAGAGAAGTTTCTATACATTAGATACGAAATCTAATTTATTCAAGAAGGTAAAACTAATTTATTGAAGATCAGAGTCTTCTTCACTTTATATCTGATAGTCCAGAGACGTACAGTTTGAGATAATTGATAAAATTTGAGGGATGTGTTCTTGAGCGACCAGAGAACAACAAGGTGATTGGCAATCTATTCAAGCTCTGGTATTCAGTACAACTACAAGATGCTTCCTCTTTGTTCTGCCATGGCATTCTTTTGTGGGAGTATGTATTCCATATTGCTGGGTATTTTTTAATTTCGCCAATAAATAGTTCAATGTCTTCGAAATTAAAACTTCTCTATTTTCGATTGCGACAAATAAACGCACGTGTATGCAACGCAACTGTGAAACCGCAGTTGCATGCGCAGCTCCGTTTGCGGCCGCAAAGGGAACTGCGGCACAAACACCACGCAAACATGGACTTATGGCACCGCAACGTTGCCCGATGTATGCGTGTACTACCCCATCGCAATTGCAGTACCGCACCGGCGCTGTGCGTTTAAATTAAAACACTGATGTGTGCACCGGGCATAAAGCCTTCGATGGATGGGTTGATCAAGCTGATGAATGTTACACTTCTGAGGATCAAGAAGCATGGATTCTTCTATCTGGATCGCAATGATTCGAACGACATGTAGTGTCAAATGAGCAACACTTCCGGTCACTTACATGCAAAAGAGGTGTTTATATAAACCAAGAAGATCGAGTAAACATTTTCAAGTTTTATTGTGGTATTTCTGTTTGTTTTTTATGTCCAACTAATCACGATTATGACTCAGTGGGGCTCTATCAGTAAACGATTGAAAATTTTGCTCCTGTTGAGATGCAAGTAAACTCTAAGTACTAAGTACTTAATGACATATTGCACTATGATGGACTTGCCAGCAAGTAATAGGAACTGGTAATACAAATAGATAAAACGAAAAATACAAAAAAAAATTATAGTATTAGAATAACAACATACATTGTAAATATAAGCAATAGCAATGTCTAATTAATGTGTATGAAAAGTACGGATTTATTACAGTCGGGCGGTATATTCCTTCTCCCCAGGGTGATGCGTCTAAACGGTGATTAAAATGTGATTGATTAAAATGAAATAAAAAAATCTGATGTGGCCAGGCACATGACTTTATCATACTATATATAAAATTAATAGTTTAGCTGCATGAGATTCTATTTGATCGAGATCGGCTATGTCTAAAATAAAACTAGTAGAACTAGACAGATATAGTTGAATCAATTTAACTTTGCGTGTTGTCAAAAGTAACATGCGTTAGTTACGATATGATTAAATGCATTCCCACTCTTTCTACGGTATGCTAAACTATTGACACTAACGTTGGACGTATGTCTCGGCTGGCTAAGACACACGATCTCGGATGCTAATATGCATACTAGTGCGGAGAAGAAAGACAGAACTACAGTACGTCGGTCATTGGGTAGTTCGGATCTCCAGCGGCGTCGCTAACGGGAGATTCAGGGTAACTGTCAGTTGTGCTGGTATCACACTTTAAAATGCCGGGAAAATATTTAAATCCTCAAACGAAACAGTTTGTAGCCAATCGTATAGACTATTTTACAGGGGAAAAGGAAAATATGTGCCCCTAATTTCCCTTAATGCAATTCAGCAGGTATTAATTATTGTCCATTCGTCCTATTGCGAACATTGTGACATTATTTCTTAGAGAGTTGCGGATGCATTAAAAATAAGTCTAAGGACAGTATCTAATACTAAAAATGCTAGGGAGGCAAACGAGTCATTATGTACCAGAAGAAAATCTCGAACACGGAGGAAACTAAAAACCGAAGACGTTGATGAGGGTGCAAAAATGCAAGTTCGTAACACATTGTATAACCTTTACGCTGCAAGTATGCTATTGCATTACCATATTCTTCCTGTAGACCACATTTAGCAATTTTTAATTCTAGGAAAGCATGTTACCACTTCATCCTTAAAGGAACAGCTGCGTGAAAAGTCGCTTTTGAATTTTCTTATGACCCTACGAACACTTCTTTTCCAGCTTAGATTTAAGTTTAAAAATGATGATAACCGAAGGGCATTAATGGAGACACACGCCATAGCATCTATGAGAGCGGAATTTCATAGAATTTACATGAAAAATAGAAATTCTCCATTTAGCCGCACTTTTGTGTTTCTGGATGAAACATGGATTTTTGCAAATGGTGGTCGAAGGAAGTCGTGGCGGGATAATAGTGTTAAAAGCTTGGGAGATTTGACGGGAAACGTTTTATTATTTTACATGCTGGACAAGGGTGGGTTTGTAGAAAATGCAAGTTTAATATACACTATAAAATAGAATTTGTTGGACTATCATGGTGATATGAATGCGGAAATGTGTTCTAAGTGGGTGGAAGACAAATTAATTCGAAATTGGGAAGAGCCTAGTTTAATTGTTATGGACAACGCAGCATACCACAATTTTCTAGTAGAAAAACATCCGAGTTCATCGTGGAATAAAGCCAAAATATGTGAGTGGTTAGATACAAATAAAACTGCGTATGATAATACAATGTTTAAAGCCGAATTTCTGAACCTTTCCAATCTAAATAGGAAACCAAAAGCATATAAAATAGATCAACTACTAGAAGAACATGGACATGAAGTTCTAAGATTGCCACCATACCATGCAATTGAAATGAAATCGAATCGCAAATGGAAGTAAGTTTTGCTAGGCGCTTCGCGGAAAACAGTATTTTCTCATAGATGCTAGAATTTGATGACCATATATGCTTTTCCTTTGACAAAATCTATTCGACTACGCCACTGGCAGAATGACAACAGTCGATTGCACCAGACGACTGTCATTTTTGACAACACGCAAAGTTAAATTGATTCAACTATAGGCGATTTCGCGTGGAACGGTTCGGTTGCGGTTCGACTATCGATTTGAACCAACCATTTTCACATGGCGATTGATGACGTAGCGGTTGCAGTTGGTTCGATTCGGTCCGTCAAAATCTTGAACCTGCCTGCGAAGACGGTTTGAAATATCGGTTCGTTTGGGTTGTCATTTTTAGGTTATAAGTTGTAAAATGCTGGTAAAATGGATAGGTATGTCGTTGTCGGAATGCACGGTAGACCTCTGCGTATGTCATTACTGTCATATTTAACAGTAAGTGGGGCACCTAACCTATGAATCGAACCGGATAATTTTCCTTCGAGCGGTTACTGACGTTTTAAAAATGATGACGATTTAGAACCGCTCTGTCAACCACATCCAACCGCCAACCGGAACCAAATCGAACCGTTTAGCCACGCGAAATCGCCTTATCAAGGAAAATACTTCGTAGAAAGGAAACAAGCGTGCAAAGATCTTGGTAATACACACGCGCGCCATCTTACGGACAACCAACGAAGTTTTCTATACGCCCGTAGTTATGCAACTTATTCTGCAGAATTATCGGTATATTTAACCTGTAACTTATGCAACCCATTGTTCGTTCCCAACAGATTTAATGCATATGCATATTATGTATTATATTATAGCAAATCTACAAAAATAACCCATTTTAATGGAATAAATTTATTTTTACACGCCAGTACACAGATACATTACATACATATTATAAACATTTGTAAACTAATTCAGTAAATTTACATGAGACTGTGATATTATAAAAATACATAATATATAAAATATTCACAACCATTAGTATTATAATTATATGCTTGATCTGCTTGATAACATGGACAAAGTGTGAAGACTACAGTTGGCTCCTTTTATCAAACACATACATATATATTATATACTTATATACACAGTACTTACATAATTTAGTTATACTTATTTTTTATTCATTTCTCATTTGTAAAATATTTTTCAACACCTTCGGGTATCAGGGATTTTGATTATATATAAAACATTTTTCAATTAATTTGTGCAGCTTTATAATAGCTTATTTAACAAAATGTAATCTACATAATATATAATCGAATAATTCAATCAGAATATTGAAAAGTTGAAGAGATTTTATATATACATATCAGATTATTATATTATATTAGCATTATTAAAAAGAAAAATTGCTGTTCTCATACATTCTCTAAGGTTTGCTAAAAGAAAATAATAATCATTAGATAATAGTTGAAATGGGCCTACAAAGATCTAGGTAGAATATATACACAGTCGAAAGGTTTGGTTTTACCATACACATATGCATATACATTAGGGTGTATCGAAATTTCAAATTTCAAGTTGATAAAAAGTTGCCTCTGTGGACCCTCATACACCACAAAAGAAATTGGCCCAATTGAAAAATATTTAGGTCTCCCGCAGGAGGCCTAAAATTTATAATTTTCTTTAAAAATTCAAATTTTTTCTTATTTTTGTAATGAAATATTAAGTGATATTAGTTTTTCAAAGCCCACACGTACGCACATAATAAAAAATTTGATGACAAAGAAACTTTTACCAATATTTAAACACATTTTTTTAATTATACGAAAATGGTCATTTTGCTAGAAATTGTAACGAATCTAAATAAAGCAGGCGATCTAAATGTTGCATTAGAGTAATATATTTTCCTATATGGTAATATCAAACCTAATTGTTAATCTTTTTGTATTTGAAAAACAAAAATCACTTAATGTTTTATTGAAAAAACATTCTAATTCTTAAACTAAATTATAAACTTTAGGCCTTCTGCGGGAGACTTAAATATTTTTCAATTGTACCAATTTGTTTTGTGGTATATGTGGGTCCATAGGGACAAATTTTAATGAACTTGAAATTTAGAATTTAGAAAAAACGTTTTTTCGATACACCCTAATATACATATACTATATACTTATAACTATTAGTACCTAACAGCTATTTTTTAGCTTACTCTGGGCAACGGCACAGAGAAACAATTTGGACCCTATCTTTCATCTATCGATGTCCGCTAACACTATGTATACCTATATTTAATTTATTATCATTCATTTTAGGTAGGGGAAAATTGTTCTAAACCACAGAAATATTTCAAGGCTTTGGTTCATTGTAAACTTTCGAAAAAGTAATCACTGATATACATAGTAAATTACTATTGTCAAATTACTATTTTACTATTAGTAATGTATTTCAAAAATTGCAGATTTACAGACTATTTTCAAAATTTACGCAGATACCTTCATAAATTGACAATAATATAGAAAAAGTCGAATGTAAACAGGCAGTCGTACAATCTCTCATGAAAACCATTTAGGTCCATCCAGAAGTTTCACAAACTGGAAACTGGCAATGGTGCGACATTACAGTTAGATTCCTAGTTTGTAGTTTCTAGATTTCCTGGAGGAACTTGAACAATTTCTATCAATTTATGATTACAGTTCTAGACACTGCTCTATTTGGCGTGGAGTTATCCAGTCATGAATTTTGGTGTACCTTCATAGAAAATTATCGTTATCTTCTTCAGAGAGTCTTATGTTCTTCAGTCCATTATTTGAGGTGCTGTCCGGTCATAAATTTTGGTTCCTTGCTGACGTCTTCCCTTTCTTATATTGTATTTCAATTAAAACCTTTGAAGAAACATCTCATCAGTGTCTAGAATAAAAACAATAAAACATACCATTAAAATCATTAAAAAATGTGCAAAGTTTACCTTATGTAGTAAGGAAATGTTCTTCCGATACATGTTGCTAACATCATCCAGAAAGTAATTGTGCATTTCGATTTCGGGCATATCTTCTGGTTGTAGCTAACCATTTTTGTAAGAGAATATAAACATGTGTACTGTGTAGTTGTACGTTTACAAGCACTTTCAATTAACATCATTGTATGGCTATTAGAAGATCTCATATCCTCCGTAATCCTGCACAACCATAAGAACTATTAAAGCGCATCATGATACTATTAAATTATATAATTAATTTATTTTTTAAATTATTAACGTTATTATAAAAATATTTAAAATTAAACTTACCAATTAGAAATTTGAATGCCACTTGAGATATAACGGATATCAATAATTACACTTGCTAATTTGACAGTTTGCATTGTTTGTATTGACAATCGCACATTTTAGTGCGTTACCAAGGTTATTTCTGACGTTGTAAAATTGTGGTGGCGCCATCTTACGTTCATCCAAATGCAAAACATATATAGCTATACTGCCAAGGCGCTCCATATTAGTTCCGTGGGTATGCGCCTTATATCTCGATTAAAGCTGCGTTCGGATATTGTACTCCGTTGACACCGGGTACACCGTCCAAATGACACTTACGTGTTAGTGGGTGTAAAAAGTGTAACGGTGTTCAATATCCGAACGCAGCCTATATTGACAGTAGTATTTTCAAAACATTAGCGTTTGACACTAGCTACTGTCATTAGAATCAAAAAATCTGACATATCCTGGCTACTAGTTTTAAAGCAGTACGACCGATCTCGATGAAATAGAATTTTCTCATGCAGCTAAACTATAAATTCTACCAAAAAATGTCATACATAAATTATAGAAAATTTCCTCTCCTTTAATTTATTATTTAACTATTTTGACGACATTACACAAATAGCGGCTCATTTACAAAATCTTCGAAAAATGCTAACAGTAAACCACCAGTTCCTTTGGGCCCTTTTCAACAGAAAGCTTTTCAGCTCTAAGTTTGGTTATGAAACTTCTAAATATGAAGTTTTGTCCCGATACCTTGAGTAGTTTCTCCGGAATCGTCGCCACAAAAACGGGTACACACACATACACACACACACATACACACACACACACAGACATTTTTTTGTACCTTGGTCAAAAATGTTCAGGGGACCCAAAAAGACATATTTCCGCTAAAACCTCAAAAAATTTTTTTGGCACGATTAGAATACTTTACATACTGCGTATGATAAAGTAAAAATCTGACGTGGCCAGGCACATGACTTTATCATACTATACAGCAGTGTCAAACGCTGATGTTTTGACAATACTGTCAATAGAATCAATATCTGACCGATCTCGATCTAATGGAATTGGCACATGCCGCGAAACTATTAATTTTACGACACAATGTCATGGATATAAATTATACAAAATTACCTCTACTTTATTTATTTATTTTCCAAAATCGTTGGAAAATGCTAACAGTTGCTTTGGACCCTTTTGAAAAAAATTCTTTCAGCTCTAAGTTTGGTCGTGAAACTTCTAAATATGAAGTTTCGTCCCGATACATTGAGTAGTTTCTCCGGAATCGTCGCACGCACGCACGCACCCACCCACCCACACTCACTCACTCATACATAGTCCCACACACTTGTAATGGGGGGCGATGTCCCTTCTCCGGAATCGTCGCACGCACTCACGCTCCCACGCTCGCACGCACGCACGCACCCATCCACACTCACTCACACATACTCCCACACACTTGTAATGGGGGGCGAAGTCCCTTCTCAAATATTGTTTATACTAACTCACCCTGAAGGGGGACGCTTAGCCGCCATTTTCTATAACGGTCACTTCAACCTTAACTTTACTTATCTGCATAACTTGATCTTACTTACGGTAGCGTTAACTGTTACCGAGGCTTAAAACTTGGGCCTTTTGTCTGAGGCTGTCGGAAACAGAATCCTTACTAATGAATCACAAATCTACCTGGAATCACAAATAAATCACAGAACTACCTGGAAGCTAAAAAACATTAGAATCTACAAAACAAATGCAGAAGTGCTTACAGAAAATATGAATACTAACTTCTAATCATAAAACTCAATTTCTTGGTAGCGGGAGATGATCAGACAGACAACTTACGCATTTTTAAGACAATGGATGAGCATGAGCAAGTTCACGAGACACTACACAGTTTAGACGGCCGACAAGTTGTCTCCGATACACAAGTATCGGAGATACTTGTGTATCCTTACTTTACTTTCACTAAATCGACCAGTGACGGTTCGATTTTTTTCTATATTTATAGTTTCTGTTTGCCATCTCTACTCCGCAATTTTTTACTCAATAAAACAATTACACAGAATTTAATTCCAAACTACGTGTTCTGCATATCGCTACAAATCACAACTCAACCCCTGCCTAACACAATTTAGTTCAAGCTTTCTCCAACGAACGGTCTCAAGAATTAAGACATTTCTGTCAGAAACAATTCCAACACTCAAAAGAAATTACACTGCCAATATTTATTTATTATGCTTCCACACGCAGTACATTTCCTAACACAACTTCATGCCTACATATATCGACATTTATCAAACAAAATGTCCCCAAAACCAACACACAAAATATATTGCACCCACACACACACACACACACACACACACACACACACGCACGCACGCACGCACGCACGCACGCACGCACGCACGCACGCACGCACGCACGCACGCACGCACGCACGCACGCACGCACGCACGCACGCACGCACGCACGCACGCACGCACGCACGCACGCACGCACGCACGCACGCACGCACGCACGCAGGCACGCACGCACGCACGCACGCACGCACGCACGCACGCACGCACGCACGCACGCACGCACCCACGCACGCACGCACGCACGCACGCACACACACGCACACACACACGCACACACGCACACACGCACACACGCACACACGCACACACGCACACCCACACGCACACGCACACGCACACGCACACGCACACGCACACGCACGCGCGCGCGCACGGACGCACGGACGCACGGACGCACGGACGCACGGACGCACGGACGCACGGACACACGGACACACGGACACACGGACACACGGACACACGGACACAGAGACACACAGACACAGACACAGACACAGACACAGACACAGACACAGACACAGACACAGACACAGACAGACACAGACACAGACACAGACACAGACACAGACACAGACACAGACGCAGACACAGATATAGACAGACACATACACACACAGACACAGACAGACACAGACACAGACACAGACACAGACACAGACACAGACACAGACACAGACACAGACACAGACACAGACACAGGCACAGACACAGACACAGACAGACACAGACACAGGCACCGACACAGAGACGCAGACACAAACGCACGCACGCAAGCACGCACGCACGCACGTACGCACACACGCACGCACGCACGCACGCACGCACGCACGCACGCACGCACGCACTAAATATTTAGAGGACCCAAAAGGACATATTTCCGCTATAATCTCAAAACTCTTTTTCGACACGATTACAATACTTTGTCGTACTACGTATGATAAGGTAAAAAAAATATTACAGATCGAAACAGGTCATCAAATTGTTGTTAAAGTCCAAAACATCTGAAAATACTTTGTTTTGGAAATCGAATGGAAAATTGCGAAGTTATGAATTTTTATACACATGCAAGTACACAACTTATTTTCTTTTAATCTAGATTTTGGGGAAGTCAGGGAAATTTGTTCTATACCATTATGTCCCATTACGCCAGCTTTTTAACTTCCACTGTATTTCATAAATGGTATATTACGTGTTTTTTTGTAACACAGTGTTAAGCTTAAGCTAATATGTTAATCCATTTAAATTTTGCATTTTATATTTTGTGTATCTTTCAAAATAAATGTACTTTGCTCTAATTTTATCGCAACGTTGAATGTATATGCAACGACAAAGCTGACTATAATTTCATATTTAATACCATCTAATACTTCGAAAACTATTTCAAATAGAATTTTTGCATAGCTTTGAAAATGAAGCTATATTACTCATAAGTTATTTTCATCTTTTTGGCAACACCCGGTGTATTCAACGTCGATGGTGACAATAATTTCATATTTAATACCATCTAATATTTCGAAGTACTTTTTCAAATGACATGTTTGCATAACTTTGGAGTGTTTTTCATAGTGACATAGTGTCGCAGTACGTGCACGCAAATACTTACATTGTAATATTTTTATTTGAGTTTTAAGTCAATCAAGAAACTTTTATGAAGAATACATTTTTTTGTGAAATTTATAATAATAATATTTAATAGAAATATTCAGATAGTTACTTTGTGCTGCTCAGAAATGCAATCATGAATCGATGGAGTACTTAGTTTTAGAGTCGGATGAAATTTGTAGAATAGTCAATGGGGGAGGCGGGATAGCTTCCGGGATCTGATGGTTTTTGGCATGTTTTCGGTGACGAGTGGTGGTCGCCCAAAGTGCTAGCCGACAATTTCCACAATTAGGTTAAGCACCTTAGGCTATTTTTAGAACTTTGCTAATTCGGATTAAAGGATATCCCTTAATTTAACTTCAACAGCCCCTTATGTGTCTCATATCCGCCATAGCGGCCACATGCTGATAATAATATGGTTCAAAAATATTGCATGTAAGGAGGAAAAATTATCAATATTTTCTAACCGATTATGTGGCCTATATCGCGGTTGTTATCGTCTTTCAAGAATTATAACATGAGAATACAGACACCGTATAACTTTAGAAAATTACAATCACACATGATCGGAAATCCACTAGGTAATCGGAATCGCCTAAGTTGCAGCGAAACTATAAGAAAACTTGACCTGGTGTTAAGGTTCTCGGGCAACTTTGCATTTCGTGTAATTTGTTAAATTCGATAACATGTTGCTGAAACCAGTGCTAGTGATTTATGGAACAAACTTTACGGCACGTTGTGAAAGTTCTTCGGAACAACAACCATTTGCACTGAGTTCTCTCTCCATTTAAACCTTTTTTGACAGTATTTCATCCGCTGGAATACAAACGAAAGTACATAATATAAAATAAATTATTGTCGATGATTATTGGTCGATTTTCTCTAGCTTCTAAACACTAATTTAACCTATTTTTTGTACGTAAGTCATGTCGCTTTTCAAAATA
This sequence comes from Aphodius sticticus, assembly GCA_963966075.1. Lineage (NCBI taxonomy): Eukaryota > Metazoa > Arthropoda > Insecta > Coleoptera > Scarabaeidae > Aphodius > Aphodius sticticus. The sequence goes on along the minus strand of OZ014507.1, from coordinate 40,202,259 downwards.
ACCCATCACATTAAAAAAAATCAATCTGTACGAAGCTGAAGAATAATTCTTCGAATGAAGGTTGTGTTTTTTCTTATGGATACTATCTTTTTTGTATAAATAATTGATCAGAACCATACTGTATTAGTTGATAATTGTGATCAATAAAGCCATTATTATTGTTCTTGTATTCCTGCAAATTAGGAATAAAAATTGATTTATTTATTACTATTATTATAAATTATCACGTTTGAAAACAAATAGTACGTCAACTACTTGATGAATGGTAGTAGTAATGGTATCTATGTGTAAATAAGCACTGTTATCTTAGCTGTAGCTATCCATGGTAGATGAGCACCAACAAATGAATCACCAAATATTCATCAAGCGAATATGATATTATTATTAATTTTTATAGATATCTCTAGCCAAGTTATGTCAAGATTTAATACCCCAATTGATCGTTGGCATATGTAATATACAGGCTGCCCTAGCTTTTCCTCGCAAACTTGTGCTTTCACTTTTCCTCAACAAACGAAACAGTTGCCGCCTGGTGGTAAAAATGTCAGTTATCGGTTGCGGGATACGTAGTAGCAGAACACAGAATCATACGTGTGTCAACATTTTAGGTAGTGAGAATCGAGTTGGCACAATTTAGGGCATCAAACTCGACATTATAATAATATTGCAGTTCTAACCATACAAATATTTTCAGAAGAGAGGACCAACACCATCCTATAGCCGTTCAATAACGTCTTTTGGTATAAAACGGGAAGAAATTTTAGCACAAGATAGAACAACATGAATAACACGACAATGATTGAGGTCGATAAGAAACTATATCTTGTGGCAAGTCAAAATAAACACGCTTTGCTATATCCTTTATGAGTACCTACACATGAATAAGATAGTTATAAGTAAATACTCTCAATATAATCTTATAAACTTTGCCTCAAAAACGGACAAAGTTCTCCTATTTCCTTATCTTCTTTTTCACACTACTAAACTCTTCAACGTTGATTATATTATCACGTTGGTGAGAGATATTTCTTTTTTCCCCAAACTTGTTTAACGATGTACTCAACGGCATCAATTTGTCGTAACTATAAATGATTTGTGAGTTATAAGTGCTTTACTACTGTTTGGTTCTTCATTTGTTTACTTATTCCGCTTTATTTTTGTTGATTTTTGTTTTTACTTAACTTTTTATTATCGTAATGAGCATTGATTGTTCTCTTTCTTCGCTTTTGCATTATTTTACAAGTATATTATTTATCATTTATCTTTCTTTTGCGAATATATCAAACGGCTGTAACTTTTTAAGAATTCTAAAAAAACGAATAGATTAAACGAATATGTTGAACGATAGGTAGAAGAACACGCAATTAGAAGAGTGATAGGTCCAAATTATAATTTGATTTGAGGCAATTTGAATTTGGCAATTAAATTAAATAATTTTACAACTGTCTGTGGCAACAATCATTAATATATAGAAAGATGACATCACACCATACTGTAATATAGAATTTCTTTGAATTTATTTGTCGATACGGTATGTCGTCAACGCAAAGACAGTTTTCTTATAAAGCAAATAGATTTTTTCAAAAAGTTTCAAGGATACACTATGTCAAAATTGGTGAGCTACTTTCCTCCTACAAACAATAATTCTACCACCCTGTATTATATCTTCTTAGTTCTAATTCGGCGAAGAATGACTCTATTTTTCATCAACGTAATTAAATAAATAAATGAAACTTCGTTGCTGATGATTAATATTTATTTATTGGTTTTTGGCATATCTAGATTTCGGGTATCATCCCGTCTTCAGTGCCACTACAAGAAACATGAAAAAAAAGTCAGTACAGGTATAAAAAGTACAAGTACAAAAAACAGATTCTCTACAATTAAAACGTTCCGTCAAATTCAACTAATCGGAACACATTCACGAATATAACATCAGATTACTGTGACACCGGCAGACCCATGACATTGCACAATGTTGCGCTTTTAATGCGATATGTCGGCTCATTAGTCGGTTCCAAAACTGTTTTTATTTCATATGTCGGGGCACAGATAACGGAGATATTCAAGGTAAAAAAAAAGCAGAAACCCCAAAACGCTTTTTGAAATATCGGGGAGTGGGAAACGATTTTGGGCATATGTCGGGATATGTCGGTGAAAAAAAACGATATGTCGGGGCAAAGACCTCAAAGTTATTCAAGGTCAAATTTTTCCAAGAGGTTTCTAGATACGTCGGGGAGTAAAATTCGAATCTAGACATATGTCGGAATACATCCGTGTAAAAAAATCATATATCGGAGCAATGACCGAAAAGTTATTCAAGGTCAAAGTTTGGCGGCAAAAACCCAAAACGTTTTTTGATATGTCGGGGAGTGGAAATCGATTCTGGGCATCTGTCGGGATATGTCGGTAAAAAAAAGGATATGTCGGGACAAAGACCTCAAAGTTATTCAAGGTCAAATTTTTCCAAAACATTTCTTGATATGTCGGGGAGTAAAATTTGAATCTATACATATGTCGGAATACATCCGTGTAAAAAAAATCATATATATAATCATATGACCGAAAAGTTATTCAAGGTCAATTTAATAATAATAATAATAATTAATATAAATAATAATTAATAATAGTAATAATAATTAATATTAATTATTAATGATTAATAATTTAATCTATAATAATTGCGGTTTTGGGAAGCGCGAATATTTTGAGGGGAGTTTTATCATAAAAGATCCTAAATTTACTGCTATCATACTGCTTATATATAATATTTCATCTTTACCTTCCTTTGTATATTGTCTATTAATAAATAATGTCTTCATGTGTCTTTACTGACCTATCCTCATTGCTGCACGGGGTTTCCACAGTTTTCCTTTGCTTTGCAAACTAGTGTTGCAAAGCATAAATGGCAATGTTGTTTCAAAATTGAGTTGAACTGTGGTGATACCCGCAAAGGGAGTACCCTAGGCTTCAGCGAAGCTCGGTACTACCAATTTGCCCTGATGCTCTGCATTACTTTTCAAAATCTATTAGTGTAATTTTGGATTTATATGTTGTATCTAAATTATATTATCTAGATTTAATATATTTAATGAGATGTATCAGAGAGTTCCAATAAATAATAATAATAATAATAGTCATAATCTTTGATGCATGCTTTTAGTTATATTTATTTTGACACAATTGGTCAGTACAAAAATGTAAAATGTGTCTCAAGTTAGCCGACGAGGGTTTAAAATAAAGGCAATTATAATGCTGTTATTGGTTAGTGCACATATTTGAAAAGACTCAGAACAGATTATTTTTATGCTAGTTTGTTAACATTTAACATTACCTTACCCAACATTGTTTTTCTTGTTGTCAGGATCTGCACAATATTGGCTGCCATATGTCGTACCGAAAAGGTATTTTTTTTTGTGTGACTGCACTTGAAAATGCTTGGTAATTATTCTTTCTTTCGTAGTGTTAATTGTGTTATTACCTATTAGAATTTATTATATTCTACGTATACGAAAAGAGTAAGAGTGTGCGTTTATATTCTATATTAAGGATCGGCAACCGATTAAGCTGACCACACAGAAATCATGTAAAATAAAAATGTACAAGGCGTTCATTAAGACAATAAAATTAATCTGAATTGGCAAGATTGTTAATGAACATCTCATTTTAATTATCTCTATTCATTGATGATTTTTAAGTAACAATTAACGGCATAAAATAGATACAATAGACATAAAATAGGGACAAAATAGAGATAAAAACCAGTATGTCCTTCTGTTTGTGTTTTTGTGTATTTGTATTTTACTATGTTTTTAAATACTCGCGCCATGCACGGCCTCCGACCTTTCCCGAACGAGCACGACTCGTTATTGATTTTCTTATTCCCAGGCATTCCTCGCCCTACCTGCATGGGGTGCGGTTGCTTGTATCAAACAGTCTAAATGAAACTGCAATAAAACGTCACACAATCTTTTATTATTATATAAGAGTTACGAAAGTGTACACAAAAACAGTATCACATAACGTGATACGTAACACCTTCTGAACCGAATGGTATACATAACCATAATAAAATATATTGTAATTAACGCGTCTTGTACATAAATCACTTAAATAATGTACTGTAATAGTGCTTGTTGACACTTGGCGCCATCTCGCCGTGCAAATTGTCACTACAAATTGGTTATGTATTTATATAATAAGCAAACGATTGTTTGCTTGCGTATTGTATATCTATAGTCAATAAATTTTTTCTTTATTTTGTCAAGTTTTGTTGCTATTACCATGAATAACTGAATAAATTTGCAATCTTTGCCCCGATATATCAAAAACGTTTTGGGCATTTGCTGCAAACCTTTGATCTTGAATAACCTTTCGACTATTGCCCTCACATGATTTTTTTGCAGGGATACATTCCGACATGTCTAGAATGAATCAATTTTCATTTCCAGATATACAAAAAATATTTTGGAATAGGTGCACCTTGAATAAATTTTCGATCATTGCCCCGACATATACTTTTTTACACGGTTATATTCCAATATATCTCTGGATTTAATTTTCACTCCTCGACATATCAAAAAATGTTTTGGAAAAATTTGACCTTGAATAACTTTGAGGTCTTTGCCCCGACATATCGTTTTTCCGATATTTCGAAAAGCGTTTTTGGTTTTTGTATTTTTTTGACCTTGAATATCTCGGTCATCTGTGCCCCGACATATGAAATAAAAACAGTTTTAGAACCGACTAATGAGCCGACATATCACATTAAAAGCGCAACTTTGTGCAATGTCATGGGTCTGCCGGTGTCACAGTAATTAACATCAGGACAAGTGGCTTTTACAATTCAGGGACACTCTTGCAGAATTTTCGTGGAGACAGAAGACAGAAGAGACAGAAGAGTCAACAAAATTTCGTATTACTAACTTATAAAAAAATATAAAAAGTTTTCAACATGTGGAAAATTACCTTCGTGCTTGTTCACGAGCGCTTGGTGAGGTTTCTTTTCAATGTTGAAAACATACGAGCCGCTTCGAGTTTTGTTATTTTCCACGACTACGTAATATGCGTTACAGCTCGAGTATTGTACATAAATTTACTTAAGACCGAATATTTGAATAAGTTGTATCAAAAATGACAAACAAATACTGGTATAGTTTCTTTCACGACAAGTGGCAGTAAGCCGCTGACATAACGCGCAAACGTTCCTACGCATTGACATGTGTTAGAATGAAATAAAGAAGATTGCTCTTTCATTCTAACACACGTTAATGCGTATAGGAACGTTTACGCGTCATGTCGCGGCTTACTGCCACTTGTCGTGAAATAAACTCTAAGGATATTTGACGGTTACCCAATCAATGTATTCGCGCGACATCTCATGCAACTACGGAGAACTTTGTCTGAAGTGTCGACCGTAAATTCCAATAGAAATTCAACATAAATTATCACGTGCATGGAATGTTATATGTTACAGGTAGAGTATTGCATTTACCTACGACCGAAAATTTCAATAAATATAAATTGTATCAAAAATGACAAATAATTAATCAAAACATTCGCGCGACATCTGTCATTATGTCGTGCGTTAAAAACACAAACGCACAGCCAAATGCAGCCGAAAGCACACGTTTGTTATAAGCGATACATGAGCTAAGCAGTCCGTGACGTAAGGGACATTTACACATACGGTCGTAGGTAATAGTTATTTATGTTACAAGTGCCGAAAGTACGGAATAGCTCGACGAGCGTTAAAGCGGCGCGACGCGGAAGGCCGAGCGTCGCATGTGAGGGAGTCGCGCTATGTAGTTTTCGGCAGGAGTGACATACAACGTTTTTTGTGCTGCTTTTTGAGTAAATATATAGTTTTTAAAAGAAATTAAAAAATGGTTATATTTCTGTATAAGAAATATTAGGTTGGTACCACTTCGACGAAACGTCAAGAATGCGTACCAACATGCGCGCCAACATACTAAAATAAAACTACACTCGTCGTAAAACTACACAATAAAGTAAGTATAGTATTTACAATTTACTCAATTTATCGTTTTTAGAATTAGTTATAACAACGGGTTGATATTCCTTATCAACAAACAATCAAATTGGTGATCTTAGTTTATTTGAATTTTGTATTTTGTACTTTGCCGCACTAGAGCGGCAAAGTTCCATAGCGGTTCTCCAACCTCTGACGAAAACAGCTGTTTTCGAGTGTGACAGCACAAAAAATTATAAACATTTCTCTGTGGCTGCCGACAAATTTTTCCTACGTGGCTAACTACATACTATTTTCATTTAGGGGTTTTTAGCCAAACTGTGTGCAAAACTCCGCACGTCTAACGGTGGCTAGCTCTTCTAATTACCTACAATATGACGTGTGTAAAAAAGTTATGCAATAATAATTATAGAAATTGAGAACATTTCTTTGCGAATGGCGACGAATTTTAACTATATAGGTGGTTACATACTATCGTCATTTAGGGGTTGTTGGCAATGGTGTAAAACTCCAAGTGTTTGAGGTTGGCTGGCCCTTCTAATTGCCTACAATTTAACGTATGAAAGAAAGTTTTGCTATAATATTTGTAGAAGTTTTAAACATTTATAGTATTCACTTGGCGAATTGCGCACTAATTTCGTGTTATTTTGTGCTAGTGTTTATACCTAAAATTTCAATATTTACCTTCAAAGAACGAGCAGATTTGCACGTGTGTTTCTAGTATGGATGGGCCAGTTTCCCTAGGTAGCCGTTTAAGATCAGAGGAAAAACTGTTAAAATAACCCATCCTATTACGGTATTTCGCACAGTCCTTTTTGTAGTTTTCAGTATACTGTACTGACCGATTTGTTGCCAATAACGATTTGACATTAAACTAATGAAAGTAAAATGTACAATAATTGTTATACATAATGCAGTTGTTCCCGTCAAACAACCGCTGGTTGCAGTTATAAAGGGGAATAATATTGTTCATTAGTCATTACTCATTACACACAATCCTCCGCACCAAGGTAACTTGCATTTGTAAGATTTTGTTATCTACTGACTTATTATTATCTACCCCTTTATATTTGATTCAGATTACTTAACTCCAGTTTTTAATTGTTAATAAAAAGCAATGCCTTACCAGAGATTTCATCTGCAGGACTGGCAATTCCAAACTTTCTTATTGTCCTAAAAGCCATTATATTAAAAGCCGAGCATTCGTTAATGCTCTTAAAACGATTTATATTCATTAAGTATAATAAATACAGAACCCAATGATTTAACTGAATGTTTAATTCTATTATAGCCATCGAATCAATACAATAATGTTTGGTTAAAATATTGGTCTCTACAGAAATATCCCGTAGAAGTCACATTAACGGTTTCTGTAAAGTTGAGGTGGGGGAAACCGTGTCAATACAAAAATCATGTGCCTGGCCACGTCAGATCCTTTGTACCTTGGTCAAAAATATTCAGGGGACCCAAAAACACATATCTCCGCTAAAATTTAAATTTTTTTTTGGCACATTACAATACTTTACATTTTACAATATTACAATATTTTACATTTTTTCTCCTCCAATATCTCACCGTCGATTTTCAGCTTTCCATTTTACATACTACGTATGATAAAGTAATACATAATACGTATGATAAAGCAAAAATGTGTGGGCGTGTGGGCGTGTGTGCGTGTGTGCGTGTGTGCGTGTGTGCGTGTGTGCGTGTTTGCGTGTGTGCGTGTGTGTGTGTGCGTGTCGGTGTGTCGGTGTGTCGGTGTGTCGGTGTGTCGGTGTGTCGGTGTGGGGGTGTGGGGGTGTGGGGGTGTGGGGGTGAGTGGGTGAGTGGGTGAGTGGGTGCGTGGGTGAGTGGGTGCGTGCGTGCGTGCGTGCGTGCGTGGGCGCGGGTGCGCGGGTGCGTGGGTGCGTGCGTGCGTGCGTGCTTGCGTGCGTGCGTGCGTGCGAAACTATTAATTTTACATAGTATGATAAAGTCACGTGCCTGGCCTCATCAGATTTTTTTATTTATCTGAAGTACGTGGTTTTACAGGATATTGATTGATAATCGAACAAAAGATTCTCGAAAATATAAGGAATAATAAAACATTTCTCATGAAAGCTCCCTACGCCTAAAAAAAAACTAAAGAAAACGTAGTAGGTACGTTAAAGCGACTAGTTAATTTTCAAAAGTTGGGTGGTTGAGATTGTCTTTTGACATTATCAGACTTATCTAAAAGGCAATTTTCATAATTATTGCAATACAATTATAGTCAACACTTGTACGTCAAACACTTAGGCAAGCCGCAGACTGAAGGAGCAGGCAGCAAGCAGGAAGCAAAAGCATCAAGGTGCGAAAAGCGGTCCCATGTATATAAATACATGTACCCCGCACACTGAAAGCATTTGCTCCTAGGTGCAAAATGCACGCTGCTTGCTGTATGCATATTTTCTGTCAACCGTTTTTTTGCTGCGTCGGCGTCGGTCGCACACAACCAGCATCCAAGCAATCTTGATTTTTTACTATTGCAATGAATTTTGAAATTAGCCCATTATCATAAGTATTGACTTAGATGCAAAAATAGGATTATTTTAAAAATGGAACTATAGCTAGCACTAGGAAATCGCCACGGTCTGTGATGTGCTGTCAGTGCCTTTTTTTAGAAAGTAAATTTGTTAAGCACTAAATCCACGCTCAACTAAGTTCGATGAGGGAAATGCGATTAAAAATGCCTGTACCATTTCCCACAATCCAGGATGTAGTGCTGGAATTGATTTTTGTAGCCAGAACTCTTGGTATCCAGTTCTGAATGTGGGGGTGTGTGGGTGAGTGGGTGTGTGGGTGAGTGGGTGCGTGGGTGCGTGGGTGCTTGGGCGCGTGGGTGCGTGGGTGCGTGGGTGCGTGCGTGCGTGCGTGCGTGCGTGCGTGCGTGCGTGCGTGCGTGCGTGCGTGGGCGCGGGTGCGCGGGTGCGCGGTGCGTGGGTGCGTGGGTGCGTGCGTGCGTGCGTGCGTGCGTGCGTGCGTGCGTGCGTGCGTGCGACACTATTAATTTTACATAGTATGATAAAGTCACGTGCCTGGCCTCATCAGATTTTTTTATTTATCTGAAGTACGTGGTTTTACAGGATATTGATTGATAATCGAACAAAAGATTCTCGAAAATATAAGGAATAATAAAACATTTCTCATGAAAGCTCCCTACGCCTAAAAAAAAACTAAAGAAAACGTAGTAGGTACGTTAAAGCGACTAGTTAATTTTAAAAAGCTGGGTGGTTGAGTTTGTCTTTTGACATTATCAGACTTATCTAAAAGGCAATTTTCATAATTATTGCAATACAATTATAGTCAACACTTGTACGTCAAACACTTAGGCAAGCCGTAGACTGAAGGAGCAGGCCGCAAGCAGGAAGCAAAAACATCAAGGTGCGAAAAGCGGTCCCATGTATATAAATACATGTACCCCGCACACTGAAAGCATTTGCTCCTAGGTGCAAAATGCACGCTGCTTGCTGTATGCATATTTTCTGTCAACCGTTTTTTTGCTGCGTCGGCGTCGGTCGCACACAACCAGCATCCAAGCAATCTTGATTTTTGACTATTGTAATGAATTTTGAAATTAGCACATTATCATAAGTATTGACTTAGATGCAAAAATAGGATTATTTTAAAAATGGAACTATAGCTAGCACTAGGAAATCGCCACGGTCTGTGATGTGCTGTCAGTTCCTTTTTTTAGAAAGTAAATTTGTTAAGCACTAAATCCACGCTCAACTAAGTTCGATGAGGGAAATGCGATTAAAAATGCCTGTACCATTTCCCACAATCCAGGATGTAGTGCTGGAATTAATTTTTGTAGCCAGAACTCTTGGTATCCAGTTCTGAATTTCACTTCGAGTTCTTCGTTGTGAGTTATATGTTCTTCCTACCCATTAAAAAATTAGTTAAATTAAATTATTTGACACAAATTTTTGCAGTCAACTTTTGATCTCAAATTTTCCTATACTTTATTTGCAGATGATAAATTATAGTGCAGGCAAATAAAGTTGATAGTGGGTATTAATTGTAGACAGGACTTTTATCATTGGAAATTGTAAAGGGGCTCATAGTGAACGTAAAAAGCATAAATGGAGCTTTCAACACCCCCAAATAAACACTATACCATCCCATGACCTGCATTTATTTTTTTTTATGTTCGCTATGAGCCCCTTTACCAATTCCAATGATAAAAGTCCTGTCTACAATTAATACCGGTTTTGGCTTCTAATCACTTAATTTGCCTGCACTATTATATATTATACATGCGTCAATATAGCAACAGATGGTCAGGATGATGTAACCGTCAATCATTCAAAATGCAAGATAATTATGATTTTTTAGTGGAATTAATTGCTCTCGTTGTTCTATACAATCCAAATTTAAATGATTATAGCAATAAACGAGTTAAAACTACTACTATTATACGGATGAACTCAGTAACTTCTCTTACGTTTGATAATTAAACGCCACATACGACATGGCTACTAAAGGCGACTAATGTTTTTTATCTACGACTCACATATAATAAGTTCATTGCATACGTATCTATGACTATATAATCCCCATAATGATACACGCCAATGATTATGACACTAGCGTTGCATAATAATGACATTTCGTTCAAATAATGACTTCATTATTTGCACGAACTGTCATCATTATACAACGCTAGTGTCAAAGTTTGTCAACACCTATGTGGATGATAGTTCGCCGCGCCGTCATTGACAAAATGCATTTAAAATGTTTGATATAAAATGGAATTTATGAGTCGTAGATAAAATGTCGTATTCGCTCGCACACAACGGATATAAATCGCTCGCATGTTGACACGCTCGCCTACGGCTCGCGTATAAACTTCATGCTCGCGATTTATATCCTCAGTTAGTGCTCGTCAAATAATATACCATTATGACATTGAGAATAAGCTACCTGTTCTTTAAATTATAAATTAGCATAAAATGCATAAACATTAAAAACACGTAATATATAAGTTTATTTTCATTGAATAATTATTTCTTAACTAACTATCATGGTTACCGCACTTTTATTTATAAGCGATGGACTCATTACCATATTTTAATGCATATTTTTATTAAATTAAATGTCACATTAAACACATGTCATCTTTGAGTGATGTGCTCTTGTTGTACTGTCTCAGTGTGCGGTATGCGTCGTGCAAAATGTTTCTACAAAGCAAAATGCACGCAGCCTGCTCGGTCAGTGTGCCTTATTGTCACACGGTAAAATATAAATTAATCCCAAAGAGCTTTGCATGCCGCCTTCCATCGGATGAGGAAGTAAAGCCGGTTGTCCCGTGTGCTGTCATGATGCGACATGCACGTTAAAGAACTCTTACTGGAGGTTGGAATTTCTTCAGTTCGACGGTGATTGGCCTAAGTTACGGAAATAGACCGACATAAACTAAACAAGTTAAAAAAATCCCAAAGAAGATGTCAATGCATTGGACTCTGCACATGAACCGGTTTTAAGAAATAAATCGACAATGTTGTGGAGTGTGCGGGAGAAACATGTCTGCAAATAAAATATTGAGATAGATATTAATCGTTAACTGCCGTCACTTCATTCAATATGTAGGATAATATGTATCCTTTTTGTATCTTTGTGTTTCTTAATTTCAAACATTTCGTAATAGACCTATTTTCAGATTTTTCAGGTTGTGTAATAGTGAGATGTTTTCTATTTTTATCTTGCGTTGATGTTCAATGAAATGCTTGTTAAACGTAGAAGATTTTCTGGTCTTGCTTTCTTCTTTTTAAATTACGACCTTTGTCCAATATATTCAGCTAGGGGTTGGACTCCCCTCAAATTCGAATCAAGTTCTGTCCTCCCCGCCGGCAAGAGCGTCCAGCCAGCAAGCGCCAATATCATAATTTAGGTGTTATTATCCACGGAGGAAATCTCCAATATGTACAGATTGGCTACTCCGATTATTTACATACAAATAAAACGGAATGAAAGAAAGTTATAAGTTAATAGGTGGCTTATTTTACTGGTAGTTCCTTGGAGAACCTCATAACCTCATCTTATAACTTTAGCCGTGTGCTTTACGATTTTGCTGCCAACTGGACTCTGCTGGGTCGTTACTACAGTAATTTGTAAATTATTTAGACGATACGTGTTGACTTATTTACGAGTACGTGGCCTAATGAGAGGACACGCACTCGTCATTAAGTTAATATGGAGCGTGGTTCTGAGTTGTTCTCTTTGTTTTTTCCCTGTCTTATTGTTTTAAAGTCCGTGTATTTCAGGAAAACCTGGCTTCACCCTTTTCAAGTGGACAGATGAAGCTTATCTGATCTGCTTTATTATCACAGTATTGTTTTGAGTTAGGTGTAGGCCAAATCGAGACTACGTGCGATTTTTGAGCACTCCTTTGTTTTCTTTATATCTCACGAGAATAACTTTATTCATTTGCATGGAACTTCAATGAAAACCCCGGTTTGAATAGATAATTATGTTTCGTCCCTTAAAGGTGTGCTCGTTAACAGAACCGTGCAAAACATTTATTATTTTGCTATAAGTACCACTTTGCGTGCTACAAAAGACTATCTATCCAATTGTTAATAATATGCAGGTTGAGTCACTAGAGTCGCGGTGGTAGATACAGCATTTATCTTTCATACTAACATTTATAAAAAATATTTTATACAAAAGTTGATTGGCACATTATTTTCTACAACAGAAAATTATTTTCATTTATACAGGATGTGTATAATAGTGTTTTAGGGCCGGTCCTTTACCTACTCTACACCAGCGACCTTCCAACACTACTACAACTACAATACTACAACAAAACACTACAATACTAATACTAGAAAATAATACTGTCGCAACTTTTACAGACGACGCGGCTATCTTAGCTATTGGGAACAGCAATGAAGAAACGACGAGAAAACTCCAAACAGCTCTTGGTCATTTTCAGGTCTCGACAAAGAAAAAAAGAATCAAACTGAACGAGCTCAAGGCAGTACATGTTGACTTCACCAATAAAAAAATACAACATATCCCGGTTACTATTAATAACCAAATAGTACAGTACGCAAACACAGCCAAATATCCCGGCATGACATTAGACGCCAGGCTCCGCTGGAAAGCCATGTCAAAAAGAAAAGAGAGGATCTAGGAATCCGTTACAGAGAGATGTACTGGCTGCTAGGAAGAAACTCCACGCTGTCTGTACATAATAAGCTTCTCTTGTACCAGCAAATTCTAAAACCCGTGTGGACGTATTGTGCTCAACTCTGGGGTTGCACCAAAAAAAGTAACCAAATTGGCGACATTGGTCACCCCCTTTATGGTCTCCATTTGAGTGTTTTTTCCATTGAGTGTCCATCTTGCTCCTTGGCTATACCGTACTGATGAGGACTAATAGTCCGAAACACGTGCCTACGGTTGCTTTCTTCGTATGACGGAATTGCCCGACAAATTACCTTTCTCCTCGAATATCTCACCGTCGATTAACCATCTTTCCATCTTATTCCCATGGGCTATGGTGTACCTGGGTGTACCAGTCACCTCCGGTGCGACGTCACTTCTTGTCTGCGAATCCTGAAGATGTTGGGACTTAAGCACCAAATTGGTGACATTGGTCACCCCTTTATGGTCTCCATTTGAGTGTGTTTTCCATTGAGTGTCCATCTTGCTCCTTGGCTATACCGTACTGATGAGGACTAATAGTCCGAAACACGTTGTTTATACAGGCATGAAGGAAAAATATTTGTTTTATAGAATGCCCTATTGAATACCTACGGACGTTCTCTTCCCAACTGTATCAAGTTGTACCTGTGTAAAAAAAATAGTTTCTGAGATATCAAATTGTTTGTCAAAAAAATGCCAACTGCAGGCCTATCTTAAAAACTACGTAAAAACTAAAAGGCGTTTTCTCGCGAACATACTTGGTATGTTGAAGTATGTTGATAGGGTTACCTGTAGTAAGTGGATGACGTAATCACTTCCTTCCTTTTAGGCCAAGCAAAAGAGCTACAAATGATTGCTTTTTTGACATAAAGACTAGCAGGAAGCCGCCTGTGCGATCCTGTACAAGACAGTCCGTAGTATATTTCCACTATGTTTCCTACTCGAAAATGATATTTTTTAATTTTGTATAACCAACATGTCAACAAAAAATCGCGTTTCTTTTACTTTCTTTATTGTAAAAGGAAAACTATTGAAGCAATCGATAGCTACGTTCACATACGCGCAAGTTACGCAACTGTACGCTGCGCAGGCGCTACAATGACGCTAGCGTCGCCGTTATGTCTACGCTCGTCCACGCTCGCATAGTTTCTCCTACGCTCACCTAAACGCTGGAGCGCTCTTAGCGCTTGCCACGGTAGGATCTCTGTCTAATGTCACGTGTTAGGTTTACGTCAGTTTTGAGATGCTTTTGAGGTTATCGTATAAATTATAGTCCATATCAGTGCAATAGAAACTACGTTTTATGGAATTCTTTATAGCAACATGTTCAAGAAAGAACCTAGATTGTTCTACGTCTGTTTGCGAAGAAACTATAATGGATATAGAGATGTAAGTAGAATATCTGGTGAGTTTGTTGTTTTTACTAAGTACATATTTTATTTATAGCAGGAGAAGCATAAACTCATCGGGGCTTTATGTTGAGATAATCTACAACCACGAAACCAATATTCTAACAGAACCTTGCTTGTTGGTAGTATAGAATCTGTGGATACTATTATGTTCAGAATGGTAGGTGGAATTTTTATCTGATCTGCTGTGAAGAATGGGAGGTCTAATGCCTCGATTAGTTTTATGGTGTCGGTGTTCCCTGAAATCTCATAGTTTTTTAAGTACAGTTGATCTTCTGCGTTTAGTAGCAGCGAATAGATGTTGCGATTAAAAAAATTATTTGCTCATACCCACATTGCTTGTGGTTGGTTTGTTAAATTAATCGTGTTGTTCACTCGCTGCGATCAAATGTTGAAGATAGTAGATTTTATACCAACCGGCATTATAAATCAGTATCGTATTGTCACTGTGATGGTATTGTTGAAATCACTTATCTAACCGTTTGCTAACCATAAATGCAACAGAACGCTGAGTTCTTCAGTAGTTCAGTAGATTATGTATTACAAACTATGTTTACTTATTGGTTTATATACGTAGGCTATAATCAAATGTATTGAAAATTATAATTACTTATATACCTACTTTTATTCATGAATAATTGATACAATGATTATTAGTATAATTACTAAAATAATATTCATTAGTGATACCAATAATATATACAAACAGTAGAACTGAAGAAGTCAGAACAACACAGTTTGCAAACGTCAGCAAATATGATTTCTTTTATTTATTTTCTAAATAGCCTTACTATTAATTACTTTCCTATCTGCTTCAGTTAACTAACATTTACTGTGATCTTATTTATTTAAAAAAGCTAACATAGTATTGTAATGAGTTTTGGTGCTACAATTTTAAATAAATATGTACAAAGAATACAATGAAAATAAATTAAAAAAGGAATACTTATAAATTATGTGAACCAGAGGAAAAGAAGTGCTGTAAATAAGTAAGTATAGAATAGTATCGTGGTAAAGTTATTTATTAGCCAAAAATAGAAAAAAAATACAAAGTCCTGAATTACCTACATTTTTTTATAGGAAATATCTAATAATTAGACGATGCATATTGTGATCCTCAAGATCAAAACCTGAGTAAAGTAATAAATGATATGTAACTGAATTTTTCTTATAGAAAGAAGCTTACATAAAATAACAAAAATATATAATATGGCGATTGGGGGGTCACATATTAATATCTAGGAGAAACAAAGCACAAAGCCCAAAATAGTGAAACTTACATATGTTCAGCTTAGCTTGCTAAAATTGCTCCAAAAAAGTTATGAGCAATCGGGATTTGAAGTTTTTACTTAACTTAAACAAATAAGAATAAAAAAAATGTGTTTATCAATATAATGCTACTATACAGTTGTGCAATTTGTGTCGTTAATTTTGGTTGCCTATCAATATACAGTAGTATCTATACAGATACTACTGTATATTGATAGGCAACCAAATATGCATTTTAAATTAACGACACAAATTCCACAATCACATACAAAACGTTTGGCAAAACCGTTTTTGATGAATTATAATAGGCACTCTCGCGATTCCTGTGGTACACTACAGGTGTGGTTCTTCGTTGCAGCAAACCTTATCGTCTTTTATTATGGGTAGTGATGGGATCTTCTGTGTATGCCTTCTTATAGTACACTGTGTTCTATACTATCATCTATCGATGTCTAATTATTGTACGAGACACTCTTGAAATTCCTGTCGTACACTACAGGTGTTTTGGTTATTTCTCGAAGCATACTTTATGGTCCATAGGTTATGGACCTTTGTTGTAGATGGGTATAGGGTTTTCCATGTGTTTCTTCTTATATAGACTGTGTTCCATTCTATCTTTGTCTCAACTGATTGAGCTCTTCTCAAATGAGGTAACACAGAACTGTAAAATTAGTAATTCATTCCAATAAAACGTGTTCAATATGATACAAAAGTAATTACCCCGTACCTATTTCAACCTAAATCTTGTTATGTTCTTGGTAAACAAAAGTATATCCTCCGTTAGTTTTATAGTTGCACTGTGGTTGCACTCATTCTTTGTAGATATCCTATGTACTGCTTTCTCGAAACCACTTAACCACGTCGCATATCTTCAATCCTAAAATACAATAAAAACATTGATTTAAAATGTGTTATAAATAATAATAACATGTACGCATACCTAATCGCATTCTTCAGACACGTTCCAATATGTATTTATAAAATATTCCATAATATACACCAAAACTCTTTACGAAAATCCGCGAGATGATCGCCCGTTGCAGTATGTTTAGGGGTTATGTATAAATTTTGTTGACAGTAGCGGCCAGGCGCAAAAATACATACGTTGGCATCTTGCGTTCATAGCGTGGGCCAGCGCATGGCCAGCGTAGGCCAGCGTTTGGAGCGTAGTCGAGCGCAGGCGAGCGCAGCGCACCGCAGCGCACCGCAGCGCACCGCAGCGCACCGCAGCGCACCGCAGCGCACCGCAGCGTAGCGTCAGCTTATGTGAATGCTACTTTAATGGCGCAACGGGGTGAACTGTAGAGAATTAAATTACGAAGAGAATGACAGGTAAAACGATCCGATCGGATAATTAGAACCGGAGAAAAGCTGAAAAAACCGGAAAATTTTGCTTTTTTTATAATAGGGTATTTGACTATTTTTGGAAAACCATCTTAATGTGTTTATTCCTTCACTCTACATTGTAAATGCATTATTTTTTGTAATTATTTCCTCAATATTTCATAAAAATCAGCGTTAAAAATTGAATCACAAAAAGTCCCGCCAAAACGATACTTTCTGTTGTGTGACGTCACCGGTTAGTGATGTCAAGATGTCCAGATGATGTGATGTCAAGATGTCAAATCGGCCCATATGGTCTGTCAGCATCGGCATGACATCGGCATCGTCGCCGTTTGGTAATTGTGTTGTATGATGTGTTGTTTTCACAATTTCTACATAAAAATGGGTTATAAATGGTGTATAAATCCACAATGCAGAGATACGTCAAGAAAAACTCCGGATAAACTATTTGTAGCTGTTCCGCAAGATTTGAAAGTGCGAAGAAAGTGGTTGGCTCGTAGAAATCCAAATGAAATAAATAGCCGCCAATAGAAGTGTTTTCTGTTGTGAAGATTACTTCGACATAAGTAAAACTGACTAGAATAAGTTATCTATCGTATTTTCGAAAGGTATTATCTGATATGACAGCTGAAGGTTAGGGCTATCCTAACCTACAAAGTTATGCTTACATGACGCTTTCGTGCTATTAAATTCAAACGGGAGAAGCATAAAAGCGCGTTCGGATAACCCGGTATTTTACGGTGAGAGTGAAGCGCTGCATAATAGGCGGACTAACGTCATACGGCGTTTATCTGCATATAAGAGAGAGACAGCCGACCCAAGTTATCTGAGCATTGCTCTCCTCATACCATACCCTGACAAACCGAACGCGCTCTAAGGCGGACTAACGAATGACATCACTGGAGACTGACCCAATTACAGAGCGTTTTCAATCACGTGATAGGACGTGAATAAAATTCAATTTTAATTTTGGTGTTTCATAGAAATAAAGCATTTTTTTTTTGAAAAGTAATAACCAATAGTTTTCTTAAACTGTAATCTATTAGGATGACTATAATACATGCCATATTTTTAATACAGTCAAATACCCTATTCATAACTCCGCCATTTTTGACTGCTGAATCTTTGTACAGTACTTGTATTACTATAGATACGCGCTTCCCCGCGTCGACCGCCTGTCGCCACTACTCGACCGGTTTGGAGCGCGCGGCAGTTTTCGGTCATGTTTGCAAGCAGTTTTTACAAGCAAAAACCCAAAAAATAACATGATTTTTTGAGGTTCTTTGTTTATAACAAATAATGAAATGATATTTGCGAGTAGGAAACACATCACAATACATTTACGGACTGTTCTACGTGACCTGGGATCGTCGGCTTCCTGCTAGTATTTTTGCCACGTAAAAATCTCTATTGCCTGGTCTATTTCGGTTACATCGAGAGAATACGACTAGTTAGTTATGTCAAGTTAGTTATGTCAAGTGACAAAGGTATGGATGGCGTATGGCACGCGTGTATGATGGGTCTAGGTATACTGACGGAACTTAAATCGTCATACTTCATAGCAATGATCAGCCGTAGTTGAGGAGGGTGGTTATTTTTGTTGTACAGTAGACTCTCCTACAACACGGTTTAATACTACGCGTGTTATGAAAACGCGTTATAGGAATTTGAGGATCGCAAATCTTGACGCATGCGCGTTGTACGAGAATCGCGTTATATGAAGATGTCGCAAAATTTTTAGCGCGTTTGTAGTATTTGCGTTGTAGGAACCGCGTTATAGGAGAGTCTACTGTATAAGTAAAATGTTGCACTTAAGCAACAAACAATTTGTAATAATGTAAGCAACAAATAATTTGTAATAATGTATAAATAAAAAACCTCTTTTCCTTTGTTTTGTGGAATTACATTAATTTTAATACAATTTTCTACTTTATACCAAACTGGACACAATTGAAAAAATCTGATGTGGCGAGGCACATGACTTTATCATACTATATTTAAAATTAATAGTTTAGCTGCATGTGATTCTATTTGATCGAGATCGGCTATGTCTACATTAAAATAAAACTAGTAGAACTAGACAGATATGTCGATTTAAGCTGCGTTCGGACATTGTACTCCGTTGACACCGGGTACACCGTCCAAATGACACTTACGTGTTATTGGGCGTAAATAGTGTAACGGTGTACGATATCCGAACGCAGCTTATATTGGCAGTAGGTATTGTCAAAACATTAGCGTTTGACACTACCTACTGTCATTAGAATCAAATTATCTGACATATCCTGGCTACTAGTTTTAATGCAGTACGACCGATCTCGATGAAATAGAATTTGCTCATACTGCTAAACTATTGATTGTACCAAAAAATTTCATAGTCATAAATTATTCAGAATTTCCTCTACTTTAATTTATTATTTAACTTATTCGACGAAATTCCAGAAATGGCGACTTATTTGCAAAATCCTTTCAAAAATGCTAAGACTAAACCTCCAGCTCCTTTCGACCCTTTCCAACAGTACGGTTTTCAGCTCTAAGTTTGGTCATGAAACTTTTAAATATGTAGTTTCGTCCCGATACCTTTAGTAGTTTCACGCACGCACGCACGCACGCACGCACGCACGCACGCACGCACGCACGCACGCACGCACGCACGCACGCACGCACGCACGCACGCACGCACGCACGCACGCACGCACGCACGCACGCACGCACGCTCGCACGCACGCACGCACACACACACACACGCCCACACCCACACGCACCCACACACACACACCCACATACATTTTTTGGTACCGTGGTAAAAAATGTTCAGGGGACCCAAAAGGACATATTTCCGCTAAAATCTCAATTTTTTTTGGCACGGTTACAATGCTTTACATACTACGTACGACAAAGTAAAAATGGTTCTATATCCTTGATTCATATGTCGAATTGTAGGTATTTACTTGTAAGCACTGAGTACTTCGTGGTAAACACCCGCTAAATCACAATAATTTGTTGTACACCTCAGGTACACCATAGCCCAAGGAAATTAAAAGCAAGACTGGTTAATCGACGGAGAGATATATAAGGAGAAAGGTTTTTGTCGGGCAATTCCGTCATTCGAAGATCGAAGAAGCAACCGTGGATACGTGTTTCGGACTATTAGTCCTCATCAGTACGGTATAGCCAAGGAGCAAGATGGACGCTCAATGGAAAAAAACACTCAAATGGAGACCTAAAGGGGGCGAGCAACGTCGCAAGATGTTGGGACTGAAGCACCAAATTGGCGACATTGGTCACCCCCTTTAGGTCTCCATTTGAGTGTTTTTTCCATTGAGCGCCCATCTTGCTCCTTGGCTATACCGTACTGATGAGGACTAATAGTCCGAAACACGTGTCTACGGTTGCTTCTTCGATCTTCGAATGACGGAATTGCCCGACAAATATCTTTCTTCTTATTTCCTACTTTAATTTATAGACTATGTACTATTCTAATTTGTACATTTCTTTGGCACATACGAAAAATTGTAATTTTTTGGCAAAGAAGTACTGCACTTCCATTAATGTTACAATTAGTTCACTGTGGGTTATCAAAACATCGAGCTAAATATTAATAAGAAAAGCCCTTTTATTTTTGTAAATTAACAGTGCTATATGAGGCTTATGTTTCTCGGGTGAAAGGAATTCTAATGGATCTCGAAAGTGATGTCGTATAAAATTTATAAGACAGAAAACAAATTACGTGGACTGAGATTGGTATTTCTAACATGTTCCTTTCTTTCAGATCAAGATATTCACTTATCAAGAAGTGGAGGATGGAATCTGGGACTGCTGGGCCACGTTCTCGCAGCCCTGGGGGGAGACGGCCTATGTAACCTGGTAATTACATGGTTATTTTCATATTAAACTTTTCTTTCTTCTTGCCTGTTTGTTATCTACTAGTAACTAAATGTACGTAACGTTTTCCGCTTATTGTGGAAGTGCAATATGAAATAGCTATCACGTATTAATCTTTATTTTTCACTTTTACACCTTGTTATACATATTTTTACTTTTACACGACTCCTACTTTACACGTCCCATTAAAAAACATTTTATACAAAAGTTGAAAGGTTTCAAAGGAAATCGTCAATAGTAAACTCACAAGACGGATGTTTGTGTTTGATTTCATACGAATGTTTTTGTACGAACTCGGCAAAACATAACTTACCGGATGATTAATTAATTAACCAGGTGTCGTATTATATACGCCACCATCATTTTCAGGCTGTCCATTCCGATACATCAACTGGACGCTATAAAGAATGCGGCAGTGGCCTGATGGAGCTTGTCTCAATCGGTTTTTTTGGAAGACGCCAACGAGAAACAGAACGGGCTAACGGTGTATTACATTAATACGCAAAGCCTTCTCAATAAGCTACGGTCGGTTGTAAAGATCGGACACCGGGCAAATAAATTAATATGTTCTGAATTTAGTCTCTAGACTCTAGAGACTTCTGGAACATAGTCGACAAAGAAAGGTTCCCGTTTTTGTAAAAAGCGGCATATAAAATCAAATCGTTTTTCGGGTCAACGTATTTATGCGAATCGTTGTTTTCAGACATGAATTGTATAAAATCACGATATAGATCTCGACTCACCGATGAGCATCTTTATGATTGTTTGCTATCAGGATTGTCGTCATATTCACCTAATTACGAGGCACTGGCCAAAGACATGCAATGCCAACGATCGCACTGACAGATTGATATATTTTTTAATGTTTTCTTTTATGTTTATTTTGATATGATTTCTCTTGTACATGTTTTTTGTTTACTTTGTATCACGTTTTGTATGTACGTTTCTTTGTGTGTATTAGGGATGAGTCGTTCGTGAACGAACCGTTCAAAATGTACGGGTCGAATGTCTGAACCGTTCGATCCGGTTCAACCCTGGCAAACTGACCCGTTCAGTCGGAGATCCGGTTCAGTAATTCGTTCGTTTACGGCGTTTACGCTCTAGGCTCATTTCTGCTCAAGGCATAGACGGATCAAGGCAGACAGACTCCAGCTTTTTGCGACGACCGGCGCGACGCTGCGGCCTCTTTGATGCACGTGTTGTTTCCAGTGCCGCGTAAAGTACATAATTTGTATATACACTATACATAGTACATCAAATATTTTCTTTCGTTTATTTCTGGTTTGATTGATGCATAAAGATTCGCCAACATATTATGAATCTGCCCGAACATTTTCTTTGCGTTTTAAAACTGTTGAGATCCGTATATCTGCACTGTATTTGTTTTAAATATTTTTGGGATATTATATTGAATCGGGAGTTGATAAATATAATTTATTAAACAAAATGAAAGTTTGAGAATATATAAGGAAAATATAAAAAGCATAAAAAGCAGAATGAAAAATATGAGATTGTTGCGGTAAAATTTAACGATTTGTTTAGTTAACCATACAGAACCTATTGAAAAGTATTGTATAAATTCCGTAAAATCAGCTTTCGAAAATCGCTAAAAGATCAAAATTAGATTTAATTAATTTAAATTATATACACATTGACTTATTAGCCTTAGTAGCATTTTTATAGGATCAATTTTGTTTTTGTTACTGAATGGTGGTAATTTCTATCAGCATAAATTACAAGAAAAACTAAGTTAAATCAGAAAATTCCAGTTGTGACAAAGAAAAACAATATTCGCAGGAGTTACGCCGTCGCGCGTCGGCAGATCCGTAAAAATGACTCCCCTGCTACATAGGGCCGCTGCGATGGCTGAACGAAGATACCAGCAATGCGCGCGTCGTGTGTCTTGTTCTTTTTGAACGGTTCGTTCACTAGATCCGTCTATAACCTATATGAAATACGTTCATTTTGAACGGTTCGGTCACTCGGTCGGTCCATATGAAAGTCGTTCATTTTGAACGGGTCCGTTTGAACGGGTCCGTTTGAACGGGTCCGTTTGAACGGGTCCGTTTGAACGGGTCCGTTTGAACGGGTCATTTTAGTGAGCCGGTTCGACTGAACCGGCTCACTGAAATGACCGAGAGTGCCCATCCCTAGTGTGTATGTAATCTGAACAATAAGCTTATTATTTTGAAATTATTTTTGTTTATTATTTTCTATCCTTGTTCAATTATAAATATCCTTAAAAAATAGCTGGTGCCCGCCGCCCTACCGATATTTTAGAATGCGCTCTATGGTATAAAACGGTTGAGAACCCCTGCTCTAGAGGATGGTTTTATTATAGCAATGATAGAGTTTGATTTTAACCCAAAGTGCACCGGAGAGATGTTGGCTCATCATAAGAGTATTGATTTTTTGTGTATTAACGAAAACTGGCTCTCGTCTGGTGAGTTGGATGCTGCGGCGTTGAGCGGTTACACACTTGGTAATGTTTACTGTCGAGCTGCGAAATCTCATGGCGGTGTTTGTATATTTGTCAGCAGTGGCTTGCAGTTTACACCGGTTTTGTCTTTGTACTTTCAGTAGCGAACTAGACATCGAGCTCGCCGGTATATGGGGTTTGTCTGATCACGGTGTATAGGTGGCCTGCAGGGAATTTTGACGTCTATATTGCACGTTTGTCGGGGGCTTTAGACAAGAGTTGGCGTAATGGGAAGCGTCTTATTGTTACGGGGGATTTCAATGGAAAGTTTAATACAACGGATCCGAGTACTTTGCAACTTGTCACTCTTTTTGAGTCGTTACGTCTCAGACAAACCAATTTTGTAAATACTAGATCAAATAACTGTCTTGATAACATTTTTATTAGCAACCATACTTCATTTTTAACTCTGGTGTGTGTGGTTGTATATCGTCTGATCACCTAGGTTGTTGGCTTAGCATTGTGGACGAATCTAAGACTAAGACTGATAGGTCGGGAAGACTGCATAGCCGACCGATTACACAAGTAGGTCTTGCACAGCTTGGGGAAAGGGATTAATACAAATGATTGGAACTTCACAAGTGACATAGGGCTTAACTTAGAATACCGAGTTCAAACTTTTGTGCCACATATCAAATCAGATGGAACCGTGTTTAGATGGAAACGTGTTTCCCAGAAAGATCGATACTCTTTAATCGCAACAAACAAACAACTTACAGTTCACTGGTTTAATGAACGCCTTATAGCATTGAGAGAAACAATTTTTATTTGGGCTGAGTTTATAATTAGATATCGAACTCTAGTAGCTGCTAGAGATCTTAAACAGTTGAAGAAAACGTACAGATACGAACTTAAAAAATGCCAAATCCACTGCTTATGAGCAATTAATATCCTCATCTGATAATAGCCAATCAACAATCTGGAAAATTGTAAATTGCCGTCTGGCGCACCTCATAATAATAATAGTCTGATTCCCAATGCTTTAACAAATACTTTATAAATGCTCCTATGAAAATATACAGAACTATTCCAATAAGCAATACAGATCGTATGACCTTTCTGAGCCCTGCGCCGACCAGCGAATTTCATTTTCAGCCATCATTTGAAAGGAGATATGTCAAATCATAAAAAAATATAGAAAACAGCATTTGGGACAACCGTAAAAGTGATAATAGTATATTATTATACAAGTTTTATAAGACGTCAAATTGGTCCACGAGTTGTTCCAAATGGAAATTGTGGTTACTATATTGCGCTAATTTAGAATCTAGGGTATATTGCGGGTACAACGTGGCAGTACCGCAGTACTGTAGTAACTGTCAACTTCGTAAGGACGGGATAAAATCATGACAAAATCTAATTGTGAATAATTTTACTCTACTTTAGCCTACAAGTTTTATTAAATAATCAGCGAGGTCGCAACTATGATCATAATGGAGGTTGGGGCACCACTTTTAACCCAACTGTGATAAATACATGAAACATAACCTAAAAAGTTAACTTTAAAATAGTGGTTTCATAACTATAATACTCAGAATAGACGTGTTTGGCGGTAACTGATTAGTTACTTCAAAGAATAAGAACTTACTAAAGAATTGTTATAACGGTTAACATTTAATAGCAGTTTCTACCTAGTACCACTGGCTTATACAAGTTTACACGCACATATAATTGAAACCAAATTCTAATTTCGGTGTAACAATTTATTAGAATAAATGATACTTATGTATGCTGATATTCAATCAACAAAAAAAAATTATTGCGCATATACAATCTCGCAGCAGTAATTAAACTCGTTCATATCGACGACGTAGGTTTGATCTTCACATAATATCTTATTAAAGTAAATGTGGTCCTTGAATTATATCTGAAAAGGGGATTTGATGTTTAGTTGAAAAGAATGATGACGGTCACTTACCAGAGTGGCAAAACATCACCGAAAACGTCATGCTGGCGCATTTTGATGAACACAAGAAATCCCCAATCCTTTGGCCATACTATAGCAGGCTACACGCATGTTTAAATATGTATAGAATCTTGATATTTCGCAGTTTATGCGATTGCAAGCGATTAAAAAGAGGCAGTGTGTGGTTATGTGTTGTACGTTTGACACAGGTCATTTTCCCAGCTGCTTCAAAGTTGCCACCGTTATATCAGTATACCAGAAGGGACCTCGAGATGATTGTGGCAATTTTAGGCCAATATCTTTAACGCCTATTTTCTCGAAGGTATTTGAAACAGTGTTAAAAAAAAACAGATAAATATCTATTTTGAGCAAAATGACTTATTTGCAATGTCACCGTATGGTTTTCGTAACAAAAGATCAACAACATCCGCTAATAACAACCTAAGCAATTTGATACTGAGTAATTTTCAGCAGAGGCAACAACAGCTACTTTTTAGGATTGGGTGTCAAGGATGACAGTGGTATTACCTTTGTCAGCTGTGAGGATGACGATATCAGTGTTGGATTTTAGGGATTTGAGTGCGGATAGTTCGGACTTGGAGTCATTTGGTTTGGGGGGTTTGGAATGTTTTAGTATATTTGAATTTGTTTTAGTATATTTGTATTTGTATTCCACCAGTAATATCGGGTGGAAGTTTAAAAATAGAGGATTCTACTGAGGAAATGATGGTTTCGACGGGAATATGTTTCGGACTAAGGGCGTAATTAAAACCTTTCGCCAAAGGAGATTCTTCGTCTGGGGTCAGAACGTGTTTGGAGTGGTTGGCAATGGTATGTTTCAGGGATGGTTGTTTCGATATGTTAGGAGTGGACAGGTTGTTGAATTTGCATATGTGCGTTTCGGTAGTGAGGTTACGGGTTCGTTCAGCTTGAGCTGCGGAAATTCGGTCAAGGTGATCACAATCATGATGTGACAAGGAATGGGATAATTCTAGGTGCAGGAGAAATAGTTGGGTGGAAAGCCTATTCAAATCACGTCTCACATGTCCAATTCTCTCGCGGACCAGAGCTTGACCTGCTCGACGATAGATTTGAGAGGCAGAGAAGGATTGGATGTGGTGTTTGAGTGTGAGGCAGGTTGAGATCTTGTTTTTAAACTTCCACCCGATATTGCCGATCCCATCCGTTAGGAAACCACAAAAATCCTATAACATACCCAACCCCCCAAACCAAATCACTCCAAATCCGAACTATCCGCTCTCAAATCCCTAAAATCTAACACTGACATCGTCATCCCCAAAGCTGACAAAGGCAATACCACTGTCATCCTTGACACCCAATCCTACGAGGAGAAAATGAATCTTCTGCTCAGTGACCCGTCATACCGTATCCTTAGTCGTGACCCTACTTCTCGCCTATCCCGTCAAATTACTGATCTCATCAAACACTATCCCATCCCAAAAGATACACAACAATCCTTGATTCCGAGAGACTCCCGACCTCCTAGACCAGCCATACTCAACCTTTTTTCTTCTCGGGCCACATATCAGAGATTCCAAGGTAATGCGGGCCGCAACATACCTAATTATTAAATGTACACGTTTTTTGTTTTTTTTTAATGTTTTTGAATAATGTAAATTTTAAATAAAACAAAAACCTACATATAATACAACTTTTATTGAAACATTAGTGAGATATTTGATATTGACACAAACTTTTAACAATTTTACATTTTACAATTTTACATTTGTAATTACTACATGCTACTCTCATTACATCATCAAGATGAGAATCAGTAAGCCGATTTCTATAAACGTTCTTTGCGTACTTCATTTTGGAATACGATGATTCACAAAGGTACGTGGCTGTAAACAATGTGAGCAGCAGGTGGGCACATTTCTGTACGGTCTTGTATTTCTCTGGCACTAATTGCCAAAACTCAACGTACTCCTTTTGCTCCCTCTTTTCTTTGAAAATTATTTCCAGATTTGAATCGTTCCTAAAACTCGATGTACTCGTCAAACAAGATTGCATAATTGTACCCAAATGCCGCTAGTTTTGCAATTTGTTCTGTATCTAAGTGCCAGGGATTTTCTATAAGTAACAGAGAATTCTTATTTCTTCGTAATTCAAGAAACCTACTCTTAAATTCATTAGATAACGCTGCTAAATAATTTGAAAATATACTGCAATTTTCTCGAGAAATGTCAATACCGTCTTGTTTAGCTTGCGCTAAGGTTGTAAAATTATGTAAGATTTGGTTCCGTATTTCGGCATAAAAGATACTTAGCTTTTCTTCGAATGCAAATATTTTATTCGCCATCTGCGAAATAATTTTATTTTCGCCCTGTAAGCCACGATTGAGGTCGCTAAGCTTTTCTGTTATGTCGCATAGAAAAGCCAAAATACCCCACCATTCATTATTTTCCAGTTCGGTAAAAACTTTATTCTTCTCCTTTAAAAACAGAATAATTTCCTGTCGTAAAGCAAAAAAACGAGCCAGAACCTTTCCCCTGCTTAGCCACCGCACCGAGGTATGCAAAATAACATCGCCGTAGTTACTGTTCATCTCTGCTAAAAGACTTTTAAATTGTCTGTGGTTCAGTTCTCTTGCTCGGATATAATTCACTATATCTACTACGGTTTTCATCACAGCGTCTACTTCGGCAATGGAGATACGTGCTGCTAAGTTTTCTTGATGAATGATGCAGTGAAATGATAAGAGATTTGTTAAATTGTATTTCTTTTTCAATAGAGAAACAAATCCCTTTTCGGATCCAACCATTGAAGGACATCCATCGGTACATACACAGACCAGTTTTTTAATATCAATATTACTTTGTTCAAAAAAAGAACTAATAATATCGAGAAAATCAGCGCATTTGGTTTGACTCTTTATAGAAAGAAATTTCAAAAACTCTTCACGAATAGAATTCTGTTCGGTACAATATCTAACGAAAATAGAACATTGCGCTGTTGCTGAAATATCGGTGCTGGAATCAAACGCCAAGCTAAAATATTTACATTTTTGCAAATCTTCTATTATGTTATCCGAAATGTGTTTTGCAATATGTTCGATACGTCTAACGCAGGTAGAATCCGATAGCTGCATTTTCTTAATTTGCGATAATATTTGAGTTTTATTGCTAAACCTATCAAATAGTATATCTGATGAACTGATAAAACATTCCTTCACAAGCTCTGCATCAGTAAATGGTTTCATATGCTTACCGAGGATATAACAAATTTCATATGATGCTCTTGTCACCGCTTCATCTTGAGACGTTGCCACTGACATCAGGTTTTGTTGCTTTTGCAGCGACTTTTTAAAAGAAGTTAATTTTTCGGTTCTTATTAACGACCCGCGCGGAAAAGTGTCATCAAATGATTTGTGTTTTATAGTATAATGGCGAACAATGTTATACTTTTTTAATATAACACTGTCGCGACAAAACAGACAAGTGGCCGAACCGTGTTTATTTGGCACAACAAAATATTCTTCTTCCCAATTATCTTGAAACACTCTATTTTCGTCGGCAATTTTTCGTTTGTTTTTTGAAGACACTCCTGCCATTATGGGAAATAACAACAAACAAAACGGTCACAAGTATGCTGAATCACTTTCACGTAACTGACACTATGAGAAACTTAGTACTGCATCCACGTTTTCACTAGTAAAACGTCAAACTAATAGTGTTGTTCCGACCAGTTCCGTTTGGAGCACAATGTTGGCATTGTAAGGGCACCATATTTGAATATTCACTATAAACAACAGTGGAAACTTCGTTACCAATAGGGAGTTCAGGTTTGGAGATTGGGTTCGTTCTGCCACTGCTAGTTGGTGGTAAAGCAGGTAGATGGCGTTGCGCTTGCTTGCAGACGGACCGCTTATCGTAAGGGCCAATTGCTAGTTGTTTAAAATATATCTACTTGGTAATGAGTGCTACTGGTTTGGGCCGCACATAAAAGCTCACCGGGCCGCATGCGGCCCGCGGGCCGCAGGTTGAGTATGGCTGTCCTAGACTGTATGGTTTACCTAGGATAGATAAGACACTTACGTGTTATTTGGTGTAAAAATGTGTAACGGTGTACAATATCCGAACGCACCTATTGTCAACTCAATTATCATTCCTACCTATGCTCTCTCCAAGTTTCTTGCCAGCATCCTTCATAACTACCGGGTGATTCAATTTCGGGGTTCACCATGGGGATCTCGCTTATTAGTGGAGATAGAGCCTATGTTTAAATTTGGCAAAGTTTCGTATTTTTGTGCTGATCAATTATCTGAAAAGAAATTTTAGCTATCATTTTTCATTTTGAAGATATCCGTAAAAAGCTGAATTGTTAAGATATCGTTTCTAATTTTTTATTCAAAACCAAACGTAGCTAGACATTTGAAACAAAAACTTTCTACAGCGACTTTTTAACAAGGAATGCAGTGTCATTTTTTAATTTGAAATAATATCAAAGATGGCGGCGTAACCATGGCCAACTTTTGTTTTTCTTATGGGCGCCATGTTGAATTTTGGCATTTTGCGATAGTCGTGTCTTTTCTCATTTCCGCAATGTATGACATGTTAGCATTATTTTTTAAAATAATGGTGTAATAATCAAAAAACCTTCAGATACCTAACTGGAGCTTGGTTACAGACCGCCGGACTCGTTGCCAAGCAACGTCAACAGAATTCACTTGGATCAAGCGGCGCGCTCAGCGTTGGGTTTGCCATTTAACCAAATAATCCTTAATTGTGGTTCATTGTGGATATAAAATACCGTTTACCAATAACGAAAAGCGTGATATGATAAGGGTTTCTTATTGTTCTCATAGAAATGCCCAATCGTACAAAATTCCTAACATTGGACAGAAATTTAGCGGACCTAGGATCGTTTAGTAAACCACGCAATTCTAATAATCCTCATGGAAATGTTGAAAACGATCAAAGATATTTTGGAAATGGTAAACGTTAGATTACCATAGTTTGCAATGCTTCATGGTTTTTATATAAATGACGATCCTCGGATTTCTACGCGGGAAGTAGCCTCCAATTTCGAATTGCCGCAAACACGTGTTTGGAGAGCATTACGAACAAAGAAAATGAAACCGTACAAACCCCGCAGCAGTCAAACTTTCCAAATTTTCAAATCACTGCATTGGTAAGCATTGGCAGTGGTGAAATGTCCTGCTAGATCCCCTGATTTCCTAGTCCTCTGGACTAGTCCCCATAGAAAATAGTCCAGCTATTTTCTATAGGAACTGTGAACGACGAAATTTATCACGATACTCGCAGAAATATCGAGGATCTGTGGGATCGAATAACAAATGCGGTCAATGCTATTCCGGGAAGAACAGTTAGAAGAGCATAGCAACATGTGGAAAAGCTGGCTCGGCTTTATGTCTTCAAGAAAATGGAGACCAATTTGAGATTTAAAAAATAAGCTTTTTGTTGTATAAACTTGCTTCTTTTACAATCTGAATGTTTTTAATCCAAAGCACTCTGGTCAGTCCGGCGCCGGCGCTTTGTAACCAACCACCAGTTGGGTACCTGATAAGCACGACAAACAACGAGAAAAAGAAGAAAGTTTTTTTATTATTAAAACATTGTTTTAAAATATAATGCCAACATGTTATACATTGCGGAAATGAGAAAAAAACACGACTATCAGAAAATGCCAAAATTCAACATAGCGCCCATAAAAAAAACAAAAGTTGGCCATGGTTACGCCGCCATCTTTGATGTTATTTCAAATTAAAAAATAACACTGCATTCCTTGTTAAAAAGTCGCTGTAGGATGTTTTTGTTTCAAATGTCTAGCTACGTTTGATTTTGAATAAAAAATTAAAACCGATATCTCAACAACTCAGTTTTTTGCGGATATCTCCAAAATGAAAAATGATAGCTAAAATTTCTTTTCAGATAATTGATCAGCACAAAAATGAGAATCTTTGCCAAATTTAAACATAGCCTCTATCTCCACTAATAAGCGAGATCTCCATGGTGAGCCTCGAAATTGAATCACCCGGTATACCGGCAACACGGACTCCTTCATCCTGAATCCCCAACATTTTGTCCAAAGAATCCAAAACCTGACCCTGGATCGCCAAGACCTCCTGGAAAGTCTTGACGTTGAGTCGTTATGTAGGAGGGTTCCAATCCAAGATACCATCACCATAGTTACCCAACTCCTTACATCTGGTAACCAACCTTCTTGTTGCGCTGACACGGTAGGTGCGTGTCTATCTTCCACTTACTTCCAGTTCCGAGGCAAGTACTATGAACAAGTTTCAGGAGCTGCCATGGGTTCACCATTATCCCCTGTTGTTGCCAACATTTTCATGGAGGCATTTGAACAACAAATCCTAGAGTCACACCAACTCAAGCCCAAATGCTGGTTTAGATCCAATTATCGCCGGGATCCAAGCCGGTCTTATTCTCAACATCTCGTAGAAAATCAGCTTGGGCAGATGCCGACTGAGGTTTGACCAGTACACGGATTCAACTAAACTCCCTACAAAAAAGAAACCTTCCAGTAACCTGATATAGGAATAATCAGAAGAAGAAGCACGACTCCGCGTCACAGACCGGCCAATAATCTCATTGATGGCATGATAGAGTGCATCGACAGCAACATTGACATCCGAAGTCAGCTTAAGGAACGTCCAATCAATATTAGCTGCCATTAGTGCCATTATCCACTCCAGGCCGGAAGTACATAGCAAAAGCAGGTGATACGGATCCTCCCGAGTCAGCGGGCGCAAATCTCAGAGCCAAATCCAATAATCTGCTAGTGTGATTCAGAATCCCGTTCAACTGATGAAGATCCAGAAAATCACAATGTATCTCGGGAATTTACATCCGAGACACTCTTCCCAATGGTAGAAAGCCTTAGCTAGCAAAAATAATTTAAGCTTTTATTCAATCATAGTGTAGTCGGGAACGCACTAATACGCAGTAATTACGGACAATAATAAACTATATTGATATATGTAACGTTATTATGATACACAACTGTATTGTATTACAACTCTTTAGGTAATGATTCAAGTCCAGCTCTTTGTTGAGGCCGGCCGTTGTCCGTGACTCACATATCTCCGTTATGATTAGGCCGCCGTCACACTACCACTGCTATCACCGCTACACGGCCATCCTGTAAAGCAGATCGTACTCGAACTGTAGATCCTAGGAACAACAATAATCAATAATTAATATAATCATTACTGAAGTAATCTACTGCTTCCGAAGGTTTTTCATTTTTCTTTTCATTTCTAAATTTCTTTTTCTAATTCATTTTTATTTTCAAATTCATTATCATTTTCATTTTTATTTCCATTTTCATTATAATTATCGTTATCATTGAGGGGTTACCTTTTTCCATTGCTGCTTTACTTATTGCCATTGAGGGCTGAACATATGCCATTGAGGACTCACCATATGCCATTGAGCGCTAACCATATGCCATTGAGGGCTCCACAGATGTCATTGAGAGTTAATCATATGCTATTGAGGGGTAAACGTATGTGATTGAGGGCTAAACATATGCCATTGAAGGCTAAACATATGCCATTGCGGGTTAAACATATGCCACTGAGGGCTAATCATATGCCATTGAGGGCTAAACATATGCCATTGAGGGCTAAACATATATCATTGAGGGCTAACCATTCCTTATCGAATTTTAAATTTGAAGCGTTCCAAATTTTCCACTGATATCACAGGTTCGGAAGGTCTTTGTGATCTGGAAGTGTGGATGTCCTTCTTCATATGGTACTTGGCGGTACCGTGGGCGGACTGACCGAGTGGCAAGGCGTTTGCCTTGCAGTCCAAACGTCCTGGGTTATGGATTTTTCATTGCGCCGCCCTGCTTCTGACGGCACGTTAAGCTGTTGATCCCGTGACGCCAAAGCCGGGACCCAGGCCTGGTCTTCGCCATAGAAGCGGGTTGGCTGAACGGTTAGGCTAGGCTGGACGGTATTATAGAACGTTGCTATAATACCGAACTACGACTAGCAACTCGCGTAAAAGTAGAAATTTAGCAACGGTTAAAAAATCCGGTCTTACTGAATTGACAAATTGGAATCAGTTGCTACGAAAGTTGTTAAAACTTAAGCTTTAACATTTCAGTTTCCTAGCAACCGAAATAGGAACTGTGATGCAAAATTGGACTGATTGGGTATCAATTTATTAAAGAGGAGTATACAGGTTTAATTCAAATTAATAAATTTGTGAACAAAAATTTCTATTGTGCAAATCCGTGTTTTTATTCATACCTTCTACATACCTTTCGCATTTACATACGATTTTAACCAGGCCTGGCCAAAATGTGGGTCGCGGACTGCACTCCGTATGTAAAGTGATCGGCAAAACCGGTTCGGTTGGTCAGGCCTGTCTAGAATTGCGCGTTGTTAGCAATTTATCGCTCGAAGAAAAGATAAAGGCCATAGTATACCAGTGCAATCTTATCCGTTTAATCACTCACCACAGCTCGGCGAAATTCATAGACAAAATGACCTAAGGCCGGACGAATTTTTTAAGAGAACTGTCAGTTGAAGATGTCTCGTTCATAATACTCGCTCGCAATTTGGAAAA
This sequence comes from Aphodius sticticus, assembly GCA_963966075.1. Taxonomy (NCBI): domain Eukaryota; kingdom Metazoa; phylum Arthropoda; class Insecta; order Coleoptera; family Scarabaeidae; genus Aphodius; species Aphodius sticticus. The sequence continues at coordinate 40,168,217 of OZ014507.1, read as the reverse complement.
TTATTAAAGCATAACGTCTGAGCTGCCGTTTTGCGTCGATTTCAAATATTCACGCGAACTAGAATCGTTGATGCAGGAGTATCCAGGTTTAATGAAAATTAATAAGTTTGTGAACATATCTATGATGCGTGGGCAAACGAGTATAAGTCACTATTAGAAAGGTATTCTTTTATACTTTTTTTCCCACACGTCATAGATATAGTCCAGTATGTTGGTATAATATATTTTCACGGCCGCTAGCAACATCTAACATATGGGGTTTGTTTTTCGGATAAGTTTTTTAAGCCGAAGAACCTGTTCAGGTAATCGTCAAGACATTCAAGGAATTATAAATATACCGAGTCTATTGAGAAGAATAATGTAAAGGTGTCCCAGTGGCGTGTTGCATTTTAAAGATTGAGTATTATAATTTGTCATGCAGAGAACTTTATAAAAAAAATTTCTATTGTGCAAATCCGTGTTTTTTATTCATACCTTCTACATACCTTTCGCATTTACATACGATTTTAACCAGGCCTGGCCAAAATGTGGCTCGCGGACTGCACTCCGTATGTAGAGTGATCGGCAAAACCGGTTCGGTTGGTCAGGCCTGTCTAGAATTGCGCGTTGTTAGCAATTTATCGCTCGAAGAAAAGGTAAAGGCCATAGTATATAGGTAAAACTACGAGAGCTGAAGGTGAGTCATCGATTCCGGCTGTTATTTTGCTGATACGTTACAGACCATTCCCGTGCGTTAGAAAGAAACAGAGTGCCTTTTTATGCGTCTGTTCTTACGTTTTTAGGCGATGACTCACCTTCAGCTCTCGTAGTTTTACCTATACCAGTGCAATCTTATCCGTTTAATCACTCACCACAGCTCGGCGAAATTCATGGACAAAATGACCTAAGACCGGACGAATTTTTTAAGAGAACTGTCAGTTGAAGATGTCTCGTTCATAATACTCGCTCGCAATTTGGAAAATTATTAAGGCATAACGTCTGAGCTGCCGTTTTGCGTCGATTTCAAATATTCACGCGAACTAGAATCGTTGATGCAGGGCGACGGTTGCGTTTCGGGTCCCCGAAAAGGCCTGCTCAAATTTTCCATAAGCAATTAAAAAGTCAGTTTTTCACACTTAAACATTAAAACACGTCAAATCAATTTACTACTGCTGACTAGTTTGAATTTTTTGCTTGTTTACTGTATTCGATTATTTGTTCTCGATATATTAGGTATTAGCTGTTAACAGAGCCTATCAGTGCCTAATATTATTTGTGATTTGTTTATCTATTATAGAATTATATAGAATTATATAGGAATAATAAAATAAAATAAAATATTAGACAATGACGCAATCAAAAAATAATATTTGGCGCTTCAGTGACAACATCCTCGAATTTGAAGACTAGAGGTGATATCACGCCCGAGGTAACCAGTACAGTGTACAGTGTACACCCCAACCAGTACAACCTTTAGCCCATGGTAATTAAACGAAAAATTGTTTATCTGCGGTGAAATATAAATAATATAGAAGGTAACTATCGGGCATATCCGCCATTGAGCCTACATCTTGCTCCTTGGATATACCGTACTGATGAGGACTAATAATTTCAAAACACGTGTATACGGTTGCTTCTTAGATGGCTGATATGCCCGATAATTACCTTCTATTATTTATATTTCACTGCCGATAAACCATTTTACCATATATATTAATATTTAAAATTGTCTTTGTGTTTCCGGTTAAACCGGAAGTATGATAGAAACGAAAATGAGCCCATCGTATGTGTCATCTGCTTTTATCCTTGTGCACAAAATGTTATTACATTCGTTCGCTCCGTTTTAGAGTCATTTTCAAGGATCCATACTCCAGCCCTCTATAATGGGTTGTTTTTAAACCAAACACTTGATGTTTTGGTAGCAGATTTTATGCAAAATTTATTCTTTCCATTTCTAAAAATAATACGTTTCGTTCGCGTTATTTTGAGAAACTCATATAAATTTGTGAAAGATAATGTTAAATGCTTTAGTACCACGAAGAATAAGAAACAAAGCATAAAAAGTTATCAATCCTATATTAACAAATGGTGAAGGTTTTTATTCAGCTTATAGTCAAAATTTTTAGGACGTCTAGGACGTGTACCGTACGATAAATTTATTCTTATTTCTTAACATTCTCTCTGGATTAAGTTGTCTGCAGGTTTTATGTTAAGATTTACCTTGAGCGACCTACGCACAAACAGTCATCTTGGACTAAAGAAGCAAAATAATTATCGAAGAAAATTAAGGTGAAATAATATCGCAAAAATAATATAGAGTGCTTTAGTGCCTTTGCACATTCCTTTCTCAGTAAATAATAACAATGGAAATACAGCAAGTGTAAACATTTAATATCTTTCAGGAAGTCGCGTCCTAAGACTATTTTGTGATACAAAACTATTACACGTTTTTATCACTGATGTTCATTAGATCTGCGAGACATTTCACTTTGTCTCTACTTTTATTAGACGAAACTACGAGACTATATCTAAATCATATCTAAATATAATCAAATGATTAGGTATAGAAAGTTTTGATCTGCTAATATGACGCGTAGGAATTTTAGACCAAATTTGACCAAAACTCGGAAGATGAACTCGAAAGCAGATGAAAGATGAATTGTATGACTAGCCAATAAACCAAACATTTTAATATTTCAAATGGCGCAAAACACATTAATCTCGAAGAGGTAGTGATGACGACATCTATTGTGAAGTTGGGGATTTCTTGTGCCTACATTAAAAAGAATCCGTAGAATCAATGATTACTATTTGTTACAAGAGATTACAAGACTAATTAAAAAGTCATGGTTGGTGGGTATGATGTCAAGTTTGAACATAATTTTTACTTCTTGTTACTAGTGACCAATCTTTCCAAATAACATTTTTCGATAATATTGGAAAATGAAGGTACTTAACTTTTACGTCAAATTAATAAATTCTCAGCGCCCGGTATATGGTGCGTAATATTGTACACTTGATAGTTACATGTTGGTTTTACATCAGAAGTATACTTTTATAAAGAATGCAATTTTCTCATAAATCATAAAAATTCTCACATACTACATACTAGGCTCGTTTTTTTTGTTCATGAGTGTAGTTTTAGTATTTTCCGTTATATGTTTTGCACAGAGTATAGAAGTTTTCAATTACAAAATAATTATCAGTAAGTATCATGGAGGTGAAGTTTAATTTATAAAATTTACTGATACAAACTAACCACTCTACAAGTTTAGAATTAAAAATTTACATACAGGCTTAATAATACATGAATATGCATGTGGTGCCGCATGTAAATTGATACACTTGTTTTATTTTATGATAAGGGGAAAGTATATCGTTGGTGTAAGCCACTTTAATAACATTTTGAGAACAAAAGTTTGTTAATATCCGCTTGAAAGATACCCTTCCTGGAATTTTACATCTACCGACGTAATAAAAGCATTCCTACAAGGGCGGAAATAATTTTTTTATTGAGAAATATTGCAGATGCCTTACGAATATAAGGTTGAAAAGAAGTATGAGAGATGCTGTTGTCGTATTATCCTATTATTTCAATAGATTATTGTAAAAATCGAATTGTTACGAAGAAATCTTGAATATAATTTAATAGATATTTATCATGGGTAACGTAATCATGGTACGTGTATATGTCAGAGTGATTCGATCAGAAATGTAATTCATAAAAACTACCGGGTCATTATAAGTGATTGTAGTCGAAGCAGGCCCGGAAATCAAATGTAAAAATTTGTGTTTGGCGTTCCATAGAAAACAAATATATTATGTTCTTTTTTACATTATATAATGAAATACGCAAAAATTTTGCTAAAAAAACTACTGTAAAATATATTTGTTTAAAATATATTATCCCAAACTCTATTATCCAATATTTCTGACAATGTACATTATAAGTATACTTGGATGTTCCACATCTTTATCGTAATACAACAATTAGACATATATTAAATATGATAAATCAAACAACCTCCATTCCTTTGCTGGTTTATTTATTAATTCCTGGTACCGGTTTCAACGCACTGCGTCATCATCAGCTAGTCCAATCTACAAAACACATTAAATTACAATTTTGAAATCAAATTAAATAAAAACTACAAAACTGCTACAATATAAATTGATTGACAGTGAAACGAACAGGACACAAATGCATATACAGAACATAACGGTGGTTTATAAAGAAAACAAACTCACGGTTACTCTAAGATCATCCCACCAACATCTCCAGGGTCCAGGGGTCCATTTGTTTATTAATTTTGGAGTATAAAGTATTGAGTATCTTTTTACAATAACCAATTTCATACGCAAGTTTTTCAATCAATGTGATCTCTTTTTTTCTCGCCTCTTCGTTCACTGGATACGTCAAGCACCTTCTTATATAGAAACGTAAGGATGCAAGTTTTTAGGATGTGGGATGGTGGAGCCTAAGGGTATGATTGTGTTTTTTGAAGTAGGTGTTCTAAAGATTTCGAAATTGATAACAGTATTCTCATTTACCACTGTCACATCGAGAAAATTCAATTCTGTATCTTTTTGTATTTCTGAAGTGAAATTTAATCTCGCTTGTAAACTGTTTAGATAGTTTAGCAGTTCAGTGAGTTCTTCCCCTCGTCCGTAGTAAATTACAAAAATTTCGTCGACATACTGTATCCATTTTATTATATAACTAATAAACAAGGTACTCCCAAAACACGACATAATTCCAGCATATAGAACGGACAAGAAAATTGTCAGTCTCTTCAGTAAATACAGATAACCTGAAAGGTATACTAACGAACAGTGTAGAGTGTACTCCCTAAGTTGTCTTGACTGTGACGACATATATGTGGGTCAGACTAGACGTCCTTTAAAAAACGGTTATATGCACATAAAAGAAATACGACATTAACTGTTTATCAACACCGTCTAATGACCGGCCACACAATTGACTACAACAATGTTAAACTCCTTCATAGGAATGAGAAGGGCCTCCAGTTGGACCTGTATGAGCAGTTACATATATTACGACAAAAGCATAACCCGCAAACAGTACTAATTAATTAGACCAGGCAATAGAGATTTTTGCGTGAGAAATATACTAGCAGGGAGCCGACGATCCCAGGTCACGTGGAACAGTCCATAGATGTATTGTGATGTGTTTCCTACTCGGAAATATCATTTCTTAATTTGTTATAAACAAAAAACCTCAAAAAATCGTTTTTCCTTCGTTTTTCGCTTGTAAAAACTGAACCGATGGAGCAATCTTGATGCTTGACGAATTGTAGCGAATGAAAAGACGAAAAAAAATGAACCCTGCGCAGACTCGATTGAATTAATATTAACGGAGGAAATTCGGAAAAACCGGAAAAATCCGCGGTTCTTCAGAAATTTATAACAATTTTCAAAGTTGTAGCGGAGAGTTTTCGCGTGAATGTAGCGATTGATGGGTACTTTGAGTGTAGATTTCCTTTTACAATAAAAAAAAACACGATTTTTTGTTGATAATTGTTTATAAAAATTAAAAAATGGCATTTTCGAGTAGGAAACATAGTGGGAATATACTACGGACTGTCCTGCACAGGGTGGCACAGGCGGCTTCCTGCTAATCTTTATGTCAAAAAAGCAATCATTTGTTGCTCTATTGCTTGGCCTAAATGAACAGATAGATTTCTCCACTAGGCCAATGTTTTAGTATTTGAATTTTTGCTAGGGATTTTGGCGCTATGATATCCCCTCCCCCTTTACCCTGGACATGACTGTTGGCGACGCTTGTAATAAATTCAACTCAACCATCAGCAGTTTGGAACGTAACTGGTTTTATTTATAAAAATACAAAATCAATATCGACTGGTTGGCAGGCAACCCAATATACACGTATGTTAACAACATGATAATACATCTCCCTTTTTTCTAAATAACAAGATACAATAATTTTTACGTAATGTAAGTCACAAGTAATTCTTTTACATGAGCAACATTTTCAATATTCAATTTATAACACAATAAGATACATACCTAAAACTAAAATTTATTTTCAATTTTTACAATATTATTTAATTTTCTCTTTTTTACAATTTAATGTAACAATACCACAATATATATAATAATATAATTTACAAATTCACAGTAAACCAAACTCAAAACTTAAGTCTATCTGGTGAACGAATTGTTCTACCATAACGTGTAACTTTTTTATTATTGCTGTTAAACGTTGCATTATTTGTATTATAATCTACAAAATTATCAATGCACGTTGAAGAGGCACAGGTAAATTCTGATTCTTTGCAAATTTTAAATTATTTCTGTTTCTGATGAAATAACTTCCATCAACCCTTTTAATTTTATAGGATCTAGGTCCAACTTTTTTAATTAATCAATTCAAATCAAATCAAATCTAATCAAATCATATTCGTCGATCTTAATGTACACTGTATATGTGTAAGACATGTTGGAGTAATGTGCCTAAATGCCATATGTCCTTAGGTGTTAGTTGATACCTAATTACCATACCAGGTCTTAAATCTTGTTTTTCATTGATAGCTTTTAAATCATAATATTTTTTGTTTATATCTTGACTTTCATCTAATTTAGAATGTAATTTAGTTTTGTTAATTAACTTATGATGTAATATTTATTCTTGCATTGGGAAGTTGTCTCTAAGATATCTAGACATAAGTATTTGTGAGAGTAAGTATGAATTATGAATTGGTGTATTCCTAAATGATAATAAAGCTGTCATGATGTCAAGATGTCATGCTATCTATAGTTTTTTTTTGATTAATTTCTAGATGTTTTGAATTGTTCTCTCTGCGAGGCCATTAGTCTGCTGATGATGAGGAGATGCAATTTTATGTATAAAGTTCCATGCTTTTCCAAATTGTTTAAAGTTCTCACTTGTAAATTGACTACCAGCATCAGTCATGACTATAGCATGTATGATATTTTCCGAAGTTAAATTATTTTCTAAATGTATAATTTCCGGATATTTTGAGTAATAGTCCTCTATTAACAAGTAATTTTTTCCATATAATTAGTATATATCAATTCCTAACTTATACCAAGGTATTTTCTCAATGTTCTGATTTATCATCGGCTCTTTTCGATTTCACTTTGCGTATTTTTGACAACATGACGCTACACAATTTACTATATCTTGGGACATTCCAGGCCAAAAAAAAAAATTATTAGCTTTTTGCAAAGTTTTTAAAATTCCCAGGTGACCAGTATGAAGTAGACTTAATATTTAATTTTTCCATGAATGTGTGGTATTATAAGTCTGTCATTAAAATATAATAAATTATGTTGTTTGCTTTGTTAATGACTTCGTAGAGGAATAAATTAACCCAGAGTATACAGCGATAGTTTTATTTCCCATAATAAATTATTGTATTCAAATAGTGATGATTTTAAATTATACCAACATCTGACATTAACTGCTAAATTTTTTATATTGTTTGGCTATCCTCTTTTTATATATTTTTTAATTAGCTATAGAACCCCATTCTGTTCAATTTCCTTATTAAGAAATGCAATTTTTCTTGGACTAATGTTGATTTTCTTAGTTATTACACAAACATGAGCTTCTAAATTTAAATTATTATGAAACTGTTCATTTAAAGGTGCTCTCGATAAACTGTCGGCAATAATTAAATCCTTTCACGGTTTATAAATTACATCCATATCGTAATTTTGTAATGATAACAGCATTCTTTGTAAACGAGCCGGACAAGAATTTATGATTTCTTAAATATAGTTATGTATGAGTGGTTTGCGATCAGTTTCTACAGTTATTTTTTTGCCGAAAACATACTGATGGAATTTTGTAACACCGAAATAAATAGCCAATAGCTCCATTTCAATTTGAGCGTAATTACGTTGTGTGTCTGTCATTGATTTAGATGCATATGCACATGGCTTATTGTTTTGGATTAAAACAGCTCCTAAACCGTGACTAGAGGTGTCTACAGACAAAACAACAGGTTTATTTCGATTAAAATATTGCAAGACCTTCCGGTTCACACTTATCTTTTTCAAGTCTTGGAAAGCTTGTTCTTGAGGATAGTCCCAAATTAACACGTTGCTCTTCTTAATTAAATCTCTCAATGGTTGTGTTCGTTGCGATAATTTTTTAATAAATCTTCCGACATAAGTTACTAAACCCACGATTCACTGATTCTGGTTTTCGTACATTAACAATAGCAATTATATTATCTTCGTCTAGTGAAATTCTTTTATCAGAAATTTTATAACCTGAATACCTCACTTCCTTTACGCCAAATCTACATTTAATTATATTAAACTTAATGTTTTCTCTTTTTACAATGTTAAATACACGCTCTAGTCGCTTATCATGTTCCTCTTTAGTTGTGCCATAAGTTAAAATATCGTCTACATATATCTCCACACCAGGTATATTAAATATGTTTTTAAATCGTTCCTAAAAGACCAAATGGTAACCTAAGAAATTTGTAACGACCGTATGGACTTCCAAAGGTGCATAAATCTGAGCTTTCTTGATCTAATTGTATAGTCCAAACACCATGGGTGGCATCTAAGGTAGAGAAATATTTTGCTCCATTCAGTTTTGATATAATTTCATCAATTGTTGCTATTTTGAATGTTTGCCTTTTAATCGCTTTATTCAAATCTTTCTGATCTAAACAAATACTAATAGAACCATCACCTTTTCTGACTAACACAAATGAGGCACCATTCAGTATTGTAACTAATTGTTTGAATAATTTCTAAATTCTCCAATTCATTTAAATAGTGTTGAAATTGTTTCTGAAAAGCAAAGGGTACATTTCTGATCGGTTTTGTAACAGGTTAAATGTTTTTATCTATTTCTATATGATACTGTTTCCCAATACAACCAATACCTGAAAAATTAGTTCTAAAATTATTTATTAACTCATATATTCTAAATTGATTGAATGTATGTATACTCTTTAATTCATCCTCATCATTGATTTTTATGATATTTAGTTGAATCAATCCTAAGATTGGTTGACGGTCACCTTTTTCAACATAAAAACACAAGAACGCACATTATTTAAATATTGTACTATTAAAATACATATGCCTAGCATTGAAATTATTTGATTAGTATAGGTTGATAAGATCTCATTTGCATTTACTATTTTATTTAAATCAAAATTTATCTGTTTTAACGTGTTCATTGATATAATATTTGCCTCTGCACCAGTGTCAATTTTAAATTTAATTTTGTTACAATTTTCAATGAGTAAGTATTTGTAACAAGATTTGTTTTTGACATTTATATTAACAGAATCAATTGTTAATTTATCGATAATATTATTTACATTTCCTTTTACGCAATCATTATCCGAGTCAATTTGATTATTTTTTCTTTGATTTTTAAACAATTGATGTTTTTGTTTACATACACTAGCAAAATGATTTATTTTCTGACATATTTTACAGGTCTTACCATATGCCGGACATTTATTTATTGGATGGTTATAACCACATCTGGTGCAGTTTTTTATGGTCATGTTCTTCGAGGTGCATGCTTGATATCTTCGCATATTCGAATCTTTTTCTATCTTCTTTTTTCCGATGATATATATTTCTGTCTTGATTGGAGTTGTATTGTTTATATGTTCCAGTTGATGACGAGCTGCTTCCGTTAATACGCAACATTCGATAGTTTTGTCCAACGTAGTATTGGAATCGCGTTGTAATAATTTTTCCTGAACTGGATCATCGTTGATGCCGGTAATTAGCATTGTTTTAATTAGTTCATTCTTCAGGACTTCATCGTTAAATTCGCAGTTATTTGCTTGATTTTTAAGTATAGTTACAAACTGTTCAATGGGTTCTAAGGATCGTTGCCTTAACGTAAAAAACTTGTACCTTTTGTATGTTAAGTTCTTCTTTGGCACAAGATAGGCTTCAAATTTCTTCTTGAGAACGTCAATTTTGACTTTTTCTTCTTCGGTGAAGGTAAATGAATTGTAAATGTTAATTGCTTCGTTTCCAAACGAGTAAAGCAACTGCGCACATTGAATTTTTTCTTCTTTTTTATGCAATTCAGTTGCGATTGCATATATTTCAAATTTTTGTTTCCACTTGCACCAATTATCAGCAAGATTGCCGGGAAAAATCATATTATTTACGTACTTTTGATCCATTTTCACCATTCGCTTTTGTCCACAGCGCCATGTAATAAATTCAACTCAACCATCTGCAGTTTGGAACGTAACTAACCATTAACCATTAACACAAATATATTAGTTTAAGAATATATACATTATGAATGAACACAATTTCAAATATAAAACATACGGTGCGTTGCGCCGTGGGCGCTTATCCGAAGGTATATTTACAAACTGAAATCTGAAACGATTTACCCGCCAGTGAGTGAACAGCTTGGCGGGTAAATTTTTAAAAGCAAACGACGATAAAACGGGAACGTAACTGGTTTTCTTTATAAAAATACAAAATCAATATTGACTGGTTGGCAGGCAACCCAATATACACGTATGTTAACAACATGATAATACACTACATGACATCTCCCGTTTTTCTAAATAAACAAGATACAATAATTTTTACATAATGTAAATCACAAGTAATTCTTTTACATAACTAAAATTTTCAATATTCAATTTATAACACAATAAGATACATACCTAAAACAAAAATTTATTTTCCTATTTTTACAATATTATTTAATTTTCTCATTTTTTTTTTATAAAAATACAAAATCACTATCTACTGGTTGGCACGCAACCCAATATACACGTATGTTAACAACATGATAATACATGATATGACAACGCTATTTGAGTCCATCTGCCGTTCTCGACCAGACGTACACATTCCACAATGAATATCGCGTGTGTTTGTGATTTATTATTTGTTGTCTTCACGTACTGGCCGCTGCGGTAATTGTTCGCCTGTACGTTTTTTGCCTCTTGCTGCTGGCTCCATGCACCCAAACATCGAACGTAAGCGATTTGACATACCGACGTAGTTTCCTGGTTGAAAGTTTTTGCACACCGCCATTCTGTGTTTGTCGGAAATTAACTTCATTATACTCGACACACGATGTACAAGAAACCCATGAAGATGGTGGGATGTTCTTAGATTGGCCGTGATTTGTTTTCTTTATAATAGAGGTAGTTTGATTTATCAATATTCTTCCAACTTTGCAATTGTGAACACAACTTAGCATTTCAATGACGTAACCTCGTCGCACGTTCATAAGTTCCGAAGAATCTACACACGCATCGAAACCACTAAACACCACATCAATTTTATCAATACGTGCCTAAAGGAAGGCTTTACACCTAACTTTGTGAAAATGAAAGTAAAGTGCCTACATGCAATAACCAGAGAGATACAGCAAGGAATTCTGAAGAGGGAGAGGAGAAGACACTCCAAGGGGCTCAATTCATGCTAAGAACAGTTGACAATGACTCATCGAAACCTACGAGAGAGTTTCCACCACTTGCAGATGGAAGAGATCATTGAGGACGCGCGGAACACGGCAACGAGGGTGAGCATCGAGGACCGCCGGAAGAAACACAACAAACTCCACACTCCAAATACAACAAAGTATTAGAAGCCGGGCGGGGGCGAGCGGTGTACGGGGTAAAGAACTCATTAATCTAACCAATCTCACAGACATAACTTTTAATACCAATGAGACTGTTTATTTAAACAAAGGACCTAAATATGCGTTGCCATCCACCAGCAACATAATAAAATCCGCGATTGAGATTGATATTGCCGTCAATAACCACCCTAACTACAACAAATTAAAAACTGAAATGATTACTTTACTTAAAAAAGAAGAAAAAAAAATTAAAAAGCGTACGCTTTTCGCCTCTTGCTGCTGGCTCCATGCACCCAAACATCGAACATGAGCGATTTGACATACCGACGTAGTTTCCTGGTTGAAAGTTTTTGCACACAGCGATTCTGTGTTTGTCGGAAATTAACTTCATTATACTCGACACTTCACTGTACACGAAACCCACGAAGATGTTGGTGGGATGATTTTATATTGACCGTGAGTTTGTTTTCTTTATAAACCACCGTTATGTTTTGTATATGCATTTTTTTTTGCTTAAATGATGTCTTGGGATCTTAGAAATAAGATACATTATGTTTTATATTGTAAATCAAAATTTAAATGCTTATTTGATGAACAATATGTACAGCTAAGTGCCTAGCCGAGCGTAAATGCAAAAAGTGGTGTAACCACTTTTTGGAATATGTAGCGCTACAGTTTACAGTCTAGACAGCTAAACGCCCTTATCTTATTTCCAGGAATTGATTCTGTGGTGAGAAATATAAAATGTTAAACACAAACATTTTATGAATATATCCTCGGTACGTTCGTCGAAGTGACTCTGACCACACAACGCTTTACTTTCTGCTAAAAGCGTTTCTAGTTCTTGATTAGTTGGTGAAAGTTGGCAGAAATAATGAGTGACATACCCGGAGATGTGTATCGTGATCGAAAGAGGTCGAAAGGGAGCAGCGGATTTTCAAAGAGAACCAATATATCAAAGAGGTGACCGTTCAATCGTTTTGTACTGAAGTCGCCCCTGCCTGATAACAGTGATAACGCATCCACATCTGGAAAAAAAATAAAGTCGGCTGAAGATTATCACAACGTTGAAGTGGATGACACGTTTAGTTACCGTCTTTTGAACTTTGTTGCTGTCTTTTCTGCTATTTCACAAGTTGTAGTGTGTAGAACGTGGAAATCAAATGTAAAATTTACCGAAACTGGCAAACGTGGCTTAGGATTTAAAATAATAATTTCTTGTGAGAATTGTGAACAAACTTTTATTCCGAGTTGCCCATTTGTTCAAAAAGGGTATGAAATTAATCGCAGAATTATTCTTGCCATGAGGTTATTAGGAATAGGTGTAAATGGAATTGAAAAGATCTGCGCATTCATGGATCGTCCACACCCGATTTTTTTCACTCCTTTTACGATAAAGTTGTTCGCACCATTTCTTTTGGAACAGAAGCAGTTTGTGACAAAGTATGCAGAAAGCAGCACAGGAAAAGAAGGCTATGTGTACTGAAAATCGTGAAAATAATGATGTAACTGTCTCGGGTGATTGAACATGGAAAACCGCGGCTTTTCTTCTCTGTATGGATTGGTGTCGCTTATCGGTTGGTATACTAGAAAAGTCGTTGATATTTCCGTAAAATCTAAATACTGCAAAGCTTGTGAATTTTGGAATAAAAAGTGACACTGAAGAGTATGCAGAATGGATAGAGACACATGCACAAGAATGTCAATCGAATCACAACGGGTCCTCCGGAAAAATGGAAGTGGATGCAGTAATTGAAATGTTTCAACGTTCAGAAGAGATACATTCTATGAAATACTCAAGCTACATTCGAGATGGAGATTAGAAGACTTTTAACGGTATTTTAGATGCACAGCCATATGAAAACTTTATAGTAAACAAAAGGGAATGCATACATCATGTCGAAAAACGAATGGGCACTCGTCTGCGTAATTTGATAAAAAATAGTAAGGGCCTCGGGGGAAAAGGCAAGTTAACTTAAGCTTATAGATGAGCTTTCAATTTACTATTGACTAGCCATTCGTCGTAATCATGATTCACTTGACAGAATAAAAGAAGAAATCTGGGCGACCCTGTACCATAAGCTCTTGACCGATGAAAATCCGCAGCATGAGAATTGCCCACCTCCATTGAACAAATATACGCATAAGCCTGCTCGTTCAAAAATGCATTGCAAAAATTTTTGTGATGGTAGAAAGCAACGATCCCCTCAAATCGTTTCCAAATCAAAAAAAAAGTGTACATACATTTTTTTTGTTGAAGTTTTGATTTTTAACCGTGCTTGTCGAGGCCTTACATTTACATGGGAAAATGCATTTGAAGAAGACATTTTTTGGTATTTTTCAAATAATTGTTCGGGGTTTGGGAAACTTAAGACTACTTAAGGACTTGTTGAGGACTTGACAAGGAAGAATTTGACCTACTATACATATGGATTTGACGCCCCCAACTCATCCCCATAGTGCCTTGAAAACTACCCTTAAATGACAAAATGTACATTCTTCAGATAATTGATCCTTCTAATCATTTCTTTTCAGTCTCCTTTTCTCATAGAAATTATTCCTATAAGTCTAGTGGAATGTTTATAAGCATTTGTCAGTTAATTTACATGTATTTAAAGAAATTCGGTTTGTTTAAACAATTTGTTTTTCTCGAAAATGAGTCTGAAACCTGTTTTTCTGAGTTCGAAATGGCGAAATTTTTATCTTACAGTGACATAATTCCTTAAAAAAATCTTCCTATTGTTTAAAAAATCAATTATTATTCATTTTCAACTTTTTATAATTATGCTAGAAAAGTCAGCTTTTTTGTGAAATTTTAATTAAATTCTTATAAATTTCATGTTCGAGATATCTAACAAACCTATTATCGATATTATCTAATAAACCCACATTTAATTAAACAAGATGGAATTATGCTTAAACAATTTTTGTATGCAATTCACTTAAAATTAACTTTTTAGATCGATCTCGCCAACTGTTATTCTCCAGTGACAGCATTTATATTTTGGGATGATTTTGCCTTAAGGTTGATTTGAATGAGGAGGATATCGATTGTTGCCACCGACTTCGAGGACGAGAGGGGGTGGTTCGACCTGTAATAGTAAAATTAGTGAGAAGATCAGAAAAGATTGCAGTGTATAGTGCTAAACGCAGACTCAAAGACTCAGGAATTAGCGTTCGTGAGGACCTGACGAGGGAGCGTGCCGCCGCGGTGAAGTCGCTAGTGACTCATTTTACAAACAAAAATCTGTGTACTAACAACGGCAATATTTTGTGTGAAAAATGGAACTCAATTGCATAGAATTTCGACAATGAAAGATTATCGACAATTTGAATTGTAGTCTCGTGGCACGGTCCTGTGTTCTACGATAAATACGAGTCTTTTTCGTTTGTGTTTCGGTGGTTTTGCCCATCGACTTGATGGGGATCCATGTATGTGAACACCTGTCGAACTTGATTTTGGATTTGTGAGTATGGTATGAATTGTATTGGCTTAATTTCTTCAATTTCTACGTGTAGTATGTATAATGGCATTTCTTAATGGTTTCTAATACCTGATGCAAATAAAAAAATAGTTTGTGCTTTTTTAACGTTCGCTCGCTGCTGCCTAAGGTTTTGGATGTCAAAAATGTATTGTACAAATATAACATCGATGTGCTCGGTATCACGGAGACTTGGCTGCGTGACTCGATTTTGGATGATGATGTGAATAGAGGGATATAGCGTAATTCGTAGAGATCATGTGACGAGAGGCGGTGGGGTTGCTATTTACATTCGCGAAGGTGTCCGGTATGTTGAGATTCCGTGGGGCGATGCAGTTTAGCAATTGTGGATTAATATTATATGGGGGAGTGATAGACTGATATTTGGTACTGTAAATAAGCAACCGTTAATGAACTATATGACCTTCTTAGAGGAGATAGAGAATTCACTTGCTTCACAGGTGTGTCTTACGGATCAAATAATTTGTGGCGGAGATATTAATATAAACTTACTGAATGTTGATGACATTGCGGTTCGTGCGTTCGATGGTTTGCTTGAGTCAGTGGGTGGCACCCAGTTGATCTCAGATCCTACTAGGGTTGCATTTGAGACATCGACTGTAATTGATGTAATTATATCACTAAAAACTGAACTAATTGGGGACTCTGGGGTGATCGACTGTTCTTTTTCGGATCATGACTTGGTGTATTGTGAGGCCTCGTTTAGTCGCGTGGTGAAGGAGCCTCGTTTAGTTTTGTTAGGGATTTTAAACGTATTAGCTGGAACCACTTTACGGACGATTTAAATTCAATCAATTTTGCGCAGATCTTTCGAATTGGTAGCATAGAGGATAAGGTGTTGTTTTTTAATCAGTCTGTACTTGCATTGTATGGCAAGCATGCACCGGTTAAGCGCGTTAGACTCACTAGACCACCTATGCCGTGGGTAACTGACAATATAAAACTTCTCATGTCTTTAAGAGATCAGGCCAAGACCAGGTTTAGGCGAACTCACAACAGCATACATTGGGACTATTACAAACAACTACTGAATTATACCACACTTTGCATAAGGAACGAAAAGCGAGCGTTGTTTCGACAGTTGGAGGGGGGAGGTAGTTGCGCGGATTTATGGAGGGGTTTGGATATCGTAGGGGTTAGACGGAAAAATGTATCTCAGATCCCATTAAATCTTAGAGACGCTGGTGGGTTCAATAATTTTTTTGTGGGAGCCGTTAACAATATGTCCATATCGCCGGACATGGGATTGTATTCTGATGAGCCGCGGGATAATGAGTTAGTATTTCAAACGGTAGTCGAGGCGGATGTTGTGTCAGCATTGAACAGCAGTAGTTTAGGCTTTACGGGCGCGGATGGGATAAATTTAAAAATTTAACATCTCTGTGGGTTGAGACTGCTGCCTTCTATTGTACATATTGTTCAGAATTGTTCAGTGTACCGGTCATGAGAACGAATTTCATGAGAAATTCGCCCATAGTTCGATTGTCTGTGTCTTGCAATAGCGCTCCTGGTGTCGACGTTTTCGGGCAGTCATTGGGCTCAATAAGGGGAGGTTTGCTTCGCTTGTGTTTCGCCTCCAACGTTTAAAAATTAAAAAAAAAATTAAGATTCACATTATTGTTGTTATTATTGTGAGTCACTGATTATTGATGTATTAGTAGTTACACTTGTTATTTTCTTATTGTATTCTTTTTCTAATGCACATGGATTCTTGTTTCTCTGCTGAGTGTTTGTTTTTATTTTTTTTCTTGAGAACATTGTATTGGTTTTTATATTTTATTATATTTGGGACCTAATTTTTATGGGAATTTCCCGTTATCGGTCCGAAACTTGTAAATAAAATAAAATAAAATAAAAACTAGTAAGAAAATTATCTTCAGCCGCGCTGAAGTTAAAATACCATCCACCGTAAAAAAAAAACAAGTGAACCAACCGATTTTGCCTCTTCACGAACTTCTCCTTACTTTTTAAAAGATAAGCTTGTATACTTAATTTCAGATCAATTGCTTCAAAATTACGGCAGTTATCGTGTACACAGACAGACGGACTTAGCTAAATCGATTCAGTTTTCCATTCTGATCAAATCCATGTTGTGTCAAACGCAATATACCCTCACCACATTAACTGAGGGGGTATATATCATTAACACTTGCATTGTGAAATCCATTGTACCGCGAGTATGGAAAACAGCAGTGGTGCTTCCCTTGGCAAAAGTTTCGAGACACACAAAATTCTGTAATTTTCGACCTATAAGCATTCTCCCGACCTTGTCCAAGGTATTTGAGAAAGTAATAAGAGCACAGCTCTCCCAACATCTGGAGCTGCACTCGGTGCTGACATCTTTTCAGTCGGGTTTCCGGTCTGGATATGGTTGTAGTACTGCCTTGCTGAAGGTAACCGATGATATTTTGAGAGCCACTGATCATGGGCAGGTGACATTGCTGGCATTGCTGGATCTTAGCAAGGCGTTTGATACGGTGAACCACGAACTATTGAGGAGAATGCTGGGACATGTGGGTTAGGCTACGGCGGCTGTAAATTTGATGTCTGATTACCTCGCAGATCGGACCGAGTCCGTAAAGCTTGGGGACGAATTGTCTGTTGGCCTTCCGGTAACGCGTGGTGTCCCACAGGGTTCCATACTCGGGCCATACTTGTTCCATACTTGTTCTCTATTTATATGTCAAAGTTGTTTGCCAGCGTGTCTCATTCGTCTGTTCATGTTTATGCGGATGATACGCAGCTCTATAATTCATTCCGTCCGTCTGATTGGCTGGTCTCTGGGGGGGAGATTCTCTGCGAATTTGGGTTTGATTTGTGAGGCTGCTGGACGGCATGGTTTGGTTGTTAACCCAGACAAGACAAAATTGTTGATTTTTGGAAGGGAAAACGTGTGTATAACGTTAAAGGAGTCCTTATCAATAACTGTTAACAATAACATAATTCTTTTTGTTGACAGTGCAAAGAATTTGGGCTTGGTAATGGATAATACTTTCAGGTATCGAGCACAAATTGCAAATTATTTGAGAATTTCATATGCCAATCTCAGAAGGCTCTATCCACATAGGCACTTTTTGTCTACACGTGTTAAAAACTGCTTTGTGAGTCATTTGTCCTCTGCACTGTTAATTGCTGTACGCCCGTGTACCATCCATGTTTGGATGCAGAGTGTGCTCGCAGGATCCAGAGAGTCCAGAACTCTTGTCTCAGGTTTATGTACGATATCAGGAATTTTGATCGGATCTCACATAAATTGACGGATACTGGTTGGCTGAACATGGAAAACAGACGTAGGTCCAGTGCGTTGTCCTATATCATAAAATAATTAAAACAGGAATTCCGGCCTACCTATATGAGAAGATTACGTTCAGGTTTTATGTACACGACTCTGGCACATAGATACTCATTATTTGAAAGATCGTTTACTTATCACTTGCACAAGTCTTATAATTCGTTGTCGGATCATTTCCGTAGATTTGGGTTCACTGAATTTAGGCGGGTCATGTTTAAGCGCTTGTTTGTGGAACAGACGGTCGGATTACTTGAGTAGCGGTAAAGCTGCTAATTGTTCTACTTTTTGTGTTGGGTATTATATGCACTATTACAGTATTACAGTATTTGTTTGTTTTGGTTCGACGGGTGCATCGAAGATTGGAAATTCTGGAATAAATTGTTTTTTTTAATATTATTTAGATTCATTTAAATTCATGTCTTTTAGTTTTATTGTGTTGTTAGGTTAGGCATGTATTTCCTTAGGGTGTATGTTTTATACACGGTTAGATTGAGCAGGAGGGAGTCATTTCCCTATCTGGACCTCGCCGTGAGATGATTAGGATGCATAGCTTGTA
The DNA here is from genome assembly GCA_963966075.1 of Aphodius sticticus. Taxonomy (NCBI): domain Eukaryota; kingdom Metazoa; phylum Arthropoda; class Insecta; order Coleoptera; family Scarabaeidae; genus Aphodius; species Aphodius sticticus. Next base: position 40,149,270 of record OZ014507.1, on the reverse strand, counting down.
GTGAATTTTCTTTGATTTTTTTTCTCATTTTATTTATCTATAACAGTATGTATGTGTATGTAGGACGTTGGAGGTCAAGGATAATCCTCGTGGCACCCAGGCCCCATTGGGCCCCTTGTGCCTCCCCTTGCGCTCACTCCAGCTATGTCAACCAGCCTAGGTTGTTAACGAAGGCTAGGACGCAGCTCAGAGGTGCGTTCCTGATTCCGTCCATGGTCGGGCATGGATCCCCCAGCAAGCGTTCCCTGTATTCGACCAGGTCTGGACATTCACATAAAATGTGTTTTACCGTCTCATCCTCTAGCTTACAAGCTCGGCATATAGACGTTTCAGCCAGATGCATCACATGATGATGCTTCCGTAAACCACAGTTGCCCGTAAGAATACCCGTAACTAAACGTAGCTTGCTTCTGGGCAGCTATGTAAGTTTCCTAGCAGTTGTGCTGGAGGGAAAGGGGAGCGCTTCCCTAGCTTGCTGACAGCCAGGTAAATTCGCCCACTGTCGAATGAATTTCTTGTGGGTGAGCTCCTTCAGTGATTGTAGCAGGTTATTAGTGGGTAGTAGGAAAGGCTCACTAGCTACCTCACACAAAACGAGCCGCAAAATATAATAATGCAATACAAAAATTATGCGACAATTCGAACAACTAAACCGAAGAAATATAACAATTCTTAAGTATTTAACATTCACTCGTACGTCAGACTTGCCAAGGTCATACAGTATGAATGAAGGCAAAAAATCAATACATGAGAAAGTCGAACAAATACAAAACAGCCAGCTTATGCAACCAATTATACGCGGTGGGTAAAACAGGGATCGCTAAAATAAACCGTCTTACAAATTTGAACAATTGAAAGCAAAAGCGGGAAGCACGAAAAAAGAAATAGAGGGAATGTTTGTTCACAAATCAGAAAAAGCAAAAAACAACAAGAACAAAATAAAATAAAAACACAAATATACAAAATGAGAACAAGCCAGGTGTTCAGCTAGTTACAAGCCTTGAAAATGGGTTCTCTGTCGAGGTTAACCTGTTCGTTCAGGAGTCCAACGGAATCGGAAGCCTTCCAAATTTCAACCGCCTCGAGAAGGGCAAGCTTATATCGTTTGTCCTGTGTGTGTAGTATACTAATGTTCGAGTGGTCAGTGCTGCGGTGTCCAGAATCCAAGAGATCTCTCGAATGCAGATCGATGTTCAGTCTTCCAGTGTTCGTTTATTCTGGTTCGGATGGCTCTTCCGGTTTCGCCAATGTAGAAAGCGTCGCAGTCGTCACACTTCTAGCGATATACTCCACTGGTCGACAGTCTATCACCGGCGGGATTTGACTTTTTTTAGTATGGATAGAAAAGTATTGTTTGATTTAAACCCACATCTAATTCCTCTTCTACCCAGTGGTCTGCTTACGTTGGACACATCATCGTGATAAAAAGTAAAACTTCTCCATAAGACACCAACGCCAACGATCGGATTGACATAAAGTGGCATAAGCTTTTCATCCCCTCTAATGAATTTATTGATAGTAGCCAAGTTGAAACCGTTTGCCAGACCAAGCGTCCCTATGGTAGGTATCCCGCTCCCGACGCCTTTCAGCCTCCTGTAGTGGGAGTCTAAGCATTCTTTGTGCTATGGCGCGACAAGCAGCATACTTATGGGAATGGTGGTGGCAAAAGTCAGAGGGGATGAGGGAGCTACACGTAGTAGGCTTCCTGTAAATGCTGAAGATGAACCTATCCAACTCCCTTCGGATGGTTATATCCAAGAAATTTATTGTCTTATCAACCTCCATCTCAACGGTAAAACTCAAATTGGGAAGTTTGTCGTTAATATCCTCCTTAAAGTTGTTGAGTTCAATCTCATCCGCCCCTGCAAAGACACAAAACATCATCAACATACCTGTACCATTCAAAGATGTTTTTCCTGTAAGGGTTTCTAACAGACATGATGTACTCCTCCTCAATGTGGTTTAAAAATATATTAAGGGCCCCTGAAATAGAGGATCCCATGGGTAGACCACTTCCGATTTTGTAGGTGTTACCGTTGAAAGTACAAAAATTATTCCCGATGATGTGGTCAATAATGTCATAGGCGTCCTGGCTTTCGGCGTCACTTAGGCTAGATGAAGTAAGTTTGTCCTTGACAATTTGAAGGGTATAGGGGATCGGAGTGTTACTGTAGAGGTTCTCAACGTCAAAGGAGAGTAAGAGGAGACCAGAAGCATCCATCCAAGCAAGCCTGTCAGCGAGCTCCTTACTGGTTTTGATCGTGTACCTCAATGGGAAGTCGTCACTTGACACAACAGATGTAAGGATCTTTGAGAGTCTGTGAGTCGGAGTATTAAAGAAAGTCACAATAGGTCTCATGGGTTGACCAGTCTTATGAAGTTTTAAGACCGTACATACTAGGCAGTCGTATGTTCATATCTATGGTGGGCTGATTAGAAGTATTTGAGGATTTAATGGTGTTCTCTTTAGTCTTGATCACAGCTTTTGTGGAGGTGATAAGTCGCTGTAGAGGACTTCTTGGAAGCTGTAGGAAACCATTGTCGGAGAGGATAGTTCCTATTTTTTCGTTGTAGCCAGCATTGTAGATTACAGCCAAGCCAGCATTCTTATCTGCTCTGATTACACTCGCACTGTTGTTTCTAAGTTTCTCCCTAATAGATTCTATGGTCCTCGATTCCTCCACAGCTGTCCAGCCTACGGACTCTCCACCTCTTCTACTTATTCGGCGTAGATGTTCTGCACAATCCTTGCGAATATCTTCCTCCTCACTGTGGCCCTTGATAGCAAGTTCCAACTCAATGGCAGTGAAGTAGAAATTCTTTTTCATTGTGTTTGGAGCATACTTATGTCCCTTCCTAAGGAGCCTCAATTCAGTGTCGCTGAAGGCGATGGTCGTTAGATTGGTGACGTTGTCAGCAAAATTATGTTCGGGTGCCGCAGTCAATGTATTGTATGTAGACGTGTGTGGTGTTCCCTGCGTTTTCAGCACGAAGGGAGATCAATTTATTGCTCTTTATTAAGGCGCTCTCTCTTGTTTTGTAATAGGAATCCTCCAATGCAAATTCAACAATCTCATGACAAAAAATGTGATGGTGCAACACACAGATATCTTGGTAAGAATTGTATCTGGCTAACGCCTGACTTCTCCCGTTACATGTGCTATTCCGCTGAACTTTTTGGGATTTTTTAAGACCCTGACTGTGCGTTATTTGTCCCCTGCAATTTTATTTATGTTGACTTTTGTTATTTTATATTTTAGCGTTACCCTTGATGATGCCCGTTATGGGCGAAACCTTCGATAACATAATTATATTACCAATTTGAACAGAGAACTCTCGTTTCATTTCTACGAATACGTTTACCTGTTTTGCGTCTACATCCCTATACTATGGAGGCTAGTTCGACCACGCGCACCTAACTTAAATTAACCACTAAGATCGAACGCACAAAACAGAGCATTGACGTCATTATTGCCTGTCTTTCAGAACATTTGACTCCGACATTTATAAAATTCATGATCGGCAACAGACTTATACAGCTACAGCTTGAGAGACTCAGAAGAACCATGCTTAAGAATAAGTTACATAAGCAATATGCTATTCTAGATCGAACATCGTTAGCCAGATAAAATGCTTACCAAGATATCTGTGCGTTGCACCATCACATTTTTTGTCACGAGATTGTTGAATTTGCATTGGAGGATTCCTATTACAAAACAAGAGACATACTCTCAAAGATCTTTACATCAGTTGTGTCAAGTGACGGTTTCCCATTGAGGTACACGATCAAAAGCAGTAAGGAGCTCGCTGACAGGCTTGCTCGGGTGGATGCTTCTGGTCTCCTCTTACTCTCCTTTGACGTTGTGAACCTCTACAGTAACACTCCGATCCCCTGCACACTTCAAATTGTCAAGGACAAACTTACTTCATCCAGCCTAAGTGATGCCGAAAGCCAGGACGCCTATGACATGATTGACCACATCATCGGGAATAATTTTTGTACTTTCAACGGTAACACCTACAAAATCGAAAGTGGTCTGTCTACCTATGGGATCCCCTATTTCAGGGGCCTTCGCTAACATATTTTTAAACCACATTGAGGAGGAGTACATCATATCTGCCAGAAACCCTTACAGAAAAAATATTTTTGAATGGTAAAGGTATGTTGATGATGTTTTGTGTTTTTGGAGGGGGGATGAGATTGAACTCAACAACTGTAAGGACATACTTCCCAATATGAGTTTTACCGTTGAGATGGAGGTGGACAAGACAATAAATTTCTTGGATATAACCATCCGAAGCGAGTTGGCTAGGTTCATCTTCGGCATTTACAGGAAGCCTACTACGTGTAGCTCCCTCATCCCCTCTGACTCTTGCCACCACCATTTCCACAAGTATGCTGATTTTCGTGCCATGGCACAAAGAATGCTTAGACTGCCACTACAGGAGGCTGAAAGACGTCGGGAGCGGGATACCATAGGGACGCTTGGTCTGGCAAACGGTTTCAACTTGGCTACTATCAATAAATTCATTAGAGGGGAGGAAAAGAAGCTTATGCCACTTTATGTCAATCCGATCGTTAGCGTTGGTGTCTTATGGACAAGTTTTACTTTTTGTCACGATGATGTGTCCAACGTAAGCAGACTACTGGGTAGAAGTGTCTTTTAATCAAACAATACTCTTCTATCCATACTAAAAAAGTCAAATCCTGCCGGGATTGGTCTGTGAACGACGGACAGCAGAGATGTAGGGTTGAATCGAATATAGGTAGCGTAAGAGTTAAGTGTACATATAGCAAAAATAAAGGGGCTTGTGAGAAGGGCTTCGAAGCGACTATATTATCCCCCCGACTATATCCAAGTGATTGCGAGGTGTTAGAGCAGTTACTATAAGGTAAGTGAACTTTTATTAATATTATCGAAATATATCATTTGGTATCCGGCGCCTCCACCAATTGTCAAGTTAATCTCGTGCTTTTCTAGTTTAGGGGCTACTCGCTGGGCTACTAATCCACCAATCTAGTGCTGAGGTACTAGATTAGCACAACTGTCTATACAGAAAATTACTTTAAACACATCATCTTCAGTAACTGTATGAAATTTGAGTAAGCTTTCGCTGAGCACTGGTTTAGATTTAGAGTCATCAATGACTTCACCCATTCTCGAAGAAATAGCGGGAGCCTGCGCAAAATGAGAGTTTATTAGCTTTGGGTTCAACAGGTGTTCAGGCAAGCTTAACAACTGGTTTGTTTTCAGAAAGTTTTCTATTTCCCCTTACCTTTGGGATGCTAGTTTCGAGCCGTTACTTATTGAAGTAAATGCTCCAAAATGATGTTTCTGCATCACTTTTTGTGCAAGCATTTGTTGTAATTCTGTTTCTCATTGCAATTTTCAAACACTTTTTTTGTAAAGTTTGTGTGTATTAATCTTGAACATCATCATTTCGAGCATTTACATTAATAAGAAATTGCTCGCAACAAGCATCCCGAAGGTGAGAGGCGAAGCTGTGGCACTGGCTGACTGTATTACTACAAAAATAATCAAGCATTAAAACTTTTTTCTTTACCCCACATATTTCAGCAAACTCGTCTCAAACTTTATACCAATAGAATCAAAGTTGGTAATCCGCAAACAGAGCAACAAAAAAAAATCCAAGGAAAGTGAAGCTAATCTTAAAATAAACAAGTTTGTCGCCAATCTTTAGCATTTATATTTTGCTAACTAATGCTGGTAACAGTTCCATATTAGGTTTTTAGCAATATTTAAGGTGAATAGAAGACATTATTTTAGTACAGTATGTAGATTACTTATGTTAAATTAAGCAAATCTGTTCAATAATGCATAATTCATTCCTCTTGATAAGATGCGTTTCAGTACAATATTCGCTCATAAGTCCCGATTGTTGAATTTTAGAATAACTTGGCGAAGATGGGAGAGTTTAATATCCGAAACTCAGATACGAGAATGGGGAAACCGATGTGGTAATATGGTGATGCAAATCTTCATGCTTCGGTCACGATTACTACACGACATCTGGTGAACCAGACGGTGAGATCACTTTTTTAGGATAACTTTATTAACTAAAACCTTTAACATTCTCTTTGTAACTATTGTTCAATAAAACTTTGTAACTTGTTGCGATTACTGTGTTAACAGCAAGGATTTACAATATCTTTAATTTATTATTCAATAATTAATTATGCAATAGGTATCTTTAGCGTGAGTTATTGTCATTAATAGCACATCTTAGTGGAACGGCGCGCAATTTTCTTGTATTATAGTCGTATAGTCGTAGGTGATATTAGGGCAACACCATTCCAATACCATTATTGGATGCAAAATTTTGTGCGCTGTCGGAATTTGTAACTTGTTTATCTATGTGGTTGTTGCAAAGAGTTATATGCAATTCTTTATTGAGATGACAAGTGCTCTTATAAGGTGACACGTACCGAAATAAATCAAATTTCCGAAAACACCGTTTAATGAATTTTTGGGGCAAAACTCTGGCGTATAGTACTTGAACACCCCTATCATTGGATGTATTCCATAACAAAATTATTGTTATTATTTCATAACAAAATTTAAAAAAGTTATGGCGATCTTTTATGGCTAACTTCTCCGCGGTAATACTATCAGGGTTGTTTCTGTGACTACACATATAAGCAGCATAATATGGATAGACACAGAATAGAGAACATTCAAAATGTACCTACTTCATTTGCAGTATTAGATTGTTACTGAATAATTAAATACCAAAGGGAATTGGTATTATAAATAGAGTTTGAATCTCAAACTAAATCCAAAGAGCTCGGAAAGTCATTAGCTGGTCCTAGATTGGTTATATGTATGTCTCAACGGTGGTGTAGGAAGTATGCAGTATGTATGCGACTTGTATTGCTATTAAAGTTGGCACACAACTATCATATTGGGATCTGGGGGCTGCATCAATTTCCAATGTACGATTACTGCTTTACAATAAGTGAGGTACGATATTCCGTATCTATGTCGGACGTACCTGTAACTTCAAGCTATGCAGCTGGCTTCTGATTGAATTAAGTTGTTCTTGTTAAGTAACTAGACAGGATAACAGGTCTGAAATATACACTTCAAATACATATGTGATAAATTACAGCAAAATAAAACAAATGAATATGCGATAAAGGAAAATTTGCAGTTATTTTATTGTACGAACGCGGCAAGCTTTCCCAACTTCCTAACAAGAAGACTGCGAGTGAAGTCTTATTCTCACATTCTTGGTACGTCATACTAGGCTGAGGCGCTTAGAACACAGCAGAGAAAATTGATGGAAAAACATCCAGGCATTTGACAACTAGTAGGTACATTCAAATTAGACGAAAAATGGGCTATGAAGGGAAATAAATCCAATACGGTTACCCTTTTCGGATCCGACGGGTAAAGTGTTGAGTTTCAGTATACTACGGGGTCCGCAAATTGTATCAGAGCCTGACACCCTAAAAATCACACCTAACGTGCACGTTTGCGTTTTTTTCGCAGTTTACCGCAAAACGGTCACGATTTTGCATTTCTGCACTAAAAAAGGTATATTCCACTTCCTCTTAAATACAAACCCCTATATTGGGGTGCTTGCAGTTTAAGAAAGAACCAGACTATACATATATAATAATTTTTTTTTGTTATTTCAGTAATACTAACCCCATTAAGTGCCAGCAGCCCAAATTTCCAGGCTCGATCATACAAGCGTATTCTAGTATCAACATTCCCTTTCGTTAATAATTCTATATTAACAATTAATTCCGTAAATAATTATAGTCTTGTATTAAATATTCAACAACAACATCTGTCCAACTCTTTTCGAGAACTCATAAAGTTATTCAAGCGGTACTGGTCTTATGTTAGCAAAAAAAGTGCCCCTAAGTTAAGGCGCTCGTAGGTTGAGAACCGCTGTATAGTGTAAGCAAATTAGTTCGAAAAACAAGGAATAGAAGAAAGAATTTATAAAGTTTTGAAATTTTGGTTATGAACTCTCAGTAGGAACCCAAATACAGATCCTAAGAGTTCCCACCTCTCCGGCGGGGGCTTCATCCCCTTTTGCTCAAATAACTACCCCCAATCGTGACTTCGCGGTCTTTTTCGGCGTTTTGCTCATAAACCGCAATTTTTACGAAAAAATGTTACAGGACTTTTCATATTCTCCATTAAATTCTCTATAAAAATGTCTCTTACTTTTTTTTTGCGTATCTCCCACCCAACGATCGGAAATGACCTTGGAATATAGGCACATTTTTCAGCGCGAACTGAAAAATGAGCCCAGCGCCGTTTTTTGCGGCGATTATCTCTAAAAATGTTAGAAGTAGTGCAAATTTTACTCCTAGGTAAGTAACAAATCTGGTCGACATTGTCAATCTCATTCTCGGTATAGAAAGACACGGAACCGATCCGAGCCTACTATCGGTTGCAAAAGTATTGATCCCAGTGTTTGGAGGTTCGTAACTCTGCAACGACTGAACAAAAAAAATCGAAATAAAGTGTGGTATAGTCCTGAATCATTTCTACATAACATGATTGACTATCAAAATTTTCTGCCCCTAGGTTTGGGCAGAAGCGCGAGAGAATACTCGGAACGCTCGGAAATGACCTTGGAATATAGGCATATTTTACAGCGCGAAGTGAAAAATGAGCCCAGCGCCGTTTTTTGCGGCGATTATCTCTAAAAATGTTAGTCTAAGCAAAAATGTTAGTCTAGGATTTAGTCTAGACTAACATTTTTAAAGATTATCACCGTAAAAAGCGGCGCTGGGCTCATTTTTCTCTTCGCGCTGAAAACTATGGCTATATTCCAAGGTCATTTACGAGCGTTCGGTGGGAGATACGCAAAAAATAGTAAGGGACATTTTTATAGAGAATTTAATGGAGAATATAAAAAGTCCTCTAACATTTTTTCGTAAAAATTGCGGTTTACGAGCATAACGCCGAGAAAGACCGCGAGGTCACGATTAGGGGTAGTTTTTTTAGCAAAAGGGGATGAGGCTCCCACCGGAGAGCTGGGAACTCTTCGGATCTGTATTTGGGTTCGTACTGAGAGTTCATAACCAAAATTTCAAAACTTTATAAATTTTTTCTTCTAAAAAAGCTAATTTTCCTATACTATATATTCCAAGGTCATTTCCGAGCGTTGGGTGGGAGATACGCAAAAAACAGTAAGGGACATTTTTATAGAGAATTTAATGGAGAATATAAAAAGTCCTCTAACATTTTTTCGTAAAAATTGCGGTTTACAAGCAAAACGCCGAAAAAGACCGCGAGGTCACGATTAGGGGTAGTTTTTTTAGCAAAAGGGGATGAAGCTCCCACCGGAAAGGTGGGAACTTTTCGGATCTGTATTTGGGTTCGTACTGAGAGTTCATAACCAAAATTTCAAAACTTTATAAATTTTTTCTTCTAAAAAAGCTAATTTTCCTACACTAGTATACAAGAAAAAGTGGTAAAGACCTTTTTTGAGCAGAATTGGAGCTAAAATTACGAAACGGTGACCACGGTAACAAAACATTTTGCGTCTCAAATGCTCGTTTTTCAAATGTTTTTCAAACGAACAAACAAATCACTCGGTTACAAATAAACAATACAAATAAACTCTGCCAGAAGCTGGCCCTTTCAGAGAGATTCTCAAATTGAAAACATACTAACTCGAGGAGTTATACCCGGTGACCCACACCCTAGGTACCTACGCCGTTAATTTTTCTTTTATTTGTCACGCTGGACGAATAAAATTTTGAGAAATGGTAATAAGCGAAAAATACATTTATTGGGATACTCTTGACGTATGAATTCCGGCTTTACCGGAACTTATGTCGTCATTTCATTTTTATCATCAAATTATTTCTGTCATGTTTTCAATCAGGATGACATTTTGAATACAAAAATATATCGATCGTCAATTTTCATCCCCAAGGCACCAAAGAAATACTTTTTTGTGCATTAATTTAGGTGGATCTGAATTGGTGAAAATTGTCGAACGTGTCAAATAAGCACTAACTAAATCGATATTGGTCGATATTGTGACATTTTGCGTGATTTAATTGGTTTGTGGCCAATGCGTCATTTTTCACGTGTACTTCTTTTGTACACCCTGATTATTCGATAGAAAACGTTTTTCCGATTACAATGACACCACATACTTGATATTTTGGTGACAATCGTATCGTGGAATTGTCGTTTAAAGCAGGAAAATAGAAAAAAATATTGGATTAATGATCAAAATCAGCATAGTGCACTAAGTATGAATGCTAACATCCGAATTTGACGCATCTCTGTATACTTATTGTTTGAGGATATCCTCGCAGTATCCTATATTTTCGATTAAATAATATAAATTATTGTTCGTTATTAATTTTGTTGGTTATATTGTAGCTGCGGCCCTGTATTATTGTAGCTGCGGCCCTTGACCCCTTTTGCTGGGATGTCATGAGCGCGCAGAATGGTCATGGGCGAAATGGGTAGCATATCCACCACGCCTCGCATACCAGCCTCTTATCCAGAACAGTGTGACTGAACAGGGCTAGCTAGTAGCCAATGCCCTGCTGTAAACAGAGGGCGGGCGGGGGCTCACGTGGGAGTACATGCCCTCCCACACATGCCCGAGGCCTGCCTCTGTTTGTGAGACACGTTATCACGTGACATTATCCAATACTAAGTTATCGAAACTAGAGGTTTAGACTGGTTACGGGACCACCGGCTTAACGTGCCTACCCTGCGATTCGAACCCAGGACGTGTGGAGTGCAAGGCAAACGCCTTACCACTCGGCCACTCCGTCGAGTTGTTGGTTATTGTTGATTCAATTCTTATTTATTTTGTTGTGCTCCATGGTGCAAAGTTGATGTAGATAATGGAAATAAAAGACCCCTATGCAGGATTTAATTTATTTATATACCTACATGAGGTCATTATCAGCTGTATACTCAATTATGCAAATTTAAGAAGCAGCACATGTCATTTTAAAAATGCTTTTGCTAAATACAATAATATTTTGCATCAAGACGGTGAAGCGCAATACAGAGAACTGTCAAATTTGGATTTTAGCATTTCAAATCAAATCAAATCATTTTGTGTTAAGGTACATACAAATACTTACACGAGTCAAGAAAATATAACGAACAAAATTACAAAATAACTAAATATAACTCTCGAAGTTACAACAGAAAAATTCTTCCAAAGTGAACTGTGCTTCTGCCACTAGCATGCTTTTAACGGCTTGTTTGAATTTAGAGAGGGGATATTTCCTAATCGTAAGTGCTATGTGATTGTAAAATTTACCGCCGTAGTAATTAACACTATTTCGGGTTCTTGTTAATCTACAAAAAGGTTGGTAAATGTTGTCGTTTTGTCGTGTATCGTGAAGATGCATTGCGCTAACGTTTTCGTAGTGTTCGATGTGTGTTTTGATATAAATTAAAGTTTTGTAGATGTACAATCCGGAAAAAGTCAAAATTCGTAACGTTTTGAAGACCGGTCTCGAATCATGCCTGTAGGTTTTGCCGCAAAGCACTCTCACCATTCTACGCTGGATACCAAAAATTCTCTTTGACGAAGCTGCGTGACCCCAGATGAGAATGCCATAAGCCACAACAGACTCAAACAAGCCATAGTAAGCACCAAGTAAAACTTGTTGGGAGACGGTTTGTAATAAATTTCTAAAAAGAAAAATTAATGAAGACAATGTTTTTGCGATTTCATCGCAATGATGCACCCATGTCAAAGCCGGATCCAAAACAAGTCCTAATAATTTAACCTTATCGGCATCTCCGCGTGGTACTGTTTTTTCGTGTTGTAAATATCATATGTGGTGTTTTTTTTTATTTAAGCTAAGCTTGTTTGCGCTAAACCATATTTGTAGATCTTTTTGAATGGCTGTTGATTTATGCATAACGGCATCAAGGGTGTCTCCCGAATTTATTGCTGTGGTGTCGTCAGCGAAAAGTATTAATTCTCCGTCGGTGATGTGATTGCTTATATCATTAATAAATATTAGGAAGAACAAAGGCCCCATTACCGATCCCTGGAAAAAACCTGATTCAATCGGTAGCACACTGGACTTTTTCCTGTTTATTTCTACTATTTGACATCTCTGGCTAAGGTATGATTTTATGAAGATTAAAGAATTTTGACTAAACTTGTATATTTTCAATTTATCAAGCAGTAAATCGTGCGGAACGCAATCGAATGCCTTGGTCAGCGCGAAGAGAACAGCGCTAGTGTAAAGGCTCTCGTCTATTGATTTATTTATATTTGACAGAAGTTTTATCAATGCGGAAGTTGTTGATTTGCCTGGTCGAAACCCAAATTGACTTTCATAAAAAGGTTTATTTTCCTCAAAATGTTTTTGAATTTCTTGCTTCATGACAACTTCAAGCACTTTTCCTAATATTGGTATTATTGAAATCGGGCGATAGTTCGACATGTCTTCCGTATCACCTTTTTTAAATATCGGTATTACTCGAGATATTTTAAAGGCCTTTGGGAAAATGGAATTCCGAAGAGCATGATTCAACAATTTTGTTAACGGTATGATTATGATGTCCTTTGCGTACTTTATCATGGTGCTGGTCAACCCATAGTAATCAGAAGTGTTCGTTTTTAATTTATTTATAATGTTTCTCATTTCAATAAATGTTATCTCCCGAAAGGAGAAGATTTCGGCGTCTATTGGCAACTCAGGCATATAAGCAGTTGGGTTAAAGGTGTTGTTTCCCTGCTATAAACGACATTTCACGCTATGATTTTCAGAAAACTATCAACTATTTAGTGTAATCGAAAAAATGTTATCTATCGAATAATCTGGGTGGACGCATAAAGTACACGGAAAAAAAATGACTTATTGGCCAAAAACAATGAAATCGCGCTAGAAGGCACCAGTAATACAATATCGGCCAAACTCGATTTATAGGGCGGTATTATCAACTTAGGGTTACTACTGGTATTTAACTATCTTTGAGTAAAGGTAACACCCAGTTAGATATATTTTGCTATTATCAATGCTCACTAAACTCGTAGGCAAATATCGGTTTGGGCGCGGTTGGCAATGGATAATGCAGTGTAGCCAATAACAGAAAACTACTTTTCTGATGGTCATTCGGAAATGTCTCGTTTGCAATTTAGTATAAAACATCAAATGTCGCTAAAGATGGAAGGAAAAACTTAGAAGGGTGAATATTTGACAACGACGAAGCGAATCAATTAGATACGACTACGACTAGCACATAGCCAAGAAAAGTATAGGGAAAGAAAAGGTGGTGCGTTATCAAGTTGATATAATAATAGTGATTTTAAGGTATGTGAACAGATATTTGAAACTTGAAAATTATGATATTATTGGAATTGAAGGTGACTAGGTGTCTTTGATAGATTTTCTGTGCTCAATACGAATCTGGTATAAAAAATCGCCAAGTAATTGTTTGTTTTGTTTCTGAAAGCGCATACACTAGCACCAAGAAACTCCGTACGTGTTTAAGCTCAGTTAAAGCTTTTCTGTGAGACTTTTTCAAGGATTTTATGAAATCCAAATTTTATGAAATCATCTGTTAAACATTTTATACTTTCTCAACAAATATCAGTCTTAAAATTTGCCCAAAAAATCTTGCACATCACGTATGTAATGTCTATACGTATATTATCTACTCTACATATTAGGCGCATGTGCTCCATGTATTAGGAATATTATCTAAGCTAATTTGCTGCATACAAACTGGAGCATAAATTCGCACTATGCTTATGCTAATGAGTACATACTCGGAGCATAAAATCAGTTTTGTTCATATCATCATATATTAGAAAATAAAATGACAGACAGTGTCAGTTTGGCTATCTAGAAATGTCATGATTGTTATGTCGTATCTTTAGGAGGTATATTTCAATGGGAGGTTTGTCGCCATCAAGTCGCCATGTATATCTAATTCACGGAACAATTACTGAACATTTACTGAACAATTACTACTTCCATTTTAGCCATTTTTAGCGATTTCTATTATTCGATATCAATTCGATCGGTGACTGACAGATGACGCGGTAGCCAAAGATTAAGTCGAAATTTGAATTTTATGACAAAACAAATTTACTGTACCTATTGACAATATTGATAATTTCTATTAGCGGAAAATATGTAGATTTGTTCGAAAATGTCGCCAAAAGTGCTCTGTGCGTTCTTGTAGAAAGCCTCATGCAATTCTGCATCGCTTTCCGGATCCGAAGAAGTAAATGTCACTATTTAATGTATGGACTGCAGCCGTGGGAAATCAAGAACTTTTGGGACTAAAACCTGATTTTATTTCAAAATCTAGGTTTGTCTGCAGATACCGCTATGCCCCGCAATATGACAATTGAGTCGGACGAACTTCTGGGTATGAGAAGTGATACCATCCCGGCAGATTACAGTTGGGAGACAACGTTCACTATCCTACTTCCAAGTAAAGACGACTGAGAAAGGTGGCAAGGCTCCCTGCTTAAGGCCAATTCATCCTGATTTACCGATGGCTCTTCCACCAACCTAGGCATGGGTCTGGGAGTCTAGGAACGCAAACCAAGAACAGAGATAAAATGCAATCTCGGCAAATTTGCTACTGTACAGAGTCGTCACCCTCAGATGGATACCTAGCCACGCTTGCATTAAGCCCAACTCTTGGAATATCTAGAAACGTGGCTAAACTCTCGATCAAGAAATGGATGGCTACGAAATCACTGGATTTCATGGGTTGGATGCCCAGGGATGAGACATTTCTGGGCAGTGACTACCGCACCATCCAAAATCAAAACTGAATCCACGCTGAATCTAAGCAGATTGGACATTAAAACTCCGATTGCTCTGTTTACGGGATATTGTCGATTTCGGCATCATCTTCATACGATAGGACTGACCGACACCATTGAGTGTCACCTATGCCTGGAAGATGATGAAACAAAGGAGCATTTTGTCTGCCCCTGCCCAGCCGCGGATGGCATTAAAGTCAATATTTTCGGCACGGCTAAAGTCGAATTGACATACTTGCAGAACCAACCACCCGACAGGATATTCAGGCTCATTAAGGAAATGGACCTGGATGGCGAAGTATAGATAGGTAGCACGCAGAGATGTTAAATACCGCGGTAATTTCATCGAGATGAAAATATATATATATAATATATAATCTGGAGGTAGCATGCAATAGTCCCCACCACTGCTAAAACGGGTCAAAAGTTGTTTAGTTCTCATAGGGCCATACAGAGGGCGACGCGCGGCAAAAATCAAAGACTCGTAATGTTTTAAGTAACTAGCAATTTTTAGAAGCATTGCAATTCTGCTTTTTAAACGAAATTGAAAGGATTAGTTGATGTTATAACATTATTTTCTTTAAGGTTAGCAGGGTTTGTTATTAAAAATAATAAAATGAAACAGCATTTTTTATACAGTGGTTTATTGATTATTAAAAAGCACAAGTTTTGTATATTTTTGTCTTATACTTGCATTATATTTTCTAACATGAATATTGTGAGTTTTGGCAGTCTGCACGTCAAATATATTCCCGCTACTTCCATTATTAATAATACAATGTGATTATTACCAAGCTCATAGTTTATAATGTGGCTTTTAAGTGAATTAAATGAATGTGTGTATACTGCACAAAAACAGAGTACTAAATTTTCAAGTATATTGCTCAAGTTTGGTGGAGCATTGTTTGTAACAATCAGTAACCGCCGACAAACTCGCTCACATTCTTTGCATATTAATATAACATCCTTTGAGGGTGTATTAATGTATTAATTTACCTTTATTTTTGAATGAAATTAAAGATGATTTATTTGATTTAAATGAACCGTTTCATGTACCTACATACTAAAAACAAAAAAATTCTTACTTGTGAAATGATAAATCTTTATTAAATTTAGAACTGCTGCCGCAATTCTTTATACAGCATCGGTTCACCATTTTTGCTACCCAAAAAATAAGTACTTATCACCTTTGTCACAAAACCAAAACAAAATTGGTATGTACGAATACTTTTAGGCACGTTTTAGGTTAGAATCACGTTAGAATCATAGGTTTGTTTATATACCTGAAGTTAGATATTTAGTGATTTTGATGTCACTAAAACATCTAACTTCAAGAGCCTATGAAGCTCAGAGAATTTTTGACCCTCCCCCACTCCTACCGCTTGCTACCTCCATATATATATATATATATATATATATATATATATATTTTCATCTCGATGGGTATGTTAATCTTATGAGGTAATATATCGGTAAATTACGCTGTTATATTACCCATAAGAGTATCATTGGCTCTGTAAATTAACGTGGTTATTTAATATCTCTGGTTGTAGGTGAGCCACAGTAGAGCCCTGCGGTCGCAGTGGGTGGGCTGGTTGAGCGACCAACTCACATATTCTAATCTAAATAGAATATAAGAAATAAAAAGTATTCAGTCCATTTAATAATTTATTTTGTAGGGATAATTCTCCAACGCAACTCCTACTGCTGGTGGAGTACACTATTACTGTACTCAAACTGTTGTTAATACTGCTCACAACTGAATTCAACACTTTTTTTAAGTTTGTTTTGATCGGACATTTGTAAGAAACGTACCATTTTATGTTTCTTTTGCACTTAAAGTATAGAAATATCATAATGGAGGTAATGTAATATCAATGCTATAAATGTGGTCACCGTCTTTATAAAATGAAATACTTTAGTATTAGACCGCATTTACTAAACCAGGTAATTCCTTTGGTTTTTGTCGATGGGCAGTTTGTGTTGACATACAACTCAGTTAAGCGTTGGGTAACAATTTTTTGTTGTACTCTAAGATCTGTTAAATGTATACAATTGTAAATTTGTTTAATTATACTATTTTAATATACTGCTAATAATAAAAGTTTTTGATTAAATGTATATTTTTATTATTGTGTTTGGTGCATATATTTGTTAGCATATATGTTAGTACAGCTCTGAGAATATAGTACTTATACCTCTGCGAGCTCTACTAATAGTTATTCTACTTATAAATTTATTTTTAGTAATTAATGAGAGACAATATGAAATATTGTGACATTCTTAATATGTGGTTACCCCTTTGTGAGTAATCACATTAACGTCTTGGCATCTTCTTATGGGGCTGTAGCGGAGATGGTAGCTTCCCCGAAGGGATAAAGAGTCTTCACGACGGTTTAACAATCGATTTATTTGTAGTACTACATAGATCTGGTTCTTAATAACTAGTTCTTAATAACTAACTACAATACAAAATGGTTTCATCTTTTATAGTGGCTCTCCAAGGTACCGGGCGCTAGCCGACCTTCCTGGTGCCGGCTTATGTTTGTTGTTTTATCGTTGCACATTCCTAGAACAAGGTTCCCAAAACACAAACTAACCTCGCGACTGATTATGTTTTATGCTCGGAATGACCCTATGAGACAATATTAAATTCAAATTTCCCGCTGAATTAATTTTAGTTGGCGGAACGACCAATGGTGGCGCTGTTGTGCGTGGCGAAAAATGTAACATAGATCATAGCGTCTATGTGTCCCATTGCGCGCATTACTGCTACCTCGCAGTTACAGTTTTATTTAAAAAAAAAGTAAAGATTAGAACAACAATAATTTAAGTGGTCGCTATGAGTGGTACTGATAGTTAAGACTTAACCCAAATTAATCTCATAGTTAACAATTTAACCTTGTATTGATAATACCGCCCTTAGTAAATGTTTATTTGACAATTTTTGAATATTTTCACGAATTCATAGTTACCAAGCTTAATAAACAAAAAAGTTATTTTTGGTTTCCAAGGTGATAAAAGTTGACGATCGATATGTTTTTGTGTTCCGATTGTCATCCTGGTTGAAAATATCACACAAATAATATAGGGTGCCATTTAAAATTTCAATGACCACGTCATTTCCGGAAAAACCTGAAATCATACAACCTCAATAGTATCCCAACAAATGTCTTTAGCTTTTCGTTCTACGTCATAAATATAAAAATAAACGGGGGTACCTATGGCGTGGATAGCCCACCTGTACATCTGCCTGTCCATGTACTTGTGCGTCTACTCTGTGTGTGTTTCATGCCATTCTTTATTAGTTGTAATGAAAAAATAAGCAATAAATACAACAATAATAAAATTAACAAAAATATTAAATGAAAATAAGGTAAAAATAAAAAATAGTTATTTATGTACCAAGGGCATTAAACGGTTGTGCCACGAGGGTGACCGCGAGGGCCTATCGGCCCTCGCGCTTTTTTAGTCGCCCGAGGGTATAAACATCAAGTAGCGCCCGTGGTACATCGAAAATTGTATGTCCTACAATGGTTTTATTCCTCCGCTTGAATGATATTAATAAATATTTTGACGTAATCAAGTGACATGCGTATCTGCGGAGTTGAATTACAAACAATTCGGAGTTGAGTGACAATGCAGACAATTAATTGTCAAACAGCCTTAATAGCCAATAATTGACATTGACGATTAAAAATTTACCATTTGATGTTAAATATTTGATGTATCTGACATAAACCATTGCTACACTTAATGCCCGCGCGGGCGTTATGAATCCTTAATGCTTAAGCTGTATTTGCCCCGGTATCAACAACTAAACCATGAGTCGTATTTTTGTTATAATGTTGCATCAAAATAATAATAAATGCCCCCATTGCTTATGTATAGTGTATAGTCATTAAACGGGCCTGACGGGTGTGATACGTTACTGCGGAATAACCCACAACTAGGAGTTTGGCATTTTTGAAAAATTACAATAAAAATTTGTTTCTTCTGTGTACCTCAATCCGTGGAGATATACTGTATATTTATTTGTAAGGAACACATCCAGCTTTTTAAAATTGCTCTGGTAGTTTGTCATTTTTATTTTACTGTGCAAACGCCTTTTCAATCGAAATAATTACTATTCTATTTTTCCTAGTCCATTTACATCATTTTTAAATTTGGAAAAGTTTCTATTGCTCTTAGCCCAGGCGCCCCTTGTTGTTTTCGCTATGGCGAGTTTTTATCCGCCGTTGTGAAACACATGGTTTATGAAGAATATACCCATATACGTCTTGCAAATCTTTATCCGCGGCGATAAAAAAATCCTTACTTAGCAATATGTGACAGGCATAGCGTTTTAGAAATATTTGTTTTTGGAACACGCAACACACTGAAATTGACTGTATTACCAGATTATGATTCTTTATGGACTGGTAGTGTCACTTCTATCATTTAAAGTTATTAACCGTATTAAAATAAATAAGAGGGTACTGCGATCCTTAGGTTTGTATACCAGTCTCAGGAAAACCGTGTTTGTAGGCGTTTAATTTTTTTAAAGACATGACCCTACATCCGTCCCACTGTTAAATTTGGGAATTATCTAAAACTGGTAGTAAGTTATATGACTATTTTTTTTAATTTAAAAAATTTCGAATTTAAAGTATTTAAAATAAAGCTTTTAATTATTAATTAAGAAATCAAATATGCCTCATATGTCCTATTGTGTTGTAAATCAAGAGATATCTCATGGAAAAATGTATAAAATGATACCTATACCACCTCTAGCTCAATTAGGTGAGCGACAATTACTCTTTTAATATTGCAAGTTCTACCAATGTTAAAAAATTTTAAGAACATGAAGAAAGAAACAAGAAAATAACAATTGTACATAATTTCATCAATATATCCTTGGTGGTGAGGTATTAAACTGTGGTGAGTTGACATGGAATTACCCATAACATTCTAGCAATGACCCTGTCAAACATCCGTAAATACAGAGCAATCATTGAAGACAGCTGACAGAGCGGAGGTGCTGAGGCACAACTCCGCCCGGCATAGATTGTGACAGTTCAAGTGATAAACCAATCGGATAGTGAAAAGCGAATTAAGGACTTGCCTCTGGCTGGTGCCGTTTATAGCGGCACAATAGGGGTCTTGCATGATTTTACATAACTTAACAAATAAAATCCTAAGGTGGCAAGAAAGCCGTGTGTAAAATTTTTCCGCTTAATATTGTTGCACTCAATTGTTATTGAACATCAAAGTTTAAACCGCTCCAAAATGCTCCGTGACGTCATAAGATTGGTGAGAAGTTCAGCGAGCCTAGGCCGTAGAGAGCAGCTGAAAAATAGGACCTACGGGCACGAGAACGGCATCGAGTTGAATGTATAGCATCTGGAGGACGTTGTGTACGTTCTGATAACGAATAAGTATAGTTGGGTCATGGAATCTTTGCGTGTTGTCAAAAGTGACAGTCGTCTGAGAAGACGTATGTCCAACGTTAATGTCAATCTTTTCACATGTTGTAGAAAGAGTGAAGGCATGACAATCGCATCGTAACTAGCTCATGTCACGTGGCCTTCGACCAAGCATGCTACGTCACACCAATCACAGCGCGTTCATATTTAAAGAGCCGAGACCGGTTTTAATATTATTAATTGTGTTCGAACCGATTTTTTCTGTCAAAGAAAACGTTTGCGGACGGTTCTCGTATACGTTTGGCACTAATAGAGCGTATTAATTTTTAATTTTGTGACTTACTGCAAGACCCCTATTACTAACAGGAAATTCTTGGAAAAAAAGTGCCGGCAAATTTTGACATTCGATAACGTGTGAAGCGAGCCAAGCGGTAAAAAAAAGTTATTATCTTACTAGTGGCAATTTACCGGCAGAGGAGTGCGATTAGTACAACAATTAAATGTGCACTAAATATTCTGATCAGGTGACTGATTATGAAAAAAGTAGGACTTTTTAACACGTATAGAGAACAGTTAAATTCAAGTATCTTTTTGCATACCATACCCTTGACCCTTGTTGTTGTTTCCGCCTCCTCAAACCATCTCTTTAGCCGTCCGCTCTACACTGGTTTGGGGTGACTTCTTTTCATCCCATAACGCATTTCTAATTTGGGGATCAGGAAATTTCACTACCTGGCCCGGTGAGATAAAGACGTTGTTTAGTTTAGATATACAGCACTAAAAAGTAACCACGAAATTTCTTAGTATAAAGTCAGACATTTCTTTTTAGCTCTCTCACAAAACGGAACGGAAATGAAAAAGAAGCAAGTTAGTTTGGTTTCCTATTGTTCTTTCCCCTTTTCTGGTCGTTAGGGAGTGTTTACCTAACTTTAATCAGAAGTTTTTCCTCGCTGCATCGTTATCGATCAACTTAACATTGCACGGAAACGAGACGTAACCTTTTTTGTAACAAGGTCTTACTCGAATCTAATTGCTTAATGATACTTTGAATTTTATTAAAAGGGTAGTGTGTGCTTACTCTCCAATGCACGTACAACAGTATGACGGTCGATACTCAGATACTTAATAATTGCTGAAATAATCTTAAATGTATTTTTTTCGGTAAAAGGGCTTGCGGGGCCACGCATTTGTCACACTTGAAAATTATGGCCAGCCTAACGTAATATGTTGATAAAACCCAATTCACAATAAGAGTCAAGGTAGCAGATAAAATGCACTTATAAAACATTGGGATTTTTAACGGATTATGGCCTTTCTAACTACGTTTCACGAACAATTAAGTACGATACTCAATTGCTTGAAAACTGATTTGGGATCTGAACTGAAAGATACGCCCGGCACCTCCACCAAATAGTAATAAAAAATAAATAAATAAATAAAAATAAAATAATAAATAGTAATGATTGCTATAAATTATTTGCAAGTAAAGTAGGTCCGCATCAAACCACGCGCTAAATATCTCCGCTACACCACTGTTTCCGCTGAGTGGTCCGGCAAAAATTTTATTTTCGCCTACAAGATGTGACATTTTTGCCACCAAACAACCGCGGTCGTGTTGTTCCTGCAGCCACAGCCGCTGGGGTTGGACCCCTTAGCGCTTAACTATTGTCGTGTCTTTAAAGTTATGGTAATAGTCTTCCTTACCGATCGAGATTCGCCTGTTGGTGCAAACCCAGCACGAGCACTAATATCGCGACACCCTTCCGTTCGCAAAGCGTTGCCGACTCCATCTTGGGTGCTTCGAAAACCAGCAGCGCAGATTCGCCGATTTGTATTGTCTTTGTATAAGTTATACCGTTACTTTTACGAGAACGGTTTTGAATTGTTTTAAGCGCATAGAACACCCTACTCTTCTCCTGGTCTCCTACAATGTTACTGTAGTTCACAAACCATAAGTTCTATACCAATAAGCTGTTAATAAGTCGCTAATTAATTTGATCTTAGGTTTTAGAATGAATTGTAATCAAGATATACCCCACCCCACGAAGATAAATAGTAATTCCAAATTTATGTACTGACGATATATATATATATATATATATATATATATATATATATATATATATATATATATATACAGTCTGTCCACGAAAGTCCGCACCATATGGAAAAAACATTTATTGTGTATTTCTCAGAAAATTTTATTCTTTATAAAAGTTGGCTCATATGCTCATATGAAACCAAAATTGCAACCGTCAGACACCAGAAATTCTGGAACTAGAATTTACTCGATCTGAGCTCTTCACTTTTAACAAGCAGAGTAACATATTTTGTTTATATAATCTTGCTATATTTCCTATATCCATGATACGAAGTTTTCATATCCTCGCAATATGCTATTTCAGCAGTACTTAATAGAGAATTGATCGCATGGGATCGAAACGTCAGTCGGAAATTACTGATTTTTTATAGGAAAATTTTACTTGTAGTAGATCTACAGTATTGGCCAAAACCAATTAAGCATTTAAATCAAAATTTGTAATATAGAGACTAATTAAGAAACGAAATTTGTTGTTTCCAACAACAAAGCCCTAATGTAACTTTTTTAAAACTTATTTTTTTAAAACCTTCTCAAGGAGGTTTGCTTTGCATTCAAAGGATGCTAATGGTTTTATGGTAATAGCATAAGTATCCATTATGTGTTCCATTTTTAAAATAGAAAAATATATTTTTTGTATTTAAACCGTTTAATGTTTTCATACACTACATACAAAATATGCACTACATATTTTTAACTAATTTCAGTTTTTGATTTTCTTTTCCGTTTACAATTTTCTCCATAGCTCTGGAAAATGTATATATAAAACATATTGTTAAATGTTCTAATAAAAAAAGTCTGTGATCTTTGCACTCATCGTTTAAAAAGATATCAATTTGTTTATTTGATTTCATCTTTTCTAGAATTCTTCTCCGAAGTAAAGGCAAATTCTTGTATTTTTTAAAAATTGTCTCCACGGTATATATTGCTATTCTAACAATATTACAAAGCATACCTGTGGACGATTTTAACCGAGAGTCTTTTCCATGCCATTTGTATAATTTGTGCAGAATAAACAACTCATTTTTATCAGACAAGGTTGAGTTTTCGTTTATATTAAAACTGAAGCACCCTTCGCATTTCAGTCTGTCGTTAGTAGTGTGCGGCAGATAACCGGCAAAATATCTTATGCTGCAATCCTCCAGGCATGAAGGTCTGCTTTGATTTTCGTCGATGTCTACATCAGAATCTTCTGGAGACGAAGTATTACTGACGGCAAGATGTTGATGGTCCTTTTCAGGGGATTTGTTGGGTTCTGCCAAAATGTCGGCCCAGTCAGTGCTTACCGCGAGTTCGAACTTTTCATATTCCTCACAACTTTGCTTTTTCAGCAGGTGTGAATAGGGATCGAAACGTCAGGCGGAATGACCGTACAGTAGGGTTGTGGTTAAATCCTCCCTTTTGCCTAATATAGAAAACAGGTTTTCTAAACTGTCTTGATTAAGTTTCCGAGTTAATATAAAAACATCTTCGTTGGATTTGCATTCATTCTGATATAGTAACAAAACACTTCGGATAGTTTGAACTATACCACTGAAGCAAAGAGGACGTACATATTGTTGGTCATTGTCCTTGTTGTTTTTATCGTTCCGCACTTTTCTTAATTTTTGAAAGTAACTTATCGATTCCCCAAGCATTATTTGAACTTCTGGATTGCTGCGATGTAATGCGCGTTACAACATGTTATGATCTTTGAAGTTACTGCTGTTCAGAATCGAATATAATGTTCATTGTTGCTACAAATTTTGCTGTATTTAGTCCAGTTTCTGACTTTAGTTCTTTCGTTGCGACAGAAGTCTTGATAGTACTCGAAACACTATGACAAAATAATTGTGTAGCATACTATACACACATTTTTTGAAAATCTTTTGGTTTGATGTGATGATCTCCAATTTTTACCATAGCCCGGCACGTTTTTGAAGAATCAACTTCGTAAACTTTACTGTCATTAGAAAATTTGATAAGATTATCATCCATATCTACAAAATCATTATTTATCCAATTATTCCGAAAACTTTTTATGAGATGTGGAGTATCATAAAGTGCAACAATTATTTTATTATTAATTTCGAAGTAGGGCCTGTCTTCGTTCACATTTAGCTTCTTAAAGGCACTTTGGTTGGATGTTCCTTGGTCACAGACGACTGCAATCGGGGACAGGCCTACATCAAAACTATTTTCTAGTACATCGTTAATTAATGTACTGAGAGCGGTGGAAGTGACCCCGTTTCGGCTGACATAATATGATAAGCACATTTTCCACTTGCTTAGGACACCGCATGCCAAAAATACGAGTGCTGTTCGAGCTTTTAGAGGCTTTTTTCCCAAATGTCCCAAATCTTCATAACCTTTAATAATATCAAAATCTTTATTATACTCCAAACGAGTTTTTAAACACATCTCGTCAAAACTGATGATACATTTTCGATCACTGTCGGACCAATCTTCCACTTTTTGCTTAATCTGTGCAAAAATTCTTTTATAAATCCCGGCATAAATCTCGAAGATCCAATCCATCTTCTAATAGTTGACAGCGACGGCAATACCAATTTTTTATACAAAAATTTGTACGCTGATGGAGATTTGTAATATAAAGCCATTGCAAGGCGTTTTTGGTCTAGTAGCCATTTATGTCTGTTTTGAGGACCCAACTACATATTGACTATCGTTCGGCTACATTCTTTCCTAGACGGAAATCTTCCGATATGCTGATCCAAAGTAGATATGCGAAGATTTTTCTTCAGTTTGGAAATTTGGGTACGTTTTGTGGCAATAATTTTATGGTGTTTTAAATGTTCTGTAGTTGCAACTAGTTTTTGGCGTTTTGGTTGGGCGTGTGGCATAAGTATAATGTCGTTCAATAGTTGTAAATCACTGGCATCTTCCGAAACATCTTGTACTCCATCCAATTCTTGACACGTTCCTGCTGCAGGCCTCTTGCCGTACAGCTTTACGCACTCGCGTCTAGAAGTATTCGATGGCCCAGCTTCGGGTGTCGGTTGATCAGTGTACTGCCGGGGAATTGCATTTCTTGGTAATCTAGTCCCCAAAAGAGAATTGACGAAGCATTTCTGGTGAAAATGTAACTCACAAATGACACGGTTTTGAAGATTCGAAAGGTCTATTGCATCCAATAACATACAAAAACGATGTTACCTGTAATACATATAGCGGTAAATGTAAGTAATGTTAGGACAATTTCTGGAAGAGGGCGCGGGTTGTCGTGATTGCTCACGCAGGGATTATTAGAGCCACGACCTACCGACCGACAGCACGTGTTATTTTGTTTGTCGGTCATGGATCGACTGTATTTCCTTTGTGGTAATAAATATGTTCTCAGTGGTACTTGAGTTTTTATTGAAGTGATTGCCGAAGTGAGCCTAATAAATCAGAAGTGCGATTTTGGACCTAAAGTACGTCTATTGTGTATTTTGTGTGGTGCATGCGACCTTGACACTGACTACGCAGTAAAACGCATCGCAAATGAACTGGTGAGTACCAAAGCCTTTCCGTTTGTGACAATATAAATTAGTTGCCGCTAGCCCGATCTACCTTTAATAACAAAACGCATGAACATTTGTTTAAAACTATTATCCGATAACCATGGGGCGCGATAACAAACGCCGGTCACGAAAACGAGTGAGATCCGAAAAACGACAACGCCATGATTACCGCGATAGTGATAGCAGCGACACCGAAAATCATAACAGTTCGCTCAAACGCAGAATACGAGAGTTAGAAATGTCCATTCGCGTAGCCCAAAATGAATCTGCATCATCCACGCAGAGCCATCGCCGTGACGCGTACACGCCTGCCCGGACTGGGACCGCTAATGCTACAAGGCCACGTGCAAGTACGCCGTCAACACAAACTACCGCGAACGGCGCGTCCCCCGTTTACGTCGGCCGCATGGAGTTGGTCCCCGAATTTAATTCGTCAGCCGATTGTATGGTTATCGAAACGTGGCTTGATAAAATAAATTCAATAGGCGAACTGTATAATTGGGACGATCGTGCAAAAATATTTGTCATGCTTGGACGATTGACTGGTAATGCAAAATTATGGATTGATTGCCAGACTGAGATGAACCTTACCTGGACACAATGGCAAATCAAATTAAAAGATGCATTCCCAACGTTTAAGGGCATCGCGGCCAAATTAAAGGAGTTTGTTAATGTGGAGCGTAAACCTACGGAAGACGTTATATCATTTTATTATTCTAAATTAAAATTAGGATCGTATTGCAATCTCCCCGATCACGTAATCACAGATATGCTAATTTCAACTTTGAATGACCAGTTATTACAATCCAGTGCACATGCTGCTGGCTGCAAAAGCACAAAACAACTGCTTCAATTTCTGATTGACATTGACTTCAAAGCAAGCCAGGGGCTGATACATAATAAACCAAAAGATTCAACTCTACAATATTAAGTGCAATGATAGCGTCAATCGGTGACGATCACAGTGCTTGGGAAGACAAAATATCGGATGTGCAACGAGAAATAAACGGTACTATAAACTCTACAACAAAGGTAGCACCATCCGAATTGCTTTACGGGTGCAGACCAACGCTTAAACATGACATTAATATGTGCGGTAGTGAACAGGTAGATCGGCAGGCAAAGATCGAGGTATTACGGAAAAAGGCTTTGGTTAACATTACTGACAATGTTTTTAAAATGAAGCGACAGTACGATTAAAAAAACGGTTGCCCGCAAAAACATTTCAAATCGGTGACAACGTGATGGTGGAGAAGACACCTCTAGTAAAGGGGTTGACAAGTGGAAAGCTGGTTCAGAGGTTCATAGGACCATTGAAGGTGACACATCCTGGGTAATGACCGCTATAGGGTGGAATCCTTCTCCAAGGTCCGGCGACGGTTTCGAGGTAACGTGGCTAGCGACCACATGAAAACATTTTATGTACAGACCGCTGACTAAAAGTGGGTGAGTATTGTTTCTTTACAAGCTGTGTGCTGATGTCATTTGATTATATGTTCTGTGTGAAACAATAAGCCATGTGCTGATGTGATTTGATTATATGTTCTGTGTGAAACAATAACCTGTGTGCTGATATCATTTGATTATATGTTCTGTGTGAAACAATAAGCTGTGTGCTGATGTCATTTGGTTATATTATCTGTGTGAAATAATTTCCATGTAAAAGAAAATGATATGATTTGTTTTGAAAAGGGAATTTGTTGACAAAAAAAAATAAGGTATGAGAGTTCAATTCTCATGCTCTTGAGATAGTCTGACGGACTTTTGAGTCAATATATATCATTGGACCCTTGGATGCTCTAGAGAATGCTCTAGAGAATGCTCTATTTCTAAGATTGAGCGTGTATAACCATTGTGATAAAGGTCCTCTGAGGAATGCTTCATTGGACTTTTGGAGCTTTCAGGCTCCGCGCTAACTTGTAGAGTCCTAGTGATAAAGGTCTTGTGTAAGCTGCCTGAAGGTCAGAAACTAAGGACTTTTGGATCTTGTGCACTCCAAGCTTTCTTGTCGAGTCCTTTGGATAAGGGTCCTTTGCAAAATATGTCATTCACTTAGACTAATACAATTATGTGTTTTCTATAGGTTGTTCGTAGATGTTCTACAGGTAGTCCCGAGTCGTGCCTACGTCAGGATGGGCGAATGTTAGGACAATTTCTGGAAGAGGGCGCGGGTTGTCGTGATTGCTCACGCAGGGATTATTAGAGCCACGACCTACCGACCGACAGCACGTGTTATTTTGTTTGTCGGTCATGGATCGACTGTATTTCCTTTGTGGTAATAAATATGTTCTCAGTGGTACTTGAGTTTGTATTGAAGTGATTGCCGAAGTGAGCCTAATAGTAATTATACCTATGGGATGAACGTAATAAGGTCAGTACGTTAATAAAGAGAGATTGGTGCGCGCTTGTCTAAAGGTGTGCCCTAAGAAGAATTTGCTAAAACTTTATTGATGTGTTTTCAAGTAATTTAAATCTACAATTCAAATACAAATAATATGTACTGCCATAGGTAATTACTTATTTTTTTATCTAGTAACGACTATTACAAATACCAGTTACAGAATCCGTTATTTGTGGGATTCCGTGCGCTGATAGCTTACGTTCAAGCAAATGAGTACCCACCAGTGGCATACCTACATGTTCACCGCCCTGGAGCAAGTAAAATCGGTGCCAACGGGGTTGGTTCTCGGAAGAGATCTGTTTTTTAGTTTCTATTCAATATGTTTTTTTCACAAACAGAACACATAATGGTCTATTTATTACTAAAACTATTCACACTCTAAAAATTACAGCCCCCTGAGATATCAAAATTAATTTTAAAAAATGCTAGGGATATTTATCGATTTTGTTGTAATCTATCAGATTGTACAAAAAACCTTAGATTTTAAGTATTTAATTAAGTATGATAAAAATAAAAAAACATCAACATTTAAGACCTTTAAATTTTTAAACCAGCATACGTGGATTTTTTTTTTGGTATTTACAAATACGCAAATGCAAACAAAAGTAGACTCAGTTTACGTTTTATTTCAAATAATTCAAACAAAACGCCGCGCCGTTTTTATCTTAAAACCCCATTAGAATAATATTTACGAACCTGCAAGGTTTTTGAAAAGAAATCAATATTTTGTAATTTTTATTAAACCTATATTATGGGTTTTGGGCAATTCTGAACTACTGTAAAATTATGCAATACAAAAAGTTCTACATGATTTCTCTATATGATTTTTCATACTTATTATTTTAAAACAAAAATTATTCAGTTCGTATATCCAGTAATACGGACTCAGATTCCTGTTTTTTTTGCATTTAATAACAGTTTATTACATTTATTGAATATTATTTTTTTTTAAGTTTAGGATTTTATTTAACTCACCCATTCTTTGTTAATCTTCACAATTTTTGTCTATTGTTGGATCTCTAACTATACCTAAATTAAAAATATACGTATAGTATTGTAGATATACGTATAGTAGATTGTAGCTATATGAACTATGCACTATAAAATGAAAACTAAAAACTATGAACTAAAATACTATTTTCTACGTTGCACAATAAAATAATTTACAACTAAACATCCGACATTTAAAATTCCTCTCCACGAATCCAAAAACACTAGTTTAGTAAAATAATAATAATCATAAAATGTCACTTTAACAGAATAATAGATTACAGTCAACTATACAGGGTCTTTCATGACCTGCCTACCTAAATCGATTTTTAAACATCACAATAAAATTAGGGTTACCAGATGAAAAAATGAAGGAGGGCTAGAAAACTAAAAAACGAGGACAATCAAGCTGAAATGGAGGACAAAAAAATACATTAAAAATAATAGAAAATCTGATGTGGCCAGACACACGACTTTATCATACTATATATAAAATTAAAAGTTTAGCTGTAAGAGATTCTATTCGATCGAGATCGGTCGTGTCTGCATTAAAATAAAACTAGTTAGCCAGGATTTGACAGATATTTTGATACTATTGATAGTAGATATTGTCAAAACATCAACGTTTGACACTACCTACTGTCATTAGAATGAAAATATCTGACCTACTGACTACTGTCAAATCCTGGCTAACTTGTTTTATATTAATGCAGATACGACCGATCTCGATCACATAGAATTTGCTCATGCAGCTAAACTATTAATTTGACCACAAAATTTCATAGGCATAAATTATTCAGAATTTCCTCTACTTTAATTTATTACTTAACTATTATGACGAAATTACAGAAATCGCGGCACATTTGCAAAATTGTTAAAAAATGTTAAGAGTAAATATCAAGTTCCTGTGGACCAGCCATAGAAGTCGCTGCACTGCATGCTTTAAAATTGTACTGTACTAGTATCAACGTCTCAGTAACTCCACAGCAAGTTTATTTCGCAATAAAAGACCTTTCAAAATTGAGCAGTAAAGGAATTTCCATCATTAATTATGAGTTTATGACACCTCTTTTATTTAAGTACTCAATGAATGAAAATAAATCTTCGTATGTATAGTTTTCGTAACCTTTAAGATTCATCCATTTAAAACATTTACATTTACCTTTTTCAGCTTTGCAAGTATTTGCAATAAATAGTTACTAATTGTCTTCGCTGCTTTGCATACACCCCAGACAAGCTTAGCACATTTTTCTTGACGCCTGGAAGTCCTTTTAAAAAGGAAGGCATTTTAATGGAGGACACTATATTTTAAAAGGAGGACATGCCCTCGTTTTTCATACCATATGGTAACCCTAATCACAATAGAAATTGAAAACATTGCCAAATCTAGATTGGCAATATTGGAAAACAACTGAACAACTAGAAGTAAAAGAAAATTCATTAAGAGCAATCCGTAGTCATCGGACCTCAGTTTCTAGGTGTTTAGAGATATCTCGCAAGAAAAGACGGAGCCTAGTCAGCGGCAGTACATTCGAAACGAGCAATACAGCTGCAGGTCGCCCGTGCACACCCGTGTCCCTCTTCCGCCCCAAGTTGTGTTCTCGCTAATTGCGGACATCGGAGAGAGAGACACAAGGTACTGCAGACGGAGCTGCCTGTCAGACGGTTCATATAAATAGATGTTAGAAAAAACGCGCACGATATTTTCGTTAAATATTGTAATATTTTAGGCTTTTAACAAGCAGGGTGACCTATTGTACCTATGTTTCAGATCTTTTTTTACAACTAAATCTTGTAACATTTACTTTATGCATAGCACAATTTTACAAAATCTGATGTGGTCAGACACTTATTTGGCGATGTTTTTAATTTCCATGGTTATGTTTAAAAATCGACGAACGTAGGTGTAGGTGCATTTTAGGTATAGCACATTTTTCACAACGTTCACCTAATATTTTCCAAATTTTAATTTTTTTTTCTCCCAACAAAGCAGATTTTTTTTGGATTTGCGAGTTGAGAAATTGGAACACCTTCTCATTGGTTAGAATTTGACATTTTACACATAAAAACAACTATTTACCTCATAACGGTCTTCTTTAATCTAATCTTCCTGTTTGGTTTACTACAATGTCAATAACCAAAACTCCTTGCTGTACATATATTTTTCGTTTCAGGTACAGCATTTCCATCTTCATAGTCCCCTTAATCGTCCTAATAGTGACCTACACGTCTATATGCCGTGAAATATGGCAGAGCTCAGTTGGCGAATTGAGCACACGCCCTAGGGAGGGATCTGCACGCACACCTGAAACCAGAGTGCCGTTAATATCGAGGGCGAAAATAAATACTGTAAAGCAGACAATTGCAGTTATCGTGATGTATGTTATATGTTCAACACCCTTCATTTTCGCCCTACTCTGGTCCACATGGGACCCACACGCCGCTGATATACCCTTCTTCCAAGGTAAGCGACCATTCTCTAAATCACTATATTAGCATATATATATATATATATATATATATATATATATATATATATATATATAAGTTGATAATTTAACGACTGTATGTTATTATACCATAAACCTTAGTGGGAATTCAGTCAAAAAACGTTTATTCTTTTTTATATTTTTTATTCCATGTACCAATATTTCGGACTAAATTGTCCTTCTTCAGGGTTCTAAAATTGTTTAACAATATATTAAAATTATAAATAACTACCTATAACTAATACAAACCGGAGAAAATTAGAATGTAAGTGTAAAAATCATGAAAGATGTCAACAAAGTTTGAAAAAGTTTATAAACAATGGAAGGCCTACGTTAAAAAATATATATATGTATGATACTAGACACTAGAAACTAACCTAAATAAGAATGAAATGACATGAATGGCATGTACCGTGTCACAATTGGGTTTAAATTTGTTGGATGGATGTCTTTGAATTTTAAAAGATAACTATAAATTGAGCTTAGATTGCTAATGTCAGTTTTTTTGTTCATCGTACAACGGTTATCATTTATATAATACATTTCTAAATAAGAGCGCTTGAAAAAATTAGTGTCACTGTCTAGCACTTCTATATTTTGAAAATCCATATTATGTCCGAGAGAGTTAACATGGGAAGCCAAAGCACAAGCGTTAGGCCTAATTCTGGTATCACTTTTGTGTTGTGCAATTCTTCTTTTTATGTGTTGAGAAGTCTGTCCAATATATTCTTTAGGGCATACACTACATGGAATTTTGTAGATGACATCAGAACGAAAATCTAGCGGTAATGGATCCTTTACTTTTGAGAATAATGATCCTAATCTCTTCAGTGTTCTACGACCAAACAATAAATTTTGATCCCTGAATATTTTAATAAGATTGGGAGTGAGTCCTGCTATGTAAGGTAGATCATTATTCTCAAAAGTAAAGGATCCATTACCGCTAGATTTTCGTTCTGATGTCATCTACAAAATTCCATGTAGTGTATGCCCTAAAGAATATATTGGACAGACTTCTCAACACATAAAAAGAAGAATTGCACTACACAAAAGTGATACCAGAATTAGGCCTAACGCTTGTGCTTTGGCTTCAAAGAACCAAAAAATACAAAGAACCCCGATGCGTTAAATGCGCGGGAAAACATTTTTCGACAGAATGCAAGAAACCAAAAGAGGTACCACCAAAATGCTGGAACTGTGGAGATGCTCACCCTGCAAACTACAGAGGCTGTATGGTGGCAAAAGAAATACAACGAATCAGGGACCAGAAAGGGCTACCCAACTTACCAACCCAACCAAAAGTGGGTCAACAACAGCGTGCAGGTAACATCCCAAAATCAAAACCAATTAAAAAAACAAATACAAGCACAACATATGCTCAAGCGACAGATTCCTCAAAAAAGGACAAGCCATCAACTTCAGGTGACGCTACTATGCAGCTGCTACAAAAAATTCTAGAAAGGATGGACAAAATCGAAGAGAGATTATCTAAGCTAGAACAGTAAAAGACACACACATAAGATGACTAATGATTTACGAATCGCAACTTGGAATGCCAACGGTATACGAAACAGAAAATTGGAAATAGAAGTTTTTCTAAACACACATAAAATCGATATATGTCTTGTTTCAGAAACACACTCAACAAATCAGACATATCTAAAGCTGAAGGGATATCAGGTGTACGAAGTATGTCATCCGGATAACCAAGCTAGAGGAGGAAGTGCCGTAATAATAAAAAATAGCATAAATCACTATGAGGAGTGCCATCTCAAGAGCGCAGAAGTACAACTTACGGTCGTTGGTATAAAATCAACCAAACAGAATTTTACTGTAGGTGCGATATATTGCCCCCCAAGGTTTAATCTCAAGAAAACAGATTATAATAAATTCTTAGAACATCTCGGAGAAAGGTTTATACTGGGTGGTGATTATAACGCCAAACATACAGACTGGGGCTCCAGACTGATAACCACAAAAGGGAGAGAGCTGAGAAACGCAATCCAAGAAAGAGGATGTCGATTCCATTCCACAGGTAACCCAACCTATTGGCCTACTGACCAGGACAAAACCCCGGATCTTTTAGACTTCTTTATAACAAGAAAATTTTCGCCGAACTTCATTGATATTGAGGAGAACTTTGATCTGGACTCTGATCACTCTGCAATACTAATGACTCTAAGCGAAAGCATAATCAAAAAGGAATGTACCCCAACCTTGACCAATAAAACTACAGACTGGGTAAGCTTTAAAATAGAGCTTGAAAACACTATACAGCTAAATATCCAGCTTAAAACCAGAGATCAGCTCGACGTAGAAGCCGAGAAATTCATCAACACCATCCAGAAAGCCGCTTGGAACAACACTAAAGAAATCACCCACAGAACTATTGGAAATAATTATCCTATGGAAATTAGAGAAATGGTCAAGCAAAAAAGACAAGCTAGAAGAAGATGGCAACAGTCACGAGATCCAGCTGACAAAACCATACTTAATAATAAATCCCAACAACTTAAACGCGAAATTCAAAAACTAAAAGAGGCATCATTGGAATCCTTCTTAACCAAATTGACTCCCGATAAAGAAACAGATTACTCGCTGTGGAAAGCAGTGAGGAAATACAAGAGGCCAGTGGCCCATGTCCCACCTATAAGACGAAGAGACGGTACCTGGGCAAGAAACAATAAACAGAAGGCTGAAATTTTTGCAGAACATCTAACAGAAATCTTCCAGCCACACAACATCGAATCAGAGCCAATCACGAATGAAGATATAACCTATGATGAAGAAGCCATACAGCTAGTTACTCCAAAGGAAGTTGCCAGAGAAATCAAGACAAACCTGAATCCAAAGAAGGCACCTGGATATGATCTTATCACAGGAGAAGTTCTTAAGCAATTACCTAAGAAAGGTATTGTTATGCTGACGTACCTAATAAATGCATCGTTCAGATTAAAATACATCCCACATGTCTGGAAAGTAGCAGAAGTCATCATGATACCAAAACTAGGCAAACCACCGACCGAGGCCAAATCATATCGCCCAATATCACTGTTACCAATGATATCGAAACTCTTTGAAAAGTTGCTTCTAAAGAGAATGAAACCTATCATTGAGAGAAAAGAACTAATTCCTAATCACCAATTTGGTTTTAGAGAAAAGCATTCCACTATAGATCAAGTCCATAGAATAACAGATATCATAGAGAAAGCATTAGAAGAAAAGCTTATTTGCTCAACAATCTTTCTTGATGTGACACAAGCGTTCGATAAGGTTTGGCATGAAGGATTGATACACAAACTAAAGAGTATGCTACCTTTACAATACGTCGAGCTGCTAACATCCTATATATCTGATAGACTATTCAGAATAAAACAGATCGATGAATACTCGGAACTAAAAGAAGTCAAAGCTGGGGTACCCCAGGGTAGTGTATTGGGACCAATTCTCTATCTACTATATACAAGTGACCTTCCACAGATGGAAAATGTAACAGTGGCCACATTCGCAGATGACACGGCTCTAATGGCAGTGGGATCAACTATTGGTGAATCTACCAGGAATCTTCAACAAGCTAGTAACAAAATATACAAATGGACCAGAAAATGGAAGACCAAGCTCAACGAACTGAAATCTGTCCACATTAACTTCACAAACAAAAGAATCGAGGACATACCTCATGTCAAGATTAACGACGCCATAGTTCCATATGCGAACACTGCAAAGTATTTGGGTATGACACTGGATACAAAACTAAGGTGGAAAGAACATGTTAAGAAGAAAAGAGTAGAGCTTGGCCTCAAATACAGAGAACTGTACTGGCTTCTGGGAAGAAACTCTCAGTTGTCAGTACAGAACAAACTACAAGTCTACAACCAAGTACTAAAACCGATTTGGTTATACGGCATCCAGCTTTGGGGCTGCGCAAAAAGCTCCAATATACAAGGAATCCAGACCTTCCAAAATAAAGTACTAAGGAATATGGTTAACGCTCCTTGGTACATACGGAATAGTGACCTGCACCGTGATCTTGGTGTCCCACAAGTCATCCAAGAGATAAAAAGACTCGCCACTAAGCATGAATCTCGCCTAAGCCATCACGTCAACGTAGAGGCCCTGCAGCTACTGGACAACCAGAATCTAGTGAGAAGACTAAAAAGAACTAAACCCTTCGAACTAGTGAATCAGTGAAATGTGTAAAAAGCAGAGCACAGTGAGTGACGTGTTAGTGCTTCTTGTTTGGGACAAAGTAAATATAGGGACATCAGTGGATAGCCTATTAGAGGCAAGTACCTAGTTTTAAGAATTCAGATTTAAATTGATGGTTAATCTTTTAGATTAGTTTCAATATGTTAAGCATCTTATGCTTATTAATAAAAAAAAAAAAAAAAAAAATTTCATTCTTATTTAGGTTAGTTTCTAGTGTCTAGTATCATACATATATATATTTTTTAACGTAGGCCTTCCATTGTTTATAAACTTTTTCAAACTTTGTTGACATCTTTCATGATTTTTACACTTACATTCTTCACTTACTTCTCCGGTTTGTATTAGTTATAGGTAGTTATTTATAATTTTAATATATTGTTAAACAATTTTAGAACCCTGAAGAAGGACACAATTTAGTCCAAAATATTGGTACATGGAATAAAAAATATAAAAAAGAAAAAACGTTTTTTGACTGAATTCCCACTAAGGTTTATGGTATATATATATATATATATATATATATATATATATATGATACGTAGTACCTCAAACTTGTCGACAAGAAGGCGGGTGTCTTTTTTAGCGATTACACGGGGGCAGTATTGTCATTGTCCTTGAATATTTAAACATGTTTGTTTAGGATACCCATCAGGGCCGTATTCAAAATTATAATGTCCTAAGCACCAAATTTAATTGCCCCCAGACTAGAAATTATATTTTCTGAAACCAATGATAACGCCAACATTAACCCACCCACATTAACATAACCAATTAATAAAATATGTAAAAGGTATATGATATAGGGTGAAATTCAATATGAGCAGTATAACAGCTATTAAATACAAAAAAAAATGAAAAGTACAAAACAGTGGCGTACAAAATACAAAAACTTCCACAAAATAATGGACAACCTTAATTACAACAACCCAATTAAACTCGCCATCTTACAAAAATAAGCTAGAAATAAAAAAATAGACCCATTAAAGTCAAATAACTGCATAAAACCTGCAATAAGGTGAAGGTAAGGGATATATAGGCTGTCTCACGGAACTGGTACATTAGAAATTTCTCATGTTATACTATTTCTGGAAACTTGGACATTTTGGAACTACAGTTTACTCGATCTGAGCTCTTCAGCTAAAATATTCTCAACTTAACTGTCACGCCCGGTCACCGGAAGTCGGTATCAACTTTGTTATTTTAAATGAAAAAATAATAAATAAAATTTTAAATTTTTTGATGATTTTCGTAGTTACGTTTAAAATTGCATATCTCGGTTATTATTGAAACTAGAAGTTTCATGATTGGTGGTCCAAAACTAGAAACCTAACCAAATAAGACAATGTTTTGTTCATGATGATATCTTATACAGGCTGTTCAAAATTTACAACACAATAATTGAATTTTCAAACGTAAAAAACTAATTTTTTTCAAATGGAACAGCCTGTATACCGATCTGCCATTCGATAGGAAATCTTATTCCCTATCAATCAATATAGGGTTCCCTATATCTATCTTTAATAGTTTTTGTGATATTGTCAGTATAAAAGAATGCAAACTAAATACAAAACGATTTATTCTTCATTTATAGGAATGTAACAACTTTGGAACAGCAGGAAAACAGAAAAATATTGAAAAGGTTTGCTAAAACTAAAATAATATATTTGGAATATCTAACTTAAATTAAAACTTAATTATGTTGTTCGAAATGCTACCTACCTGTTCTGCTCCAAACATTTTAAAACTCTTCGCTGTACTTCTGTCATCGTCGTTCTTCAGATTTCTTGTCCATTAAGGGCGGCTACTACTCTGTTAGTCAATTCTTCTCGAGTATTAACTGTTGTGGAATAGACCTGACTTTTCACATGACTCAAAAATAAAAGTCTAATTGTGTTTAATCTGGTGAGCTTGGTGGCCACCGCCAGGGTCCTCTATTTCCGAACCGCCTATCGTCAAACATCTGATTAAGTTGAATGGATAGCACATGCGAAGAATGTGCCGGTGCACCATCCATTTGATAAAAGCAGTCGCGTAAAATATTGAGAGGAACAGATTCGCAAAAATTATTCACACATCCACGCAAAATT
Organism: Aphodius sticticus; assembly: GCA_963966075.1. Classification (NCBI taxonomy): domain Eukaryota; kingdom Metazoa; phylum Arthropoda; class Insecta; order Coleoptera; family Scarabaeidae; genus Aphodius; species Aphodius sticticus. The sequence continues at coordinate 40,111,310 of OZ014507.1, read as the reverse complement.
TCTAAATATCTTTCACTATTTAAATTTTCGTTGTAAATTTCGTATCTAATTTCGTCCCCCATTATTAAATGGGAATGTTCAAAATGGATTTAAAGAAAAAATTACAATATCTCATAAACTATTAAGGGGAACCCTAATATTGATTGATAGGGAATAAGTTTTCCTATTAAATGGCGTATTGGTATACAGGGTGTTCCATTTGAACAAATGACTTTTTCACGTTTGAAAATTCAATTGTGTTGTAAATTTTGAACACCCTGTATAAGATATCATGATGAACTAAACATCGTCTTATTTGGTTATGTTTCTAGTTTTGGACCACCAATCATGAAACTTCTAGTTTCAATTATAACCGAGATATTCAATTTTAAACGTAACAGCGAAAATCACCAAAAAATTAGTAAAATCAAAAAAAACTCAAAAATTGTGATATATAGGTATAGGGAAACCTTACTAAAAATGAGAATGTATTTTGATACATAGAAACCAAAAATAAAATTAAAATTACATCATTCCATTTAAAATAACAAAGTTGATACCGACTTCCGGTGACCGGACGTGACAGTTAAATTGAGAATATTTTAGCAGAAAAGCTCAGATCTAGTAAATTCTAATTCCATAATTTCAAGTTTCCAGAAATAGTAGAACATGAGATACTTCTAATATACCAGTTCCGTGAGGCAGCCTGTAATTTGCTTAATTTTTTTTTATTAATTTTTCAGCGTGTGCGTATGCGTGTCCGTGCGCGTGCGCGTGTGCGTGTGAGTGCGCGGGTGCGTGTGCATGTGCGTATGTACCCGTTTTTGTGGCGACGATTCCGGAGAAACTGCAAATGAGCCGCCATTTGTGTAATTTCGTCAAAACAGTTAAATAATAAATTATAGTAGAGGAAATTTTGTACAATTTATTTTTACGACTTTTTTTGGGTAAAATTAGTGGTTTAACTGCATGAGCAAACTCTATTTGGTCCTGTCTGCAGTAATATAAAACTAGTTAGCCAGGATTTGACAGATATGTTCATTCTAATGACAGTGGGTAGTGTCCAACGCTGACTTTTTGACAATACCTACTGTCATTAGAATGAAAATATCTGTCAAATCCTGGCTAAATAGTTTTCTTTTAACGCAGATACGAAAGATCTCGACCAAATAGAATCTCTGGCAGGTAAACTTTTAATTTTATATTTAGTATGATAAAGTAATGTGCCACATCAGGTTTTTTACACATTTGTAAATGCAAACTCTCCACATTATTTTACAAACGTGACAAAAAATGATAGCAAAAAGTTATAAAAACATGTGATCGTTAGTGTGCTTGCTGAATTTGTGCTTTACTACTATTTTATATTTCACCACTATGTGGAATGGTTCAACCTGAATCGGTCTTGTAATGTAATCCGAATACCAATACTAAATTTATCGAATTATCTACGTATCTTGCTATTGTTATGCCCCTAAATATGATTTATTGCGCCTAATGTCTACCAACGTTCTCTTCAGACATATATCATTCATTTGTTTTGCTGTCACCCACAAATCTAACCAGATATAAGCATTACCTTAATGAAAAGGCAGACGGAAATATACCGTACTATGCTGATAATCTAGTGCATTCCATTTACAAAACAATTTATTATCGCTACATATACTATAACTATCGCGGAAACACCACCGATTTTGACAAGAATTTAACTGATGTTAACGTATTACCACTCATCCCTAAATTACATAATCGCTGTGGAACTTGTGTGGGTTTAATTATAACGGTTTTCAAATTATTCATCCCCTTGCCCGATCACCTACGTATTTACATGTATTTTATACCCCAACACATTATTTATTATTTATTTTATGGTACCATGGTACGATAAAATAAATGGAAATATTCACAAATTAGATATAACCGAATTAAGAAGTATTAAATACATTGTTATACTTTTGGTATAACTTTTGTGCATATTTGTTAGATATAACGTAATTGAGTAGTCGCTACCAATTTGCAATGTAATTTGTTCCCACAATAATGCTCGAGAATATTTAGTTATTGAATACAGCTAGGAATTTCATTCGGTTTATTTATCGGGAGAAAGCTTTTCATGGATTAATAAATATAGTTTTTCATAATAAACATTTTTCTATTCAAATTTAATATGGACGTTTACCGATTTTTCTGGTCAAATTTGAATTTGACGTTTAACATCTTTCCAGAACTTGAAATATAATAAATACCAGAAAAAAAATACCGTCACGAAAGATTTCCTGTCATTTTATCGATAAAATCTCTAAACCTTTTGACATTAAAACAGTAAATTACATAACATGCATGTCACAACAGTGTGTCTCACGGGACGTTGGATTGTATGAATACTACGGACAAATTTGTGTACATTCGTATGCTCTCTATTAATCCGCTGAGAGAACGGTTCCATTCCTAATGGTTTCAGTGATTTTTGACAAAAACGTTATTTTTAAATATGGTCATAACGTTTTTATTTGCGATTCAATCAAGATGCCGTTTGGGTATCGTAGAGACTGATTTTTATTAATAATTAAATTATGTCAGTTTTAATTTATTTTTGCCATTAATTTTGCTGATACAAATGAAACCTTTTTACAAGCCACATATTTAATATTATCAGATGCCTAAATTTACTGGTGACTGGGAAAATACAAATTGTGAAATAGTCTGTGCGAAAGCACTACTATTTTGATACCAGGCGTATCAGGCCCAGCGCCAGTGCTCCATGCCACACCCCCTTTCCATATAACTCCCCATCGTGTGTCAAGTCCTAAACTCCTCGACTCACCACTAACCCTCCCTCCATGTCAAGTGACAGTAATTTTTGGAACCTTATTATTTCATCCCTGAGCCTGAGTCATCCCTGGTAAGGTCTGTTCAATTTTTTAGTTGTATAACACTTCCTACATCAAATTACTCTGCAGATAAAAACCCAGGGACTTTGTACATAGAAGAGTTCAATGGGTATGAGATCCCAGAATCTCCCACCAGTGTCGAACGATCCGGAGCCTCCAGTGAAAGATGAAGCAATGCCGTCTTTTTATGGCTTAGAAGCATACCATTTAATTTTACACCATCAGCTCAGTTTCTGACTTGTCTTATTGGTGAGATATGTGACATCGACAAAGAAAAGACAAAGCCAATCGACAAAGAAACCAGAGTCTCATCCGTGAACTGATACCAATCTACCGCGCCCACATACTGTCGCAGATCATCCATGTACATCAACAACTAAGCAGGGCCCAAAATTGATCCATGTGGCACTCCATACTTTAATATGGACGAGCTTGAGCACAGTACATCATCTACGCTCACCGTTTACTCTCTGTCCCGCAAATCTGACTGCAAGGGTTCCAGAACAACTCCCCTGTACCTTTAAGAACAAACGATCGTGTGCAATAGTGTCCAAAGCATTTGACAAGTCAAAAAATACCGCCACCACATGGCCGCCACGAAACGATTTTTGTCTATATTTGACCGAATGTGACATACCGCCCCAAAAGAGCTGTCTCGCACGACAAACCCAGAAGAAAATCATATTGGCTGGACGATATAAGATCATGTCTCACAAAAAACTTATAGGTACAACCTTCCGTACGGTATTCTCTCAAATATTTTCGAGAACACTGACAGAATTGACACTGGCCTACCTCTCAACAACATTATTGTCTCCCCTTTTATGAATTGGCTGGATTTTGCCCATTTGGAAAGATACCTTGAGACAACATAGAGTTTACCAAATGTTCCCCTACTTCAGTGGTACAATGAGCCGACAACTTCATGATGTATGGTGGAATACCATGAGCGCCAAATGAAAAGTTGGGGTGACGAAGCTCCCCGCGAGTGGTCTGGTATAGTTATATGGGCGCCACCATGCCCACTCCTTCGGTCACGGTCGTCGTACAACAACCCACACTCGTCCCATCCATACCGAAAACCTCCCTTCAAACCTATCAGCGACCAATAAATATAATAATAAATAATATCATACATAAATCAAATTAATTTAATATTCTGGAAGGACAGAACCGCTCCCAGTGGTATACCGTACATTTTAATATGAAAACTGTTAGTATCCTATTCTTTATTCCGTGCTATGGGAATAGACATTTTCCAAAATTCTTTTATCTCTCCAGCCATCCTCATCTACGCCATCCTGCCATTATTTCTTTGTTGTCCAGCATTGACTTTTTGTTCTATTGGTAACCATTCCATTGTCATTTTTGCCAACGTATCATCTTTAATTCTTGCTTCGTGACCACCCTGCACCCATTGTCGTTTTGAGCATTGTAACCACATCCTACACCTGGCTTAATCTAAAAAATCTGATGTGGCCAGGCACATAACTTTATCATACAATATATCAAATTAATAGTTTAGCTGCATGAGATTCTATTTGATCGAGATCGATCGTGTCTGCATTAAAATAAAACGAGTTAGCCAGGATTTGACATATATTTTGATTCTATTGACAGTAGGTATTGTCAAAACATCAGCGTTTGACACTACCTACTGTCATTAGAATGAAAACATCTGTCAAATCCTGGCTAACTAGTTTTATATTCAAAGTCAAATTCTTTATTAGCCATTGATCGTACACAAATACAAAGGAAATATATGCAATGATATAAGGCACGTCAGCAATACAGAAAATACGAAATTAGAATTAAAACGATACATACAGATAAAGCTGTATTTAAATCCAATACAAAACTCTTCGCTGGAATAGTACGCCTTTGAAATCAGAAAAACCTTCAATGTTCGCTTGAACGTCACGAAGGTAGGACAATCAATAATGTGTTTAGGAAGTCTATTGTACAATATAATGGGTGCAACGGCGGGACTATTAGCGAGTATATCAGTTCTACCATATGGCAAATAAAGGCCATCATTATTGCGGGTGTTATGACTGTGGATACAGGTGTGAGTTGGATGCTTTGCTAGATTTTTCTTGATATGCAAACAGGAGACAAAAATGTACACTGCCGGAGCAGTCAATACGTCCAGCTGGCGGAAAATAGGCCTACACGACACCGTCGAACCAACAGAAACCATCTCGCGGATAATGCCTTATTGAGCAATTAGGATATCTTCCATGTGAGCAGATGAACCCCAGAAAATAAGTCCATACGAGAGTCTGGAGTGCACGTGACCATAATATAATAGCTTCATAGTAGCAAGGGATATGGCTTGTTTGACGCTTCTGAAAAGATATCTGAGGGAATACAGTTTAGCACACAGTCTTGAGCAATGGGCCTCCCAAGTAATCTTATGGTCTATCGTAAATCATAAGAACTCCACAGACTCCCGCTGGTGTATGGTATCTCCATTCCTGCGTATCAGCTAAGTTTCCTTAAGTGAGCGATTTTTCGGCAAAAACAGCATCAACGATGTCTTAGATGTGTTTACATCCAAGCAATTTGCATTGCTCCACTCCGTAATTACATCCGTTGTTGTTTGGCCTAAACGAATAGCATCACACAGAGAGGCCGATGACAGTAGACAGTTGGTATCATCAGCGTAAAGCAGCGGTTTCGTATCATTAGGAAACAAACACGGAATCGTTGATTGCTATTAAAAATAAAATCGGTCCCAGAAGGCTGGCCTGCGGAACTCCAGAGGAAATTAATTTTGGCTCCGATCTAGTGCCACCATTCAGCACTACAATGTGGTAGCGATTGGCTAGATAAGACGAAACGCTAGCCCCGTATGTTGGCTAGTCCCCGTATTCCCATGGCTTGCGCTTTATGAAGTAGAATCTCATGGTTGATGACATCGAAGGGCTTGCTGAAGTCGTAAAACAGTACGGCAGTGTCATTTCCGTCGTTTAAGTTTTGCGAAACATGGTTAATAGCAGCAATTAGGGCAGATTCGGTGCTGCGGCTGGTCGAAAGCCGAGCTGATCGTACGACAGACATATGGTCTTGACGAGAAAATCTAATATTCAACAGTAAAATACTTTTTCAAATATACGGGCCAGCTGGTTTTGGACAGCAATAGGTCGATAGTTTTGAGCATCCTTTCTCGATCCCTTATTTTACAGGTACAACCATTGAAGTTTTTAGTGTCTCTGGAAACTGCCAGAGACTGCCCTTCGCTTAGAGATCTATTCAGAAGATACAGGAGCGGCAGTTCAACATGTTGATAGCACGATTTAATAACAAGTCCCGGAACTCCATCCACACCTGGAGAGTGTTGATTCGTCTGGCCGAACACAAAGTTAGATAACTCGCTTGATGTTATAGGCTTAAGGAACATAGTTGACTTATTATAATAACTGCGGTAATCAACGGTAGCCGTATGATTACGCTTTGCAACGTTAACAAAGACGCTATTCATGTAGTTAGCAACGATAAAGGGAGCAGTAAGGCCGTCTGATTTTGTTTCAATTTCAATACTGCCACTTTCCTGTTTTTCCTGCTTTAAGTGTTGATTGATTATTTGCCAGGCAGCTCGACACGGGTTAGGTGAGTTTCGTATTAGGCCATTATAGTAGGACTTTCTTTCACTTCGGAGATAATTTTGATCATCCTTTTTAGATGTTAGGTATACTTTGTGAAACTCTACGTCGTTAAGCAGTTTATCACGAGAGTAGAGACTTGTTATATATTGTGAGGCGTGTATGACATTACGATTTACCCAACATTTACGGCTGCCCTACGAGGTTTCATTTGTTTAAGAGGAAAGCACATGTTAAAGTAATATAAGAAAGCACTGTAAAAATGATCGAATGCTTCGGCGAATGACTCGGCCAGTGTACACTTTCTCTCACAAACAGTTGGATAAAAGCGAGTTGAAGTGGATCAAATTAGTGTTTGCAAATGATCGAGTCATATGGTTATAGTAATCAGTTTCTGTTAGATGCCACAGTTCTCAAACGTGTAAAAACATTTCAAATTGTAGTAACATCAACTTGAGATCACAACACAGCTCACAGGGATCACACAACAGAGATCATAAAATTGATAATTACTTTAATATATCTACAATCAGTAATAATAACTTCTTTTTTGCCTTGCCTTGTAGCTTCTTTTGTGTCTCCATAGAGCAGTAAATGTCACTCTTTCACATAGTTCATCATAAAAAAAAATATATATATATATATATATATATATATATATATATATATATATATATGTTACGGTTAAAGTGATAAATGTCGTTTGTATTAATAATTACCGGCTATTATTAACAATAACCGCATCATTTGGTCAATGTGATTAGAAACACTTAAATAATCACATGGACCGGCTATCATTAATAATTTCCTAGCGGGCACGGTAGAAGTGATAAAAACGTTACTTCTTACAATAGATCTTTTGTATACAGTCTTCAAAGAAGTTAGCTAAGTTATTTTGATTACTATGTAAGCTATTATATTTATTTACTCGACGCAAATCATCAGTACGGCTAGCCCAATGACCAAAATTACGAATAATATAAAACATTGATAATACGGAATGTTTTCTTTTATCTCCCTTGTACTTTAGAAACTACTGGATATAATTTACTACTATTTTATATTTCACCACTATGTGGAATGGTTCAACCTGAATCGGTCTTGTAATGTAATCCGAATACCAATACTAAATTTATCGAATTATCTACGTATCTTGCTATTGTTATGCCCCTAAATATGATTTATTGCGCCTAATGTCTACCAACGTTCTCTTCAGACATATATCATTCATTTGTTTTGCTGTCACCCACAAATCTAACCAGATATAAGCATTACCTTAATGAAAAGGCAGACGGAAATATACCGTACTATGCTGATAATCTAGTGCATTCCATTTACAAAACAATTTATTATCGCTACATATACTATAACTATCGCGGAAACACCACCGATTTTGACAAGAATTTAACTGATGTTAACGTATTACCACTCATCCCTAAATTACATAATCGCTGTGGAACTTGTGTGGGTTTAATTATAACGGTTTTCAAATTATTCATCCCCTTGCCCGATCACCTACGTATTTACATGTATTTTATACCCCAACACATTATTTATTATTTATTTTATGGTACCATGGTACGATAAAATAAATGGAAATATTCACAAATTAGATATAACCGAATTAAGAAGTATTAAATACATTGTTATACTTTTGGTATAACTTTTGTGCATATTTGTTAGATATAACGTAATTGAGTAGTCGCTACCAATTTGCAATGTAATTTGTTCCCACAATAATGCTCGAGAATATTTAGTTATTGAATACAGCTAGGAATTTCATTCGGTTTATTTATCGGGAGAAAGCTTTTCATGGATTAATAAATATAGTTTTTCATAATAAACATTTTTCTATTCAAATTTAATATGGACGTTTACCGATTTTTCTGGTCAAATTTGAATTTGACGTTTAACATCTTTCCAGAACTTGAAATATAATAAATACCAGAAAAAAAATACCGTCACGAAAGATTTCCTGTCATTTTATCGATAAAATCTCTAAACCTTTTGACATTAAAACAGTAAATTACATAACATGCATGTCACAACAGTGTGTCTCACGGGACGTTGGATTGTATGAATACTACGGACAAATTTGTGTACATTCGTATGCTCTCTATTAATCCGCTGAGAGAACGGTTCCATTCCTAATGGTTTCAGTGATTTTTGACAAAAACGTTATTTTTAAATATGGTCATAACGTTTTTATTTGCGATTCAATCAAGATGCCGTTTGGGTATCGTAGAGACTGATTTTTATTAATAATTAAATTATGTCAGTTTTAATTTATTTTTGCCATTAATTTTGCTGATACAAATGAAACCTTTTTACAAGCCACATATTTAATATTATCAGATGCCTAAATTTACTGGTGACTGGGAAAATACAAATTGTGAAATAGTCTGTGCGAAAGCACTACTATTTTGATACCAGGCGTATCAGGCCCAGCGCCAGTGCTCCATGCCACACCCCCTTTCCATATAACTCCCCATCGTGTGTCAAGTCCTAAACTCCTCGACTCACCACTAACCCTCCCTCCATGTCAAGTGACAGTAATTTTTGGAACCTTATTATTTCATCCCTGAGCCTGAGTCATCCCTGGTAAGGTCTGTTCAATTTTTTAGTTGTATAACACTTCCTACATCAAATTACTCTGCAGATAAAAACCCAGGGACTTTGTACATAGAAGAGTTCAATGGGTATGAGATCCCAGAATCTCCCACCAGTATCGAACGATCCGGAGCCTCCAGTGAAAGATGAAGCAATGCCGTCTTTTTATGGCTTAGAAGCATACCATTTAATTTTACACCATCAGCTCAGTTTCTGACTTGTCTTATTGGTGAGATATGTGACATCGACAAAGAAAAGACAAAGGCAATCGACAAAGAAACCAGAGTCTCATCCGTGAACTGATACCAATCTACCGCGCCCACATACTGTCGCAGATCATCCATGTACATCAACAACTAAGCAGGGCCCAAAATTGATCCATGTGGCACTCCATACTTTAATATGGACGAGCTTGAGCACAGTACATCATCTACGCTCACCGTTTACTCTCTGTCCCGCAAATCTGACTGCAAGGGTTCCAGAACAACTCCCCTGTACCTTTAAGAACAAACGATCGTGTGCAATAGTGTCCAAAGCATTTGACAAGTCAAAAAATACCGCCACCACATGGCCGCCACGAAACGATTTTTGTCTATATTTGACCGAATGTGACATACCGCCCCAAAAGAGCTGTCTCGCACGACAAACCCAGAAGAAAATCATATTGGCTGGACGATATAAGATCATGTCTCACAAAAAACTTATAGGTACAACCTTCCGTACGGTATTCTCTCAAATATTTTCGAGAACACTGACAGAATTGACACTGGCCTACCTCTCAACAACATTATTGTCTCCCCTTTTATGAATTGGCTGGATTTTGCCCATTTGGAAAGATACCTTGAGACAACATAGAGTTTACCAAATGTTCCCCTACTTCAGTGGTACAATGAGCCGACAACTTCATGATGTATGGTGGAATACCATGAGCGCCAAATGAAAAGTTGGGGTGACGAAGCTCCCCGCGAGTGGTCTGGTATAGTTATATGGGCGCCACCATGCCCACTCCTTCGGTCACGGTCGTCGTACAACAACCCACACTCGTCCCATCCATACCGAAAACCTCCCTTCAAACCTATCAGCGACCAATAAATATAATAATAAATAATATCATACATAAATCAAATTAATTTAATATTCTGGAAGGACAGAACCGCTCCCAGTGGTATACCGTACATTTTAATATGAAAACTGTTAGTATCCTATTCTTTATTCCGTGCTATGGGAATAGACATTTTCCAAAATTCTTTTATCTCTCCAGCCATCCTCATCTACGCCATCCTGCCATTATTTCTTTGTTGTCCAGCATTGACTTTTTGTTCTATTGGTAACCATTCCATTGTCATTTTTGCCAACGTATCATCTTTAATTCTTGCTTCGTGACCACCCTGCACCCATTGTCGTTTTGAGCATTGTAACCACATCCTACACCTGGCTTAATCTAAAAAATCTGATGTGGCCAGGCACATAACTTTATCATACAATATATCAAATTAATAGTTTAGCTGCATGAGATTCTATTTGATCGAGATCGATCGTGTCTGCATTAAAATAAAACGAGTTAGCCAGGATTTGACATATATTTTGATTCTATTGACAGTAGGTATTGTCAAAACATCAGCGTTTGACACTACCTACTGTCATTAGAATGAAAACATCTGTCAAATCCTGGCTAACTAGTTTTATATTCAAAGTCAAATTCTTTATTAGCCATTGATCGTACACAAATACAAAGGAAATATATGCAATGATATAAGGCACGTCAGCAATACAGAAAATACGAAATTAGAATTAAAACGATACATACAGATAAAGCTGTATTTAAATCCAATACAAAACTCTTCGCTGGAATAGTACGCCTTTGAAATCAGAAAAACCTTCAATGTTCGCTTGAACGTCACGAAGGTAGGACAATCAATAATGTGTTTAGGAAGTCTATTGTACAATATAATGGGTGCAACGGCGGGACTATTAGCGAGTATATCAGTTCTACCATATGGCAAATAAAGGCCATCATTATTGCGGGTGTTATGACTGTGGATACAGGTGTGAGTTGGATGCTTTGCTAGATTTTTCTTGATATGCAAACAGGAGACAAAAATGTACACTGCCGGAGCAGTCAATACGTCCAGCTGGCGGAAAATAGGCCTACACGACACCGTCGAACCAACAGAAACCATCTCGCGGATAATGCCTTATTGAGCAATTAGGATATCTTCCATGTGAGCAGATGAACCCCAGAAAATAAGTCCATACGAGAGTCTGGAGTGCACGTGACCATAATATAATAGCTTCATAGTAGCAAGGGATATGGCTTGTTTGACGCTTCTGAAAAGATATCTGAGGGAATACAGTTTAGCACACAGTCTTGAGCAATGGGCCTCCCAAGTAATCTTATGGTCTATCGTAAATCATAAGAACTCCACAGACTCCCGCTGGTGTATGGTATCTCCATTCCTGCGTATCAGCTAAGTTTCCTTAAGTGAGCGATTTTTCGGCAAAAACAGCATCAACGATGTCTTAGATGTGTTTACATCCAAGCAATTTGCATTGCTCCACTCCGTAATTACATCCGTTGTTGTTTGGCCTAAACGAATAGCATCACACAGAGAGGCCGATGACAGTAGACAGTTGGTATCATCAGCGTAAAGCAGCGGTTTCGTATCATTAGGAAACAAACACGGAATCGTTGATTGCTATTAAAAATAAAATCGGTCCCAGAAGGCTGGCCTGCGGAACTCCAGAGGAAATTAATTTTGGCTCCGATCTAGTGCCACCATTCAGCACTACAATGTGGTAGCGATTGGCTAGATAAGACGAAACGCTAGCCCCGTATGTTGGCTAGTCCCCGTATTCCCATGGCTTGCGCTTTATGAAGTAGAATCTCATGGTTGATGACATCGAAGGGCTTGCTGAAGTCGTAAAACAGTACGGCAGTGTCATTTCCGTCGTTTAAGTTTTGCGAAACATGGTTAATAGCAGCAATTAGGGCAGATTCGGTGCTGCGGCTGGTCGAAAGCCGAGCTGATCGTACGACAGACATATGGTCTTGACGAGAAAATCTAATATTCAACAGTAAAATACTTTTTCAAATATACGGGCCAGCTGGTTTTGGACAGCAATAGGTCGATAGTTTTGAGCATCCTTTCTCGATCCCTTATTTTACAGGTACAACCATTGAAGTTTTTAGTGTCTCTGGAAACTGCCAGAGACTGCCCTTCGCTTAGAGATCTATTCAGAAGATACAGGAGCGGCAGTTCAACATGTTGATAGAACGATTTAATAACAAGTCCCGGAACTCCATCCACACCTGGAGAGTGTTGATTCGTCTGGCCGAACACAAAGTTAGATAACTCGCTTGATGTTATAGGCTTAAGGAACATAGTTGACTTATTATAATAACTGCGGTAATCAACGGTAGCCGTATGATTACGCTTTGCAACGTTAACAAAGACGCTATTCATGTAGTTAGCAACGATAAAGGGAGCAGTAAGGCCGTCTGATTTTGTTTCAATTTCAATACTGCCACTTTCCTGTTTTTCCTGCTTTAAGTGTTGATTGATTATTTGCCAGGCAGCTCGACACGGGTTAGGTGAGTTTCGTATTAGGCCATTATAGTAGGACTTTCTTTCACTTCGGAGATAATTTTGATCATCCTTTTTAGATGTTAGGTATACTTTGTGAAACTCTACGTCGTTAAGCAGTTTATCACGAGAGTAGAGACTTGTTATATATTGTGAGGCGTGTATGACATTACGATTTACCCAACATTTACGGCTGCCCTACGAGGTTTCATTTGTTTAAGAGGAAAGCACATGTTAAAGTAATATAAGAAAGCACTGTAAAAATGATCGAATGCTTCGGCGAATGACTCGGCCAGTGTACACTTTCTCTCACAAACAGTTGGATAAAAGCGAGTTGAAGTGGATCAAATTAGTGTTTGCAAATGATCGAGTCATATGGTTATAGTAATCAGTTTCTGTTAGATGCCACAGTTCTCAAACGTGTAAAAACATTTCAAATTGTAGTAACATCAACTTGAGATCACAACACAGCTCACAGGGATCACACAACAGAGATCATAAAATTGATAATTACTTTAATATATCTACAATCAGTAATAATAACTTCTTTTTTGCCTTGCCTTGTAGCTTCTTTTGTGTCTCCATAGAGCAGTAAATGTCACTCTTTCACATAGTTCATCATAAAAATATATATATATATATATATATATATATATATATATATATATATATATATATGTTACGGTTAAAGTGATAAATGTCGTTTGTATTAATAATTACCGGCTATTATTAACAATAACCGCATCATTTGGTCAATGTGATTAGAAACACTTAAATAATCACATGGACCGGCTATCATTAATAATTTCCTAGCGGGCACGGTAAAAGTGATAAAAACGTTACTTCTTACAATAGATCTTTTGTATACAGTCTTCAAAGAAGTTAGCTAAGTTATTTTGATTACTATGTAAGCTATTATATTTATTTACTCGACGCAAATCATCAGTACGGCTAGCCCAATGACCAAAATTACGAATAATATAAAACATTGATAATACGGAATGTTTTCTTTTATCTCCCTTGTACTTTAGAAACTACTGGATATAATTGGTAATGATATTTGGTATACACCCAAGGACGAAAACATAAAAAGAACATTTTATACAGAGTGGTAAAAAAAGTTAACAATTTTATTATCAATAACACCCATTTTATATTTAATGCATGTGGGTAGTTTTTTGTAAATGTACAATTACAATTTATTAAATAAATTCTCAAATCCCAATTATCTTGAAATTTTAATAAATTGCACCGCACAAATGATGCAAACATTTTTGTATGTTCCTAACACGGTATTTTTACTTTTGTTTAATTTATTCCCCATTAATTCTGTTAGTTATGGAATATTTATTACTATTATCTTTTTTTTGTTTATCCCAATGCCTGCATGTTTAATCCACATAGTGCACATTATCCTTAACTTCAGGCAAGTGTATTTCTCGTTTAAGGGGGTCTTCCGCTTCGCTGGCCACTTTTCGAGCCTATTTTAAGGAATTGTTGAAATTTTTTTTTATTCTTTTGTGTTAATATCGACGTATAAAATTAACTATTTCCCTAACACGGTATTTTTACTTTTGGTGTTTGACAATAAAGTACTATTTTATAAATAAAAGATTAAACATTATAACAACTTGCCCCAATCTTCCCTACATTAGGTTGTCCATTACCTATACCTACCGTAAGTATATGTAGTATCTGACGGATATAATCTGTTTTATAAGGCGGTTATTTTAAAAGTGTTTATCACCAAAAAAAAAAACTTTTAAATACATTATTTATTTAGATATATAAAAAAATATAACAATAACAAAAACACAATAGTTCTCAAGTCCAGGAATCAGTTTAAAAATAAAATATATTCTTAATAAATAAAATTAACAGTAGCTAACTCAAATAAAGTCTGTATCACATTTGTGCACTTACAAATCAAAAATAAACAATACTCATAGTAAATAATAAAAAATAAAAATAAAATACAGGTACAGTTCACATTTGTAAACAAAACAAAAGAGGATGACGTCCTATTGTTACAAACTTTATCTTGCTTTATTTTTACAATATATATGGTGTAATTGTTGTACTACTACAAAAAAATAAAGGTCTAGAAGGACTTTTGTATTCAAAATTAAATATAAAACATTTTTTAAAGTTTTGTATTAAAAAGATAATAAATAATAAGTTATAAATAAAAATAATTTTTCTTGCCACGAATTGCAAAATACAGAAGCACTATGTACGTATGCACTGGCAGAATAATACAAACCGAGTTTATAATTTATTACTTACTTAGCTTTTAAGAATTGCGCAAATAAGCATGACCCAAAGAGTTACACACTCGTGCATGCAGTTAGTATGGATTGGCATCTTTTAGTCTCGTTTTGATAATCTTCCTTATTTTAGTCATGAGTAGTAACGAAATAAGTTAGTCATAACTAACGTCACTAAAGGCCCAACACTGAAAACCCAGTGAATAGATTCGTTGTGTGGCGATTATGTAGATACTAACAGAATTCCAAATCTGAGGCTCTATTATATTTTAGCATCACCTTAATGCAATATCGAATTGAAATATATTACATTGACCACAGCATGCTGGAAATTATTAATAATAGCCGGTTCATGTGATAAATTCCTCACTTTAACCTCGACACTTGGCTATTAGTAATAATATCCGGTAATTATTAATAATAACCTATTTATCACTATGACCGTAACATATATATATATATACAGTGACCGCCAAAAAGTCGGCATCAAATGGGAAATTTTTTTATTATCGATTTAACAGAAAATTTTATTCTTCATAAAAGTTTCAGGATCGTCCGAAACCAAAATTGCAATCATCAAATTTTAAATATTGTGTATCATATACGGGGTAGTTCAGAAAATTTGAATTTGACATAAGAGTAAAGTACCTTTGTTTTAATTATTATCGAAAAATGTTACATAGAAATATTATTTAGAATTAAAAATTATACTCAAATTTGAAATCACAGCCACCTATCTTTAAAAAAAATGTTGTCTTTTTTTCATAATTCTCACTCTTATAATAAATATTAGTACCTACCATTGATTCTTATGACTCATTTTCATCTATTTTTCGAAAATTTCGGTAAATTTTTTCTATGGTTCGTGATTTTGATATGATTCCTAGCGTTTTTTGAGAATTATCACAAAATTATTAATTTTCCTGATGCAATGTTGGCATTTTACCCTCATATTGAGATTGTGATATCAATCGTCATCACCGCTAAGTAAATGAATAAAAGGTAAATCACTCTAGCATAGTTATGCCATTATATTAGTTATACACAGGGTAAAACCCTATTACAATCACGAATCCCATGAGAAATTTATGTAATCAAATAAAAAATTAGTCTGTTAGAATAAACAGATACTGTAAACAGTACAGGTACTGTACTAACATTTATTACAAGTGGCTAATAATATGTGGCTTGATATCAAAAGTTAACATCATCTTTAACTCTGCATTTTTAATATGTAACTTTAAGAACAATAATTAAATATATTTCAACTGACTACTACAACTAACACTAATATTTTTTCAGTTATGTAACTAATATTAATTTTTGGATAATTTTTACGAATATCATAATAACATAACATACTTATGAGATATACTTAATAAGATACTTAAGAAGAAATAATAATAGAAAACACCAAATTATCAGAACAAAAAAATCTCTGTCTGGGTTTCCTTTAAATACATAGTATTGTTCATTCATACATTAAGTATGTTAAATATTAATACCATAACATGTACATAATTAGGTTACATTTATAACACGAACTACCTACACTTCATTAAGAGGGTCAATTACAACATGGCTATGGGTTGTAGCTTCTTTTATAAATCTAACCTAATTGTTTTCAAGTTTGACAGTTCTTAAGTTCAGCTCCTTGCCCGTTAAGTTCAAATTTATTTTATTAATAATACTTCATCCTAATGAATTATTTAACTAAAGAGGAAAAAATTGAAATTGTTTTAATTGTTGGCGACAATTATAAAACCCATAGGGAAGCGGCAAGTATTTTTAACGAGCGACATCCCAACAAACGCATTTGCCAGTCAACCGTCAGTAGGATTTTAAACAAATTTAAAATGTCGGGAAATGTTGAAAATAAGTTTAAAGTTCCTCATACTCCTTGGGTCAATATTGAAGAACGCCAGCTTCAGGTGATGCAGACTGTAGTCGAAAATCCACGATCTTCTCTTCGAGACATGAGACAATTAGACGCAGTAGCGAATACATCGGCCAGAAGAATTTTAAAAGCAAGTAAATTCCGGGCTTACAAGGCAAAATTTATACACAAACTGCAAGCCCGAGATTTAGATTCGCGGATGTATTTTAGCTTTTGGTTTCAAGCCCAAATAGCAGAGCATCGATCATTCGTTAAGCATGTGCTTTTCAGCGACGAATCTACATTTTCCTCAAAGGGAATTGTTAGTTCACAAAATTGTCGGTGGTGGGCTGACGAAAACCCCAATTTTGTTATCGAATCACGGGACCAATACTCATTTAAAACTAATGTATGGTGTGGGATATTTAATAATAAAATTATTGGACCATTTTTTTTTTCGAGAAAACCTTAATTCTGCGAGGTATCTACATTTTCTCCAACACGACTTTTTTAATGCACTAGAAGAAATTCCATCAGATCTGCGCAGAAAAATGTATTTTCAGCATGACGGTGCTCCAGCGCACAGTACAGTAGATGTTGGAAATTTTCTTGATCATATGTTTCCACATAAATGGATCGGAAGATATTTGGAAAATCCCTGTCCGCCTCGATCTCCGGATCTAACGCCATGCGACTTCTTCCTATGAGGATACCTAAAAAATGAGGTCTACATGCACAGACCTTTCAGGGATGTTGACCATCTTGAAAACACTATTCGTGAATGTGCTGCTCAAGTGTCGCCTGTCATGTTAAGAGAAGTATCAAGAAATATGTGTGAACGAACAATACTGTGTATTGAAAATGAAGAAGGACACGTTGAAATTTAATTTGTGTTTTGTTTTTATTTTTGTTAGTTTTGTTATGTTACTATATTACCAATATTTAGTAATTTAAAATGTATTTTAGGATAACACTGTGTAGTAAAAGGGAAGCAGTCGAGTTGAAATTTCATATTTGTTTTGTTTTTGTTAGTTTTTATGTTATTAAGTATGTTATGTTCTTTCTAAGAATTGTAGAAAATATAACAGATGAAATTATTAGTGTTAGTTGTAGTTAATTGAAAATTATTATTATTATTCTTATTTGTTAGATATACACATTAGCTACAAGGGATAATTAAGAACTACAACTATAAAGCAATAAACATAATATCAACACAACCGCGTACAGCATAAGGCTCGAGGTTTCTGTGTTATGAGATCAGGTACGACCGGTACCTTATCACACAACCTGAGCCTGGACTTACATATGTACAGTGTGTATCAATAGCTCTGTTGACTTCTAACATTATTGATAGTTAAATTAAAACTTCAGATTCAAAAATGTTGCTTAATTTTGATATCGAGCCACATATTTTTTAAACTTAATTATGTGACTCGTGATTTTAACAGGATTTTACTGTGTAAATAATTAATATCATGTAATAACTAAGCTAGAGTGATTTACATTTTATTAATTTACTTAATGGTCATGACGATTCATACAAAAATCTCAATATGAGGGTAAAATACCAACCTTGCATCATAAAAAATAATAATTTTGTGATATTTCTCAAAAGGCGTTAGGTATCATATCAAAATCACGAACCATAGACAAAATTTACCGAAACTTTCGAAAAATAGATGAAAATGAGTCATAAGAATCAATGGTAGGTACTAATATTTATTATAAGAGTGAGAATTATGAAAAAAGACAACATTTTTTTTAAGATAGGTGGCTGTGATTTCAAATTTGAGTATAATTTTTAACTCTAAATAATATTTCTATGTAACATTGTTCGATAATAATTAAAACAAAGGTACTTTACTCTTATGTCAAATTCAAATTTTCTGAACTACCCCGTATATGATACACAATATTTAAAATTTGATGATTGCAATTTTGGTTTCGGACGATCCAGAAACTTTTATGAAGAATAAAATTTTCTGATAAATCGATAATAAAAAAATTTCCCATTTGATGCCGACTTTTTGGCGGTCACTGTATAATGTAATCTACGATTGGGTGAGTTTATTTTGGTTTATTTCGCTAAGAATGGCATTGGTGTTATAAATAGTTTATCTTGGTTCGATGCTTATTTCGTGGAATATCCACAAATAGGCGTGCTTTCATTAATGATCTCTGAGAATGGGAAATCCTAAATCGACCATTGAATCGGGAATCCTGCCCCAGTATTCCCATTATAACGCCGCATAAGAATTCGTAGAACTGCGTGCGTTTGCGAGCCTTTTGTACCACGAACCCCCTGCTATTCAGGTCATTCTTTATATTTGTGCATAAGATATTCCATGTAATATCAATAACTCATGAATGGTGGCCACCTGTATAATACCCTTAAATAACATATTATGTGAGCATTTTGGTGGTAGAAATGCGGCTTGTGTATGCAGAGGCCATTAAAGTGTGGAATGTATCTATCCCTCCTATTATAAAAATTATAATCCACGCCTTAATATCCCCCACTTCTTACTCCAATACGGGGGCATCTGTTGGAACAAATTATCTTATTTTGGTCCGCGTTATAGCACGTGTAAAATAAACAGAAACATACTGTATATTTTTACATTTATTAACTGTGTGATTATTTCTATGAATTTTTTGTATGAACCATTTTTTATAAAATGGGTCATTTTTAATTATCAGCAATTAATTAAAACTTTTGAACTTTGAAACTGAATATTTTCCCACATACATACACATTTATCTTAATTTGCTGTTTGAACACTTAATTTAATTCTATTTAATTGTTCTGTTATTTTTTATCCATTTAGTTTTATTTTAAACTTTGAGTTTTGATAAATTACTTATAACTAAAAACTTATTATTCCTGTGTGCTTTTAGAAAAAGGAAAGATTGCTTGTTTCCATAATAAAAACCACATCTGTATACAGGATGTATATTAAATGAGTGCAATAATTTCTAGGGTTTATAGATCTTCATAATTGGAGTAAAAATTCAAATACGCTTTTTCTCTAAGCGACGCCAGTATTGAGTAATTTATTATTGAAAATGCAGAATTTTACGCCGCACGCTTTTAGTAGGCGTAGTAGCGACTTGACCTAGAGCCTGTGGCAAAACAGCTGACAGCTGACCGAGGGGAAGTCCCGTGCGTGCTTTAGTTTACGCTCTGCAGTTGTTTCTGTTTATCGGGTTTCTTGGTAGTTATTTTGTGGTTTTGTGTTTCAAAATGGACAATTTTAGTAGTGGTGAGTACGTGGACATGTTACTTGTTTATGGTGAATGCAGAAAAATGCAGCAGCCGCTCAAAGACTTTATTCGCAACGATTTAGAAACCGGCGCGTCCCTAATAATAGAACTTTTGTTTCCGTGGTTCAACGGTTAAGGGATAGTCCTGCTCGGGTATTTCTGCCTAACCATGGAGGCCGTCCATGCGATCGTAATATGGTAAATACCAAAGAACAAATCTTGCACATGGTCCACGAAGATGATCGACGAAGCACTAGAAGAATTGCTCGACAAGTCGGAGTTTCCCACGGGATAGTACGCAGAACACTACGTGAAATGTTACTTCCGGTATATCGGGAAAAGCGTGTACAAGATTTGCTCCCACAGGATTATTTACAGAGGGTCATCTTATGTGAATAGTTTCGTGGTCAATGTCAAACCAATGAAAACTTTCCTAATTTGGTACTTTCCACTGATGAAGCGACATTTACCCGAAACGGAATTTTTAACAGCCGGAACATGTGCCATTGAATGTCTGTCGACAGTGAATACATATTTCTTTTCGCCAATGTACGAGAAGCACCTGTACGACATTCCCCATTAATGAGGGTAAAATAATACCTACTTACCAGGTAGTTGTCAGCCGGTCCAAGTCATCAACGAACTGTACCAAACCGATACAATAGATTCAGACATCTTAGAAAAATAAGACTGATAATACTGGATAAACTTGAAACTGATAAGATTTATTTGAAATAAATAAATTATATATTCTTTAGTTTTAATTAATTTATTATTGATTTAATATAGCTTATAACTTTAATTTTCATTAGTAATCATATAATTATACGGATGGTTAATTTATTGATATGCATTTGCATTTTGTTAATAATACAGAAATAAATATCATTATCTGGTATATTTTCCTTTTTAACTTTGCGTATGTGTTTTTTTTCCTGACAAAATATAGTAATGGAGTTACCATTTGAAACATGTGGACGTCACAAATTGAGAAAAAAATACTATCGGATATTAAATTTAATATCAATGTAAACTATTTGTATTTAGCACATAAATTTATTGTGTTCAATATTTAATAATCTTTTTATTTCAATACTAAATAATTATTCCATTAGTTACCCGCTTTTCGGGCAGCATTGGTGCTCGATCGGCTGCTTTGTCATAAATGTCATAGATCACACCCCTTTCCTAAATGCAGAACTACCTATGACTAACGAAACGGAAATCAGTGAAATAATCACCGAACTCAAAGACAATAACGCACCTGGATTTTGACAGAATAACGACCAAAATCATAAAGGAAAATAAAAACAAATTAATTCCTATACTAACTGAACTGACCAACATGACAATATGTACAGCAATATTCCCAACATACCTAAAAAAGACAATAGTAACACCCATTTACAAAGGAGGAGATAAGAATAGAGAAGAAAATTACCGACAAATTGCACCTAGCTTTTGGAAGATCTAAGAAAAGGTGATACACAAAAGACTGTATCAACATATACACCAAAACAGATAATTAGCCCACAACAATACGCCTTCCAGAAAGGCGCTGGTACTGCGTCTGCAGCTCTGGACTTGATCGACGACATAAAGAAAAAAACAGATAGCAGAGAAACAGTACCGTGCATTTTCACCGACCTTAAAAAAGCCTTTTGACACAGTATCAAAGAAGAAACTGTTGATAAAACTCGAATCCATAGGTGTCAGCGGCAAATTCCAAGACCTCATCCGTGCCTACATCAGCAATCGACCACCAGAGTACAGGAAAAGCACAGTAGAGAGACATTTGCAGAGAGCGGAATCCCACAAGGACTAATATTACCACTTACGCTACTCATCATGTACACCAATGATCTCCTAAATCTCCAACTCAATGGAACACCTTCAATGTATGCTGACAATACTTGTATCCTATACTCGGCAAAGACCAGTGCACAACTGCAATAAAAAATCAACAAAGACATGACAATAGAAAAGTGGTTCGACACCAAACTTCTGACAGTAAATGAAAGGAAGACAAAATACATGATATTCATTAACAAAAACAACCAGTTCAGCTAAGGATACAGATAAATCAGCATACAATAAATCAGGCGAAGGAGATCGAGTACTTAGAATTGACAATACACGAAAGCCGGTAATGGAATGCGCATATCAACAAGTTGGCAAAAATCAACAACAGAGTCACAGCAACAATAAAAAAAATAAAGAGTATCTTACCAGAGTATTTAAAACCACAAATATATAACAGCCTATATGCATCGACTACTAACTACATGATACATCTATGGAGCGACACAACACGTACAAATATAAATAGATTACAACGCCAACAGAATAACATACTGAAAACTCTTTATCGACTGAATAGAAGGACACCAACAGACGAAGTGCATCGATGGACAAATGAAATGACACTGAGCAAAGGATATACCTAAACAAATTTTTATTGATACACAAACTACGAAACAAGAATATAAAAACGAGATAAAGCTAACAGAAGTAGAAGATATACACTCCCATAACACCAGAAGAACATCACACATAAGAGCACAGACATTCAAAACTAATAGATATGCCCCACTGTTAAAATCATCTGAAGTGGAATTAAACAACTCACTACGTACAGGCACGAAAGAATTGAATTACCACAGCATCAAACTGAAAATGAAAGTGAAATTGAGGCACTAAACATGAAGATACTCAACTGACCATACAAGAACAATCCATCTATACCCTCACCACCGTTAGCCCGAGACAAGACGTAAATCCCAATTCCGAGGCGAGGACAGAGTGACAAACCTGTCTACCTGCAGTTATGAGTTTTATGAATTTCTATATTTGTAATATTCATGTTTGTAATGTGCAGTCTTCCCATTGTTTATTAGTTGCCAAATTTTCGCTAACAAATCGTTAGCATCTTCAAGGGCGTACCTAAATAACAACAAAGTTAACCCTAACAAAGGAAAGCCTTAAGGTTACTCACAAACTAGGAACAACGAAAAATACATCAAACAAACAAAACTGGCGACGATCCCCATATTAGGGACAGTCCAAACTCTGCATTAAATAGTTAGAAATTGTAAAAACGTGACAGCCCCTACGACTGAACCCTTATGAGGCGCCACCCTATTCTTGAGGAGCTGTGAAGTTTGGCCCACATAACAAACACTGCACCGTACAGTCAAGCTTGTATACAACATTGGCTCTATGTTCAATGGGAGTACTATCTTTTAGTTTAGAATAAAATAGTGTTGCTTTTTTATTGGGTAGGAGGCCAAGAACACACCGTCAAACTCACGAACAAGGTTTTTAATGGAGGGGAGAGGGCAGGAATATACCTCAGCTTCACAAAAGAAACCACGCCAGGCAACCGTAAATCAGAAGCATTATCGGGGGGTCATCGATTGGGACATCAGGTGGCAACCCCGGCGGAGTCAGAGGCGGACCAATAACCACAGGAGGCGTCGCCTCGCTGAAGCATCTTGTTGAAGAGTATCTTGTTGAACAAGTTGCTTTTCAGGGAGGCGACACCCCCTGTGGTTATTGGTCCGCCTCTGACCTCGCCGGGGTTGCCACCTGATGTCCCAATCAATGACCGCCCCCCCGATAATTCTTCTGATTTACGGTTGCTTGGCGTGGTTTCTTTTGTGAAGATGAGGTATAGTCCTGGCCTCTCCTCCTGCCTTAAAAACCTTCTCCGTGAGTTTGACGGTGTCTTGGCCTCCTAACTAATAGAAAAACTAAAACTATTTTATTCTTAATTAAAAGATAGCACTCCCATTGAACATAGAGCCAATGTTGTATACAAGCTTAACTGTACTGGGTTCAATGTTTGTTATGTGGGCCAAACTTCACAGTTCCTCAAGAATAAGTTGGCGTCTCATAAGGGTTCAGTCCGTAGGGGTGAGAATAATACCGCGCTTGCCAGGCCCTCCATGGATACTGGCCATCCTTTCGATTATGACGCTCCCGCTATTCTGCATTGCGAGAGTCATTGGCCTAAACGTAATTTTCTAGACATGTGCTACATCTATGGCACGCCCGATACCGTTAGCTTCAGAGAAGACACTCAACAACTAAGATATATGTGGGCCTCCTTGGGAGTTACTTTGACAATAAATACAGCCGTCGATTCGCTTTCCTCGTTAGTTTTGTGTTTTTTCCTATGTGCCTTGAACTGTTCCCCTATTAGGTAGGCTTTTACACAGTTTCTTGCTCTTCTTTGTTAATTTACATTTGTGTCACTTTGCCAAGTTTTGTGTAATTGATTAGGTAATTTAGTATATGTTAGCTTAGGATATAGAAATCTGTACCATTTGCAAATTCCTACCTTACCGATTTTTTGTTTCTGTTTGCTGCCAATAGATGGCGTACTGTCTCAACGTGGCTTAGTGTTCCTGTATTTAGAGAGTACCGCAATAGTCGCCATTTTATCTCCAACAAAAAGCGGCAAACGCATATTACCGACATTACCGACATAACGCACATACAAAAACAACGCACCCGCCATTTTGTCTCAAAGTAGTGACATAAGCAATTGCGGTACTCTCTAAATACAGGGACTCTAACGTGGCTGTTGGTGCTTTGACGGCCTTTTTAACTATTTAATGCAGTGTTTGGACTGTCCCTAATATGGGGATCGTCGACAGTTTTGTTTGTTTGATGTAGGTATTATTCGTAGTTCCTAGTTTGTGAGTATCGTTAAGGATTTCCTTTGTTAGGGTTAACTTTGTTGTTATTTAGGTACGCCCTTGAAGATGCTAATGATTTGTTGGCGAAAATTTCGCAATTATTAAAGAATTGAACATTTTGTTGAAATAAGTCCCCTAATGTTTTTTTTTTGTAACAATTAACAACAACTATTACAACCCAGGCATAAGCGACGATTATACCCTACAGAATATTTTAAATGTAGAAGAGAAATCTAAGGCATCTACAAACTTTATGAAATAAACCATACAAGGGATGACTAAAAACAATTAATAGAATTAATGATATTCGTTCTTGGTGGGACTTGGTACTTTTTTAAATATCTGCAGCATTTCACCATGCAAAGTGAATGACTGAGCCTTAATATTGTCAACACATTTTTTTTTTCGGAAGGAGTTGACAGATGTAACAAATATAGTAACTTTTGGTATTAGAAGTACATTTATATTTATTATAAATATATACAGGATAGTTCATAAGTCGAAGCAAAAATATAAGTACCAGACATTTTTTAGAATCTGTCATTGTTTACGACATATTTGACTTGTTAAATTAATAAACAGGAAAGATAGATGTGGAAAAAGAATGTATACATGTAAATACGTAATAATAATTATTGTTAGAAAAATGGCGGTTTACATTTCTGACTGTTTAGCCATAAATAATAAAACTTTGAAGTGCGTTATATCGAAAAATAAGTTATTTCATATTTTAATGTTTTGCCTCGAGTTATGAATTCTGAATATTGAAGAGTTGATTCGCACCCTAGTGCTGCAATAACGCCACGAATTGACTTACATTTGATAAACATTACCTACAGAAATGAACGAATAGATGAATATAAAAACGACGATGCGAAAACAAAAACTAGTAAGAAAATTATCTTTAGCCGTGCTGAAGTTAGCACCGTAAAATATTTAAAAAAACAAAGGAACCGATTTTGCCCATTCACGAACTTGTCCTTACTTTTTAAGAGATAAGCTAGTATAACAAATTTCAGATCAATTACTGCATAATTACGGCAGTTATCGTGTACACAGACGGACAGACGGCCAGACAGACGGACATTAACTGCTAACTCGATTCAGTTTTCAATTTTGATCAAATCCTTATCTGCCACGCCTCTTTAAGGGTGTTACAAATGTTGTGACAAACTCAATATACCCTCACCACATTAAATGTGGGGTTATAACAATTTGGGGTATTTGTCGCCACAGAATGCGGCGGTATACTTTTTCGATACGGTCATTTCTCATGAGAACGAACGATGGTGCAAGAGCTGCAAAATATTTTAAATCTTCACATTGAAGATTATATGTCACTATGTCATTATATGTCAACGTCATCTTGTTCGTATTTGTCCAAACGGACATTGATTTTTTTTTATAACGCATAGTTTTTAATAATGTATTTTTACATAAATTTATTTATTTTCATCTTTGGTAAAGTTTAAATTTTTTGCATAATCAAAGCCTTTGTGGCAATCTTCGCATTATCCGATCGACTAAAAAATAGAGGAAATTAGTTTTTCAGTATGTATAATAAATTTCAGGGGTGGGGCATGGATCTAATTTTGAAAACAAAAATCATTAGGAGTAACATGTCCACCCCGTTACCTCGATGTGGTCAGAAAAATCGCCAATAGGTTCGTTTTCAGTATAAATGGTTCCTTTTTGCTACTTTAATTAAATCAAGAAGTATAGAATATGTCTACTTAAAAAGAATACAGTATACACACTGAACTACTAGTAATAAAGGCATTCATGTTGGTCCGTGGTATGAAATCGTTAGTGAGGAAATAATAAAACTTCGTTGTGAACTAGTTTAATTGTATATTCTTAGGCAATTCATTTTGGGTTTTGAAACCCATCATCAGGCCATGCGTCAATATCTGGATAAATTCATCCATGATATTGACGCATGGCCATATATTTAATGTTCGGTCAATAAGGAATTATTTCCAACGACAATTGGCCGAGTGGCACAACAGTATGAATTGACAAATAGATTACATAATTATGATAGTTAGCTCTAAAACGGAACTGGTACTACGAAACACTCACACATTTCAATAGGGCTGAACGACTCTAATTTTGCAGAAAATTATCTACAAAAAAAGGATGTGCCACGCGACATTAATTTTACTTAAGAGAAGATATTTATCTGAAACAAAAAAGCTAAGAAACCAAATTAAAAGTAATTATTTATTTCTTCTCTCTTCATTGTACGTCACGGTGTAGTACGTCATAATCAAAATGAGCAGGTTGGCGAGTATTATGTTGAAAAGAGTTAAGGAGAACTTGTTTTCCTAAAATGCTAATATACTAAATTTCGTTTTTCTTATCTCTCTTCGGTGACCAATATATTCCATTTTCAGACCAATTTATTTGGTGATAAATAAAATGTCTTTTGCGTAAAGTTGCATCCCCATAATTAGAAATTTCAACTTTTTATTACATCATCGTTAGACTATTGTTGACCATTTTTTTCATTTGACCACCCACAGTTTTCAAGTTATTAACATTCTTAATATGGGGCGCCACCTTCACGGTAGCTACGGATCAAAGCTGAGTAATCTATTGATGAGATATGTATTTGTTTGCACTAGCAGCATTTTACGCGTGAGCTGCAACCTGAACCATTAAATAGCTTACTTTTAGCCTCAGGTGACCTCTTACCTTAAAAAATCTAGATAAAGTTGAAAGGAAGAAAACAAAATTGTAATTTAACAGACAGGTTTAGCGGTTTTACAAATTGGAATTATGATTAAATCGAAATCAAAATTGCAATAATTAGATAGATAGGTAGATAAATAGATAGATCTTTTTCACGTTGGATACAGTACGTAGATGTGACACGTCATATTGGGGACACAAAAAATAACTATATGTATATAAAAAAAACAGCACTAATCGACGGGTAACGACATTTCATCTAATCACGGCGAGATACATCCAAATAGTCTTCATAGGAATAGTAACCTCCATCTAACAAAAATGAGTTTACGGCCGCCTTAAACTTTTTAAAATCCGTGAGACTCCTGATAGTCGCAGGCAAGACGTTATACATTTTATTGTATAATTGTACATACCTTGCCTTCGAACGTCCATCGCACGACACCTGTTAAAAAACTAAATAATTTCCGAACAATTTCGAGGCTCACCATGGGGATCTCGCTTATTAGTGGAGATAGTGCGGAATGCAGTCATTTTTAATTTGAAATAACATCAAAGATGGCGGCGTAATCATGGTCAGCCTTTTGTTTTTCTTATGGGCGGCATGCTGAATATTGGCATATTCCGATAGTCGTGTTTTTCTCATCTTTTAAAGCAATGGTGTAATAATAAAAAACTTTCTTCTTGTTCACGTGTTTATCAGGTACCCAAATAGAGCTTGGTTACAGATAGCCGGTCTCGTTACCAAGCAACGTCAACAAAATGGACTTAAATCAGGCGGTGCGCGCAGTGTTGGGGTTGCCATTTAACCAAATTAACCTTAATTGAAGTTGATTGTAGATGCGAAATGCCGTTTACCAATAACGAAAAGCGTGATAGGATAAGGGTTTATTATTGTTCTCATAGAAATGCAACACCAGCGAGTGAAAGATATCTAGAAATATATCCTGAAAGACAACAGCTCCATCGTACAATATTCCAAACATTGGACAGAAATTTAGCGGAGCATGAATCGTTTAGTAAACCCTGCAGTTCTTATAATCCTCATGGAAATGATGAAAACGATGATGATGGTAAACGTAAGATTACCATAACTTTCAATGCCTCAACTTCTTGTTTTTAGATAAATGATGAGCCTCTAATTTGGAACTGCCGCAAACACGTGTTTGGAGAACATCAAAAGCAAGAAATTTAAACCGTACAAATCCCACACAAGTCAAACTTTGCATCCTGGGGATAACATCAGACGTGTGGAATTTTGCACCTGGTTACTAAATAAAATAAACTAAGAACAATTTTTTAAATCACATTATTTTCTTATTGTAGATAAATCAACGAACAGCAGTTTACGATGATATTAACAGACTTATGGGTCGATGCTGTGTTTTCACTCGTAAAATTCTATAACGTTATAGATCTATAGTGTATAGGTTTCGATAAGAAACGTTTATAGAACTCTACAACCATGCTATAACTCTCTTATAGAAATGTAATTCTGAGCACATCTCTTTACGACGGGAAAATGGCGGACGGCCGAAATTGCTGATCGGACTTGCTAAGCTGATTGGACTGATTTCAGCTTCAGCGGTTGATTAATTTAGGATTTCTATCAGTGTGTCAAAATAAATGAATCGGGTATGCCAATATATGACTTT
Organism: Aphodius sticticus; assembly: GCA_963966075.1. NCBI lineage: Eukaryota > Metazoa > Arthropoda > Insecta > Coleoptera > Scarabaeidae > Aphodius > Aphodius sticticus. The sequence goes on along the minus strand of OZ014507.1, from coordinate 40,082,176 downwards.
TAAATTGAAAACTTATAGATTGGTAGTCATGACCCTAGATTGCAAATCAATTTAACAGTTGGCAATGACGGTGCAAGCCTACAGTTTAAGTTTTGAGAGTATTCTATGGGCAACCAGGAGGTTATAAACAAACAATCAATAGTTAAAATGAATCCAGATACAGGAACTAGTTTGGTAGTAGTACAAGCTACGGTTTCAGTGATAGTTATATACTACTGGATAGGGCAGTTTGCGATTACAACAAGCAGTCTAAGCATTTGTTTGAAGTAGGTATAATATCCCTACATGTTCTTGTATATCATTGTTTTTTATTATGAATTAATTGTAGATATGGGAATGAATCAACCACGATAATTGAACCAGACGATTATTATTTATGATGTGAATCTATGGTTAAAACACTTAAAACTTATGCCAATAGCACAAGCCAATTGTGTTCGGACAAACGTTCATAACATCAAGGTGCAACGGAAGGCACTAAACACTTGATCATCGAATAATCGGGATGAATCGTTGAGACTCACGTAGGCCAATCAAATTGTAGTGTTACAAAGTGTGCAAATGTTCTACACAAAATATTATGATTTCAAAAGCTTTGGGGCTAGATTAGAAGCTTCATTCAAGATCAGGGTTGCCAGGTCTCCGGCATTGCGCCGGTGTCTGCGGCATTTGAGGTTAATCTCAGGTCACTGGCAGGCCTTCAAACATCTCCGGTAAAATCAAATATGAAGAGAGTAGTTTTATATTCTTATAAATAATATATTGTCAGATTAAAGGTAAAACTCACTAACTAACATTTCTTACATTTGATTGAAACATGAATTAATTGTAGGCACAAATACTTATAAATGTGGAGGCGATCAATCAAAAGTGTGCACTCAGTTCTCTAAAAAGCATTAATTCTCTGGAAAAATCATTATATTTATTAAAGTCAGGTTTTGTAATAAATTATTGTTGTGTGATAAATTATATATTAGTATTATAACTATTTAGAACACGGCATTACATATAATTGTTTACAAAATACAAACAAATGTTGTTTTATTCCTTTATGTGTATACGATAAAATGAAAAATACGGAAATATAATGTAATCAGAATATTTATTTAGTGTCAATTGAAAAATAAATAATTTTTTTTAAACTGTTTTATTAAATTGTACATAATTTGTGGTGAATATAATAATACTAATACTACTAATACTACTAATGAATATAATAATATCATTTTTATTTCATATGTTCAATAAATAATTCGAAAACACTCAAAAAATAACTTTACCAAACAATCCCTTTTCATAGGAAAATAAAACGTTTGCCTTCCAATTCTTTTTGTTATATATTTCATCTCCATAATAGATATCACCTGACCACAAAAAAATAACATTTTTACAACTGGAAAATTCCCAAAAAAAAACTACCCGGAATTCCCTTTTCAAAGGAAAAGAACTAGGACCTATGCCGGTTTTGTTGACAGTATTCTCACAATAAAAGTATATATTATATTACACCCACTGCTTTGTTTATTTACACAATAGTATTTTTCACAAACCCAGCTCACCGGAGAGTTGCTTAGGGTAAATCGTTTGCGGCTTATAAAATTGCAGTGCTGGGCAAGAAAATTGGTGTATCGATCAGATCGATTTCAATTATGTCAATTTTTATTTTTTTATTTAAAAAATCTATTAGATCAATTAACAAAAGATCGATATCTTCGATCTGGTCGATTGATCAGATCCATGTTCGTTCACATATTTCTGAGATAGCACATCTCCAATCTTTATAGTATCTATAGGAAGTTGCAGCCACCGTCGGACAACACGTATATTTAAGAGTTTCTATAAAGGATCTATAGTCTATTGGGGCTCAGAATCGCATATTACTTGCAGGCTTACAGGTTTTGTGATAGTAACGTTATAGGACTGCTCAGAATCGCTCAGAATACCCAATAACACCCCTATAAGAATATTTACAAGTATCTATAAGGGTATCTATAGCCTATGAGGGTACACAAAATCGCATTATTACTTATAGGTCTATTAACGACTTATAAGTTTGACCTTGCAGATGTGCATAGAATCGACAGTCACCTGTAAAGCCTACAGATACTGTCAGTAGAGGTGGAGCATGCGCGGTGATGCGAGTCGCATGGAAAACAAAACAACTTTTCAAGAGGTTATGTTACGCTAAATTTTCTTCGGATGGCGTGTTCAACTTGTGTTGTGTGTGAGACACCACCAACCCATTTGAGCTCTCCGAAGAGGATGTTTCGTCTAAATAAACAGTATGTGCAGCAATTAATTAATTCTTTAAGCAATATATTATTATGGATTGTGTTTTTGTAACATTGCACTTCTTGGCTGTTGGCTCGTACCAAACTTTGGTTGGTCTAAATACATACTTGGTTATCGATTATCCATGCAATCAACGAAATTTGTTCAGCGATTATGCAACATTTGTTGCCAACGTGGATACATTTTCCAACTACCAATGAAGCAATCAACGCAGTCAAAGAAGGGTATTTCTTATTTTGGAAGTTAACATTTTATTAAGTTGTTCTTTAGGTTTTATAAAAAATATGGAGTTCGAGGAGTCCTAGGTAATATAGACGGTACACATATTGAAATTATTGCACCTCCCATAACATACGAAAACTAGCCTCCATTTACATATATATTTACAATAAACAGAAAAGGAAAACATTCAATTTATTTTATGTTGGTAAGACTATAATTGATAGTTTCAATTTAATAGATATGTAATTGCAAACTTAAGATTTCAGATGCTAATAGCAAAATACTGAGCTGCACTGCCAGATTTCCTCAATTTGTTCATGATGCCGCCATATGACAGGTTAGCAGAATTAGAGCACATTTACGTACTCAGTATGAAAATGGAGACCATTACAGTCATTTAATAGGTAGGCACACATAATATTTCTTGTTTTGAGTTCTAATTAAACATTGTTGAAGGTGGTAGTGGTTACCCATTAGAAGCATGGCTGTTCACACAATTTTTGAACCCGCAGTATGAACGAGTATAAAATTTTAATACATCATTGCGTTCTGCTCGTAATGTCAAAGAGCGCACTAATGAAATTGTTGAAAGGCAGATTGCGTTGTTTGTCAAAACATAGGACGTCACATTACCATCCAGCAGCAGCAGCTCGTTAATTGCCGGATGCGTTTTGCACAACATGGCTTTAGCTGCCGGTTTAAATTTAGATGATAATGAGATAGAACTTCCTGATGTTATAAATGAGCAAAATAATGGTATGTTATTTCTATGAATACAAATACTTTATTTTACAGATGATTTTTTCTTTTCGGAACCTGTCCTTGATAACAATATATTGCACTTGGGAAGGCAAGCAAGATTGCAGTACATGTACCTTGAGAATTGAGAATGTTTTTTTTTTATTCTGCCGGCATCGCTTTGTCGGCATACATCATGCAGCATCATGGAGTTGAAACACGTAGAGTTTGGCTATACAATTTCCCATTTGAATATTTCTGGCCTCACCGGGATTGGAACCCGAGACCTTTGGCGTACAAGTTTTAGAATTGTTTAGAAACGCTGCAAGTATTTTTCTATATTATAATAAAACACCTTGAATTAATTTTTAGGTTTATTCTCTGAATATTACTTTTTGTAACTTCTTAACCTGTGATTCCATGATCTATGACTAATCAATAAATTAAACACTGGTAACTTTAGACCAATAAAAGCTAGGAAATTTAGGCGGGAATACGTCACTTAGTTTACCCGTTCAAATTTATATGAATTCATAGATACTAGATACTCTACTAGCCGTTCTATGGATCATCGCCAATATATCTTTCAGAAAACAATGTAACTAAAATTATTATTATTTTTTATACGCTCACGTAAAACATCGAATTCCATATCAGCTAACTTCGTCTGGTAAACCGAGTGACGTATACCCATAGTTACCTAGACCAGGCAATAGAGATTTTTCCGTGACAAAAATAGTATCAGCAAGCCGACGGTCCCAGGTTACGTGGAACAGTCCGTAGATGTATTGTGATGTGTTTTCGACTCGCAAATATCATTACTTAATTTGTTATAAACAACAAACATAAAAAAATTGTGCTTTTTTTCGTTTTTCGCTTGTAAAAACTGAACCGCTCGAGCAATCTGAGCAATCAGTAATAGCCGCCCATCTTGAAGAAGCATATGCCCAAGGAGATAAGCATGTTTTGTCAAATAGCTAAACTTGTGGTCAAACTTAACGCATTCTTTAGAAAATTAATGATAAAAACAGAGACAGCTAAATAAAATTGCCAACAATCGCAGTTGTACTGCTACTGGTGACGAGAAAACGGCGAGAACAACGCTGCCGGCAAAATATCGGTTTCCCTCCACTATGGCGTTTCTCGCTTACAGTGACATTGACCTACCTAAAGCTGATATTTTCACTTACCTACAAAATCCTCAGTACTTACTTGACAGATATGTCAGATTTGTTGCGCTATTTTAGACCGTTAAAATGGAGCGGTTTTTGGAGGCGGTGGGAGGGTTGCGTCCGTTGCTCATTATGTTCACGAGCAGCTCATCGAAGCCGGCACATCTAGTCATCTAACGATCTAAAATAGCGCAATCAATGTGACAGATCTATCACATAATTATTAAAGATTTTGTAGGTAGGTTAAAATACCAGACCTAATGGGCCGATTCTGTGTTTTCAACCGTAAGGTACAGATCTGTATGTTACGGATGTCTGTAACGGGCGACGATATAGAATTCCCGTAAAGTGGTATTCTGTGCACGACACTGTACGACAGTGCCCTACAGAACATTCGCTACAGTGTGCCTAACTTAACTCTAAGTGATTCCTGGCCTGTCATTGGTTCATTTCGACTTGGTTATAGCACGTTATAGAAAGCAACAACTAAGGTTATTGCACAGACAGGTTGTCTGGTTACACCAGGCAATAGAGATTTTTCCGTGACAAATATAGTATCAGCAAGCCGACGGTCCCAGGCCACGTGGAACAGTCCGTAGATGTATTGTGATGTGTTTTCGACTCGCAAATATCATTAACTCCGCCATTTTCAAAGTTGTAACGCAGGTTTTTCGCGAGAAAGTAGCGATTGATGGGTACTTTAAGTGTGCATAACCCAGGCGTTGTCCGATAATTAGTTTTTGCACAATTGCGATTTGAATTTTTTTTATTCAATATGGTTCGGCGAGCCTGGGTGCGTCGGAGAAGATTTTAATTTTTTTAACTTATTTCGAAAGTAGAAGTATTGTGCTACAAAACGTCTATTCTGATTTTGCGTTAACATGTTGCGAAATAGGAAAAAAATGCTTGCATACTTGACCGAAATCTGCGGCGCGCTCCAAACCGGTCGAGTAGTGGGGGTAGGCGGCCGACGCGGGAAAGCGCGTATCTATAGTAATCCCAACGCGCTGCGCGCTTCCCCGAGTCGGCCGCCTACCCCACTAGTCGACAGCATTGGATCACGCGGCAGATTTCGGTCAAGTTTGCAAGCATTTTTCGCCTATTTCGCAACATTTTAACGCAAAATCAGAATAAACGTTTTGTAGCGCACAACTTCTACTTTCGAAATACGTTAAAAAAATTAAAATCGGACCACCTCCAAAGCATCCAGGCTCGCCGAACCATATTGCATAAAAAAAATTCAAATCGCTATTGTGCAAAAACTAATCACCGGACAACGCCTGGGCTGTGCACACTTAAAGTACCCATCAATCGCTACTTTCTCGCGAAAATCCTGCGTTACAGCTTTGAAAATGGCGGAGTCATGATTTTTGAAAAATAAACGCGATTTCATGATCTATGACTAATCAATAAATTAAACACTGGTAACTTTAGACCAATAAAGGCTAGGAAATTTAGGCTGGAATACGTCACTTAGTTTACCTGAGGATTTTGTAGGTAAGTGAAAATATCAGCTTTAAGTAGGTCAATGTCACTGTAAGCGAGAAACGCCATAGTGGAGGGAAACCGATATTTTGCCGGCAGCGTTGTTCTCGCCGTTTTCTCGTCACCAGTAGCAGTACAACTGCGATTGTTGGCAATTTTATTTTGCTGTCTCCGTTTTTATTATTAATTTTCTAAAGAATGCGTTAAGTTTGACCACAAGTTTAGTTATTTGACAAAACATGCTTATCTCCTTGGGCATATGCTTCTTCAAGATGGGCGGCTATTACTGAAACACCCGGTATTTACTGACCGGAGTACAGACCGATTGCAATGCATAGAACTTTCTATGGCCCAACATACCTTTGCCAATAAAGTGCCACCTCTCGACTTTCCGACAATGCCGGGCACGCTTCCTTTTAGTCTTACAAGTGCTGTAATAGAATATTTGGTATTTAATATCGATGTACAATCGAATGTAGTGTATGTATGTATGAGCTGACTAAGCATTGTTAAGAATGTTGTAAATGCTGACTTAGGGAATGAATATGTGAATGAGCTAGATATAAGCAATTGCAATTACTAGTATTAAGTAGACCGTTAACGAAGAATAATGTTATATATGGGAATAAACGTATCATAAGTGCCAACGTGTTTGAGTGTCAACCCTACCGATATACATAGAATATCACATGGCGATCCTACTACCCGAAATCTTGTGAACATCTCGACAGATTAGCAACTATGGGGAATTACGGCAGTTAGAAGGAAGAAGAAATAATAATTGCCCAAGCCGGAAATAGGGTGGCGCAAAATCTCGCAATGGTATTTCAAGTATTTCATTCAGTCTTTTGGAAATGATTGGTGTCCTATTTATCATCATGTGCTGTACACTGATTGTGTATCTCGTGTGGCGTCGGTGCAACAAAAACATGAATAGAAAAATTGCACGAGAGATCCAGAGGAGCAACGAGCTGGTCTCCCTACGCACCAGAGATTCCAGAGCCGAATAGTGTGAGTACGCAAATAGTGCGCGAATAACCGAACTTCTAGCATTTGAATTAGTATTAGATAAAATCAAACGCCGACCACTGAACTGTACAATACAACCAAAATATTGAATATCAGCAAAAGTATTACATGTAACAACTTGACACTCATACATAAGATAAAGAAAAAGAAAATAAAAACCAATATAAAATTACAAATAAACAACGACTTCCATCAGTACCGAACCAGAACATGTACACACATAAGGACTCACATATTCAAGAAGAACAAATACGCTCAAACACTACTTACAAAGACAATCAACACATACAATGGACTACCGGACCACCTAAAAGTGTCACCGGTGAATGCTTTCAAAACAAAAATTAAAAAGCTACTCTCAGAGAACAAATCATAGACTAATAAAATGACAGAAAAAACAAACAAAAATACTGAAAAGAAAATAAAATTTTTTTTTTTTAAATAAAAAGATAAATATTAATAATATATATATATATATATATATATATAATGGATGTTAATTCTCGCAGAAACCTGCATATATTGATATGAAAATTTGAAATAGTTAATACAAGATGGCGGTAATTTTTTAATCCCAGGCGTGGCTGTAGTTTTTTAACTTAAAAAATTACCGCCATCTTGTATTAACTATTTCAAATTATATATATATATATATATATATATATATATATGTAATGTTCTCGACCGTGAAATAATAGTCCACACTTCCAATATACTATTTATTTATTGCCCGCTCTCATGTACATACATTTTATATCTGCTTTCAACTTTAGGCGTACCTACGCTACATGGGAAACAACTGGTTTCCCCCACTTCTTTATATAACATATAACATTTACACATAATGAAATAGGGGTGCAGAACAGGTGTGTAATATGGGATAAAAAAGGAATATTCTTCGCTGTTCAAAATTATCAACGTATATTTAAGTTAGCGACATGTTTCGTCTGTTACGACATTTTCAAGCCAACGCTAGAAAAAACAAAGACACAAAATTACAGAAAAAATATAACTAACATTGCGAAAAAACTTACAGTCAAGTGATTTCTTAAAAACTTATATAACATTTACAATGGGTAAAAGACACAACAATCTCCAATGTATAACCTAGAAAAACAAAATAAAACAGTCAAAAACGCTGCGAAGCGCTTACAACGAGTAGAAATACCTTGAGAACCCATCAGAGCGAACACAAAAACCAAAAGAGCTGTGATCAGATTGCAAAAGATTAACGATAAATCTGCAGAATAAACAATGTCACGCTATAACAAATATGCAAGTCAATACGAAAAACGAAAGTCGAAGCTACAAGGGAACCAACCCCACAAAATCAAATAACAGGAATAAAAATATAAAGCATCAGATAAATTTACGCGAGGGGTGTAGGCAACCCAAAACGCCAAAAACAGTGAAAGGTTGAAAACAATTACAACAAAAGAAAAAATATAAAACTGAAAATAAGCGGAGAACAATTAACAAAAAGAGACACAAATATTGGGAAATAAAAAAAACAAATATTGATGATGAAAACATAAATAAGGGGAAAAATAATGACAAAATAAAATAAAAAGCAAGAACCAGGCTCAAACAAAATATCACAGGCAGGATTTCAAAAACCATCCAAAATTTTAATATAAACATCTTAAAAAATATCTTTTCTTTTACAGACATGACTTAAAAAGGGGTTCCTTACTCAGGTAAACTTGTTCATTTAGAAGACCTGGTTGTGCCGAAGCTTTCCATATATAATAGGCTTCAGAGTTAATTTATAACCTTTTTCCTGTCTGTGTAGTACTTTTATGTTTGAATCGTCTCTGCTGTGATGTCCCGACTCCAGGAGATGCCTTCCAAAAGCCGAGCGATGTCTGTGTGTCCTGTGCTCGAAAACTTTTTTCTTAATTGTTCTACCGGTCTCCCCTATATAAAAGGCACCGCAGCAGTCACATTTGATTTGGTACACGCCACTGCCATCCAGCACTTCGGTATCTCGGTTAGGTTGTCTCAAAAGGGAGAAAAGAGTGTTGTTGGATTTGAATCCGCACCAAATACCTCTCTTGTTTAGCAGTCTGCCGACAGAAGACACATCTTTATGGAGAAAGGTGAAACTTCTCCAAGAGACGCTCTGGTTGGCATCGGGTTTAGAATAAAGGGGGTGGAATTTTTTCATTTCTTCGTTTATTATTTTGTCGATCTCTCTAACCTTGTACCCATTAGACCTTTCGAGTTGCAGTATAATCTCTCTTTCTTTTTGTCTTTCAAAGTCCTGGAGGGGGAGCTTCAACATTCTTTGTGCCATAGATCTGAAAACAGCTTGTTTATGGGAGTGGTGGTGGTTGGAGTCGGATGGTATAACGGCGCTGCAGGTGGTAGGCTTCCGATAGATGGCGAACGTAAGTTTGTCAGAGGATCTCGTGATTGTTAGGTCTAGGAAATTGATCGCGTTGTCCTGTTCAATCTCTGTAGTAAAAGTCAAACTGGGGAGTAAGCTGCTGATGTATTTGTTAAAAGCGACTATGTCGGTTCTATCTCCTCTCCACAGGCAAAGCACATCGTCCATATACCGGTACCAACCATCGATGTTTCCTCTATATGGGTTTTTGTTGGATAATATGTATTCTTCCTCTATGTGATTAAGGAAGATATTAGCTAAGGAGCCAGAGATGGGAGACCCCATGGGAAGGCCTTCATCTATCCTGTAGGAGGAACCATTGAACGTGCAGAAATTGTTTCCGAGGATGTGTTCAATTATGTCGTAGGCGTCCTAGCTCTCTTTGTCTCCAAGATCTGAAGCGGTCAGCTTGTCTTTTAGGATTTCGAGTGTGTACGGAATGGGCGTGTTATTATACAGGTTGGTGACATCGAACGATACCAGAGTGAGGTTATTTGGGTCCGTACCTGTGAGCTTCTCCGCCAGGTCCTTGCTGTTCCTTAAGGTGTACTTTAGAGGAAAATTTTTGTCGGACAGTACAGAAGTCATAATTTTTGATATCCTATTAGTTGGTGTGTTGAAGAAAGTGACTATAGGCCTCATCGGTCTGTCCAGTTTATGTAGCTTAATCAGCCCATACATGCTGGGGAGTCTCAGGTTCATGTCAATTATCGGAAGGTTAGAGGAATTGAAAGATTTGATGCTGGTTTCACAGGATTTGAGCACTCTTTTGGTGGAGGTTATGAGCTTCTGTAGCGGGTCTTTCTGTAGTTTTTGAAAACCGTTATCCATGAGGAAAGTTTCCATCTTGCTGTTATAGTCTGTCTTACTGATGATGACCATTCCCGCATTTTTATCTGCCCTTATAACATCAGAGTCGTTCTCCTTTAGTTTTTTCCTTATGGTCTTTAATTGCTTTATCTCATTCAACGTTTTCCGGCTCGGTGGCATTCTCTCTCTTCGACTCTCTCTGTGTAGGTGTTGCACGCAGTCATTTCTTACCTCTTGCTCGTCTCTGTGGCCTCTGACAGCTAGTTCAAGCTCTATAGCTGTCAGGTGGAGGTTCTTCTCTGAGACGCAAGGTGCATATTTTTGGTCTTTGCTCATTAGTTCCATTTCACTGTCGGTGAAAACTATGTTAGTTAAATTAGTGATATTTTCAGCAAAACGATGTCCCTGTGCTTCATTCGATGCAAGGTTTGCAGACTCTTGTCGCCTTGTGGTGGTCTTCCTGCAGCCTCTCTTCAATCTAAGTCTGTTCAGTTTGTTACTCTTGATGCGGGCACTCTCAACGGTCTTGTAGTAGGCCTCCTCGGCAGTCGCAACCATCAGTTCGTGGCAGATGATAGGATGCTCTGCAGCAACGATCTCCTGGTAGGTATTGTATTTTTCCGTCATTGTCCTGGCCAAAATCGAATAATGCTTGTGCAATTCATTTTTAAGCATGATCCTCCGCAGTCTCTCAAGTTGTATCTGTGTGAGTCTATTCTCAACTCTGATATTAATGAATGTGGGTGTTAGTTTTTCTCTGAGGCAGGTGGTAATGAAGCCAATACTCAGCCCAGTTTGACTTTTAATACAGAGATTGAACAGGACAACGCGATCAATTTCCTAGACCTAACAATCACGAGATCCTCTGACAAACTTACGTTCGCCATCTATCGGAAGCCTACCACCTGCAGCGCCGTTATACCATCTGACTCCAACCACCACCACTCCCATAAACAAGCTGTTTTCAGATCTATGGCACAAAGAATGTTGAAGCTCCCCCTCCACGACTTTGAAAGACAAAAAGAAAGAGAGATTATACTGCAACTCGGCAGGTCTAATGGGTACAAGGTTAGAGAGATCGACAAAATAATAAACGAAGAAAAGAAAAAATTCAACCCCCTTTATTCTAAACCCGATGCCAACCAGAGCGTCTCTTGGAGAAGTTTCACCTTTCTCCATAAAGATGTGTCTTCTGTCGGCAGACTGCTAAACAAGAGAGGTATTAGGTGCGGATTCAAATCCAACAACACTCTTTTCTCCCTTTTGAGACAACCTAACCGAGATACCGATGTGCTGGATGGCAGTGGCGTGTACCAAATCAAATGTGACTGCTGCGATGCTTTTTATATAGGGGAGACCGGTAGAACAATTAAGAAAAGAGTTTTCGAGCACAGGACACACAGACATCGCTCGGCTTTTGGTAGGCATCTCCTGGAGTCGGGACACCACAGCAGAGACGATTCAAACATAAAAGTACTACACAGACAGGAATATGTATATATATATATATATATATATATATATATATATATAACTTTTAAAATAGTACTCGTTGGAAATTAAACACTGTTGAGCTTAAACTATTTTATTTAAAAGAATATACAACTGTATTAGCCAAAGGCTCGAATGAATCTGTCGGTAAGAATGCATATAGTGTAGAACGTGTGTTGGTTACAGGCTGGTTGTGTAATATAAACATCTCAAGTGTTTTGGGGTTGACCTGGCGTCTAGGCAGGGCTGGGTGGTCGGCTAGTCTTCTTGTCTGGTCTCGTAACACCTTCCCCTTATAAAGGATGATTTATCGGTGTCGAAAATCATTGGAAGATGACTGGTGTCGACAGGGTGTGCAGTTCCAGTTGGCTCAATTTTGGGTCGCCATGTGATGAAGTCATCTTCGGTGTGATGTATCCTCTTCTCGGTATCCAAGGCTTCTTCTTTCGGGCTCGGGCAAACATATGTGGCAATTAATAATTTGCGTTTTGGTGGTTAGTCGGACATATATTTGCAAGCTATTGTCATAAGATACAGCAACGTATTTTCGGGTGGAATAAGGGAGGTAGCATAATTGGAAAAGGAAATCAGACTGTTTATAATTTTGGCTTGTGACAAACGGAACTTGATAATGAACGCACATATAAAACTATAAAATTACTCGTTTCTTACTCCACATTATATTCAGTAACTCTAAGACAAAATGCTGTCTATCTACAGACATTGTTAAAATTTAATATTCTACATTTTTAATATACTTTACCTTAATTACTAGATCAATAATCTGATTCTGCGTATATAGTTTAGCATTTTTTATGAATAACTTGTCATTTTGTAAATCACTAACGTCTATGTAATTTATTAAAGAGGAACTGACACAAAGGTTTTAGCTGACCAAAATATAACGTAACTTCTCTAATTTTATAGAAGCAGTTTTATTATTTATGTCAACTTTCAATATCTGGTATGGTTCTTGTAGTTCTGTTGATTTATCGGTGTTCAGTTTGGGTTTCAACAAGACTAGTTGTCCTATATGAAGAGTGTTGTTTTTATCTGTAAATTTTTTATAAATCCTGTCTTTAATTTCAGTTTTATTTGCAATCTGCTTATTTCTAGGGTTTATAGGTGGTTCACCTAAATTTGATTTTCTGTGTTTACTCTTAATTTTATTTAATTGGCAAATTTCACAAGAAGTTATAAATGCGGAAATCGTTTTATACATGTTTGGCCAGAAATAAAAGGCTCTTATTCTTTTATATGTTTTCAAAATTCCCTTGTGACAATTGTCAATTGAACAGTGGTATGTTTTTATGATAGTGTTGATATCGGCTTCTGTTGGAGTGGTTACTATATTCTTGCAATTAATAAATTTTGTATCAGGGAAATGAAATGCAAGCAGTTTGAAAATGTTTGAGTTTTGTATGTTATTTAGAAAATATGTTAAATTATTATTTATATTAATCGATGCTACAGCGTCATATAAGTTATGCAGATCACACGGATGCCAAGGAATAAATGTAATATTTTGTTCAAATTCGTTTTTAATAGTGAGGATATTTTTATCTTTGAAATCTCGGTCATAATCTGAAGGTATGGCGTCTTTGTCTGAAATAAAGTAAATTATATCTTTATGTTTCTTAGACAAAACTTGATCCGGTATTGTTTTAAATGATGGATTTAAATCGTCACTCTTTTCCAGAAAATCGACGAATGTATTAGAGGAAATTGTATTTATTTTGATTGGTGACGATCTGTCGGCGTTTGTGTCATGCTTACCTAGTTTGGGTACTAGAGGCAGTGGCTTATTAAGCCATAATAACTGAATTGTGCGATTAGGCGTTACTAACTGTTTGTTTGCAAAATCTACGGTACATTTATTGTTAAAAAGAAAATCATATCCTAAAATGCCATCAAATGCCGAGTCAAAGTTAAATATGTACAATTTTTGAGCTTTTCCTAAAATGTTCAATGATAAGCTCTTATTAATTTTAATTAGTTTACCACTAATTCCAGACACATTTAAATTTTCTTTATTAGTTTGTGAATTATTAATTTTATTTGGTTTTATAACAGATATGGATGCTCCGGTATCTACCAAAAATTTAAGATTTACATTTTTTACCTGTATAAATAACAACTGGTTTTCTGAGTGGCTTAAATTATTAAGTCGTTGAATTGGTCTGGGTAAGGAATCGTCTGTTATCTCTAAACAATTATCGGGTCCTACCTCGACTTCTACGAAGTCCTGGCAAGCATCACCCGACTCAAGGGTTTCGGCGACAACTTGTGCCTTTGCACCCCTTAGCGATTGCTTTCGGTTCTTTACAAAACACTCGCTTTCGATATGACCTATTTTATCACAAAATGTGCATTTTTTCACAAACATTTTAATAGGTGATTTTACTGGGTCTGTATTTTGCTGCTCTAACTTTATATTGGTCGTTGATGAACTGGGTAATGGTTGAGAATAAGGTTGCAGAACTTGAGGGAACGTTTGTTTTGATATGAATTGTTGGTTTTGATTCAAAATCAACAAATTTGTTAAATCAGCTATGGTACTAGGATTTTGAATACGTATACATTGACCCAATGGCTCCCTCAATCCGCTCAAGATAGTAATGAGTGCTGACTTTGCTTGGTACTCATAAAGTACATCTTTGCATTCTTTTTTATAATCGGGATTATACTTAACAAGCTTCTGTATTCTCAGAAGATGACTCGACACTCTATTGACAAACTCGAGAGAGGCTTCAATGGAATTCTGTCTAAGCTTAGTCATCTCAAATGATAAGCTATGAATATCCAAAGTTTCTCCAAATTTTTTAAACAATTCGGATCGAATCTCCGTCCAGCTAGTGAGTTCCAAAATTCCTATGTGATTAAGTGCCGCGCCTTCGAGCTTAGCTTTTATAACAAACTGAAAAATATCGCATTCCGCAGGATCAAACCTTTGCGAAACAAAATCCACAGAGTCAATGAAGTTATGGAGCTTCTCAGGGCTTCCATCAAAAGAATGGATCAGTTTGAGAGCCTTATCGTAAGAAATGTAACTTGAGTTTGCCATTTTAATTATTTTCATCAATTAATTCAATCCTATGTCACAAGTCACAATACAAAACTAAGTATTTCGGATCAAGTATTAGAATAAAAATGTGTTCGGTAAAATAAAAAGGAAAACGGGAATATGGTAAATAATATGTAAATAGAAAAATACGTTAACTGCACTTACGAAATAGTCGTTGCTATCCTTGTTCGCAAATGAGCACACGTCTTCGAATCCAAGTCAGCTTTTTGATTGCAATAATCAAATTTTCGGCTCCAATGGTCCGGTTTTCGACTCCAGTAGTCAGGGTATTCGACTCCACTAGTCAGGGTTTTCGACTTCGATAGTCAGATGAGTTGATAGCGAGATTCCTTCGATTTGCTGCCAACGGCCAACACTTGATGTTCGAATTTGTGAATTAATGATAGAAATCAAAGACTGATTAAATTATTTCTCGGTCTTCCACAAATCCTACTGACTGCGCCACTTTTAAAATAGTACTCGTTGGAAATTAAACACTGTTGAGCTTAAACTATTTTATTTAAAAGAATATACAACTGTATTAGCCAAAGGCTCGAATGAATCTGTCGGTAAGAATGCATATAGTGTAGAACGTGTGTTGGTTACAGGCTGGTTGTGTAATATAAACATCTCAAGTGTTTTGGGGTTGACCTGGCGTCTAGGCAGGGCTGGGTGGTCGGCTAGTCTTCTTGTCTGGTCTCGTAACATATATATATATATATATATATATATATATATATATATATATATATATATATATACATAAAATATACACATAAAAAAAAATAAAAAAAATGCACCCTAAATACCGATAACCCGAGGAAGGAATGTGGAAGACCAACCCCGAGGCGAGGACAGAGGGACGAAATAAGATGTGTTTATCATATGTATGTTATATTATTATTATATAAATACAGTGAATATACTTTACCATGAATTGTACTGCTCACAATTAATAAAGAAATCTTATCTTACATTAGATCGGGCTAATAAGTTGCTAGATTTGGTTAACGTTCAACATTTAAATAAGGAAGAAAAAACAACTATACACAAAATATGTGCGAAATACCTATTCTGACATATTTCTTTTAGAAGGTGACAAGTTGACTGTGACAAACATTTTTTAAGAAAACTTTCGTTTAAAAAAGACTCGCGTCCGGTATATGTAAAACCATAAACTACAAGCTCAGCAAATTGAAATTGATATGCAAATAAATAAAATGCTGAAAGAAGGTATGATTGAAGAAACAACATCAAATTTGTCTTCGCCTTCACTAATTGTTCCAAAGAAAAGTGAAATAGGTAACAAGTGGAGAGTAGTAATTGACTATAGGCAATTAAACAAGAATGTAGAAGACGATCGATTTCCTTTACCAAATATTACTGAAATCATAGATTCACTATCAAGAGCGGTTAATTTTTCTCATTTAGACCTTTCACAAAGGTATTTTCAAGTCGAATTAGACGACAACAGTGGGAATTATACTGCATTTACTACAAGAAGGGGACAATTTCAAATCACCAGGTTACCAATGGGATTAAAAACCAGTCCCAGTGCATTTTCAAGAGTTATGACTATTGCAATGTCAGGTTTATATTACGATTCATGTTTTGTATATTTGGATGGTTTAATTGTGTTTGGGAAAGTTTACAACAGCATTATCAAATTTAATTAAAGTATTGAATAGGCTTCGTAATATAAATTTAAAATTGCACCCTTCAAGATGTCAATTTCTTAAAAAAGAAATCTTATATTTAGGTCACCTAATTTCAGCAGATGGTATATCACCAGATTCAAGCAAAATTAGTACGATTTTACTATCCTATAAAAACTCCGATGAATGTAAACGATTTGTTGCTTTTGCAAACTATTACAGAAAATTTATTCCAAAGTTCGTACAAATTCCGAATCCATTAAATAAATTATGTAAGTAGAAAAGCAGTAGTGTTTGATGGAATGAGATTTCTCAAAAATCTATTGAAACTTTACAGAATTGCATAATTAATCCACCAGTCTTGCAGTATCCAAATTTTTCACACGAAAATGAATTTATTTTGACAACAGATGCATCTGGATATGAAATAGGCGCTGTATTATCGAATTCTGCTAATAAACCAGTTGCCTATGCTAACAGAGCGTTAAATAAAGCAAAGATGAATTACGAAACAATAGAAAAAGAGATTTAGCCATCGTATGGTCTATAAACAATTACAGACCCTATTTATATGGAAGAAAATTTCGAATTTTTAGTGACCACCGACCTTTGTACTATTTTTTTGGAATAAAAAATCCATCTTCACGATTAGTTAATCGTTTAAGGGTCGATCTTACTAGTGTACGTATAAGTAGTGGAATAGTTATTCCCAGTATAAATAGTGCTATTCCGCCTCCCATTGGCTAAACTATTTGTGTTGTCATAGTAATAACAACTTATACTGATATTAATACCAATATTTAGTTATACCATGGTATAACGTGCATTGTAAGATCGGCCCTTAGACAATTATTATTCTAGATAGTGCATCTGCGGTAGTATTTTCTTTTCCTTTAACGTAATGTACAGAAAATCAAACTCTTCCAGCATCGATCTAAATTCAGTTAAATTTAGATTGAGGATGGAAGAATAGGTATAGGTGTAATGGAATATTTTATATTTCATATCGATGTACAATCAAATGTAGTGAACGTATGTATGAGCTGACTAAGGATTATTTATTAGGAATGTTGTAAATGCTGACTACACAGCACTTTGGTTGCTAGTACGCATAAATTTGCGCCATTAGAAAGATCTTATATATCTTCACTATATGCCAACTCTTAACGCTGACGCATGCGCATTTTGATCCCGGGAACACAAAATGTAAAACCGTATATTTTTTTCGTTTACTCTCTTATACCTGCCGAACATGAAATGGGGACTCGTTAATTCAGCCGGCGGTTGCTAGTTCCTATAGAGGAACTGAGGTATGAAAAATGTAAAAATTTGACCGAGTTCAACGTCATAACGACAAAGCTGCCGCTTGGATATTTTAAAATACTTAAATGTTGTTATTGAAAAAAAAACAATAGCAGACAGCTACGGCGGTTCCAAGGTCATGGCAGACACTTTTAAAAGTTCCAACAAAATACAAACTTACGGTATTCCGACAAAAGTGAAATTTATATAATATGATATTAATTTAGAAAATAAATTGCTTCCGGGTTATGTCGTGCGTCAAAATTTGTACTTGCCAACGTTTTACGAACCATGTTGCTCGCTCTTCAACGTTTACTGAATACTGAAGACCTACCAAAGACCTCCTCTCCCTAGATTTATACCTAACAGCACACATGTAGAGTTACCGATCCCATGTACTCTTACGTTACGATCGATTTCCAAATCCTACTAATGTCAGTTCCATCCACGATTAATGTTGTTTGGGATGATTGTAAATTTTGATGCCTTCTCTAATATGCCTTCGTTCAGCAATAGCGGACTGTTGAATGTTGCCTAGCCCGGTGTCTCTACTGTGTTCTTTGACTCGACATTCGATGCTTTGTCCTGTCTGACCCATATAGCACGATCCACACTAGCACGATATATTGTTTACCCCTTCGTTCTACAGGACTGATGTGATATCTTTTGGGTTGGGCAAGATATCCTTTACCTTAGCTAGTGGTCTATGCCTTACCGTGATACCAGATTTCTTCAGCAGTCTACCGATTATTTCTCATACCCCACTTGCGTATGTGGTTTTCTTTGTGTGGCATTCCGTATGTGAGACCCCGTATCTATTCTGACGTAAGGCCCACTCCAAATGTTTCCCTTTGTCGTCTAAAGTACTGGAGTCGCATACCTTCGTAGTGTTAACAGTCTGTTCCACAGATCCAACAAGGTATCCCAACCCAAAATATATCACACAAGTCCTGCAGAATGAAGAGGTATACAAGATAACGTGCAAATGTGGAACGTGATATGTGGGACAGACAGAACTGTTACCGTGTCGGGGTAGCAATGAAACCAACAACGTTAACAAGAACGAATATATTAAACTATTACAATCAAACAATGACTTGACGGCTGAACCGGGGCCCTTCTTATTCCTGTTGCCAGTCCGTTTTCAGGCCCCGCCCATTGCTGGTCCTGGCGCTACTATTGGTTGGCGCGGTGAGTGCGGTAGTGGACGCGTGCCGTGTTCGTGGCGGGCGTGTTGATTGGCGCGTCGTTGATGCAGCCGCGTCTGCTGTCGGTAATACCCCCCCTCCAAGGGTGCTGCATCGGCGGGTTGTTGGTGGCGTGGTGGAGGCGCTAGGCGTAGGTCGTTCACGTGTCGTTTCACGGGCTGCCTGCTTCCTTGTCTTACAATCCAATATGTGTTGCCTGCTGCGTTGATCACTTTATGTGGTCCTGTCCATCGAGGGTCGAATGGTCCTAGAGGGCGCTTGTTGACCCTTTCCATCACTTGGTCTCCTGAAGCGAATTGGATGATGGCAGGCTCCTCGCCGGCATACCTTTGGCGGTACTGGTGTTCGTTCATGTGAGCCCTACGTGTTCGTTCTCGTCTTTCTTCCTCTCTGTCGATGTTGGGGTCTAGATTTTGGTGTTCGATAAACCATTCGCCGGGTCTTCTTAGTTCATACCCTAAGAGTAGAGCGGCCGGAGTCTGCTTTGTGGCGGCGTTCCTCCTAGACCGGACGTTGAACAGGGCTGTGTTTAGGAGTTGATCCCAGGTGTTCGAGTTCCGGCCGGTCATTTGGATGCGTAGGCACTTCTTGATGTCCTGTATCCGTCTTTCCGTAGGGTTGGCTTGGGGGTGGTAGACTGGTGTCGTCCAATGTATACAGCCCCATCTCCTGGTTGCGCTGTCCCAGCTGGTAGATAGGAACTGGCGGCCGTTGTCTGACAGGATGGCCTTAGGATAGCCAAACCTTGGAAATATTTCCCGTTCAATTGTGTCGATAAGGTCTTTGGCATGCGTTCTCTTTAACGGGAAGGCTTCCACCCAGCGACTGAAGATGTCTGTCACTACTAAGACGAACTTGTTTCCGGTGGTTGATATGTCATAAGGGCCCATGAGGTCAACCGCCATCACTTCCCATGGTGTAGTTGGTTCATGGGGTTGCAGTGGTGCTTTGTCCTGTAGTGGTCCTCGTTTTAGGGCCGCACAGGCCCAACAGGGTCTTACGTAAAGGCGGATGTCTTTTTCCATGTCCATCCAGAAATACCGGTTACTGATGGCTCTTGTAGTTTCTTCGGCTCCTGGGTGTCCCGCGGTAGGTGCGTCGTGGTAGGTGTGCAAAATGTGTTCGTGCATGTCCACGGGTGTCACTAGCCTATTATTGCTTCTTTCAGTGCCTCTTCTCCATAAGAGGTGGTCGATGACGATGTACTCCCTTAGAATTTTTGCTTCGTGATGGTTGGTGGGGCCGTGTTCATTTATCCAATAACACTGTATGAAGTTCCTGGCACTGTTGTTCTGCTTTTGGGATTCTTTTGCCAGGTTGGCTAGGTCTGCTGTGGCGATGACGGCAAGGAATGGTAGTCCTGTCTTATGTGGTTGGTTGGTGGTGGAAGGTGAATATTCTTTGTCATCGTGTTCCTTAGGCTCCTCCGGTGATGGTAAGCGGGATAAGAAATCCGGTAGTTCGTTTTTCTCCCCTGGCACGTGTTCCACTTCAAACTTAAACTCCTGCATTAACAGCGACCAGCGGGTGAGTTTCGAGTTCTGGTTGCTTGAAGTTTTTAGCCAGAGTAGGCTGCGGTTATCGGTCCGAAGTGTAAAGAGTCTGTCCTCTAGGTAGGGTCGGAAATTCTTCATGGCCCAGATCACCGCGAAGCATTCGAGTTCGTTCGCATGATACTTTTCTTGTGTCGGATTAAGTTTGGCACTCGCGAAACTGACCACTTTTCTTTCGTCACTTCCCTGGTATAGAACTGCTGCGATGCCTTTTTCACTGGCGTCCGTTTGAAGGATAAACGGTTCCTTGAAGTTCGGTCGGTGTAGTGGTTTCTTTAGGGTCTTCTTCAATTCTTTGAACGCCTGTTCTGCTTCGTGGTTCCATGCGAATTTGGTTTTTTCGCGGAGAAAGGTCCGTGAGGGGCTTCATTTTCTGAGAGCAGTGCGGGATGAAATCCCGTAGCCAACCGCACAGACCTATAAAGCTGCGTAGCTGCTTCCGGGTTTTTGGTGGTTCAGCGGATTCGATTCCCTCTATGTGCTTTGGAAGTGGTTCGATGCCTCCGGGAACAATGCGGTAGCCCAGGTAGTCGATCTCAGTCATCCCGAACCGGCATTTTTCTCTGGCGAGGCGTAGATTGTGGTTCTGGAGTCGCTCCAATATCCGGTGTAGATGGTGCAAGTGTTCCTCCCATTTGTCACTGAAGACTATAACGTCGTCCAAATAAACAAAGGCGAATTTCCGCAGATAGCCTGGCAGCACTTCTTGGATCATCATGTTTTGAAAGGTTGAGGGGGCGTTCTTCAGTCCGAATGGCATCACTTTAAATTGGTAGGATGCTCCATCTGGTGTGGTAAAGGCTGTCAGGTGTTTGGATTTCTCTGCCATGGGAACCTGCCAGTATCCTGATTTAAGGTCTAGCACTGAGAATACGGATGCGCTGCTCAGATCCCTTAGGACTTCTGGGATTACTGGAAGAGCCGAAGATTCATCGAGGGTCTGGGCATTGAGTTTCCGGTAGTCTACGCAGAATCTCGGAGAGCCGTCCTTTTTCTTCACAATTACAACTGGTGAGGAGTAATTGGATTGGCTGGGTTCGATAATACCGTCCCTGAGCATCTTCTCCACTTCTTGGGTGATGGTTTCCTTCTTGTGTGTGGCGTACCGGTAGGGCGGAGTTCGAAAGGGTTTTGAACCGGGTATCAGCCGTAGGTGGTGTTTTGTGCAGCCCGTTGTTGATCTACCGTTCGTCGAGAATACGTCTTGGAATTGCCGTGTGACTTCGGCAAATTTGTCCTTGAATTTAGTCGGAGATCCGTTGATTGGTACGATATGTGGTGTGGTGCGTGACGGAATGGCGGGTGTAGGAGTCCTCCAAAAAAAGGTATCCCTCCTTTGTCTGCCGGCGTGGATGCACTGACGTTGGAAATCAAACAGCACTTGTTCCTTGATCAGCCATGGTTCGCCGAGGATCATCGGGTGTGCGAGGTTAGGGGTCACTATAAATTCCTCCCGGAATGTCCGTCCTTCTACAGAGAATTGGATTTTTGTCCTTCCTAGACCATGGCACTGTTGAATCGTGTTGGCTAGATTGATCGGGATCGTTTCCTTCTTGTAGTGGTCCGTGACTTCTTCCGAGATGAAATTGTAGGTTACACCTGTGTCCAGAAGAGCTGCGTATGTCTTGTCCTGGATTTTTGGGTTGTGGTCTGAAGTTGATTTACAGCGGCCGCTCGGGCTGGCGGGCGGCCGCTCCCTCGTTTCCCGATGTGCTGGAATGGAGGACCGGGCAGTCTCTGTGCCAGTGGTTCATCGGGCAGTAGCGACACTTTGGCAGTTTGTCCCTTATGTCTTTGTTGACGGTTCGACTTGGGAGGGCTCCGGACTTCCGCAGTATCTCTTCTATGGCGATAGCTTCGTCTCGTAGCGTGATATAGGTAAAACTACGAGAGCTGAAGTTGAGTCATCGATTCCAGCTGTTATTTTGCTGATACGTTACAGACTATTCCCGTGCGTTAGAAAGAAACAGAGTGCCTTTCATACGTCTGTTCTTACGCTTTTAGGCGATGACTCACCTTCAGCTCTCGTAGTTTTACCTATAAGACAGGTAGGCGGGTTCCTTAGGTGTGCTTGCATGGCTGGCAGCATCAAAGAGATGTAGGCATCGATGTCCTCCATGGCATTCCTCTTCAGACGGCCTGCTTGTCGCGATTTTAGCTTCAAGAAAGCTAACACGTCCTCTCCTTGTTGTTGATGTTTGCTGTAGTATTGTCCACTTATTGCTGAGAGGATCCTTGGACTGTTGAAGTCCTTCACTAGTCGGTTCTTGAACTGGTCGTACTCCAACTCAAGATCGTCGTATTTTTCATACCACTCGGCGGCTGCTCCGGATAGGCACTTGATTGCTATCTTCATCCTCTTGGTGTTGGGAGTTTGGAGGTGCTGTAGGTGTTCCTCCAGTTCTAGCAGGAACTTTTCTGGGCCCTCGAGTGGGTCGCCGCTGAAAGACGGGGCTGGTTCTTCTTCCTTGAGTCGGATAAGTTTGTTTAGGTTTGTCAGAGAGACAAACGTCGTTTCCATGGTTTCAGCATTGACTTGAACGTTCTTTTGATGCGCTGTGCGTTCGCTAGTTGGTGTGTTGATGGTTTTCATGCTGTCCCTGGTTGTGGTCGGTGTGGGTTCCTCTACTTCTGTGCTGTCCGATGGCTGCGTCCGTTGGCTGAGAGACCGGAGCTCGTAGTGATTTTGCATTAGGCAGAGGTACGTTGGGCGCCAATTGTTACCGGGTCGGGGTAGCAATGAAACCAACAACGTTAACAAGAACGAATATATTAAACTATTACAATCAAACAATGAGTAATTTCAAGTGGTGGTCGGGTAGACGGCTGGAGCTGGACTGACTTGACTCTCTAACTTGATGCATTATTATAAGAGGCAAGGGATTCCCTTTTTGCCTCGCCTTGATAATTATTGCGCCTTCTTTACCGCGCAAAGGAATTTGTGTTTCGGTAACTCTTTTATTGAGTGTGGAGGTGTCCGGCTAATGGACCGGAAGTAATTACCCCGACCAGTTTGCCGTAAAGACGGCGTGCTGGGGGGGATTAGAAATAACGCCCGAAAAGGGGTTTAAAACAATAAATAAAATATTAAAAAACTTGCACGAATAACATGACTTGAGAGAAACGGTACGAATAGTCAACAAATATTTTTTTTTTTAAATTTTTTCGCTCGGGGACCGAACTCAGGCCGCCCGGACGAGAGACACGAACACTAGCCAATCGGCCAGCTGGCCTTATAACAACACATGATTTAAAACTTGCCTTAACGCTGCTGTAGCAGTATTGATACGGCGACGCCGGAAACTACGAGCCTCGGGAGACTCGATGAGTTTTCGCGCTCGTCGGCATACTTGGAAGACTTGGAATGATAAAACCGAGTGGAATAAATAACAGACAGTGTAATATATTACTCTGGACGAAGACAGTACGGCAACGGGGTTACAGAGATGACTAGAGAACGGACTGAACGATAATAATAAGAATAGACTTCTCAGTGACTAGAAAGGACATACACTGGTTATTCGCTACCGTTAGGGAACCGGCGGTGGCAGCAGAACCGTCTTGGGGCGGTTTCTACGGCCCCTCGCGACTGGTCGGTATGCTAAAGCCTCGGCTACGAGTTGGTTGGGATGACCCTCTGTATTTAGGAGTCGTTTGCTAGACGACTGCTGGACAAACTCGGCTATTCTTTCTATACCGGTTTCCTCGTGTACTACGTTCATGTTTATGCGCCAGGGAGCGTTTGTGGCAATACGTAGATACTTGTTCTGTTGGACCTGCAGCTTGTTAAGGTGACACGCAGCTGCAGTGCCCCAGACAAGATTTCCATAGGACATGACGGGTCGCACGGTTTGCCGGTATATGAGGAGCTTGTTTGGGAGTGACAGCCTGCTGCCCCGACGAATCATCGGGTACAGCATCCCTACAGCTTTCGAACCCTTTTCAGCCGCCTGAGCCAGGTGTGGACCCCAAGCGCTCGTCCAATGTGACACCGAGGTACTTTACGGTGCGTACAAGCGGAATGGGCTCGCCATCCAGGTAGAGTCGTTGGCGATTTAGCGAGAATCGGTTGGAGAAGATAATCGATTGACTCTTCCCTGGATGCGGACATAGCTTCCACTTGCGGAAGAACCTCGTTGCGTGATTGAGTGCAGTTTGGACTCGTCGGTGTGCCAATAGCTCAGACTTGCAGCCAGCCAGAATCGCTAGGTCGTCGGCGTAAGCGTATAACGAAGCAGCTTCGGGTTTAGGGAAATCGGCTGTGAAGAGGTTGTACAGCGTCGGGGAGAGTACGGAGCCCTGTGGGACGCCGGCCCTGATTTCCCTAGGGTTGGAGAGAGCGTCTCCAACCGACACCACGAAGCTGCGGCCGCTGAGGTAGCTGTTAACCAGCTCAACTAAACAAGGGTTTAATTGCAGTCTGTGCAATTTGGCGACGAGTCCATCGTGCCAGACTGTATCGAATGCCCGTTTTATATCGAGGAAGGCTCCAATGGCGACCTCCCTGCGATCTAGTGCTTCATGTACAAACTCAGTGAGCCGGAGCAGTTGCAGTTCGGTACCGTGGGCCGCGCGGAAACCGAACTGTTCCTGCGGAATAAGGTCAAGGGCCTCGCACTGCTCATTGGGTCGATGGAGGATAACTCTCTCGGCAATTTTGCCCAATGTTGGAAGAAGACTAATCGGCCTATAATTGCTAGGGTCGGTTTTAGATTTACCGGGCTTGTGAATTAGAATTATTTTAGCCTTCTTCCACGTGTCAGGAAAGCGACGCGTAGAGAGGATCTCGTTAATTATCGTAACAAGTGTTGGCAGGACTGTCTCCGGGAGACACTGAACTATGGTATTAGAAATACCATCGAGTCCCGGTGCTTTGCGACGCTGAAGCGCGCCGATAAGAGAGCGTACTTCGTCGACGTCGGTGGGGGTGATGACTTCACCAGGACGTCGCCGCTCGCGCTCCAGACGACGAAGGATCAAGCGATGCTTCCTTTCGTCTGGGGCGTCGTTATTAAAAACGTCGTGGAGGGTACTGGCGAAAAGCTCTGCCTTTTCAGCGTCGGAGTTTGCCTCTACTCCTAGATGACGCAGAACACCTATACTGCTACGGCCTCGGCGGAGCGCCTTGCCCAGCGTCCAGAGAGTGCCGTCTTGTGGCTGTAGGCTCTCCAGTTTCAACTGCCAGTTGCTGTTGGATAGATTCTGGAGGGCCACCCGGACTTGCTCGGTCAGTCGGTTTTTAACGACTTTGTCCTGCGGCGAGAGAGTAAGCTTGTACTGCTTTATCGCTCTACGCCGCGACTGGATTAAAGCCGTTATTTCCGGTGGGAGACCTTGGGAAGACTCTGAGACTAGCCGGGAGGCGTTGGCAGACTTGTACCCCGCCTGGATTTGACGCTCCAAGGCGGCGGTTTTCTGTTCGATCGTAGTTGCATAGCCTGGTAGTGAGAAACTTTGGAGAGAGTCTTGAAACTCTCTCCAAGAGGTTTTGGATTTTTCGATCAAGACCGGGTTCTCATCGAACGTAGCTCCCCATGAAAAGAGGATCGGAATACGGATAGTTTTCCGTTACGATCGATTTCCAAATCTTACTAATGTCAGTTCCGGCCACGATTGATGTTGTTAGGGATGATTGTAAATTTTGATGCCTTCTCTAATATGCCTTCGTTCAGCAATAGCGGACTGTTGAATCTTGCCTAGCCCGGTGTCTCTACTGTGTTCTTTGACTCGACATTCGATGCTTTGTCCTGTCTGACCCACAGCACGATCCACACTAGCACGATATATTGTTTACCCCTTCGTTCTACAGGACTGATGTGATATCTTTTGGGTTGGGCAAGATATCCTTTACCTTAGCTAGTGGTCTATGCCTTACCGTGATACCAGATTTCTTCAGCAGTCTACCGATTATTTCTCATACCCCACTTGCGTATGTGGTTTTCT
This sequence comes from Aphodius sticticus, assembly GCA_963966075.1. Classification (NCBI taxonomy): domain Eukaryota; kingdom Metazoa; phylum Arthropoda; class Insecta; order Coleoptera; family Scarabaeidae; genus Aphodius; species Aphodius sticticus. The sequence goes on along the minus strand of OZ014507.1, from coordinate 40,055,823 downwards.
TTGTGTGGCATTCCGTATGTGTCTCCAGTACTTTGTCGTCTAAAGTACTGGAGTCGCATACCTTCGTAGTGTTAACAGTCTGTTCCACAGATCCAACAAGGTATCCCAACCCAAAATATATCACACAAGTCCTGCAGAATGAAGAGGTATACAAGATAACGTGCAAATGTGGAACGTGATATGTGGGACAGACAGGACTGTTACCGGGTCGGGGTAGCAATGAAACCAACAACGTTAACAAGAACGAATATATTAAACTATTACAATCAAACAATGAGTAATTTCAAGTGGTGGTCGGGTAGACGGCTGGAGCTGGACTGACTTGACGGCTGAACCGGGGCCCTTCTTATTCCTGTTGCCAGTCCGTTTTCAGGCCCCGCCCATTGCTGGTCCTGGCGCTACTATTGGTTGGCGCGGTGAGCGCGGTAGTGGAGGCGTGGCGTGTTCGTGGCGGGCGTGTTGATTGGCGCGTCGTTGATGCAGCGGCGTCTACTGTCGGTAATAGGACGATTATAGAATGTCGAGTCAAAGAACAGATTAGAGGCCTCCGGCTAGGTAAGATTAACTTTGCCCAGCTTTGCAAGTATTACTAGCAGGAATGGGATGTTAAAACCTAGCATGAACGGCGACTCATAGTCAAACAATTGATTAATCTATGCTGTAATAAAAACTTGAACTTGATGAATAATAACAAAAAGAATAATCTCAATTTTTGAAATAACAACAAAAATCTGAACAATACAAACAAGTTTCTTGGGAAGCCAAAGCCACCCAAGTTTACGATATAATAATATAAAATGAATTCGAGCGCACAAAATAGTGTACCCTGGGGAGTTCTACAACATCGAAAAAAATATTAAAAATCATAAATATTGGCAAAAGTAAAAATCGAATTGGTCCTATTTCGAGTGGATATATATTAAATACAAAGGTCCTTAATGTGGGTTAAATTGTAATTTCTAACTATGGCGAAAGTCATCCAGGGTGGCCAAAGCCACCCAAGTTTACCAGTAGGGGTACCCTTTTAACTGTAGCTCCATCACAAATAACCGACAAATCCAAGTTTTCAATGATAAAACTAAACATTTTAATATTTCAATGAAACTCGTTATGTGTGGAAATTTTGTAACTATTTAGTAATAGTAACAACAGTATGGAGTTGAGTCTACTTCAAGTGGGACACACTGCATATGGATTATTTCCTTTTGTTTTTTTTAGTAATATGTATTGTAACAACAATATGAAACAATTGGTGTGATCACAAACAGATAAAATGCAGTTTTTTAAAAAGATAATTACCCTAGAAATTTCATTTGGTTTCAATATTCTCAGACACAAATAAGAAACATTTTATATTTATTCGCTTTCATCTCATTACAGAAATTATTTCTCGCTGAAACAGCAAATAAAAATGATAAATCTGTTATGAGTTAAGTTCTTAACATATTCTACTTACTATTATATTTAGTAATGTATAAATCTCGAGACTACTCCAAGCATATCAGGTATTAATGTGCCTCGGAATTCTCTTTATTTAATTAGTGTGCCCAGAGCTAATTGGTAACCGTTCAAATTTGCCTCAAGGGACGGTCGATTGCCCGCTAAATTATGTATATTCGACATAAGCGCCGAGAGATCCATACCAATTTATCAATGCTACAATTATAGTGTACGGGCGGATGCAAATTTATGTAAGGTAATTATCAGAATTTGATTTAGGAAATTTGAACTAATGTTCAAATACAGTTTTACAGGTAGGTATGTAACTTAATGTAATAAAATACTAAATGCCTCAAAGTATTTTTATGCAGTGTGTAACTAAAATACACCGAGATGTAAAAAGTGCATACCATCTTTTGTAATAACTGTCATAGTGATTCGTTAAAGAGTTACGGAGTCAGTGTTTAGTTAGATGGTTCTAACTTACCAGTTTTACAACCAGCTAAGGGAAAATATACCGTGTGAGGTATCAAAAGATAGAGGTGCGTGAAGTTGCCCTCCCATCATTGGAATTTGAACTTTTTATTATACCACCATTTTTTTATTTGTTTTTACCCTCCGTTTACGACATATAGGCATTTTTAAAATAGGGACTACCGTAAAGATGGCTCCTTCGTTGTAATTTTCATGTTTAATTACACCATCGTTTGACCGTTTGTTTTTTATTTCGTTTGACCACCCTCCGTTTAGAGGAGGATAAGCAGATATAAGAATTGTTTTAAATGGCGGCTACCTTAAAGCTGTCCCCTCCCATCGTTGGAATTTTCAAGTTTTTATTACGGCATCGATTAATCAATTATTTGACTATGAGTCGATGTTCATGCTAGGTTTTACCATCCCATTCCTGCTAGTAATACTTGCAAAGCTGGGCAAAGGTAATCTTACCTAGCCGGAGGCCTCTAATCTGTTCTTTGACTTGACATTCTATGATCGTCCTGTCTGTCCCACATAGCACGTTCCACATTTGCACGTTATCTTGTATACCTCTTCGTTCTGCAGAACTTGTGTGATATCTTTTGGGTTGGGATACCTTATTGGATCTGTGGAACAGTGTTAACACTATGAAGGTATGCGACTCCAGTACTTTAGACGACAAAGGGAAACATTTGAAGTGGGCTTTACGTCAGCATAGATAGGTCTCACATACGGAATGCACACAAAGAAAACCACATACGCAAGTGGAGTATGAGAAATAATCGGTAGACTGCTGAAGAAATCTGGTATCACGGTAAGGCATAGACCACTAGCTAAGGTAAAGGATATCTTGCCCAACCCAAAAGATATCACATCAGTCCTGAAGAACGAAGGGGTAAACAATATATCGTGCTAGTGTGGATCGTGCTATGTGGGTCAGACAGGACAAAGCATCGAATGTCGAGTCAAAGAACACAGTAGAGACACCGGGCTAGGCAAGATTCAACAGTCCGCTATTGCTGAACGAAGGCATATTAGAGAAGGCATCAAAATTTACAATCATCCCTAACAAAATCAATCGTGGCCGGAATTGACATTAGTAAGATTTGGAAATCGATCGTAACGGAAAACTACATGGGGTCGGTAACTCTACATGTGTGCTGTTAGGTATAAATCTAGGGAGAAAAGGTCTTTGGTAGGTCTTCAGTATTCAGTAAACGTTGAAGAGCATGGTTCGTAAAACGTTGGCAAGTACGAATTTTGACGCACGACGCGGAAGCCGGAAACAATTTATTTTCTAAATTAATATTAATATCATATTATATAAATTTCACTTTTGTCGGAATACCGTAAGTATGTATTTTTTTGGAACTTTTAAAAGTGTCTGCCATGACCTTGGAACCGCCGCAACTGTCTGCTATTGTTTTTTTTTCAATAACAACATTTAAGTATTTTAAAATATCAAGCGGCAGCTTTGTTGCTATGACGTTGAACTCGGTCAAATTTTTACACCTTTCATACCTCAGTGCCTCTTTAGGAACTAGGAACCGCCGGCTGAATTAACGAGTCCCCATTTCATGTTCGGCAGGTATAAGAGAGTAAACGAAAAAAAAATATAAGGATTTACATTTTGTGTTTTGATGTGGTGCCCGGGATCAAAATACGCATGTGTCAGCGTTAAGTGTATAGTTGGCATATAGTGAAGATATATAAGATCTTTCTAATGGCGCAAATTTTTTGCGTACCAGCAACCAAAGTGCTGTGTAGTCAGCATTTACAACATTCCTAATAATCCTTAGTCAGCTCATACATACATTCACTACATTTGATTGTACATCGATATGAAATATAAAATATTCCATTACACTTATACCGTAATAAAATAAAATTTAACATGACATTGTTCAAGCTTCTTGGGAAGCCAAAGCCACCCAAGTTTACGATATATTATTATATAAAATGAATTCGACCGCACAAAATAGTGTACCCTGGGGAGTTCTACAACATCGAAAAAAATAATTAAAAATCATAGATATTGGCAAAAGTAAAAATCGAATTGTGTCTATTTCGAGTGGGATACACTCTACCGGGTGACCCACGCCTATGTACGTACTACGTAAGTTTGAAGTACACGGGGAAAGCTGACTCAACGCCCAAAAATCAATTAAATCACGCTAGAGGTAAACAATATCGACCAAAATCGATTTAGTTACTGTTTATTTGACAATTTTCGACTATTTTCACCAATGCAGAGCCAATTTTAAGATAAATTCCTCCATGCTCACAGGCAGTAAATTAGTAAATTAGTAAATAAAAATCTAGAAGTTCCAGTGGATTGTTTATTTAGGATCTATTAGAGACCTGGTTTCGAGACACCTATCTCGTCTTCAGCCAAGCTATAATCGATTGGTCGTGATGTGCCCATACCTAAATGCAGTAGCCCTGTGAGCTACTCAGATTTGCGCCCAATAACAATATTGCCGGTAATGAGTAAGCTACTTGAAAAGGTTGTTGGCGCGCAGCTTCGCTTACACCTTGAGCAATACAATATTTTGCTCTTAACTCAGTCAGGTTTTAGACCTGCGCATGGGTGTCAAACTGCTTTGCTGAATGTTATAGATGATGTTGTTACTGATGTGGATGCAGGCAATTGCACCGCACTTGTTTTGCTAGATTATAGTCGCGCTTTCGATACCATTAACCACCACATCATGCTTTCTATGCTTCACTTTGTAGTAGTCGGTCGTGACGCTGTGACTTATTTCGGGTCATATCTAAGCGATAGGAGACAGTGCGTGTCCTTTTGTGGAAAGACCTCTAAGCCTGCGTATATGCGTCGGGGAGTGCCGCAGGGCAGTATAAATGGCCCTCTTCTATACATAATATATACTTGCCAATTATTCAAGAACATTAGAAGTCGTTGGCACCAATACGCAGATGATACGCAACTATATTTCTCTTTTAGGCCGGGCGACGTGTTGACTGCTAGCAGCGTAATCAACACGGACATAGAGAGTATTGTCGACTTGTCACATAGGCACGATTTAGTGATCAGTCCCTCTAAGTCGGCTGTGGTCTTGTTTGGGGGCGTCAGTGGACATCGTTGCTGCTGATGGTTTGGATGTTGTGGCTGGTGTCTCGGTTGGGGTCGGCAGTTGCACAAAGAACCTCGGGGTTACACTCGATCATTTGTTGAGATTCAGACAGCACGTGTCTAATGTTCCGAGAAAATCATTTATTAATCTTAAACTCATTTATCAGAATAGACACGTGCTGCCAATCAGGCTTAAGATTTTGTTGTGTGACTCCCTTATTCTGTCACACTTCAACTTTTGTGATGTGTTCTACGATCCGTGCCTTGATGTTGAGACGGCCGAAAGAATTCAGCGACTGCACGTTCATAACATCAACGTGCGTCGCAGGTCATTGATCACTATCCCAGTGCATAGAACAGCAATGTTTGAAAGAGCATCTTTTTCATACGTCGCAAAGCTGTACAACGGCCTGCCAACGGACATAAAGCGATTATCCGTCTCTGCCTTTAGAATGCATTATTTCCGCATACTGTACAACCAGCAACAGTAACTATAGTGTTCTGTTGTTGTCTTCTGTAGTTTAAGGGGTACAATGATTAATTATATTTTTTAAGGGGTATTATTATTTTATTATTGTGGTCCGGAGTGAAAACCAGGGAATGCGCCTGTCTCCGCACCATTTGACCACCAGATTAACTTCATTTTGTAATTTCTCTTTTGTTTGTTTGTATCTTTTTTTTGGGGTCAATAAAGTCATTTATTATTATTATTATTATTAATATTACAAATAAATGACCCAATAATACGTTAATTGAAATAAAAATTACCGTCAAGGTTACAGCTTTAGTAATAGATTTTATGTTAAGCGCCGTGACGTCATTTCAATCAGTCTGCGACGTATAAACTAGGATAATGCTTAATATAAAACACTGTGCTATATCTCAGTACAATAACCATGAATATAAAACAGTAAAATCACCTAAAACGTTTGAAGCGTGCGATTGTCCAGGAAGCGGACTGTAGACAGAGTTAGTCGTTCTCTATTGAATCTTTGGCGCGTCTTTTCAAAAGGCCGGTATACTAGTCTTCACTTCCGTAGTTATTTAAATTTTCGTTAGGAAGTTGACCTGTGAATTTAAGATTATGTTTAAATATCATTTGCTCTTCAAGCACGTGCATTTTCTTACCGTTTTCTGTTTTGTGTAATAAGGTAATATTGTCTTTGGTAATGTGGTGAGTTTCCTTTATTAATTGATGGAAAACACTGGAATAGTTGTCTGTTGTAAGGTTATCTCCAATGAGTTAATTATCGGTTTGTTAATAAGTTACCTAAATTCGATGTGGTTTTAAATGAAGTTGTACTGTCAAATTTGTCTTGTATAGACTTGATTTTGTAAGTCATATTACCCAGGAATTTTTGTTTAGGATATTGTGTAGGGCGAGGAGTTGGGCTTCATTAGCTTTATAGATAATGAAAATATTATCGACATATCTACAGTCTGCCCAGAAAAGTCCGCATCATATGGAAATTTTTTTTATTATCATTTTCTCAGAAAATTTTATTCTTTAAAACAGTTGGCGGCTTGTATGAAACCAAAACGGCAATAGTCAAATATGTAAATTTCGGTGCCATATACCGAGCGATTCAGAATATATGAATTTGTGATAAGTGTAAAGTACGTTTCATTATTATCGACAAACTTTATTTGTAAATGTTGTTTAGAAGTAAAAAAAGTAAAAACATGAAGTTATAGCCACCTATCTTGAAATTTTTCCTTTTCGTTTTTTTTTTTGAAGTTTTACTTTTATGACAAATATTAGACAATTTTTTAGAAACTTGAATAGATTTTTTACATTTTTTATTATTTTGGTATGATAACTAATGTTTATTTAGAACTAGCGCAAAATCACTCAATTTCTTGATGCGAAGTTGATAAGCCGAGAAAGTGGTTACTTTTCGGGCCGAGAGAAGCGTTGCACAGGCGAGCATAGCGAGTTTGGGCACTTCTTGAGGTCCGGGAAATCACTGTCTGGGCGGGGTGCACAACAATATCGTAATAAAATCACCCGTTTCTAAATACTAATCACTGACATATTGGCTGTTGACAAATAAACAACGTTGACGTTTTGATCGCAAACGTCAAACTGAATCGAAAGCTGTGTTTTGATTAGACCATGGAGGATTAGACAAACCATTCGATCGCCATCTGCTGGGAATATTGTGTACAATTATTATCGTGGCTAGCACTGAAAAGTATTTATTACAGGCCTGGCGGGCAAATAGCATCTTTCGTGCCTCCATAGAGACGGGAAAATGACATTTTCGCATAGTGTAGGATAAAAAGGGATGTATCCACATTGTAGGAAAAACATTCCTTTTATATCCCTCATTATATCCCTCGTCATATTCCAGGGTAAAATGACTTACAAAATCAAGTCTATACTAGACAGATTTGTCAAATCTGTCTAGTATAACTTTACGATATATCTGTCTAGTATAAGTTTTACGATATACCTTGGGGAGTTCTATAACATCGAAAAAAATAATTAAAAGACGTAAATATTGGCATAAGTATAAATCGAATTGTGTCTATTTCGAGTGGGATACACTCTACCGGGCGACCCATGCCATATGTACGCACGTTTACATTTTTTTATTTCTGACGCTGGACGAATGAAATTTTGATGAGCGCTAATGGACAGTAATGCCGTTTTTGGGATACTCTTGAGGTTAGTATAACTTCCGATTTTTCGGAAATGGCGTCATAGTTGAAATTTATTTGTGTGATATTTTCAATCGAGATGATATGTTGACCACAAAAATAAATCGATCGTAAATTTGTATCACAAAAGCAATGACAAAATTACTACATATTTTGTATATTAATCTAGGTGGTTATGCATTAGTACATAAAAATCTAGAAGTTCCAGTAAATTGTTTATTTAGGATCTATTGGTGACCAGGTTTCGGACACCTGTCTCATCTTCAGCCAAGCCATAATAATATAACAAATAAATGACCCAATAATACGTTAATATACATAAAAATCTACAAATAAAGTTTAAAATCACGTTACAACTATAGAACTACCATTAACAATGATAAAACACTATGCTATATCTCAGTATGCGTCCAATAAACATGAATATAAAACAGTAAATAGTAGAACGTAATTATCGGGCATATCCGCCATCTAACAAACAACGGTATACACGAATTTGGACTTATTAGTCCGCATCAGTACGGCATAGCCAAGGAGCAAGATGGAAGCTCAATGAAGAAAACATAAAAAGGAGACCATAATCAGGGAACCATTGTTGCCAATTTGGTGCTTCGGCCACAATATCCTCGGATTCGAAGACCAGAAGTGACATCGCGCTGGAGGTAACCAGTACACCCCAGGTATATCCTTTAGCCCATGATAATAAAACGAAAAGGGGTTTATCGGCGGTGAATTATATATATATATATATATATATATATATATATATATATATATATATATATATATATATATATATACAGGGTGTTTACGGTCTTGTGATTTTATTTTCAAGGGGTGATTAAACATCTTAAAAGAAACCCATTAACGTAAAAATGTCTTAACAAAAGTTGCATAATACGTGTGATATTACTGTTATCTTTTTCTTTGTTTTTAATGTTAAAGGGTACCTAACCACCTTAAAAGAAGGGTATTAACGCTAAAACGATTGATCAACAACTTGTGCAAAGTAAATCTAAACTCTAACGATAAGTTATCAGTGAATTTTTTACTAAGTAGGCTGATGTCAGTAACTTAATATCTCTCTTATTATGCAACTTTTGTAAAGAAAGTTTTATGGTAAAGGCCTTCTTTTATGATGTTTAATCACTGTTTGAAAATAAAATCACAAGACCATAAACACCCTGTATATATATATATATATATATATATATATATATATATACAAGGTGTTCCTAAATATCATGTAAATACGAAAAAGAGTAATTCTTTGGCTTATTTAATGACTAGAAATTCATATAAACATAGGCCCGCAAACGCTTCGTTGCCGATCTACAGGGTGTTAAAATTTCAAGATTTTTTTAGTTTTTTCTTTATAGCTCTTGTAGTTTTTGAGATATTTAGCTCTAGTTTGGAATATAGGTTACGCTGTAGGACTTATATCATTGGGCTTACCAAATGGTTTTAAGAATCTACAGGGAGATATTTTTTCAGTGGTCATGCCCCCTTTTCTCCCCATGAACTTCTTTTCGGTGTGCCGCTGGTGGATTCTAAAATACAAAATGCATTTTTTGTTTTGTTCTAAAGCATTTTAATCTTTTATAGTTTTTTCGTATTTACCACCGTTATAGAGAAAAAGAAATAAAAGCTTTTTTGTGTTTCGCTAGATGAAATTAAAATTTTTTAAATAATTGTTTTAGTATGCCTTGGCTTGATTTAGATAACCTTTTGTTTGTATTTATTTTGACATTTTATTCGCCACCAACTGTTAAAAATTAAAACTAGGATACAAAGCTATAAAGAAAAAAACTAAAAAAATCTTGAAATTTCAACACCAGTAGATCGGCAACGGAGCGTTTGCGGACCTACGTTTATATGAATTTTTAGTCATTAAGTAAGCCATAGAATTACCCCTTTTCGTATTTACATGATATTTAGGAACACCCTGTATATATATATATATATAAAACTATAAATTGTTTTTTTATCGTGGAATTAATGTGCGGTTCACTATTTGTTTGGGTATCGATCATTGACGAATATTAAAGAAAACTCTTTCAATCAATGCAATATTTCGGGTCTTTATTGATCCTTCTTCATGGCATGGTCTAAAAATAAGTTTACAAATCTTTACAAAACAAACAGAGTATTATCGGCGGACAAACTTACTTCGAGTCTTAATGAGGCTTCGATCTTCGTATGACGGCATTGCCCGACAAATACCTTTCTCCTTTATATCTCACCGTCGATTAACCAGTTTTCCTTTATATATATATATATATTTATTAACCAGTTTTCCTTTATATATATATATATATATATATATATATATATATATATATATATATACGTAGAGAAGTATTCTTTGATCGTGCAAATAACAGGAAGAATTATGTTCGGGTGTTCGATCAATTCAAACACCAATAAAGCTCTCTTTCATTGGAAACGTACTATATTTCGGACCTGAATGGGTCCTTCATCAGGTACAACAAATCTACAAAGATTAAAACGTACGCGTTACAAACAATCACCGCAATCACAAAACCACAAACAGACAACCAAGTCATGAATTGAACATAACCTACTTGGAGCTGGTTAGGTGGCCAACATTGAAACAAGGAAGACATCAAACGAACGGGCACAAGTACATTTAACGAAATCAACCTCACACACCCGACAGAACAGACCAAACCAGCGCACAACAAGGTCAGAACGGCTATGAAGGAGAGAATGGCCAGCTGTTAACATCGCAAGCGGTCTTACTATGAACAAAAAAGAACGCCCAATGGGCTATATTGACAATCTGACCAACATGAACAGTATTTAAAAATTCCTATTTTCACTATCCATAATACAAAAGTGAACAATTTAATGAAAGATGAAAGCAATAAAAAAAATGAAAATTTTCATGAATTATGAAACACTTTAAATTAAAAAAAAAAGAAATTAATAATAATAATAATTAAAAAATTAAACTAAGAGAAGCATCCGAGCTACTGCGTCTGTCTCTATCAAAATTTATAATATTAGAGTAAATGATGCTGAGGCCTCTGTGTCTTGTTTGAAATTCACGGTGTTTTCCATGATATTGATATTGTACATCTCCAGAAACATTCTGTTCCGATAGTTACCATCCGAGTCAAGAACCCTCACATCGTCAAAGTCAAAAGCATGTCCATGGTTAACAGCATGGCAAGCAAGAGCACATCTCTCCTTTTTGGTCTTACAGTCACTCTTATGTAGGGCGACACGACTCCTGAGCAACTGCGTGGTCACACCCACGTATTTACCCTCACACTGATTACAGGAGATACAATATATTATATTTGATTGAAAATTTAAGGGTATTTTATCTTTAATATTACTATAAATTTGTGACAATTTTGACGGATAATGGCATACTAATTTAACTTCATTGGGGAGAAAAGGGGAAAAAATCTTTTTTAACTTGTGTGTTATAGTAGGTACATACATTAATTTAACATAGGAGGGTTGTATATCAATAGGGGGATCAAAAATACTAATGACAGGTTGACTATTGGTATTAGTAGAATATAAAATTTTATTCACTATTTTTAATGGAAACCCATTATTCAAAAATACACGTTGAAGTTTTTTTAAAGCTGACGGCTGAAATTGGGGATCACTAATTCTTAAAATACGATTCTTCATAGCTATGATGGTGTTGATTTTATGAGCAAACGAATGTGCAGAGAAAAAATTAATATATCTACCTGAATAGGTGGGCTTGGTATACCAATCAATGGCCACGGAACCGTCCCCACAATTAAACAACAAACAATCGAGAAAGGGAATACACCCCTCGTTCTCCAGTTCAACAGTGAACTGTATGTGACCATCAAAGCCATTAAAGACTGCCAATATGTCCTCAACCTTACCCACAGGAACACACGTAATGATGTCATCAACAAATTTGTACAGAAAAGGGACCACAAAACCCAAACGTGGGAGGATGTTATCCAAAACATGGTCCATCGCCATAAGGGCTAAAATAGGGCTTAACGGGGAACCCATAGGGGTGCCAAACAACTGCAGATAAACCTGATCATTGAAATTGAAGTATAAATTGGTGAATAGAAATTTTAAGGTGTCAATGAAGGTTTCTAAAGTAAAACAACAGTTGTCACGTATCATATCCCACTTCAGGGTCACGATATGAACGATAAGGTCAAGAGGTATGTTAGTGAAGAGACTGACAACATCAAACGACACCAATGCGAAGCCATGAGGTATGGTGATATCCCTGACTTTCTCCACAAAGTCAAAAGAGTCCGTGACATTATAGTTCGTGCTGTTCAAAAATGACTGTGATAAAATATTAGCTAAAAATTTTGAAAGTTCATACGTGGCTGAGCCAGATGCAGATATTATGGGTCGCAAAGGAGTACCGTCTTTATGAATTTTTGGCAGAAAGTAGGCCCTACTCAAGGTGGAGTTCTTAATCGTCAGTCTTTTATAATCCTCGTCACTTATATATTTACCGCTATTCAAGTCCTTTAACAACTTATTGAGTTTATTTTGATTAGACGAAGTAGGGTTTGTGTTGATCTTCTTATAAATGACAGCATTTCAGTCGCTTTATCAAGATATTCGTCCCTATTCATAATCACTGTAGTGGCACCCTTATCTGCACGTGAGACTAACAAGTTCGGATTAGCTTTGAGGAATCGTTTAGTTTTAATTAACGAACTAATCAAGTGTGCGTCAAGTGGTGATAAGTGTGTTGGGGAATTTATATAATTTGTTATAACGTTAGTAACTTGAGATCTTAAAATATTTCTATTAATTACTGGACAAAGTGTTAAACCGTTTTCTACCTCCATTAACAAACGCTTCACGTTTAAATTTTCTCTACTGCTTGGCATACAAGCTTGGTTGTCTGTTGTCTGTTTGTGGTTTTGTGATTGCGGTGATTGTTTGTAACGCGTACGTTTTAATCTTTGTAGATTTGTTGTACCTGATAAAGGACCCATTCAGGTCCGAAATATAGTACGTTTCCAATGAAAGAGAGCTTTATTGGTTTTTGAATTGATCGAACACCCGAACATAATTCTTCCTATATATATATATATATATATATATCGCGTATCTTTTAGAATATTCGCATAAAACTTCTTAAAGACTCGTAATTAAACAAAATGACAGTCGGATGACCAGTCATTTTTTTTCGTGTGCGTCCTTTTCATAAGTCTATATCGTCCGCAAAGAAATAAGGTAGGTATTTATTAAGTTTTGAGTCTGTTTCTTAATTTTTTTATCATAAAATATGATGGTACTAAGAATGCCCCTGCACACAGAGGTACATTTTTGCAACTATATTTCTGGTGTTTGATATGAAAGATAATGGAAAGAAAACTTAATTTGGTGGTTATTTTTTATTTACCTGTACACCTACGTAAATTTTAAAATTTTAGTCGTGATTTATAGAAAATCTATACAACAGTAAAGAGATGCCATAACAAAGATTGGTTTGGTTTAATTTTCATTATGACAAAATAATGAACACTAAATTTAGCAATAAATTTGTTAATGAACCGGGCATATTAATATTTATCTTATATGGACAAATGTTAAGTATAACAAGAGAGATGCTTTGGATAAATTTTCAAAATGCATGTATTATTTATTATGTAAATAGCTCTATTTAGCCTAACTACTTTCAATAGGCTACTAACTTTAAATTTTTCGTGTGTGCAGGTTATTTAACAGATGGGGTTTACCGTGATTTAATGCTTTTAAGTTTAATGCGTATTAGTCTTTAGCTTATCCGATGAATAACGGTAAACTTACAAATATTAATGCATGAATTTCCGGATTATCAGCAGGTTCTGGGCATTATGAATGTTCCTCCACAGTGTAAGGACGGCGACCTTGCGGTGGTGCGTTTAACGTCACACATTAATCTTGAGAAGGCAGATTTAAATTTAGTTTATTCGGCAAAGGCCTAATACATTATCCTTTCCTTCTGAAACTTTCTACCCCGGGGACTCACACTGCTCATTTTTTATTTAAATAAAATGCCCCTTCAAAAACGTAATCGGTAACGCCCAGTCGCGCATTTGGAATTGTACAAAGTGGAACATGATGGAAATTTATGAGCTAATTATACCGGGGTTCCGCAATTTTAATGTATGCATCTGCTCACCAAATCTGTCATGCTATAGTGTTTAACTGAACGTTAATTTTGAATGTAATGTAACTTGAGTAAAGTAGAGAGAAGTTTTCAGTCTCTTATTAATATCAGCAGCCATTTTGGCATCTCTAATGATTTTGTCGGATAATTTTTGTTTTCCTCTTTTTAACAAAAAAACTTTTAATGTGAGGCACTAGTTAAATGGGCCGTATCGCCACAATTACGTGAACGGGGCAGTTAACGTTTCTATAACTAAAACGTCAGTCATACGTCTTATTTCTTACCATTGGACCAACCGAGTTTCTACTACAATCGTTTCCTATTGACGTTTTCGGCCAACCTTTGTGAACACGTGATTTAATGCGACAATCTATACTTTATATATTTTTTCACTCTACCCAACTGTGTATGTAAAGGACTTGAAACGACAAAAATAAAGTGTAAATAAAATCTACCACATTCTAAATGATTCTGGCCGCGAAAGCCTACGTACTTACTACATTATATTGTAAATAATGGCCAACAGGCAGACAATATCATATAATCGGACAAAGTTCAAATCGTTTCTGTATTTTTACCAAAAATGATATTTTATAAGAAATATGCGAAAAGGTCGTATCTTTGTTCTTTTGCTAAAAAATGATGTGATTTTTTTGTGTCTGTAAAAATGTTTGTAGAACCCCAGTGACGTCTTTAAGGTTCCCCTAACTAATCCGTTTTTTTTTTTTAATTTGTTGATAATCCAATAATAATAGATAACATCCTGACAACATCAATCGCGAGGACGGTACTGACATTAGTAGGGTCTGGAAATCGATCCTAACGCGGTCAGGTGGAAAAGCACATGGAGCGGTAGCTCCAGATGTGCGCAGTGAGGTGTAAATTCAGGTATATAAGGGAGACTTTCTTGGTAGGTCTTCAGTATTCAATTAGCTTTGAAGAAGCGAGCAACATGGTTCGCGAAACGTCAGCATTAACAAATCTTGACATACGGCATAACCCGGAAGCAGTTTATTTTCTAAATAATAGATAGATAGTTTATTCATGTACTATATACAAATATATATACATACATATACATACATATACACACACACGAAACGTCAATATACAAAATAGAAAAATACAAAAATATATAATTCCAACGTTCAAATGTTTGAGCCTTTCACCGAGCTCAAAAATTCTTCCACACTATAAAATGTGCCGTCCAACAGCAATTTTTTTATCGTGTATCTAAAATGTCTAAAGCTGTTGGCCACCTTGTACACGTCTGGAAGGGCGTTAAAGAGTTTACAGCCCATATAACATAGGCTCCTGTGGTAGGTGGTGTGGCGGTGCATCGCCGGCAGCAAACGATGTGAGTTTCTCGTGTTATAAATATGACTCGTAGCATGGTCAAAGTCTCCGATGTGTCGGTAAACAAAACACAGTGATTCCAAAATGAACACTTCAAAATATGTAAGTAACGAGTTGTCCTTAAAAATTGCTCTACATGATTGAGTATAGGGGACATTAAATATTATGCGAATGGCACGTTTTTGCAACAAAAATATTCTTCACTTGCCGGATTCATAGCCCAGTGGATTATGGAAATTTGCAAAATAAAAAGCTCTAACAACGCAACACTGCCGGATTTCCTCAACTGGTATAGTGCATAGCAGCTCCTGGCGAGTCTTGTAGCCATCCCCATCAGATGCTGAGACGAACACAGGGAGTGATCAACCTCAAGACCCAGCAGACGACACGAAACATCAACCTGAACGCTGCTGGTACCAAGCCGCACCTCCGCAAAGTTGGCATTTTTAGCAAAAACCATACATTTGGTTTTCTTCGAATTAACAACTAATTTGTTAAGTGATAACCAACGTGTCACCCGCCCATTACCAAGGATGCTTTAACTAGTATGTCATCAAAATTTTTAGCCGAGAGGAAGATGTTTATGTCGTCGGCATACAACGAGATACGAGCATCAGGCAAGACATTGGGAAGGTCGTTAATATACAGATAAAAATGTATTCTCGGCTGCAGTTATTAACGATTAAAAAATTTTGCTTCTGGGGATAGCAGCCAACACGGAAGGGTAATTAAAACAACACGTACATTTGCTCAATCCCTAAGCTTTCGGCAATGATTTTTGCCTTCTTCAGAGGGTACGCTATAATAACAAACCATCAAAATTAAATCAGTACCAACAAAACATTTACTTACAACTAGACGCGAGTAGGCAGCTAGAGGACGGTATGACATTTCACAAAAAATAATACAAGGACGGCTACTTCTCTTTGACAGTAGAATACAAAACTACCTACAAACACACTAAAATAAGCGGTCAAAAAATTAAATTACATAAAAAAAAACTCCACAGGTTACCTCAGGGTCTTCTTTTACATTGTAGTCCAACTAACCACTGAGAAAAACATGAAACTAAAAAACACAGGAAGTCCAGCAACAAAGCACAAACGTAACAAACAACGTAATCATTGGTCAAGTTAGTCAGGCTGTCAGATCTATTCAACTAACCACAATGTAAACAAACCAGACGATGGAAACTGCAATGCCGGCTAACACAATCAAACATCTGCATGCGTTTTGTGTGTGGCATAACTAACAGGCACTACAGATTCAAAATTCAAAAGAAAATGGGATCCAGTGTATGGTCGCCAACACGGTCCTTATGAATCTGCAACAAGTAGCTATACGTGGAGCTAACACCCTGAATATCAGTGCGGAAATTCACAGAGCGTTCATCCTCCCGTACATGCAGCATCTCCAAAAATAATCGCCTCTTATAATGTGGTTCCGTGTCCAATACCGACGCTCTTTTTGTTAGTTATGCCACACACAAAACGCATGCAGATGTTTGATTGTGTTAGCCGGCATTGCAGTTTCTATCGTCTGGTTTGTTTACATTGTGGATAGTTGAATAGATCTGACAGCCTGACTAACTTGACCAATGATTACGTTGTTTGTTACGTTTCTGCTTTGTTGCTGGACTTCCTGTGTTTTTTAGTTTCATGTTTTTCTCAGTGGTTAGTTGGACTACAATGTAAAGAAGACCCTGAGGTAACCTGTGGAGTTTTTTTTTTATGTAATTTAATTTTTTGACCGCTTATTTTAGTGTGTTTGTAGGTAGTTTTGTATTCTACTGTCAAAGAGAAGTAGCCGTCCTTGTATTATTTTTTGTGAAATGTCATACCGTCCTGTAGCTGCCTACTCGCGTCTAGTTGTAAGTAAATGTTTTGTTGGTACTGATTTTATTTTGATGGTTTGTTATTATAGCGTACCCTCTGAAGAAGGCAAAAATCATTGCCGAAAGCTTAGGGATTGAGCAAATGTACGTGTTGTTTTAATTACCCTTCCGTGTTGGCTGCTATCCCCAGAAGCAAAATTTTTTAATCGTCGTTAATATATAATTTCAATATTTAGTGTATTACAGGGGTGGTGGGGGTAGTGAAACAAAAAGTAGTAGCTGTGGATTTGTTCCTTGGTAAGTTCTGTACAATTTTTGATAATCTCCCGCAACTTTTCTTCTAAATCCAAGACGTGAGAAAAAAGAAAAACTTATTTGCATTTTTGCAATGTTTTATAATGGGAAACTTGAGGCGCTCGGTGGCACGTGTGGTTCTTTTTTTCAGGAAGAGGATCATATTGGTGTGGATTGTTGCCCTTCATAAAAAAAATTCAAGGTGTTTATTTGCACCACCATTTGTGTCCATATAAAATATATACATATACAAAACGACTTCCACAGCGGTTTATTTCATTGCCAACGCTTAAAAGACATTTCTGCCGCACCCTGTATTTCTACGTACAAAAGTAGTTAATTGCTCTTTCAGGTGGACCAGAAGAAGTTACCAGGGAAAACTTTAAATATAAAAATTAAGAAAATGCTCAGAGACGACGAAACTAGACACGAACAACGAACGGAATCAAACGTACCCTCAATACCAACTAACCCGAGGAATGGAGATCCAAACATTCACAGGTTATGTGACCCAATCCCGTGGCGAGGAAAGAGGGAAGATAGTGACTATGTTTGTATTTTACTGCTGTACGTACTTTGTGAACATACAGTGAGCGCGTAAAGTCTGGAAACATAACCAAATCTCTGAAATGGTTTGTTATTTGAAAAAAATCCTCGACCCCGGGGGGCGGGGCTCACATGACACTAAAGTACCCTGACAGTTGGCCGCCTGCCCTGAAATTGGCCAGAAATTTCAAGAAATTTTTCCTGTTATATATTGTAATGTGTCGAGTGGGTACATTATAAACAACGAAATATGAACACTTTTAAGGATTTATTTTAAATGTTCGTGCATGCAGCCAGTACAAGCCTTATATATATATATATATATATATATATATATATATATATATATATATATATATATATATACTGTAGTCCATTAATATTGAAGATATTCTCGAATTCCCCTTATCGAGAATATCTTCAATATATATATATATATATATATATATATATATATATATAAGGAAGAAGGTATTTGTCGGGCAATTCCGTCATACGAAAATCGAAGAACCAACCGTAGACAAGTGTTTCGGACTGTTAGGTCTCCATTTGAGTGTTTTTCCATTGAGTGTCCATCTTACTCCTTGGCTATACCGTACTGATGAGGACTAATAGTCCGAAACACGTGTCTACGGTTGCTTCTTCGATTTTCGTATGACGGAATTGCCCGACAAATACCTTTTTCCTTTTCTATCTCACCGTCGATTAACCAGCTTTCCATCTTATTCCCATGGGCTATGGTGTACCTGTGGTGTACCAGTCACCTCCGGCGCGACGTCACTTCTTGTCTTCGAATCCTGAAGATGTTGGGACTGAAGCACCAAATTGGCGACAATGGTCACCCCCTTTAGGTCTCCATTTGAGTGTTTTTCCATTGAGTGTCCATCTTACTCCTTGGCTATACCGTACTGATGAGGACTAACAGTCCGAAACACGTGTCTACGGTTGCTTCTTCGATTTTCGTATGACGGAATTGCCCGACAAATACCTTTTTCCTTTTCTATCTCACCGTCGATTAACCAGCTTTCCATATATAGAATATAGATATATATATATATATATATAGTGTAAATAAAATAACGACCGTGACTTTGTAACAACTCTAGATAATAGTAACGTGGGAAATTCGGTCAAATGGGCAAAGTATATAAAAGTCCTTTTATCTAGTTCAAATTTTCGTCTTTAATTTAAGACTTCCTCAGGAACAAGCTGATAAAACACAAACAAGGGCTTAATTACTGAAACGTCAAACAAAATAGCGGACAAAAAAGTTTCTACTTACAATTAGAGTATCATAACAGTCAGCATAGCGAGAACACCCTCGGAAAAATCATGTCACCTTACAATAACGCAATAAAAAACCATTACAATAAACACGCAAAACTAACCACAAAATAAACTGCATATCGACACATGTCTTCACAATACAAGTAAAAATAGGCTGAATGACCAAGTCCACACTGAATACAGAACTGGCAAGGCCACCAACCTTATCGCGTTACCATTTAAAATTATTGTTTATTAAAAATGAATAAATATTACTCAAGATGACATGCCTAGGGATTTTTTCAAAAAATGGCAAACTTAAAAGTGTCGAATGACCTAATGTCATTTATTTGCTCTAAAATATAACAGATATGACAGATTTGTGACATATATATGACAATTTTGTTTGCAAAATTTAAAAAAGAAGAAATTATGTTAATTTATTTGTAGTTACTAGCAATAAACAATTATGCTTTATATGAACAACTTATTAATAAGCAGATTAAATTGATGGATAAATTAAACGAGGAAGTGGAGGCGAGATTTGCAGCACAAGCTGAAAGCCATAAAGGAATTATTACTGATAGAGTATTATTAGATAGAATATACAAAGTTAGCTGCTCTGGAATTAGCTATCAAAAATGAATTTTATAATGTGAAGAATATCAATACTTAAATGCGAGGTATTTTTGTTTATTTACAGCCATCGTATTACAATAATAATTCTGGAAAATATACCACCATTCCTTGTCATCTGCTATCATTGCCATCTCTTTCATCGATAATTTTATCACAAGTTATGTGAAGGTATTAAGATATGTGGTGTGTTACCTGGACACTGAATCCTAATGTGTGTACAAAAACGGATGGAAAATGAGTTATTATCAGCGGATTTTTTTCTCATATCATCCCCTTCTGGTATATGGCAATACCGTGGGATAAGTTACCAATTGCAAAGCTTACTATTTTAGTTGTAGTAATAATCTTTATTCCAACATCTAGCTCTATACATTAGGTTTATTATTATATAAGTTATATTATATTTCATTTATTGTTAGGAAATCTGGAAACGATTTTCTAAGGAGGGGTGTTATTCCGGATTTTTTGTACAGTAGGACATTAGGAGGGCTATGAAGGGGGTTGTTTGGATGTCTAATTCTTGTGATGGATCATCTAAAAGCAATTCTTTCAGCTATCATAAGTGATTCTATGGTTGATCTGCGCCGATTACTCCATAGTTTTGCTCCATATTCGATCATAGATCTGCGATGTTTTAATATATGTGGGTTGCTGTCTTCACACTGACTACGTGGTTTTGGTATGTTAGAGTTCTGAAGTGCGATGCTCTCTTCTTCATGTTTACTTTAGTTGTATTGACGTGTTTCTTGCATTTTGAATTTTAGAGTCAAATACTATTTACTATTTTAATTACAAGTGATACTGACTATTGGCAGATGCCGAAAAAATCGGCAAAAACCATATTTGAATTGCTGTAAGTATCTTGCAATAATGACATATTTAACTATACAAGTTTACCTCTGACTCAAAGGTTTTGTTAGTTGGTCAATTTTAGCTAGAAAATAGTTAAAGAATTCCTATGATAAACGAAATCTTTTAACAAATTCAAAATGCCTATCTGCATGATTAATTCTAGGTCTAAGATCTTTTCACAACGTATGGGAAAAAGAATTTTTATTTCTTCCATAACCATTTCTTTATCACATGTTGAAAAATAATACTCAATTTTTTTAAAACATTACTGTTTTTTATCAAATATTAACAATAATCAACACAGTATTATCACTTTCTGTACAACTGACAGCAAAATTGATACTGACAGCAAATTACCAGCAGGTTTTGTACTTAACAGCAACTTTTTCCTGCGGTGCCTGTTATCCTCACAACTGCCAAGGGAATAGCCTTAGCGACAGGATAACTTTGTTGGTAGGAGCGAATTTTAGAGATGCCAGGAGGTTAAAATTGCCAAGGAGTTGCCAGCAGGTCGTAATAACGGGCCTAGTTGACTAGTGTCAGATTTAAAATTTATACTACTCGTCATGTTAAGCTGAATATGGTACATTTCCAAAAATAATCTAGATTTATAATTATTTTCAACCGCAACAATTTTGGTATCCTCCCACTTCATATTATGGTCCATCTCAAGCGCGTGTTGTGCAACAGCACAGTTCTTTTGCCCTAACTTTAAATCGCTTTTGTGTAAAGCTAACCGGGATTTAAGCCATTGACTGGTTTGACCATAATATTTCATGGGACAACCACCACACGGAATACTATAAATGACATTGGATTTTAGAAAATGAGGCGTCTTGTCTTTAATATTTGAGAATATACTAATTGTCTTGTTATTAGTAACAACTAAACGGAAATCATCATTCGTGAATAAATGAACCAATCTCACTGTAAGATTTTCAATTTGAAAAAGTTTCTTATACTTTACTTCGAACTAGTGAATCAGTGAAAAAGCAGAGCACAGTGAGTGACGTGTTAGTGCTTCTTGTTTGGGACAAAGTAAATATAGGGACATCAGTGGATAGCCTATTAGAGACAAGTACCTAGTTTTAAGAATTCAGATTTAAATTGATGGTTAATCTTTTAGATTAGTTTCAATATGTTAAGCATCTTATGCTTATTAATTAAAAAAAAAAAAAAAAAATACTTTACAGAGGGAACAGCACAACCATCATCCATTGCGTGATCACGGAAGGGGCTATTAAAAATTAACCTTTGAACAAGAGCTCTTGGATACCCATTGTTGATGAACATCTCACTCAAATCCCGCAAGTTGTCTCCAACAAAAGACAGATCACTAATGCACACTACCCTATTCCTCATGGACACCAAAGTGTTGATCTTTTGACTGATAGAATGACTAGAAAGATAATTAATAAACCGACCAGAGGCCGTTGGCTTCCTATACCAGTCCAATATAATATTATTGGTGACCGGGTCACGTATAACCTTTGTGTCCAAGAACGGGACGCCGAAATCAGATTCCTCTTCAACAGTAAACTGTAGATGAGGGTTAAAGTTATTAAATGTATTTAAAATTTCCTCTACCTTGTCTTAAGGTACAGCACATATAATGTCATCGACATATTTAAATAAAAAAGGGAGGCTAAAAGGTAGTCCATCAATACAACTCTCCACAAGACAATCCGTGACAAGCTGCGCCAGTATTGGACTTAATGGGGCATCAGTGTACCAAAAATTTGCTTATAAAACTTATCCTGAAAAGTGAAATAACAATTGGTGTAAATAAAACGAATTAAATCCAGGAAAAGCTTAAGAGGTACAGTGCAATAATTTCCGATGATCCCCCACGCATCTGTCACAGTTTGAATAACTAAATCTAGCGGTATATTCGTAAAGAGTGAGACGACATCCAAAGATATAAGAACAAAGCCAGGAAGAAACTTTTTTCGCTCCATCAATTTACAAAAAGTGAAGGTGTCCTTAATGTTATACTTTTCATCATCCTGAAGGGATGTATGTAAGATATCAGCCAAAAACTTTGAAAGTGCAAATGTTAGTGATCCTATCGACGATACTATAGGGCGGTTTATGAATCTTCGGAAGACCATAAAACTTTGCAGGAATTGAATTATATTTAATGAGGGAGCTTGCCATCGCGTTGTTAATTAGTTTTTTATTTTTTAGTAAGTTAACAAAGTCATTGTTTTTATTTTGAACAGTGATAGTGGGGTCTCTGCTAAGATTTTGGTAGACCGCCGTGTTGCTCAACAGATCCAAAGATCCAGCAACATAACTATCCCTACCCATCGCAACTGTCGTGCCACCCTTGTCCACTATCACTGTTCAAAAGAAAAACAATGTCTTTGTTAACTTACTAAAAAATCTGATGTGGCCAGGCACATGACTTTATCATACTATATATAAAATTAATAGTTTAGCTGCATGAGATTCTATTTGATCGAGATCGGCCATGTCTGCATTAAAATAAAACTAAAACTAGAGAAAAGAAAATAGACAGATATGTCTATTAAAGCTACACCGTCAAAATGATACTTGCGTGTTATTGGGTGTAAAAAGTGTAACGGTGTGCAATATCCGAACGCAGCTTATATTGTGTCAAAACATTAGCGTTTGACACTAACTACTGTCATTAGAATCAAAATTTCTGACATATCCTGGCTACTCGTTTTAATGTAGTACGACCGATCTCGATGAAATAGAATTTACTCATGTAGCTAAACTATTGATTGTACCAAAAAATTTCATAGTCATAAATTATTCAGAATTTCCTCTACTTTAATTTATTATTTAACTATTTCGAAAAATTTCCAGAAATGGCGACTTATTTGCAAAATCTTTCAAAAATGCTAAGACTAAACCTCCAGTTCCTTTGGACCCGTTTCAACAGAAAGCTTTTCAGCTCTAAGTTTGGTCATGAAACTTCTAAATATGAAGTTTCGTCCAGATACCTTTAGTAGTTTCTCCGGAACCGTCGCCACAAAAAACGGGTACACACACACACAAACACACACACACACACACACACACACACACACACACACACACACACACACACACACACACACACACACACACACACACATAAAAAGAAGGAAGCGAGAGTGTAGAGGAAATAGTGGTAAAAATTGTAAAAAGTCTGGGTACCGGACTGGAGAGTACAGACATTATATCCTGCAAAATAAAGGAGGGAGGACAAGAAGGCGGCCCAATCATCGTAGAATTGTCGAACAAAGCAAATCGAGATAAGATACTGGAAACCAGAAGGAAGATAGGAGCAATAAAAGCTAATGACTGCAACTTTAAGGGAAACAGAAACATATACATAAATGAGCAATTAACTATACAAGCCGCCAACATATTCTACAGATGCAGACAAGTACAGAAGGAAAAAACATACAAAGCCGCTTGGACAAGAGACGGAAAGATATATGTAAGAAAGGAGGACGGTGCTAAGAAAATTAAAATTTCGAGCATTGACGGCATTGAACAACTGTTATAAAATCACTGGAATAAACACAAGCAAGAACACTAACGGAAACGACCATCAGTATGGATAACTATAAAATATATCTTCATAACATCTGGAGTCTAAGAAACAAATACAATGAAGTAGAAATAATGGCGAAAATATACAAACCAGAAATAATCGCACTAACAGAAACATGGCTGTCACCTGATGACGAACAATTGTACGTCCTAGAAAACTACAACGCAGAGTACGTATCCAGAAGCACCCGCGGTGGAGGATTGGCATTATATATAAACAAAACCATTGAATATAAAACTTGCACCAAGAAATGTATACAAGGCATAGAATTATTAAAAATAAAACTGAAAAACTCCGACTGCCATCGCCATAAAATATAAACCACCGAATATCCACTATAACACACTGAAGGATATATTTAAGAACAATGTCATTAATAGAAGAAAACGACACGTGATATAAGGGGACATTAGAGAAAAAAATGAAATAACAAACGACTATAAGAAAACCCTAACAGAACATAATTACCAAATAATGAACAAAATATCGAAGAGACACTACACACGAAGAAATCCGAATGGAAATCACACAATAATTGACCATGTGTTGACAAATATAGCACAGCAGATCAAGGAAATAAAAATTGTTAGTAGCGACTTATCAGACCACAACGCCAGAGTGACAACAATAAACGCAACTACCCCAAAATTGACTTATCACACCCACGAACACACAAAAACAAAATTCACAACGACTTGAAACAACTAAACCTTAAACAGATTAGAGACTTTGAACAACTTTCTAAAATAATAGAAGAAACAATAAGGAAGAATCAATCCAAAGTAAAATTAAAAAAGAGAGATACCAACGATTGGATAACGGAGAACGTCATACAAGAGATAAAGGAGAGAAACAAGCTTCATAAGCGACTTAAAAGAAACCCTCAAAATGAATATTTAAGACAAAACTACCTTCAAAAAAAGCAATCGACCAACAAACGGATAAAAAGCACTAAAGCACTATATTACAATAAATTATTCAACAGGAACAAACACAACCAATCTGGGCTGTGGGAAATAATAAATTCACTAACCGGCGGAAAAACTAAAATCAACACCACATCAATCGACAAAATAAAGAAAAATGGAATAAAGTTACAAGGCAAGGAAGACATTACCAATTAAATTAACAACTACTTCGCCAACATAGGAAGGGAACTGGCAGAAAAACATATATCCACACAAAACCCAAAACAACAACAGATAACGCACGACAACTTGATGTACCCAGACGCAGACTTGTATGAAACAAACGAAAGAGAAATGACCGAAATAATTGAAGATTTGAAGAACAACATATCACCCGGATTTGATAACATAACAACAAACCTTATCAAAGAGAATAAAACATTACTAACACCTGTTCTTACTAAACTATCGAATGCGGCACTACTAGAAGGGACATTTCCAAGTTACTTGAAAAAAACTATTATAAGACCAATACATAAGGGAGGAGAAAGAGACAACGTTGAAAATTACAGACCAATACCACTGACAACAAGCTTCAGCAAGATTCTAGAAAAAAATAATTCACAAAAGACTACATGAACACATAAAATCCAACAACATAATACATAAACAGCAATATGCTTTTCAAAAAAAATCCGGCACAACATCTGCAGTAATTGACCTAACAAACGACATTAAGGGGAGAATAGATAACAGAGATCTTGTATTATGTCTGTTTATCGACCTAAAAAAGGCTTTCGATACAATTTCTAAAACCAAACTCATGGATAAACTACATACATTGGGCATTACACATAAATTCCATAATATTCTCAAAACTTATGTAAACGATGGGCCACAAATAACAAGAGTAGAACAACAATACAGCGACAGAAAATTCTCCAACTACGGCATCCCCCAAGGAGGAATACTACCTCCTACTATGTTTGTCTTATACACAAACGACCTCCTGAGCTTACAATTGAATGGATCAGCATATATGTATGCCGACGATACTTGTATATTATATTCGGCGAAAACAGAGCAACGACTACAGCAAAGCATCGACGAAGATCTACCAAAATTAGAGGAATGGTTCAGGAGCAGCTTACTAACACTAAATGAAAAAAAGACAGAATTCGCACTTTTTTCAAACAAAAAGGAGAAACCACACATAGAAATAAAAATAAACGGCACCAGAATACAACAAAAACAAGAAGTTAAGTATCTCGGAATAACTATACAAGACAATCTATCCTGGAACACACACGTCAACAACTTGATAAGGAAGAACGCAAGAACGATAGCTGCATTCCACAAAATAAGAGCCATAATACCTGACAACCTCAAGATATCACTATACAATAGCCTATATACGTCTAACATAAATTATTTAATAAACATATGGGGCAACACGACGAACGGTAACCTGGATAAACTACAGCGACAACAGAACAAGATATTAAAAGTTTTATACGGCATCGATAGAAACACTCCAACAACTGAGGTGCATAAGGAAACAAATGAACTCTCGCTGGTTCAGAGAATATGACTAAACAAGCTACTACTTATGCACAGACTGGAAAACAAAAACATCAAAACAAAGATACGGCTTGCAAAATCGGACGAGATACATAGTTACAGAACGAGAACAATGACAAACATTAGACCACAGAAATATCGGACGCAACGGTGTGCACCAACTTTGAAGACTAGCGAGGTAGCGATGTACAACTCACTGCCGGACCACATAAAACAATTATCCTATACCAGCTTCAAAATCAGCACCAAAAAATTATTGCTACGGCAGGAAACGTGACGCAGCGAAGCAAGCGGACTACACTGAACTAACACAAACCGTCAATACCGTTAGCCCTAGAAAGGACTGCTGTCCAATTCCTGAGGTGAAGAACGAGGGAGACACCGATCAGCATGTACAAGTGTGTTTAAAGTAATTGGATTCCCTGTCTATGATTTTAGCTTCATGGAACTTGATGTTATGGTCAGGATTATCCTCGATGTGTTTAGTGACACCGGTATGCTCACCAACCTTCAACTTTCCTTCGATCAACCTTCGTATGGATGCTTTGTGTTGTTGGACGCGATCCTTAATGTATTGTTTTGTCTCACCTATGTCGTGTAGACCACAAGAACAGGTAAGTTTGTATACTACTTGGTTCTGAAGTGGTTCTGGTACTTTATCCTTTGTTACAGTGTACGACGCCGATGTAGTACGGGTATGATAAAAGACAATGTCATGATTCTCCGTTTTTAAAATGCTACGTATCAAATCCGACAAGCCCCTGACGTAAGGTATTCGCATGTAGCTAACCTGATTAATTCCGTTGTTATTGTCTGGACCTGGGCATGTTGCTAACTGAAGCGAAGAGAGTATATCAGTTTTCACACCCAACAATGATCAATACAGAGTTAGAAAAGGTGAAGTCCATCCTATCAAAAAACAGCTACCCTCGTAATGTCATCAATAGGTATCTCAGACAAGAGGTAACTCATGTCCCGATTAACAATGCTATACTCGACGTATCTTCAGTTAGCAACGTGCCAGGCCCAGACAATAACAACGGAATTAATCAGGTTAGCTACATGCGAATACCTTACGTCAGGGGCTTGTCGGATTTGATACGTAGCATTTTAAAAACGGAGAATCATGACATTGTCTTTTATCATACCCGTACTACATCGGCGTTGTACACTGTAACAAAGGATAAAGTACCAGAACCACTTCAGAACCAAGTAGTATACAAACTTACCTGTTCTTGTGGTCTACACTACATAGGTGAGACAAAACAATACATTAAGGATCGCGTCCAACAACACAAAGCATCCATACGAAGGTTGATCGAAGGAAAGTTGAAGGTTGGTGAGCATACCGGTGTCACTAAACACACCGAGCATAATCCTGACCATAACATCCAGTTCCATGAAGCTAAAATCATAGACAGGGAATCCAATTACTTTAAACGCCTGTTCAGAGAAGCGACACATATTTACATGACGCCGAACAACATCAACCTGCAGTCCGACGTCGACGGCCACTTGGTCACGACAGTGTATTCCGATCTTGTTTGTAGAGTGAACGGAACCTAATCGTGAAGGTAATTTCGCCCGTGTGTGTTTGTTTTCTTAGCTTGTCAACATGCTAGGTTATGTCAATAGTATTTATTTACTTTGTGGCGCCCTCTGTCTTTGTCTTCGATCATAGAAACTTGTAGATACGCCGCGTGCTATTCATCGCTCACAGCGAAGTGAAGCCAACATCACATCGCCCACAACTGACGTCACACGCTCCAAGTGTGATGGAGTGTGATGTCAGTTGTGGGCAGAAAGCGGCGCTTGCTGTGTACTAGGTGTGGACGATGTTGGCTTCACCGCATCGCGACAGGGCGTATCTATAAGTTTAAATGATCTAAGGTCTTTGTCATGGGTTACCACTAACCGACGCGTAAGTTTGTTAGTGTGCTCTTTTACCGACATGGTCGTTTAGTTGTAGGATACACCGTTTGTACGCCACCAAGCGTCTGTCCAAAAACGTAGCGCCATTGTTATAACATTTTTATTGTGTTGAGCCTATAGGTTTATTTTGTTTTAACACCCTATGTATGCCCTACGTGCAGTAGTCAGCAGAATTTTAGTGTACCATTGTAATTATAACCCCGTAATGTATGAGTCGCAATTTATGTACTAAGACGATCTCTACCTCGTATGAAGTGAGTAATTCGAGAACTATGTGTCCTGTAATTGTTTTCTGTACGATTTAATTATTGTTTTATGGGCCCTGAAGAAGCTGGAGAACGACCAGCGAAACGTCGACAACATACAAATGTAAAGAGAAATACAACTTATCCAGACTGACAAGCGTTATTTTTTTATTATCTGAAGCACACACAGTCGTTAACCATTAATATCTATTCAGAATTTCCTCATCTTTAATTTATTATTTCGACGTTTATTTAACTATTTCGACGAAATTCCAGAAATGGCGGCTTATTTGCAAAATTTTTCAAAAATGCTAAGACTAAACCTCCAGTTCCTTTGGACCCTTTTCAACAGAAAGCTTTTCAGCTCTAAGTTTGGTTATGAAACTTCCAAATATGAAGTTTCGTCGCGATACCTTTAGTAGTTTCTCCGGAATCGTCGCCACAAAAACGGGTACACACAGTCACACACACACACACATTTTTTTGTACCTTGGTCAAAAATGTTCAGGGGACCCAAAAAGGCATATTTCCGCTAAAATCTCAAAATTTTTTTTTGTGGCGATTACAATACTTTACATACTGCGTATGATAAAGTAAAAACTAATTAACAACGCGATAAGGTTGGTGGTAATGTTGGTGGCCTTGCCAGTTCTGTATTCAGTGTGGACTTGGTCATTCAGCCTATTTTTACTTGTGTTGTGAAGACATGTGTCGATATGCAGTTTATTTTGTGGTTAGTTTTGCGTGTTTTTTGTTTTTGATTGCGTTACTGTAAGGTGACATGATTTTTCCGAGGATGTTCTCGCTATGCAGACTGTTATGATACTCTAATTGTAAGTAGAAACTTTTTTGTCCGCTATTTTGTTTGACGTTTCAGTAATTAAGCCCTTGTTTGCGTTTTATCAGCTTGTTCCTGAGGAAGTCTTAAATTAAAGACGAAAATTTGAACTAGATAAAAGGTGTTTCATATACTTTGCCCATTTGACCGAATTTCCCACGTTACTATTATCTGGAGTTGTTACAAAGTCACGGTCGTTATTTTATTTACACTATATATAAATAGAGGCAGCAAAAAAAAAGACCAAAAATTCCCAATAATTGAAGTTACTTTATATTGTATATATATATATATATATATATATATATATATATATATATATACAGGGTGTTTATGGTCTTGTGATTTTATTTTCAAAGGGTGATTAAACATCATAAAAGAAGGCCTTTACCATAAAACTTTCTTTACAAAAGTTGCATAATAGGAGAGATATTAAGTTACTGACAACAGCCTACTCAGTAAAAAATTCACTGATCACTTATCGTTAGAGTTTAGATTTACTTTGCACAAGTTGTTGATCAATCGCTTTACCGTTAATAACCTTCTTTTAAGGTGTTTAGGCACCCTTTAACATTAAAAACAAAGAAAGAGTAACAATAATATCACACGTATTATGCAACTTTTGTTAAGACATTTTTACGTTAATGGCTTTCTTTTAAGATGTTTAATCACCCCTTGAAAATAAAATCACAAGACCGTAAACACCCTGTATATATATAAAGCTTGTACTGGCCGCACGCACGAACATAATGAAACAAATGAAACAAATAAATCCTTAAAAGTGTTCATATATCGTTGTTTATAATGTACCCACTCGTCACATTACAATATATTACAGGAAAAATTTCTTGAAATTTCTGGCCAATTTCAGGGTAGGCGGCCAACTGTCAGGGTACTTTAGTGTCATGTGAGCCCCGCCCCCCGGTGTCGAGGATTTTTTTTCAAATAACAAACCATTTCAGAGATTTTGTTATGTTTCCAGACTTTACGCGCTCACGTGGTCAACACGTTGCTGGAAGGGAAAAAAACGGTACACATAATATCATGAAATGGAGTTTGCTGTTGTGTGTTCGAAATCCGAATTATTATTAAACAATTAACAGTATTACTAAAAGAGATTTAACGATTGTGATAGTGTGGTTATGTTAGTGTGGTTGAGACGATGCACAATTGTTTGTAACTCATATCATTGCCCTGATGAAGGCGGTAGAAATAAAATACGCCGAAAGCTTGGCTAAATGAGAAAAGAGTAGTAGAGTTATTATCTCCCATCGAATTCCCCTTAGCGAGAATATCTTCAATATTAATGGTCGACAGTGACTCCTTGTGAATATATATATATATATATATCTCATACCATTCAGATCACCCGTTCAGATACAAATTTAATCTCATCAATGCTTAAAAAAATAGAATTGTAAAAATAGTTCACCCTTCTCTTAAAGAAAAAAACTTAAATATTTTGAACGAAATACTTTTAAAGAATGGCTATCCCACTTACCTGTTGAAGAAGTTCCTGTTCACTGACCAACTAACTCCTCCTAACAGTGACTCCCCTGTGGAAGAGGAAAATGTAGGTGATAATAATAACAACTCTAAAAAGTACAGAAAGTTGCATAATGTTGAGAACCTCACACCTCCCTTGAAGCGTGTTCTGGGTGGTTCTGGCACTGTCGTGGCGGTGTCTAATACCATCACGGTTGGTAATTTGTTTACCAATCTGAAAGATAGGACACCTATCTTACAAAAGAGTGGTGTCATTTACGAAATTCCTTGTAAGAACTGCCCATTGACCTATAGAGGCCAAACAAGCCAAAGATTGGGTCAACGTGTAACTCAACATAAGAGTGATGTGAAGAGGAAACCTCGGGCTTGTGGTTTGTCGATTCATGTTAACGACTCGAGACATGAGGCAGACTACGATGGTGTCAGGGTACTCAGGACGGAGCGCAACGACCAAAAACGTCTTTTCATGGAAATGTGCCTAATTAATGAAATACAGGGTAATTGCATGAATACCAGAAAAGATATCGAAAATTTAAACAATACTTACACTTACCTTCTGAAACATGGTCCGGAGTAGTTAAAATCTAGGAACTAAATTACCTGATTAGCATTTGGAACTGCCCCATACTTTAATCAATTAATCCTAACCCACCACCTTCCAAATCAAATTTCAAATAATTTCATGACAAACTGGTCCCGCTTGCCGTTTGAATTTTTCCCTAGTGTTCTTTAGTGACAGAGAAGCACACACGTTGGTACCTATCCGTTCGTGTTGACCTGACCACGTCAAAAAAAGGGTATACATTTTAGTTTGGTTAAAAATGGCCCATGGTGCAGGACATTTTCGGTTTTCGCTAAAATAAATGTAACGTAAATAACACCTCATGTCGAATACTGTATAGGTAAAACTACGAGAGCTGAACGTGAGTCATCGCATAAAAACGTAAGAACAGACGCATGAAAAAGCACTCTGTTTCTTTCTAACGCACGGGAATGGTCTGTAACGTATCAGCAAAATAACAGCTGGAATCGATGACTCACGTTCAGCTCTCGTAGTTTTACCTATAGCAATTACATCTATAAACAACAGCCACATTTTGTGAGTACCTAATTATAACATCTTTAGAATAAGTTCATACTAACTGTTGGTTTATATTCGTTTTAGTTCTTATGAAGATGCTAAAAATTGTTAGCGAAATATTAGAATTAAAATAAAGGCTTACTAAACAGCAGCTCCTTTATTTGCAACACGACCTTCACCCTATTAAAACAATCTCCTAGTTAAAGAGTTCGAATATTTTCATACCAATTATATATATTATATATATATATATATATATATATACAGGGTGTTTACGGTCTTGTGATTTTATTTTCAAAGAGTGATTAAACATCTTAAAAGAAAGCCATTAACGTAAAAATGTCTTAACAAAAGTTGCATAATACGTGTGATTATGCTCTTATTTTTTTCTTTGTTTTTAATTTTAAAGGATGCCTAAACACTTTAAAAGAATGTTATTAACGCTAAAACGATTGATCAACAACTTGTGCAAAGTAAATCTAAACTCTAACGATAAGTTATCAGTGAATTTTTTTAAGTAGCCTGATGTCAGTAACTTAATATCTCTCTTATTATGCAACTTTTGTACAGAAAGTTTTATGGTAAAGGCCTTCTTTTATGATGCTTAATCACCCTTTGAAAATAAAATCAGAAGACCATAAACACCCTGTATATATATATATATATATATATAGTCACTTACCGAAGAAATGTTACCCCGGTCGAAAACTGGGATTATGACGGATTTTCTGCTGTTGTAGCTGCGAACAGCGCAATTAGACTTTATTTTTGTATATACACGGTGTTAGTAAATAAGTGCGACAAACTTCAGGGGGTGATTCTACATGAAAAAGTATTGGCAGTTTGCCTTATAAACGTATGTCCGCAAATGCTTCGTTTTCTAGATACGGGGTGTTAAAGTTTTTCTTAAAACTGACGATTTATTTATTGCTCTGAAACTGGTTGAGATATGCAAATGAAATTTAGTGGGTTTTAAGAGGTAGTTATTGCGCATTTTTTGACATGCAATTAAGAATTTTATGTTCATCATTGGCGCGCATACGGGTAATGATATCAATTTTTTTAAAGAAAAAAATGGTACGCCACTGGGATATTTCAAATTAAAAATCATTTTGGAATTCCTCGTTCATTTTTGACAAAAAGATCTCCCTCTGCCTTCTTTATGCAAAAAAATAAAACATCTAATGATCTCAATTTTTTTAAAGAACCATTTAATACAATAACTTTGAACTAAATATAACAGAAATACCGGTAATAAAATTTTAAACAGGCGCAAAGCTACAAAAAATGTTGAAAATGACCTCCCTCTGACGAGATTCAATCGTAAGTTTTTAAGAAAAACTTTAACACCCCGGTATGTTAGAAAACGAAGTATTTGCGGACATACGTTTATATAGCAAACTGTCATTATTTTTTCATGGAGAATCCACCCCCTGAAGTTTGTCGCACTTATTTACTAACACCCTGTATATCTTCATACAAATTCACTACAATATCTTTAAACGAAGGCAAATAAGCGAAGTAAATAAAATAATAACACGTCAACGTTACGAATGTCACTTTGACATTAAAGCTCCTCCGGAGTGGGGAAAGTGGTCCCATATCCGAGCGCTTATGTCGACTCCTCATTCCTCCATGGCTTTAGCAGAATTTGTAGAATGCAAAAAATGAGTGGCGCATGGATACATATTTTGGCATATCCGCCCTTGACCGATGAATTTCCGTTATGAAACGCTTTATAGGTCTCGGTGGCGGCGCCGGCGCCGCGTTAGTTACCATAGAATAAAAAAAGGAAGAGCCCAATAAACCCTTTTTGCAATTCAATATTTCCGAGTATTCGCCCAGAGAAAGCTACAAAAAACAAACTCAATAAAGATTCAAATGAAGACAGGACCGCTGCCTTGGAAACAATATTCACGATCGTAGAGATTAAATAAAGTCATCATAACACAAAAAATGACTGTTTAAGTCATCCTCGAATATATCATCAATGTAATTTGACGTGGAAAGATTTCTTTTTTATACTGTACGTCTTCCTCGAATTACCTGATAGGAAACTAAGGTAACGAAAAAATGAAATAGTTGCAGTATTCCACAAATGACACTCATTACATCTAGAACGGCATAACTAGTTTCTTCCGTAAACCGTCCAATGAGATGGTTTTATGGCACTTCCACATTAGTGGCCCAAACAATATTTTTCGTGCGGAAAAATTTTATAATCTAAAAATATAATGCAATTGTATTTTTAGATTCCAATATGCTACCAGGTTGACACAAAAAGATATGCCACAATTATAAACTTAACTATGAAGAAATAATCATTAAACTTTTTTGTGTTGCTGAAAAGAACGGCTGATCGAGTAAACAATGGTATTATTTGTACAAATTATATACGTTTTGAAAAAATCTGTACAAAAAAATAGTATAAAACGTTTCTAAGAAAAACGCATATTGGAATCATTTTCTTTTTCATGTTTCGTGTGTGTAAAAACTGTCACCAAATGCATGACGTAACATTTGTCAGCATCCTGTAGATGTATGTACGCATGTGAATCACAATAAATTATTTTTAGGCAGAATTGACAGAATATAATAATAACTAGACCTGCTAGATGAATGAAATTTGAAGGAGCTGTAATATCTACAAAACATTGCATTTTTTGGGATATTCTTGAAATTAGTGTCGCGTCATTGTGTTTAATTTTTACAGGGCACCATTTACTTTTCTTCAGATTATGTTCATTAAAGACGATATTCTGAATCTAATGAAGATCATCAATTTTTATCACCATATAGTGTTACAATTTGAGAATCTAGCGCTACAAAATTATATACAGTGCGTCTGATGTACGGAACGGTTAACACAGTTTTTTTAACTTAACCCTCAATGTTTCTTGTTAGTTTTGGTCAATCCTATAATTGACTCAATGGTAGCATACAAATGTTAAGGCAATTAAAGTTAAGAACCATGTAACTTGGGAACATTGTTTGATGAATGATATTTGAGTATTTATCGTTTTCGATAAATTAGTATGTGCTGAATACAAATCCAAACTCAAGAGCCAGGTTATCACGTCATGTTTTCAAAATGTCAAATAACGTTTTGGTTTTTTTTGCATAGTTATAAAGAACGTTCACAAAATCCATGGTACACAGAGGCCTACCCAGCCTTTATCATACCATGGAATTATCAAAATTAATCAGAATATTTGTAGGTTCATAATAAAAAAAGTTGATGGCGTCATAAGCTAAAAATAATGTGGTCAACGGTGTAGAATATTCGAAAACAGCTGTAATAATATATATGGAATTTTTTCCATGTACACCTTTTGGTGTACATATTTTGCTTTTCTAACCTCAAACTGACAGATTATATTTGAATCTAAAACACGACAGATAACGAATCTATTTAACTAGTTAACTAACTAGTCTATTTTACTTACGTCAAAATGATCTTCACAACAGAAAACACTTGTATAGGCCGCTATTTCAGTCGGGTTTCTACGAGCCAGTTTCAACCACTTTCTTCGCACTTTTACATCTCGCGGAACAGCTACAAATTGCTTATCCGGAGTTTTTATCGATGTATTTGGGCATTGTGGGACTATACACCATTTATAACCCATTTTTGTGTAGTTGTAGGTTGTGAAAGCAACAGCGACGATGCCGACGGTTACAAACCCGTACAAACCATATGGGCCGATTGGATATCTACTAACGAGTGACGTCACCAGAATCACGTAGTCTACGTATAACAGAAAGTATCGTTTTGGCGGGACTTTTTGTAATTCAATTTTTAACGCCGATTTTTGTTAAAAATTCAGGAAATAAAGACGAAAAAAAAATGCATTTACAAAGTAGACTCAAGGAATAAACACACTGATATGGTTTTCAAATAATAGTCAAATACCCTATTGACAGAATATAATAATAACTAGACCTGCTAGATGAATGAAATTTGAAGGAGCTGTAATATCTACAAAAAATTGCATTTTTTGGGATATTCTTGAAATTAGTGTCGCGTCATTGTTTTTAATTTTTACAGGGCACCCTTTACTTTTCTTCAGATTATGTTCATTAAAGACGATGTTCTGAATCTAATGAAGATCATCAATTTTTATCACCATATTAGTGTTACAATTTGAGAATCTAGCGCTACAAAATTATATACAGTGCGTCTGATGTACGGAACGGTTAACACAGTTTTTTTAACTTAACCCTCAATGTTTCTTGTTAGTTTTGGTCCATCCTATAATTGTCTCAATAGTAACATACAAATGTTAAGGCAATTAAAGTTAAGATCCATGTAACTTGGGAACATTGTTTGATGAATGATATTTGAGTATTTATCGTTTTCGATAAATTAGTATGTGCTGAATACAAATCCAAACTCAAGAGCCAGGTTATCACGTCATGTTTTCAAAATGTCAAATAACGTTTTGGTATTTTTTGCATAGTTATAAAGAACGTTCACAAAATCCATGGTACACAGAGGCCTACCCAGCCTTTATGATACCATGGAATTATCAAAATTAATCAGAATATTTGTAGGTTCATAATAAAAAAAATTGATGGCGTCATAAGCTAAAAATAATGTATCTATAACCAATGTTAGCAAGGATTTTTTTAAAATAAGAAACATTTTGTACTACAAGCTGAAACCAGTCAGAATGAACGAACTTATGTATGCTGATGAACTTTTGTTATTTGCAAACTCCAAGAATGAACTGTAACAACGAATACTAAGATGGGAGGAAGTCTTGGAGGGGTATAACTTGGAAAAGTAACTGGGAAAAGATGGAAATGATCACAGTCGAAGTAGACCCAGTATCTGAAGTATCTGGGGGCAATAATGGGTCAAACCGGTGGAATCGACAGAGAGATAACCAGCAGGATCAGCAGGTATCAGCCTTATGCAGAAACTCCAGTGCTGCGAAAATTGAAGGTGTGACGTGGTTGGACAAAATCAGGAGTGAGACCATTAGGAAAAGGCTTAAAGTGAACAGTATTTTCGATAAGATAGAAGCGCAACAACTGAGGTGGTTCGGACACGTGGCCTGAATTATTGACATTAGAGTAGCAAAGGTGATATGGGAGATGGGAACGGGCAATATCAGGACACGGGGCCGCCCTAGGAAGACCTGAAACAACAAGATCTCCGACGCACTTAAGAGGAAAGGAACGAAGCTAAGATTGATGCAAAGGATAGAAAAGGATGGAGAAAGTCCATTGCTTCGACACCACAGGTAGAAGATGTTCGGGATAAGTAAGTACAGTTTCCATTTTCATGGATGTTTCATGGATGCGCACTATATAAGGTATAACAATGTGGTTATAACTAAGATTTATTTAATGTTATACTGAATATGTAAATTAGCTTCAAACGTATCCATCATTACCACGCTTGACAGAAACAGAGCCGCAGGATACCCCCACCGAAATTAAAGCGAGATGAAAGATGTTATGCAAAAAAGGAGCCACAGGGCGCATGACATCTTTCGTCTCTCTTTAATTTTGTTGGGGTAAGCTACCGTCTCTGTTTCTGCCAAACGTGGAAATGATGGATAAGGCTTTGTTTGAGTTAGTTCGGTCACTTTTCCTGCTTTTCTTCTAAAATCAGTACCAATAGCAACAGAACTGATCTTGAACTCTCTTCGATTATGTTGAATAAAAAAAAATAACCCGATTCTCATTTAATTTTGAACGGTTTTGAACGGTTTATGAACTAAGTACCTGTCTACTAAGTACTTAGTATCTCCCTGTTGTCTTCATATTGCAGCAACTACCAAACCGGAATTTCCGGAATATTGGTTTGCTCTAAAAGTTGTTCTTCTATGACCCTGCGTATACCTTTGAAATTTCTTACTCTTATTCATTTACACTATGTATAACAATTGCTGCAGAACCATTATGTTCCTAGATTTGTTCCGAATAATGTTATTATAATCGTCTCCGAAATGGATTATCCTTTATGGTTAGCAGTGGCGTTAGGTCAAAATACTCGAGAACAATACGAGAGAATTCAGCCGGCACCCCTTTTCGACGTGGCCCTTTTCGCATCTTTAGCGTCACATGCACAATAGAGTGCTTGTGGCGGTAGAATTTAACGCTTCGCTTATTGCTAACAAAGTCTTTAACCGTCGGACTTAAATGCCTCAAGTCCCAAGGATACAGTTTTGGGTTAAATTAGCGACTCCGCATTAATATTCATAAGGACAGCAATCCCCCCTCTTCTCCCAGTACGAAATTAACAATTTGTCAACCCTCTAAATTTATTTGTTATTTCAATCTCAAAGCGTACTCGACTGTATATCAAATGTCAGATGGTATAAAGGGCAACCTAACAGGCCTGTTAATTTAAGTAGGAAAAAATAGCAGTTAAAAGAATGAAGTGTTTCTCGATGCATCTACACACGCGGGAAAACGGATTTGAATCCACACACTTGATATAGATACAAACATGCAAATATATTTTGGCGTCAATTTAGTTCATCATTCCATATTCGTATTCTTAGATTATTGGGATGACTTTTTTTTATGACACCTATACCGAATACTATTACTATTACCATACCTCAGAATTTCAGCTCAAGGCTAGATCAAACAGTTCTGTCTAAAAAACGATTTGATTACGTGCATAATCTAATAAAAATATGTATCGCCATAAATAATAGAAAATCAATGATTGTTAAGACATCGTAGAGCTATGCTCATAGGAAGTTCAACAAGCACATGATGTTTTGCATCTAC
This sequence comes from Aphodius sticticus, assembly GCA_963966075.1. NCBI lineage: Eukaryota > Metazoa > Arthropoda > Insecta > Coleoptera > Scarabaeidae > Aphodius > Aphodius sticticus. The sequence continues at coordinate 40,016,795 of OZ014507.1, read as the reverse complement.
AATTGAATTTGTACCTACCAGGTACAATTGGTACCTACCAGTAATAATAATAATCCACGCCTTAACATCCTCAAACAGCTTTCGCCACTGCGGGAGCATCGGCAGCCCCGAATTATCATTATTATGGCCCGCGTCTGTGGCACGTCTTAAGTGGTTTGGATTTCGACCGAGGAGTAAAGGAAAACCACAGAAAAACCTTCACTCTGAAAGCAGGGCGTGAGACTCGAACTCATGCTCGTCAGACTGATAGCCAAGCGCTCTACCGCTGCGCCACAGCCTGGCTTAAACGTAAAACGTTTGAAGTGGGTTATTTCATACAATTATAAATTTGCGAAACTTACCCTCGGATCCCTTTGCTAGTTATCGCAACAACTAAACTTTGCAAAAATTTGTGTTGAGATTTGTGTACTAGTGTTCAATAAAATTGTCCTACGTATAGTGTGAGATACGATGTTATTGAAAAAGTTATTATTAGAATACAATAAGGCTTTCAGATTGCATCCATCCAGAAAGATTTACTGTACCCACTGAGCCTACTTGAACTGGAATTGGACGAAAGGATCACAAACAAAAAGCGGCGGAAGAAGGTTCCCAAAAGAATTTCACAATCACCTGTAACGAGAGGGCCCCTCTTTGCTAATGTTACTTCTAACTTTGTTACGTATTTTGTTCTAAAGCATATATCAGAACATCAAATTAAATACTGCGCTTTTTTTGTTTATAGTATCGAGATTTATAGTATCTCCGGTTCCGCTATTAGCATCATCAGACCCTCATATCAAAAATATAAAATATACAATTAAACACACAAACATTTTCAAATGGCATAGCAGGATAAGCATGTGAAAGTTGCCCCCGCCCGAATCTGTCCGAGATTTTTACTGTGAGGTGGTACTTATGTTAAATTATGTTTCCCAAAAAATAAGATCTGAAAAAAAATTGGGGAAGTTTCTGGGGGTTAGAAAAAAATCGAAAAACATTTTTTTTTCTCGTGAAGGCCGGACCAATTTTGTAGAGAACAAAATAAGTTATGGGTTTCGATGGGGGGATATTGTAGAAAATATACGATTTTTTAAGTTCTAAAAAAATGTATTCCTTTTCAAAATTTCTTTTTATGGGAATCTTTTGAGATACAACCACCATTTTTGTCTAAAACACGTTCAATTGTTTTGAATAAATTTTCAAAATTACCAATCTTCAGCGTACCGCATAAAGGGTACCACCCGCTGTATAGTGGGGTATGGTATACATACGCTGTAAGTGACGTTAATAAAAAAAAACTTTGCAATAGCCCAATTTTAGGCTAGAAAATTGTTAAAGAATTCCTTTGATAAACGAAATCTTTTAACAAATTCAAAATCAAAATGCCTATCTGCATGATCAATTGTAGGTCTAAAATCCATTCACAGCGTGTGGGAAAATTTTTTTATTTCTTTTATATAGTTCATCACATAATACACCATTTTTTTAAAAATAATACTGCTTTTTATCAAAAATTAACAAAAATCACGTCGAATAAACAATACTGTATAATCACTTTCTGTACAACTGACAGTAAAATTGACACTGACAGCAAATTGGCAGCAGGTTTTGTTCTTAACAGCAACATTTTCCAGCGGTCTCTGTTATCGTCCCAACTGCCAAGGAAATAGCCTTAGCGACAGGATAACTTTGTTGGTGGGAGCGAATTTAGAGATGCCAGGAGATTAAAATTGCGAAGGAGATGCCAGCAGGTCGTAGTAGCGGGCCTTAAAAGACCAATAAGCTCTATGCGCCTATCAATAGAAATTAAATCAGTTCACTCGTTCCCAGAACCTGAATCTCGTATTTATTATTATGACACGATTCGTTGCCGGTTCTATCACGCGGAAACCTATGAACCAATTTAGATTCTTTAAAGTAATAATTAACAATAATAATAATTAAATAATTATAACCCCAGCCGAAAAGCATCAAAACCTCGAAACCCACCATAACAGAGCCAATCTTGATAACACATTTTTTTTAAATATTTATACTACTTTCACCAGAATCATGCCGACTGTCGAACAAAAGTATGTTATTGTTTTAACAATATTTTAACAGGGTGTTAAAGCAAATATTTGGCGATCATTTAAATAGTGACCAACATAACTATTTATGCTGGGTTTTATTGTTAGGTGTGCATGCTTTGGGAAATAAATACAAAAGCGATTGAATTGCCAAAATGTTGCGCATTTGTACGTTGATCTTGAAATAAATTTAACGTTTGTCAGTTTTGAAGATATCAACAATCACCAACATCTAAAATCTATTTGTTTCTCTCCTACCAAAGTCCGCTTCTATTAACTCTCTGTTATCTTCTTCCTTCCTTAGTTATACAAGCATGTTTTTCCCTTTATTTCAGTAAAAGCTTAAACGGACTAGATTATCCAGGAATATTATTAGGTTTTAGGTATTGTTTAATATTAGCATAGATCATGGTATTGTTTATAATTTAATTGTTTAGAAGAATGTATTTTAAAATTAAATTCTTCGTTGGTATCCAATGTCCAATGTCCCACAGCTGGAATTTTCTGAAAGATAAGATTATGTTACACACTAGTCATAATACGTTTCGACATTTAAAAAAATATTAAAAATAATCCCACTTATTTTGGGAATTATGTCGATAGCATGCTCTATTCGTACTTACAATATAAAAGAATTTCAAGTTAAGCCCAAATATTAAATGTTTGCATAACATATGTTTGCAATCATGAACCTCTAAGGTTACACGTTATGTATGTCCTCTAAATTTTTTTTCTAAAGCCTGTATATTGGAAGTTAATTAGTAAGGTTTGAAAATATGTAGAATTTATGGTAAAAGAAACATCTGGGGAAAAGAAAAATTTAAAAGGCAATTACGTATTTAGCTCGTAGTCGAACCAGGGTCTTCTGCCTTGTCAGGGCATTGCTCTACCCGTAACCTACCCGAGGCCTGTGACAGAAAATAGATATAATTCGCAATTTCAAGGATGTGCACAGTGAGGATTGCTGTTATCAAAGTACTTGCCATGACATCTAGGTATTAGAGACGGGTGCGAATTGGTTCACGTACACGCCAGGTATTTGCTATTATTAGAAGATATTATTAGAAAATATGTATATAGAATTTATGGAGAAAGAGTAACCAGGTGAGAAGTAAACTTAAAAATCTCTACTAATAGTGACTTGATCATAACACAAAGTAGTCAACCTATCAACTAAAATTAAAAATAGATTTAAATAAATATGCAAGTATGTATTATGTATCTTATGTATTGTTAAGAAACGATATCATCATATTACCAATATTACCTGAACTGCAAAATTTCTCAACCTGTTTTTTTAAAGCAAATATTAATGTGTATTTTTTCATTCATGCGTGTTTCATTAATTTATTCATTTGAAATTAATATTTGTACATACTATTGTATTTAACTGACATGTGAGATCAGTATTTGTAGGGTTACTGGCGATTCGACATAGGTATTCCTTTTAAGACGACTAAAAGAATTGATAAATGCTAGATGAAAAAAATATATTTTATCAATTTTATTCAGAATGTGTTCACACGGCATTTTCGTTAGATACTATAGTGTTGTACTCAGAATGAATCATAGTGGTGGTTAGAAGTATCAAAACTAAACAAATAGTAAAAGACTTAGTGGGTTGTTGTACATTTGAAAGTTAAAATGCCACGACAACTATTGATTTGTTAAAAACGCCTAGATTAAATAATTAATGGTGGAAATGATTACACATTACGTTTACTAACACGTGCTTAAAGGAAAAACGTCAAATTTCCAGTAACCGTGTGTAATAAAGAATTTGTTCTACACGAACAAAGAATTATTCTAAATAAGGGTAATAAATCTATTGTAGGCACATAGACAAATAATGGTGTAAATTTAATCTTGTACAGTGTAAAAACATATACTTGGTTCTCCTTGTATAAGTAACAATAAGTTGTTCGATATTGTAATACACCTGACAATCTTGATAAATACATTCATGTACAAACAATTCTGGATCCGTATATATTTTGATGTAGCATAATATTTCCACATTTTTACCGACTTTGATAAATTTTTCTGCAATGTGCCTAGTACCACTACTAGTAGAAGTGTACATTTTATTGGTTGTAAGGACTGTGGTTAAAGATATCAGTAAATGGACGCACGGACTGTTAGGTGCAAACATTTACAATTGATATTTTTACTGGAACCTATACAATATCAAGACGAGTAGCTACTGCCCTTATAGTCGTGTAGTTCAAAACGTGGCCAAAACTTGACGGAAACATGTGCTGATAAAATATAAAAATCAACAATTTTTACTTACTCTAGCTCGAATTTCTTTTTTTTTTTGCTTGAGCGCAGATTTTTGTATCTTTTTTTTATGTCTGATATAATATCATACTGCTTATATAATAACTTACCACTGCTTTGTTAAAATACTCATCATCGTACTTGCACCTAGAGTGCTGACAGGTTGTTCCGGTGGAGAGATCATCGCAGTAACAAAGTAGATTATGATAAATATTAATACTCCACCGCATACAACAGCAAACAGCGGGGGCTGAAACAATAAAAATAGTTTAATTAGCCAGTTAATTTTACAGGAATTGTACAATGTCAGAATTAGTTTAATTCTAACAACGATTTTTCACTAATTATCACTGTTACAGTGAAAATATACTTTTCACGAGACATAGTCAGACAAGTTGTTGAGCTGGTAGAACTGAACATAATGGCATATACGAAATTTTCCAAACACCACCAAAATCTCGATTAAAAAAAAACACTGTTTTTGGGTACTTCCAACTGTATACAAATGCAGAACTCCGTCATTCTCCATTCGATTTCCAAAATAAAAATGCAATTGAAAGAGAGAACACAGACCTTTAGAAGGATGTACTGTTCGGTCAGTTCCAATAAATAGTCGAAAAGTTATGGACGTTCAAATTCAGAAGTTTCCCATTATTTTCTGATTTTCTGAACTTTAACGACAGTTTGATGACCTGTTTCAATCTATAATATTTTGTTTCTATTTTTTTATTGAAAGCCTATTTAAATGTGCGTTTACCACGAGTTTGTTTATTAGAATCGGTTCAAATTTGACTGAGTTATCGATGTTTAATCACCGTCCTGACATTTACACTAGGCAGGAATATACCTACGGCCCGACCGAAATAACCGTACTTGTGATTCACATTAACTAGCCATTATTGTGTTTGTTGATTACCCTGTTTTATTGTATTTTAATCTATCTAATATGTTATTAAGTACTATTCGACTTGTACCCAAATATCGTAAAATCATTAATCGACAATCTTAACCTATTACAATTGCGTATACTATTAGGACGATGTAGGTCGTTAGTATCACCAAATTTCATATAAAATAACAATTAAACTGATCCATAAACAATGAAAAAAATCCTTCGTTTTATCAATTACGCTACACATAAGTGGAAAATTGTCAGCGATTTGAAAGTCTTGACAGTTTTGTTTGGAATGCAAGGCGGTTATACGAAGTATCCATTTTATATGTGTCAATGGGATAGTCGTGCACCAAATATGAGAAAATATGAACAAAGTGAATGGCCATCGCGTACATCGTTTCAGATTGGCAAAAAAAATGTTTTAAACATTCCACTGGTGGGGCCCGAAAATATTATCTTACCGCCATTGCATTTGAAGCTTGGATACATGAAGCAGTTTGTGAAATAATTGGACGTCGACAGCGAAGCATTCCGTCATCTTAAAGTAACATTTCCTAGATTGAGTGAAGCTAACTCAATGGTAAAAACACTCAAATGGAGACCTAAAGGGGGTGACCAAGGTGACCAATGTCGCCAATTTGGTGCTTCAGTCCCAACATCTTCAGGATTCGAAGACAAGAAGTGACGTCGCGCCAGAGGTAACTGGTACACCCCAGGTACGACGTCACTTCTTGTGACGGTACCCAGGTACTTTGGGTAAATACCCGAGTATGTACCCTTGATAATAAATACCCGGGTATTTAACATCACTGTATATATATATAAGAACCAAATTATATCCCGGAAGGGTCAGAGCGGTGAAACAAAAACAGTTAATCCATTTCGACGTTTCGGGTTTTATTGTAATCCCTTAATCATGAACAAGATTCTACAAAAGCAATCATTATACAAAGATACTTAAAATGTACCCTCACTTACATGTTTTCTTATGAAGCTAGCAAAAACAGAGTCTAGACTGCACTTAACCTCAAACATCCGATAATAGTAGAACAATGGTGCATAAATCTATAGGGGCGACATTCGACCTCTATCACCATGTCAATACACAACAATTGAACAGAAATTTACTTGTTAGCAATTAAAATTAACAATACACATGTCTACACTCTAAAACCACGTTTTATGTGGGTACACCATTTTAATATATTATATATATATATATATATATATATATATATTATATATTATATTAATATATTATATATTATATCAGAGCTAGTGAACATACGGTAAACCACCGTACCGACGTGGCAGGTATTAGTAACGTATATGCCAATTTAATAGAGTTATATAGAAACAAAACTAAACCTAACCTTCAAATTTCAAATTCAATAATTCAATAATTCGCGCCTCACGCAGTTACCTATATCAGTTTAAAAATTCAAATTTTCGCGCATCACGCACATACCGATTGTCATTTCCTTCGTTACCGACCGCCTACTAGGTTAGAATCAAAATGGTGTACCCACATAAAGCGTGGTTTTAGAGTGTAGTCATGTGTAATGTTAATTTTAATTGCTAACAAGTCAATTTCTGTTCAATTGTTATGTATTGACATGGTGATAGAGGTCGAATGTCGCCCCCTATAGATTTAATGCACCATTGTTCTACTATTATCGGATGTTTGAGGTTAAGTGCAGTATAGACTCTGTTTTTGCTAGCTTCATAAGAAAACATGTAAGTGAGAGTACATTTTAAGTATCTTTGTATAATGATTGCTTTTGTAGAATCTTGTTCATGATTAAGGGACTACAATAAAACCCGAAACGTCGAAATGGATTAACTGTTTTTGTTTCACCGCTCTGACCCTTCCGGGATATAATTTGGTTCTTATATATATACAGTGATGTTAAATACCCGGGTATTTATTATCAAGGGTAAATACCCCGGGTAAATACCCGGGTATTTACCCAAAGTGGGTATTTATAGGGGTATTTATAAACATAATATTGTTATTAAAAATAGCAGTAAAAGGAAATATTTATTTACTAAATAAAGGTTTTTCTTTTATCACAAAATCAAAATGTATTCTTTATCACAAAATAAAGGTTATTCCTATAAAAATAAATCATTTTTAAAACAAAGAATAAAATTATCAGTCTCATCTGACGATATATCAAGAGCAGACATTTCCTTGTCATCATCGTCCATTCACTCGTGTGAATCTTCCACATTTTCTGATTCAGTTATCGAAGAAGATTTAGCAGAAACTTATGATTATATGAAGTATAGTTGACATAGCGGCTTTTGTCGTTGTTAATGAATTTCTTATTTTACTATGAATCCAACTAAATGTAAATGAATGTTCTTATATAACTCAAATATTTTACATTATTTGTAATCAAGAGTACAAATCTACAGTGTCCCATTTTTTCCCGCATAACTTTTTTCCAGATAGTAAATACCACACATCATAAAAAATTACAACCGTTTGAAATAATTGTAAAATAATTGCAAAACTGTATATTAAATGCCTTAACTTCTTCAGGAATTGATAAACCCAATAAGTCAGCATGAAAGAAACTTTATACTCAGAATGACAATTACTGGTAGAGAAACAAATGTCTAAAAAGTTTCATATGTATTTTGTTTCCGTTCATTTGTTATTTAGTTTATTTTTAACATTTTGAATTTTTTACTTAAATTTATTTACTTTTAATTTTGTTATGGGTATTGATTGTGCCCTTTCTTAGTTTTAGCATTGTTGGATATGTAGTTTATTGTTTACTTTTCTTTATTTACTTAATATTACAAGCGGCTGTAACTTGGCATTGAGAAAACAAATAGGTCCATAATCCATATGAACAGTTAGTTTCAGAATGAGCCTAAAAATAATTCTTGCGGGAAAAAAGTGTTACACGATGTATAAATATTTGTGAAATGTTGTTAAATGGTGTTTTAAGGATAAAAAGAATAAATACCCAAAATTTAGGTATTTACCCTAAGTAGGGGTAAATACCCGGGTAAATACCCATTTTATAAGTTCCCACCCGCCGGGTATTTACCCGGCCCACATCACTGTATATATATATATATATATATATATATATATATATATATATATATATATATATATATATAGAAAGCTGGTTAATCGACGGTGAGACGGTGAGAAGGAGAAAGGCATTTGACTAATAGTCCGAAACACGTGTCTACGGTTGCTTCTTCGATCTTCGATGTTCGGTTGACGGAGTTGCCCGACAAATGCCTTTCTCCTTTATATATATGTTACCGGCAAAGTACGTTATGCAGTCATACCTAGATTTACCTAGGCAAAGTCCGCATTGCCGGCCTTCTTTAACCAAAGTCCGAAATTATTCGATATTTTGGACATTGCCTACATTGTGGTACGACAATCCTAGGTTTGCCAAATGTGTAGCAGGCAAACTCCGAAATAACCTGCCGCATTACTATCATACTGTCAATATTCTATGTACGAGTACGAGGCCCAGTTTGCGATAGAAGAAAAACAAATTAATTTGTATTAATAATTTATTGCCTCTTACAGAACAATCACAAATAAAATAAACTTTCATATTAAAAAATCTGATGTGGCCAGGCACATAACTTTATCATACCATATATAAAATTAATACTTTAGCTGCATGAGATTCTGTTTGATCGAGATCGGCCATGTCTGCATTAAAATAAAACTACTAGAACTAGACAGATATTTTGATTATATTGACAGTAGGTATTGTCAAAACATCAGCGTTTGACACTACCTGCTGTCATTAGAATCACAATATTTGACAAATCCTGGTTAACAAGTTTTAATGCAGTACGAGCGATCTCGATGAAATAGAATTTGCTCATGCAGCTAAACTATTAATTTCACCAAAAAATGTCAGTCATAAATTATTCAGAATTTCCTTTACTTTAATTTATTATTTAACTATTTCGACGAAATTCCAGAAATGGCGGCTTATTTGCAAAATCTTTCAAAAATGCTAAGACAACTTCCAGTTCCTTTGAACCCTTTTCAACAGAAAGCTCTTCAGCTCTAAGTTTGGTAATGAAACTTCTAAATACGAAGTTTCGTCCCGATACCTTTAGTAGTTTCTCCGGAATCGTCGCCACAAAAAAAAACGGGTACACACAGACATTTTTTTGTACCTTGGTCAAAAATTATTATAAATTCTATACATCTCAGATAGATGCAGTTGAGGCTGTACAAAGAAGATTCCTTAAATATATGTGCTTTAGGAGTGATGGGATATGTCCTCCACGAGGAGTAGATGGCAGGCATCTTCTGGCCAGTGCATTGGAGGTGCGGAGAGGTTTGGCGTCTGTGTGGTTTCTTTGTGGTCTCATGCGTGGTCATGTTGATTGTCCCCCTATTCTGAGTAATGTTTGTTTAAACGTACCGACCTCTCATACAAGACACAGTCACACACTCTACTTGAATACCCCTAGAACTAACATAATGAAAAGATCGCCGATACATAGAATATGCGACAATTTTAATCAGTTGCCTCAAGCGCCCGATTTATTTAGTATCTGTCTCATCAGTGCTGCGCTCTGTGGAAACACAGTATAGTATTGAAAGAAAAGGGGAAAAATGTATCAATTACGATAGTGTTTCTTGACTTGGTTTGCATAATGTTGTGAATATTGGTTGTTCTGTAATTCCTTGCTTATGTACGTACATACATATAATGTTGCTTGGGCGTGTGTCGCTTGTGGAATTGTATTTGTAGGATTGTAGGATTGATCTGTTACTTGAAGGTGCTATTGTCATTTAATACATTCTTGATTATTATTATATCTTGTTATCATTAGGTAAATATTTTCTAGTATGTGTCCCTTTTTGGATTATCTGTATACTATTGGGCTTCAAATAAATTATTATTATTATTATTGTCACTAAAAATGTTTAGGGGTCCCAAAAAGACATATTTACGCTAAAATCTAAAATTGTTTGTTTTGCACGATTACAATACTTTACATACGACGTATGATAAAGTAAAAAACAACTGAAAAGATTGAGTTATAATCAGAGACAACCTTAAAATCAGAGTGGTCTCTTTGGGTAGAATGAGGGGTTCTGCATGATACACTGCATGAGTACCTACATATTATACAGGGACCCTTATAAAATAAATTTAGTGTTAACTATGTCACTTATTAGTACAAGGGTTCGAATGGTGACACTTGGAATTGCATAACAATTTTAATCTTTTACATTTACAAGAGTTAGTGGTGCCTTTTTTTTTGGGTACAGTTACATCTTTGAAACCCTTGCCCTCCAAATGAAAAACTGTGCCCACTAATTTCGCGAAGTGGTAGCTCTATTTTCGAGACGTCTTCGATTTTAAGAAATTGTTCTTTGCAACTTTGGATTTACTTCCTTTTGGATTTCGGAGTTTGCCAGCTACACATTTGGCTAACCTAAGATTGTCGTACCACAGTGTAGGCAATGTCCAAAATATCGAATAATTTCGGACTTTGCTTAAAGTAGGCCGGCAATGCGGACTTTGCCTAGGTAAACCTAGGTACGACTATATAACGTACTTTGCCGGTAACATATATACATCTTTCGTCATAACTTGTCAGGTTAGCCTGATATTTCTACCTTACATATGACGAGTTAAAGTTACTAAAAAGAAAATAATTGCCCATGAATCGGGCAAGCATATGTTTTTCTCCAAATGTATAAAAGTATTACATTTATTTTGGATTGTGATAAATACCAGGGCTGCTTAGGCTGCAGGGCTGAATTTGGTGGCTGTGGCACTCGAAAAACTGGCCTAAGATCATATTTCGATTCTCTGGCACTCATGAGCTGACCTATCAGTCCTCTAAGTGTAAGGCCACAACGGAGCAGCGCAACTAGTAGAGAGCCTAGCAGCGCTTCTCACAACAGACAATTTAACAATGACAATAACAATGTCAAACAATGACGCGAGGAGCGTTGCTAGTCTCTCTACTAGTTGCGCTGCTCCGTTGTGGCCCTACACTAAGTCATCGAGTCATTGGACTCGAATACTGCATTTATCATAAAAAAATAGAAGACATGACTTTATCATACTATATATAAAATTAATAGTTGCATGAGACTCAATTTGATCGAGATCGGCCATGTCCGCATTAAAATAAAACTACTAGAACTAGACAGAGATGTCGATTAAAGCTGCGTTCGGATATTGTACTCCGTTGACACCGGGTACACCGTCCAAATGACACGTACGTGTTATTGGGTGTAAAAAGTGTAATGCAATATGCGAACCATGGGGTGCTTACTTCCCATACGCAGGCGTTGATAGCAAAATTTTAGTTCACCCCCACGCGCTATCTCTGGCTAGCGCCCTGCTATACCGGCCGAATCATATGCTTGATACCTATTGGCTCGTTCAAACCGTCACTGTGGATGTCGCGTGTTGCGTAGTCATGGCGTTAGTAAACCATAAACAACCATTAAGTTCTGTCAATTTGTCTTTTTACTTTACATACTGCGTATGTAAAGTAAAAAGATATTTTTGATAAAAGTTGTTTGAATCATCATTTTTCACATCGGAAAATTATTTTTATTTATACATGGTGTTGCATTTATGTTTTTGTTCTGAATGAAAACCCGAATCTAGAGACGCCTATCAGCTTATTTTTTGCATATTTTATTTTTATTTCTAAGCGCTCAACCACATAAAAGAAATGCGGCTGTTAAACACATTCAGAAGTAAAAAAAAATAAAAAATAACACTCAAAAAAAATAATATAAAATTGTTAATATCTTCTTAACTTTGCATAAGGATAAATCAGGTTAACTAGGTTCTAAATTACCTACTCTTCTATGATCCGGGTTAGTTTTTATTGCATTTTCATTAAATATCACAAAAAATAGTAATAACTTTCGGTGTATGACATACTAGATAATAAAATTGAATAGAAGTAAAGAGTTATTACTACCAGTACATATTATATAGGCTGTTCCATTTAATTAAAATAAATATGTATATTAAATCTTGTTTCTTTCATCCAAATAACTTGTAAAACATACTCAGTTACAAGTAAAAAAAATCTGATGTGGCCAGGCACATGACTTTATCATACTATATAGAAAATTAATAGTTTAGCTGCATGAGATTCTATTTGATCGAGATCGGCTATGTCTGCATTAAAATAAAACTAGTAGAACTAGACAGATATCTCGATTAAAGCTGCGTTCGGATATTGTACTCCGTTGACACCGGGTACACCGTCCAAATGACACTTACGTGTCATTGGGTGTAAAAAGTGTAACGGTGTTCAATATCCGAACGCAGCCTATATTGACAGTAGTATTTACAAAACATTCGTTTGGCACTAGCTACTGTCATTAGAATCAAAAAATCTGACATATCCTGGCTACTAGTTTTAAAGCAGTACGACCGATCTCGATGAAATAGTATTTGCTCATGCAGCTAAACTATAAATTCTACCAAAAAATGTCATATATATAAATTATAGAAAATTTCCTCTCCTTTCATTTATTATTTAACGATTTTGACGACATTACACAAATAGAGGTTCATTTGCAAAATCTTCGAAAAATGCTATGAGTAAACCACCAGTTCCTTTGGACCCTTTTCAACAGAAAGCTTTTCAGCTCTAAGTTTGGTTATGTTGGTTATGAAACTTCTAAATATGAAGTTTCGTCCCGATACCTTTAGTAGTTTCTCCGGAATCGTCGCCACAAAAACGGGTACACACACACACACACACACACACACACACACACACACACACACACACACACACACACACACACACACACACACACACAGACATTTTTTTGTACCTTGGTCAAAAATGTTCAGGGGACCCAAAAAGACATATTTCCGCTAAAATATCAAATTTTTTGGCACGATTACAATACTTTACATACTGCGTATGATAAAGTAAAAATATACCTATTTTTATTCATAAACTAAATACATTGCTAGAGATAAATTTAAGGTTGTAGCTAGGTAGTTCTTATTTATCTAATTCTTATTTGTCTTAATGCTACTAGAAAAAAAATACTAGGGGATATTTCGGGGATGGCAATGCATGTGCTTTAAATGCTACACTATTTTGTCGGTATTCATAATTATTTAATTATTTTTGTTACATGCAAAGTTAGAAACGTAAAACCAACTGTTTATATTTCAATTGTTAAATGAAACTACGGAATAGTACATACATAAAATTAATTTATTATGTAGCATTGTTTCTTCCTACATGGCAATTATTAGTTGTGAACATTTGTAGGCACGTAATTTAAAAATGATTTGTCTCTCTCGACAACTAAAGTAAGCCAAGTACAAAAATTGCTTATAAAGTAGTACTTACACTGAGACTCATAATTCGGTATGATTCTGGCATCATGTATATTTATGTAGAACTCGTCGATAGGAATGTAACAAATAGGTCACATAAACAGCAATGAACTTGCACACAGTACAAATGATACTCGTCTCCATACGAACCAATACTACTGCCTAGTGTCGTTAATCACTGTTTACTCCTAAGTTAGTACGTAGATCATATATACATTATGAACGTTAATGGTAAATTGATAATCATACTTAAGTAGACAATTATGCACATTAGTCTGAAATATAATTTTAAAGCTTACTTATGTACATTGCTTATCACTTTTTATTTAAAGTCACAAGAAAGTAATTATTCATACGATATCGCTTATTCTTAGAAAAAAGTTTCATAAATTTATTTTTAGTTAATCGTGTAGTCTGTAGACTTTATCCTAGTTATGATATACCCTACACGATCAACTATAAATAGATATCAGTGACATTCAATGCCTGCAGTGTATTGTATTCTTATTACGGTACCTCAACTTAATTTTTCAGATTTATTTTCAAGCGGCACCTTTTCAAAACGCTGTATGATCAGAAACACAATTAGTTTCTTTTTTTTGTGGCTCTTTGCTGGGTGGTTCCCAGCTTATCGTACGTATGTACGATAACTTCCTTAAAACTACAATAATCAAATATAAAGTCTACCCTGACCAACAACAACAAACACTGACTCTAGTATGTTTTTTTTTCGTAGAAAAAAAGTGTAAAAATGTGAAAATGTGCAGTAAAAAATTGTAAATTATTTTTAGTTGTTATGATTAAATTATTTTTATGACAAGTTGAATAGGTATGTATTATTACGAATTAAAGTGAATATACGTTTAGACCAACCTTGCTCAAGGTTAAAACCTTAAATACCATAACAATCCCACAATTTTGGAGCTTACCAACTAGATAGAAGCACAGGAGTAACGGAAGAAGAAATAAAGATTGTAACCGAAGTCGAGGAAATCAAGAAAGATTAAGACATTGGTAGTAGGATTTGTGGTTTTTAAACCGCTTTTAGATGCCGGTTTATAATTATAATTAAAATGAAAAATAATGAGGTACCTATTTCATTAAAATTGGCCATTTTATTTTTGAATATGTAGAATAATTATACATATTATTCATTTCTTGCCTGGAAACTGATTTCAATAAATAATAATTATAATACTAATAAATTAACACATTTCATATGGACAAATTCGTCTTTTTCAAATTCTTAAAATGTTACAATACACTAAAATGAAACAATGCGAAAACGTTACCGAAACTAGTATTAGTATTGTAGAACAATTAAAAATAATCAAAATCAAAGGAATCCACAAATGTTAATTTAAAGTATGAATTTTCAATGTAAATTTAATTCTGAGTAAAAAGTTTTAAATCGACGTTAGAATCGATTACATAACGCTATTGTTAATATTTCAACCGGCTGTAACAAACCAATGAATTGAAAAACAAATAAGTCCATATGGAACATGTTACTCAGTACGATAGTACTGGTTACCTGAAAAAAGTTTTTCAGGAAAAAAACGTGTCAGCCTATATAAATAATATATAATCTCCCGTAGAGTACTTTCTATTCTATGAGTAATCTCCGATGTCATTTTAACACTTTATTGCCGGTTTTTCGACATATTTTATATATTTCTTTAAATTAACGTACTTGTGGACGTATCTTTTATTTGTTTAATTTGTATATAAAACACCACAATATTTATATTCCATAATATTCATGCCAGAAAACAGATATTTTTAAAATGTTTCTCCTGTACAATTTACCTACTTTTCAGTGCTCGTGCAGATTGGCCAGCGTAAAGCGGTGAGCGGTGGGCGATGAGCGGTGAGCGTTATAAGCGGTAATTTGTGAGTTTGGGGTCGACCACGAGGATGTTTATCGGTTTGTAGAAGTATATTAAGGGAAATCCCACGATTAATTAAATTAATTTTGAAAAGAGGGTTAAAGAGAAGAATTAAACGAAGTTCGTCTCAGAAATGCTGAATTTCATCACTTATTTTACGGACTACGACGCAGTAGGTATGCAAAGTTTGACATAATGATGTACTAAACATTATTTAGTTAGACCAAATTTATTACAGTCAACATAACTCAAACATTGTGGCATTAACGTATGGGAAAACCGGATATGTGTCGATACGTGGAAATAAAATATGTAATAAATAGTATACGTTTCTATCTAAAATTACAAAATAACATGATCTTCCGGTAGAACGCAAGTGGCAGTCATATGTAAAGTATTTAAAGTATTCTAATAGAACCGTTCCGTGAGAACCCTGAATTACCTAATATTGTACGACAATCGGATGGTGATGCAAATCTGGATTACTGTCAAGTGACGGCAATACAGAATTTGGACGACTCAAATGCTATTCCACACAGGGTAGTAGATGCATACCACACAGTGTAACAAATCAAGCAGATGAGGTCCGTAAAGATTTTTGAAATTACTTTTTAAACTTTTAAGCACCGGTCGCAACAGTACATTTAAATATTTAGCAAACATAACATAAATTAAATAATTAAATAAATAAGTATAAACGTATTTGATCTTATTCTAACCTGAAATCCCTAACAAATGCCATAGTTTGGCAGTAACGTCTCTATTTTTCTATCGTTATCATTCTAAAGGGAAGGTATCGGTTGTCCTTAGATTAGGAGATTAGGAATTCCTTAACGTAAGGTAACCAACTGTCCTCCTTTAGTCCGTCCTTTTTTTACTGTTGCCCTCTCAACGCCCTCCTTTCCTGTTGAATCACCTGCTTATCCTACTTCTGAATGCTTTCTCTGTTTGTCATACCAAAGGCAATTCAAATTGTAAATATGTACAATAAGAAGAGAGCGGACATTTCAGTCACTCATCCTTTCCATGAGCGTAGGCTTTGTTTTAAAGAGAGGGGTCGCGGCGAATCCCGCTTGCAGGCGCCCTGGGCACGGTACGCCCCTCCAGGAGCTACAGTCGTGCACTAGGATTTTGTATCTGCTGTCGTACTATACATATGAACTCCCCACTTGGCCGCTTAGCAGCGCGTTATAGAGTGACTGGAACCTCCGCCTCTGTCACTAAGATCGAGCCGATCCATTTTCATCTCTTTTGACCGTTCAACCAGAACTCATCTTTATTCACTAGGACAATAAAAGCGTTATTTTTTTACTCATTGTGAGCATTCTTATAGAGTTAATAAAAAGTTTACAATATCCCAGAAACTTATTAATATTTGTAGAACGTAAGATTTTCTCTCGGATAGTGTATTGATAATCAAGGTGCTTGAAAAAGAGTGTAATGTAATATGTACTGTAGTTACAAATTTTTAACAGTAGTGACTTTCGGTAAATCAGACGTCACTGAGTTATAATATATTATGTCATATGATTGCGTAATTTATCTTGCACTCTTCCCCCAGCCCGTCCACGGAATTATTATTGCGGCCCTCTTAAACGCCCTCCTTTTCAACGAAATATTGATCATGTTACTTAATATCAAATTCTTACTTTTCCAAGACATTTTAACGTGCTACCCTCACTAGCAACCAATAGCAACTGAGCTGTGAGTGCCCGTACACACTGGTAAGCGTTAAGCGGTGAGCGGTGCGCGGTGAAAAAAATATTTTTAACATACGGATTATGTGATTGTGTGCACATCAACAGAGCGCTGAGCGGTAGCGGAGAGCTGTGCCATTGGACAAACTCCGGACAAGCCAGACATTTGATAAGGGAAAGGATGGGGTAGGGGAGATCTGAAAGAGAGGAAAGGAAACGAGCATTCGTTGAATACTGATTTTATTAATAAATTGGTTGAGTATATATATAGTAACAATTTCCATAACAAACAATACAATTAACAATACAAATTACACCACTATGCAATTAAAGGTTATTGCTGAATTTGCAAGGTAAGTAAAGTTGGTCACATATAATTAGTACGGCATAATACTTGCGTATGTGTGTCACATTACAACACAATGTCAAGTCTACAATGATTGAAATTTAGGATGAATATGTTTGTAATTAACAGAAATATACTTTTGTTTAATATGAGATAAAACAACGGTGCACGGTTTAGGTTTGCTTGAATTGCGACGCCCACAGCTCAGTTGCTATTGGTTGGTTGTAAGGGAAGCACAGTAAAATATGTTCGAAAAGCATAGAATAATGAAGTGACCATTATTATTTCGTTGAAAGGGAGGGCATTTAATAATTCGTCGTAATAATTCCGTTGGCAGGGGTGGGGGGCAAGTTTGCTACCACTTGACAATAATCAAGATCTGCATCCGATTGTCGTACAATATAAGGTAATTCAGGGGTCTCAAGAAACGGTTCTGTTAGACGTTATTGATGTTACACTTTTGCAATATATTTATTAGAAAGTTTGGAATCAGGATATACCCGATCCGAACTTGTAAATTAAAATACTCTCAACCGGGAGTTGATGTTATTTGGTTATTTTAAGTAGAAACATATAATTTTTATTACACTTTTTGTTTTCACGTATGAAAACTCGACATTTATCGAAGTTTCCTATACGTTTATGCCACAATGTTTGTTATGTTGACTTTCCTACATTTTGCTTTTTATACCCCCCCACATTTACTAGGGTGAGGGGTATATTGAGTTTAGCACAAATGTCCGTCTGTCTGTGTACACGATAACTGCCGTAATTTTGAAGTTATTGATCTGAAATTTGGTATACAAGCTTATATATTAAAAAGTAAGGACGTTCGTGAATGGGCAAAATCGGTTCACCTTTTTTTAAATATTTTACTGTAGGGGTATTTAACTTCAACACGGCTGAAGATTATCTTCTTACTAGTTTTTAATTTTCGTGGTATTGTTTCAAATTGGGTATCTTGGTTATTTTGGTGAGAACATACCAAAAATTTCGTCAAACCAAATATTGTTTAGTAATTACATAATTATGTCAAACTTTGCATATCTACTGCATCGTAATCCGTAAAATACGTGATGAAATTCACTATATCTGAGTCGAACTTGGTTTAAATCATGTATACATTGTCTGTGAATTTGCGGTTGGCAACAAGGCTGTTCATCCGTTCGTAGAAGTTACTTAAGGGAAACCAAACGATTAATTAAATTAATTTTGAAAAGAGGGTAAAATAGAAGACAAGCTGTTCATGAATTAAACCAAGTTGGTCTCAGATATAGTGAATTTCATCACTTATTTTACGGACTATGACGCAGTAGATGAAAAGTTTGACATAAAGATGAACTAAACATTATTTGGTTTAACCAAATCTATTACCGTCAACATAACTCAAATATTGTGGCATTAACGTATAGGAAACCCCGAATAAATGTCGACAGAAAATGTAATAAAAATTATACGTTTCTATTTAAAATAACAAAATAACATCATCTTCCTGTAGAACGCAAGTGGCAGTCATCTTGAGAAGTTTTTTAATTTACAAGTTCGGATCGGATATATCCTGGGGTTCCAAATATGTATCTAGAAATAGTAGAACATCAATAACTTCTAATAGAACCGTTCGGTGAGACACCCTTAATTATCTAATATTGTACGACAATCGGTTGGTGAAGCAGATCTTGATTATTGTCAAGCGATGGCAATCCAGAATTTGCACGACGGAGATGCTATTCCGCAAAGGGTAGTAGAAGCATGTCACAAAGTGTC
The DNA here is from genome assembly GCA_963966075.1 of Aphodius sticticus. NCBI lineage: Eukaryota > Metazoa > Arthropoda > Insecta > Coleoptera > Scarabaeidae > Aphodius > Aphodius sticticus. The sequence goes on along the minus strand of OZ014507.1, from coordinate 39,997,516 downwards.
ACAAATCAAGCATAACAAATCCGTAATAATTTTGCAAATTACTTTTTAAATTTTTAATCACAGATCGCAATAGTACATTTAAATATTTAGTAAAAATAACATAAATTAAATTAAAGTATAAACCTTATTCTAGCCTGAAATCCCTAACGTATGCCATAGCTTGGCAGGGAACATAGCGGTCGTACTTTGGAGATTAGGAATTCCTTAATATAAGGTGACCAACCGTCCTCCTTTTATCCGTCCTTTTTGTTATTGTTGCCCTCAACGCCCTCTTTTCCTGTTGAATAACCTCCTTATCCTACTTCTGAATGCTTTCTCTGTTTGTCATACAAAATACAATTCAAATTGTAAATATTTACAATAAGATCGAGCCGATCCATTCTCATCTCTTTTGACCGTACAACCAGAATTCACTAGGTCAATTTAATTTTACTAGTTAATTTTCACTCAATGAATACTCCACACTTCCTGAATGCTATCAAAGATATTAACGCCACCGACTGTTTAATGATATCATTCAATGTCACAAACCTTCATACCAACGTACCAGTTGACCTAACACTTAATCCTAGTATCAGACTACCTTCAGCAACAAATTACTAATTTAACCAAAATACAAGTACATATAAACAAACTTTTGAGTCACGTTATAAAGCAAAATTTTTGCAGTTTTCATGGCTAATTTTATAAATACACCGAAGGTCTCCCAATGGGTATGGCACTCTCAGGTATTTTATCAGATTTCTTTCTTGATCATATCGAAAACGAATATATCACGAATATAAAAAATCCCTTCAGGAACAAAATCATAAAATGGATCAGGTACGTCGAGGATATCTACGCAATTTGGGGAGGAACAATAACGAGTTGAGATGCTGGAATATATGAATGATATTCCCCCAAAATTGAACTTAACATTGGAAGTCCAAAACAAAAGGTTGAATTTCCTAGATGTAACAGTTATTAATAACTTCGGTGAGCTTACTTTTGAAATATTCAGGAAGCCCACGTCTAAGAGTATCATTACACCATTCGAACCCTACCCTACTACATTAATCACAAAATGGCTGTTTTCCATCACTACATTAATAGAGCTTTAACATACTCTATAACTGATGGATCTACAGAAGATAAACTATAATTTATTTTTCAATTGGCAAAAGAAAACGGCTTTCCAAGATATTTTATTACATCATTGAAAAACAGAATTTCCAAAAAACTTTACCCGTATAGAATTTTCACTTACAATAACATTAATTTAAAATTCCAGAAAACATTGTCTAATTACAACATAGTCCCAGCATAAACCAGTCACACTCAAATTTTAAAGAAACCCACAGCATATAGATATTTAACTAGTAAGAAAATTATCTTCAGCCGTGCTGAAGTTAAAATACCCTCCACCGTAAAAAAATTAAAAAAAAACAAGTAAACCGATTTTGCCCATTCACGAACCTGTCCTTACTTTTTAAGAGATAAGCTTGTATACCAATTTTCAGATCAATCCTCCTTAAGGGTGTTACAAATGTTGAATTAAACTCAATATACCCTCACCACATTAAATGTGGGGGTATAAAAATACCAGATCGACAAAGGAGTGGTGTTTTTTCAGTGTCTTGCTCAAATTGTGATTTTGTGTATGTGGGTCAAACTGGCAGAAAGCTTTCGGATAGATGGACAGCACACTTGCCGGACATATTCAAATATATTCCAATACACCCTAACAACGGATCATAAAGTTAACTTCGGTAATGCCCAGTTACCCCACGGATGTCGGAAACGTTTTCAAATTGGATTTGCTCGAAAAATACCAGATCCACAGACATATTCAGAATCCATAAATCTCACTAATGAATGGGTAAATTAAATTCCAGATTAAACCCCTTTATACCTTCCTAAGCCTTCAGTAATTTAACACCTTAGTTACACAACATCGTTTATATTTACTTTAGCTTGAGTTCCCAGGATCTGATATTTCATCTTATTAAAGAAAAGATTTCTTTTAATTAATATTCTTGCATTTTATTTGTTTTCGGCCTTTTCGGTTCATACAGATAGTTTACCGTACTATGTGACCGCTAACGTACAGCGCGTGGTACCAGTGGGTAAAGTACCAACAAAGAAGTGAAAAAGTGGAGAAATTGTCTCAAAAATTCTGAAATTTGGGCTACAGTTCCATCTCAACTAGGGCAACAAAAAGCGTCAAAAGCTTTTTTGGATCCTCGGGGTTTTTCGAGGCCTAACGCGTGTGGAGTTTTTGAAGTAGTGCGTGGGCACGTACTCGTAGAGTTTTCCGACTATGCGCCGTGTTCGGGCACCCAGCGAATTTCTGGTGAAAGGAGGGTTCCACGCTAATCGGACCTGACCGCCGGACGCCGATTTTGTGAAAATCCGCAACAAATAACAGAGTTGAAAGCACACCGGAAACAGGGTGTGGCCCCTGGTTTTTCATCTGGGACGTGGTCGGGGTTGTTCCCAGAGACTGGAGAGTGCGCGGAATGGATTTCTAGTGTGGAGACCGTTAACGTGAAATCGGACTCGACCGGATCCGCGGAGATTTTTTCCCCCAAGGTAGGTGGACTTTTTGTTAGGGTGACGGTGAATTGTGCCGGGGTGCGAGTTTCGAGTGCGAGAGTGATCGGAGCGGGTTCGCCGCAGCGTTCTCGTCGTACAGACACCCCCATATGAAGGGGTAGCGCAGCGCGAGTGTTTTTGCTTTATTTTTCCCGAATTTAAAACTTTTAGGAAGAGAAAATAGAAACAGGAGGTCGAGGTTTACCTTATCAGGGGAGTGTTCGTCGGAACTTCCTCAGGATGAATGAACTGCAGGAGAAGAAGGATGTGCCACAGAGGGGGTTCAGCATCGAGGGGTGGAGAAACAGAGCCAAGAAGCAAAAGGAGGACTACATACATCGTTTGACAAGAAGATGTCAGAAAACGCAAACACACAGGAGGAGAGAATGAACAAAGAGCAAGAGATATTGGTCAGAAAGTCAGCTCTGGTAAGGTCTCAACCCCCTGAAGGAAGACAGGCTGGGATCGCTCCCAGCGATAAAAATAGCCGAGGCGGCAGAAGGAAAGGTGGCGTCAGTCTCCCGAAGAGCCAAGTCTGGACAAGCAACGCCCGAACCAATGCAGGACCAGACGGAGGGAGCGATGTCGCTTTGGAAAGGCCTGGGAGGCAAAATTGACCTCAAGAGAAAAACAAAAGAGGGCAACAAGAAGCAGGAGGAGGAGAAGGAAGAGAAGCTGGAGGAAGTCTGGAGAAAATTCAACCAGAAGGTGAGATGGAAAAGATATCCCAGAAGATGGAGAAAAGATGGCAGCGATAGGTGAGGAAATCGTAAAGATTCAACACGACACCAGAAGCCCGGTCACAAAAGTGATACGCAGAAGGTGTAGCTGTTGATGTGGCGGACACAATGCGGATGGCGAAAAGCCGCGGAAGGGAGAACGTCTATAGAAGGTAAACGGCAACCCCCTTAACGCGTCGCAAGACCACGACGTACCTGCGAACCTACTCCGAGTTTGAAGAGGCCGAGAGCAACATGGTCGGTGTAACAGAGATCGTGCGAGCAATCACGATAAAGTCCGGAGGGAAGGTCGTGGAAAAGAAGAGGCGAATTTTTGTCGCGTAGAGAGGAGAGGGAGCCCTACCAATGGCTACCATGCTAAAAGAGCTCAAGTCCAGTATCGGGGAAGGAAAGAATGTGGCGATAATTGACCCGGAAGGAGAAAACGCGGGGGAACAGAGAGAGCGACTATGGAACATTTTTGGAAAAGAGTCGTCCTCTACGTAAGAAAAGGAAGTCCACAAGAGAAGAAGTATGCGGAGGCCGCCGAAAATAACGCCAGCGGGACAAAGGGAAACAAACCCCAGCCCCCCCCGTCAGGGAAAGGCATTTCCCACTACTGCCAAAAAAGGGATGGAGATGTCATAATAAAGACGGATAGCGCATCCTACGCGGAGACCCTAGAAAGAAATAGCCAGCGAAATCAACAAATACGTCGCACACCAACAAACACCTAGCCCAAAACCACAAGATTGACACAGCGCAGCGCCCGTAAGGTCACTTCCTATTTCGCCGGCAATATTCGGAAACACGACAAAAAAGAAATTGTGGGATTCTACTTATAAAAATACAAAATAATATATTTTAAAAACCTTGTTTTTACTTTGCGTTCATATAAAATCAGAACGAAACCGCTTTCGGTGTAGTTATGAAAACACTAGAACACTAACTTTTAGTCACTTTAGTTTTCCAAGCGTTGTGATATTGATGCCAAGCGTCAAATAATGCTGACAACTACTCTAGATTGTAAGATGACACCGCAATTTTCGAATATTTAGGTAAAATTAATGTAAAAAGTAGAAAAAATAGTATATAACACTCGTTTTATAAGCCGTATTGGCGCACTCGGGGTTAATAGGGTGATTACAATAATAAGAACGGTATGGAGGTGTCAACTTTCCGCTCCAGTGCACATGAACATTTAAACAATGAAATATATAGAAACCTTCATCTACAAACTGTTACGTCAGTTGATAAAGAACTTTTCTTACAAATCATTAAATTTTTATTTCTGTCGCAATTTAAATTTTTTTAGTGTTGTTTTTTTATTTTCAAGTTGAATAACATTAACAATAGGTATGGTATGAAATAAAAGTATAAAAAAGATATTATTCTATTGCAACGTATTTAAGTTGCATAACATGGCATACAATTTAGTAATTTTATGTATAATTTTATATCTGTGTTTTTCGATATACATACTTTGACCTGGAAGATCTTTTGCACTGGGGGCTAAATACGTACAAATTAGTCATTGTACGACAGTTTGCTTACATCTTAAAATTATTAATTAATAAGTAAATGTGAACTACAAACAGTCTGTAATAAACTCACCTTATTCTGTGTGCGGTTGTTTTTGAAATTCACCATCGAAATATTAGGTTAGGTGGTGTGTCTTGACAATTTGGCGCGACTGGCGTAGATTGGTGCGATCATGCTACGTTTCAAACTGTAATCAATTACAGGGAAACGGCAAAATTTATTTTTTATTTATTTTATTTTTTTATTTATCCTATGGTAAGTCCGTATGATACGATATATCCGTATATTCATACCTAGTTCTATTAATTTACTTACTGTTGTTTTCGTCGTAGGTTAACTTCGCGGTGATAAACGCCATTTGTAAAAATTTTACCATATTCCAATTATGCTTGTATGTATAGGTATTAAGTACGCATTTGTACGTAACAAAAATGCGAATTAATAATTATTTTTATAGCCTCCACATTTGATGTGGTGAGGGTTTGTTGAGTTTGATTCCACATTTGTAACACCCTTAAGGAGGCGTGGCAGATATAGACATATTATATTATATTATATTATATTATATTATATTATATTATATTATATTATATTATATTATATTATATTATATTATATTATATTATATTATATTATATTATATTATATTATATTATATTATATTATATTATATTATATTATATTATATTATATTATATTATATTATATTATATTATATTATATTATATTATATTATATTATATTATATTATATTATATTATATTATATTATATTATATTATATTATATTATATTATATTATATTATATTATATTATATTATATTATATTATATTATATTATATTATATTATATTATATTATATTATATTATATTATATTATATTATATTATATTATATTATATTATATTATATTATATTATATTATATTATATTATATTATATTATATTATATTATATTATATTATATTATATTATATTATATTATATTATATTATATTATATTATATTATATTATATTATATTATATTATATTATATTATATTATATTATATTATATTATATTATATTATAATTTAGAAAATAAACTGCTTCCGGGTTATGCCGTGTGTCAAGATTTGTTAATGCTGACGTTTCGCGAGCCATGTTGCTCGCTTCTTCAAAGCTAATTGAATACTGAAGACCTACCAAGAAAGTCTCCCTTATATACTTGAATTTACACCTCACTGCGCACATCTGGCGCTACCGCTCCATGTGTTTTTCCACCTGACCGCGTTAGGATCGATTTCCAGACCCTACTAATGTCAGTACCGTCCTCGCGATTGATATTGTCAGGATGTTTGTAAATTTCGATGACTTCTCTAATGAGCCTTCGATGATAATTACCCACCCTTGCCAACATCTTCGCGTCATCGAAATCCATTGTGTGTCCCGACTCGTGGCAGTGTTGAGCAACAGCGGACTGTTGGATCTTGCCTAGCCGGGTGTCCCTACTGTGCTCCTTGATTCGACATTCGATGCTTCGTCCTGTCTGTCCTACATAGCTTGTTCCGCACTCACATGTTATCTTGTATAGCCCTTAGTTCTTCAGGAGTGGTGTGATATCCTTTGGGTTAGGCAAAAGATCCTTTACCTTAGCTGGTGCTCTGTACCTTACCGTGATACCCGATTTCTTCAGTACTCTACCGATTCTCTCTGATACCCCACTTACGTATGGTAAGCAAGCGAACCCCTTTGACTCTTGCGGTTCCTCTGAGACTTGCGGTTTTCTTTGTGTGACACCCCGTATGTCAGACTTGGTGTATCCATTCTGGCGTAGGGCCCACTCCAAGTGTTTGGGTTCGTCGCGGAAGGTGCTAGAGTAGCATACCTTCTCGGCTCTGTTGAACAAAGTGTTAATAACACTTCTCTTCTGTTGGGGGTGGTGGTGTGATCTGGCGTTCAAGTACCGATCGGTATGTGTCTTCTTACGGTAGACTGTATGTCCAAGTCTACCCGTTGACGTTCTGTATACCAGGACATCCAAGAAAGGCAGCTGATTGTGCTCTTCTATTTCCATCGTGAATTTGATGGAAGGACTAACATTGTTCAGGTGGTGAAGGAACTCAGTAAGTCTATCTCTACCGTGTGGCCAAACCCCAAAGGTATCGTCGACATATCTCACCCAGTGCTTGGGTTTGAAGGGACTTGATGTAATGGCTTTTTCTTCAAACAATTCCATGAAGAAATTGGCGATTACCGGTGACAAAGGTGATCCCATGGCTGCACCCTCTACCTGCTCATACATCGCTCCCGCCCACTTGAAGTATGTGGTGGAGAGACAATACTCTACAAGATCCGGAACGTCGGTTGGTAGACCTAGGGGGACAAGTGTTGTCCGGAGGCCTTCGACTGCCTCCTTAACCGGAACACACGTAAAGAGTGATGTTACGTCGAAACTTACGAGTATATCCTGAGGGTCAATGACAACTTCCTTCAAAATCTGAATAAAATGTTCGGAGTTCTTGATTAAAGATGTAGTTTGTGCTATAAACGGTTGGATGGTTTTCGCCAAGTATTTTGCCAACAAATAGGTTGGGGAGCCTATTGCGCTAACGATTGGTCTTAAAGGTACGTTATCCTTGTGGATCTTTGGCAAACCGTAGATCCTAGGTGCCCTGGGGGCTTGAACAAAAAGGCTTCTTTGTTCCTGTACGGGAATCGATGATGATTTAACCAATTCCTTCACTCGCCTTCCTATCTTATCTGTTGGGTCCTTGGAAATTTTACGGTACGTATTCGGGTCCAATAGATCGTCCATCTTCCTGTTGTAGTCCTCCTTGTTCAATATCACCGTTGCATTCCCTTTGTCTGCTGGTAGTACTGTGATATCCTTGTTGTCCTTGATGGTTTTCAGAGAGTACTTCTCTTCTTTGGTAATATTGCTCTTTGGCGGAGTAGCTTTCCTAATTATCCTGGAAACCTCTTGACGAATGTCCTCTGCTTGTACACCTGGAATTTTGTACAATGCGGCTTCTACTTCCGTAATAATTTCCTCCTTAGGTATTCTTATCGGTGCGATTGCAAAGTTCAATCCTTTGCCTAGGACCGACAATTCACCGGTGGAGAGTTGGTGATTAGACATATTTATAACTACTTTGTCCACAGTAGTAGTTTTGGTCACAATCTTCTTAGCCTCTAACCTAACAAACTTCTTCTTGTGAGTTTAGGTTGCTTTCAAAAAAAAACACATGGAGCGGTAGCGCCAGATGTGCGCAGTGAGGTGTAAATTCAAGTATATAAGGGAGACTTTCTTGGTAGGTCTTCAGTATTCAATTAGCTTTGAAGAAGCGAGCAACATGGCTCGCGAAACGTCAGCATTAACAAATCTTGACACACGGCATAACCCGGAAGCAGTTTATTTTCTAAATGATTCTGGCCGTGAAAGCCTACGTACTTACTTGATATTATATTATATTATATTATATTATATTATATTATATTACATTATATTATATTATATTATATTATATTATATTATATTATATTATATTATATTATATTATATTATATTATATTATATTATATTATATTATATTATATTATATTATATTATATTATATTATATTATATTATATTATATTATATTATATTATATTATATTATATTATATTATATTATATTATATTATATTATATTATATTATATTATATTATATTATATTATATTATATTATATTATATTATATTATATTATATTATATTATATTATATTATATTATATTATATTATATTATATTATATTATATTATATTATATTATATTATATTATATTATATTATATTATATTATATTATATTATATTATATTATATTATATTATATTATATTATATTACGGTGGGGGGTATTTTAACTTCAGCACCGCTGAAGATAATTTGCTTACTAGTTCTACGTACAACATGGTTATAGGTTTCTCAAAGGATATTTGTGGGGACGGAGTTTGTGTTAGCCCCCCGCAGATAATGACCAACAAATCGCTTAGCCTTGTACATACCTACGCAATGTGAATAGGTTATGGGTGCGTTTTTGACGTTTCCAGCCGATAGCCAATGGCGAAACGAATCAAGCAGCTATGGAATGTTGAGGCGCATTCACAAAACTCGCTCGCGTTTTGGAAAATTTTGAAGCAAAAACGCTCGAGACGCCGTTTTGCGAGAGGCCGTTTTACCTCGACTTCGAAAACTCACGCAACGTAAAACGGTTCATATAGTGCGATGGTCCGGACCGAAAAGTCCTCTCCAAGTTTTCCATAAGCAATTAAAAAGCCACTTTTTCGCACGTGAATTGGTGAGACAAAATCGTCGAAATCAGTTTTCAAGCAATCATCCCAAAAGATGGCGCAAAGAAGAATGAAGAAAGGAAAGACAACCAGAATTTAATAAAAGCGAACAATTCAACAAAGGCAACCAACAACCTAATTTGCAGAAAAGGCTGCTACTTACTTAAAAGAAAGAAGTACAAGTGCCAACACAAGAAACAGCTAAGAACAAAACTCACTCGAAAAAGCAACTATCCAAAATACTACTGAAGATGTGCATCATCTGAACCTAAGGCATCGGTTGGTGATGGAGTAGCCTTATTGCATGTCGGCTGTCCGCAGTAGGTCACACCGTTACGTCATGGCTCAGGCCTGGAACTTGTTGCGGGATCGTGAATTTGGGGACGGGATAGGGAGATTCCGTATGCGCTATGGGAGAGCCTTGTTGATGGACAGCGGCTGGTACCGGGATGAGTGGTTTGATTTTTGTTTTGTTTTTATCTTTGGTTTATAGTGCGTTGGTTGAGGTGAGCATAGAGTCCTTGTTGTATTTTTTTATTTCAGGTTTTGTAATTGCATTACGTTTATTTTAATTGTATTATGTTTTGGTGAAGGGTCCGGGTGGAAGAAAAGGAATTGTTCTCCTTAACCCGCACATATTAACCTCCTAGAATCTAAGTTTGTTTTGTATTTTTTCTTGTTATAACTATATTTTGGGGTTAATTAAGGCATTTATTATTATTATTATTAAGATCAACCTTTCACGTTGGTACACTATAAACGCAAACGCGCCACTATTCAGGGAAAGGTCTACATTCGCGTGTACGGTTTGGAAACTACCTCAACTGAGGAAGATATTAGTAGTTATCTAACATCGCTGACAATCAGAAATGTCTAATGCGAAAAACTACAATCAAGAAGGCCAAACGCATATTCTTTCTTCATTCAGAATATTTTGTTGTTTTGATTTTTAAATAAGATAAAAATCCAGATGTTTGGCCCGTAGGAGTAAAAATAAATGGGTTTTTATTCCATCAATATCAGAATGGAAGGACAAACAAAATCCAATAGAAGATGTGCATTCATTTTCAGTATTACATCAAAATATTTAGAGCATTAGAATCAAAGTGAATGATCTGAGTATATTAGTACTTACACGAAAACAATTTTAAGTACGACATTATAGCGGTCACAGAACATTGGCTCACACACGAACAACAACAAACGGTAAATTTACCCAAATATTCGCTAGGTTCTGTATATATGTGAAACAGGATATAGTTTCTGCTGATATTATTCATCTGAAGTATAAATCAAAAGAACAAACACTTGCATGTAGTGCTGTTAAATTACCAATATGAAAGACAATAGTCATCAATATATATAGGTGAAATAGATGAATTCATGACACTTTTAGATCAAATTTTGGAAGAGGCATATACAATCATAACAAACATACAAAGTATTGGTATTTGGCCATTTTAACATAAATTTGCTAAATGAGAATGACGATAAAGTCAAATGTTTTATAGAACTGATGTAGTGTTATAGTTTCCAACCGACAATAAAAAAATCCATAACAGCTACATCAGTTAGTCTCATTGACAATATATTTGTAAACTTCAGTATGTACAAAGCCTGTGTGATAACAACCGATCATTATGGGCAAGAAATAGAACTTCAAACTGAAGATACTGCAGAAACCCACAGTGTAAGCAGGAATTCTAGGATGTTCACGGACAACAATATCTTAAGAGTGAGCAGAGATTTACATGAGGTTGATTGGGAAGATTTGTTAAGTCCTCAAGATCTAACCCTAAAAGTAGAAAGTCTGTTACAAACAATACAAAACACCATCGTAGCAAACTGTCCCTTAAAAGCTGTCAAAATTTCACAAAACCATGGATAGATGAAGAAATTAAGCATATGTGCAGAAATTAAGAGACAACTATATGAAGAAGCAATGAAAAGCAACGTATCATTGGAGGAATACAACACGTACAAGAGAAATTAAAGAAATGCATCTAAGATAAGAGGAGAATATATTATACAAATAGTGTGTGACGATCGCACAATAAAGTACGAACAACCTGCACAATCGTGAAAGAGGTAGCACGGAAATTGAAAAACACTAACGAAAGCTTTTAAAAAAAATTAGTGGAAAAATCTAAACAATTTAGAGGTTACGAAATATCTGCAATTTTGAAGATTATCAAACACCAAACGATATGAGGAACATTAAGAGAAATTCATGCAGTATGTTTACGACCGAAACAACCACGATCGAGGCACATTATTCATTCCTTAAAGTCAACGTCAGCTACAGACCCAGACCTACAAACATGTTAAATATGTGGGCGGATGATTTATCAAATTACGGACCATCAACAGTAGCTAAAGTGTTTGAACAAGCTATAATAAACAGGATGTACACTATCAGGACTTTTTCCGGGAATAGGAACTGAGCACTCACACAACACCCGCGGGAATAAAAACTGCTTAAAAACTGTTTGAAAATTCCACAGACAGTATCTGCAAAGATGTACAAGGGAGTTGTGACTCTGAGATGGTAAAAATGTCCAACCACATTCCTATCAAGTACAAACAGTTACCAAGGAAGCAGTTCAAAAGGGCTATGATGACCATTTGATAAAAAACTGCTTTTATACTGTGAAAGATTGTTTTAGTGCAGCTTCTAGTGAGGCGTTTTTTGTATTGTTATAAGTATATAGTTATTTTTTTCTCATTACGATGTGTATTGTTGCCTTGTTCTATTTATTTATTTATTATTATTATTATTATTTGATAAACGATCAGGTTCTGTGCACTGTTTAAGTGCTAATTAATTTTGTATCTTTGTTTTTTGTAGCCCCTGAAGAAGCCACAATTATTGGCGAAATATTGGACGAAAAAAGTCAAACAAACAATATCTTTAATAGAGCCCTGGTTACCAAAAATTTAATCAAGAATACGTCACAGATCAACGGGTAAAAAGTTCTACCCTGGTTCTATAATTTAATGTATATATTGCACGGGAATATTGACATGACACACAGGACCAAGTATAATGACGTGAATGAAACGTAACAACCTATGGTAACAACGTAGCGTAAAAAGAATGTACATAATCTCCACGATTATAGTGAGTCCGTATAAACCGTGAAGACCGTTCTCGACCGCAGTGAATTTCAACTGGTAGTAGCTAGCGTACGTTGGCCGACGCAAGCCAACGTACAGACGCCATGTGTACGTGCTTTGGTGCGTTAACATTACAAGAGGTTGTAAGTAACTATTGCCAATCATTGTCGCTGCAACAAACCCTTCGACCATAATTTATTATTATTACTACTGTTACTTAACGCTTCACTTACAACCGTACAACCAACGTACAACGTACAACGTACAACCAACACTAATACAGAAGTGTGGGGTTATATGCCCTTGTGTCAGTTTGTACCTGTGTATATAGTTCTTCGCTAGATGGCGCTCAATTTGTTGGAGGTCCTTGCGGCACTATAAATACTTATTTCGTTGTACGGTACGGCATGCGTTATGGCACGTTAAGGTATGCGTTTTTGCGGCACTGTAATTGTCGCCTAGTTCACTATGGGTGCTTTTATGTAGTGTAGTTTTGTAGTGCGCTCCTACCTCTAGTGATTCCTCTTAATCAATTTATTTATGTGAAATGAATATTTGTCCATACTATTGCAATTAACTGAAATGTAAGATCAGTATGTATGATTAGTGAAGGAGATCGGCACACACCAGTAAAAGAACTGATAACAGTCGGATAAGAAAATAATTTTAGTATAGAACGAACGGTTTGACAGGACTTTTTCGTTACTTTTGCTAGTTTTGGGTATATACTTTTGATGAATTAACAAAGTATTAATTAGGTAATAAAAGCATAACAAATGTTAAAAGATTATGTTATAACAGTTATGACTAAAAGTAAAATTTCACAACACTATTGGGTTACCAAAAACAAACATGCTTTGGGGTTAACTAAAATTATTACAAATTACCTCTCATACCTTACTTACTTACTTTCTATATAAGCATTATTAATGATAATTTCCTCTGTTTTAGGTCCAGAATACACCATCTTGACACTCCTTTACAGTCTTAACAGCTGCGTAAATCCCTGGATTTACCTTGCCTTCAATAGGGAATTGCCAAGACTCTTATTGCGTCATTACGCTGCTACAAGTAACAACTACAGAGCAGCAGCTGGTAAGCCATTTCAATCACTCTTAAGTTAGCAGTCACTCAATCCCTGCCCACCCGGAAATGCTCCTCATCCAACAGACAATCACTTCAGCATTCTAGGAATTGCAAGCATGTCCGAGTTGAAGGAAAAGTTAATTATGGAGGAATGAATGTAATCAGTGGACTGAAAATTATGTTATGGCGCCAGCTTCTACTAACCAGCTGCAGCTTATTGTTTTCTTGAGCATCTTGATGTTCCCCTTTGCTGATGATTCCGAACAAATTTCCTTAATTACTGCGATGCTGTGATACTATGTCGCAATTTAATTAGTTTACCTACCCTAAAGTTTTGAAGTATTCTTCCTCCAAATTGATGTCCTATATAAACTTTTCCTTTGATGCAATTATGTTCATGTGGTATCTAACTTTTGCTCATTTGCAATTTTAGACAAATAGACTTACATACAGGCTGTATCTATCAAAACGGAACAAATCATAACGTGGTTATTACTAAAACAACTAACTATTGAGCTTGGTTGCTGATCACTCGATTCATGTGAACAAAAAAAACGTAATGGCTTATTTGATAGTATAAACAAGTAGATTTCCTATAGTCACCTTATTTTTTAATGGGAAACTTATGATTTTTCGGATGGGATGGAATATTTTTTTCTTCAAAAGATTATGTACCTAGATGATTTACTTCTTATTTCAACGGTATCCAAATTTTGTGGCTTTACATACAAAAATCTTCGAAAAGCAACAATTGAAAAATGCGTTCACTGACAAACGCGGTGTTTGTGAATAGAATGATAGCCGTTTTCGATCAATTTCTCCGTCTGAAATCGAACCTGGACTCAAAGGTTTTAGAAAAGTTTTAAGTCGTAATATCAAAATTTACGTTTTGTGATCTTTGGTCCAATTTTATTAACTAGGTTCATGAAGTTTGTAGGAATTATTGTCGTAAAGTTTGTATACTGTCCGCTGATCAACTGGGACCATCCTGCGCGTTTAATTAATAATTCGTACGCTATCATCGTCGACGCCTCGCTTTTATTGCCAAGAGCAGTACCTGCAATTACCACCGAACTACTACGCAACATGCGGTGTCCTCGTCATGGCTTCTGTGCACCAGAAGAAAGGCCATTAATCGCGGAAATAATTTGTAAATAATAGTAATTATGGTTAAAAAAAATTAAATGTGGTATATAGTAGTTTTTACTCAGAATTTGATGATCATTTTGCTTATTTTTTTGCCTTGAGTTATGATGGTATCACTGTGTTATACAATGTCTCCGTAAGTTTGCAATAAATGGTAAACTTTCTTATTATTGTTTTCTAAGAAAATTATATTCCTTCTAAAAGTTGGTGGCTCCGTTAAAAAGAGAACCGCAGCCATCAAATTTTGCAACTATTTGTGTTGAGATTAAAGTGGGTACCATATATTTTTAATATTACCGAAACTTAATTTCGAATTGTTGTTTGGATGTAAGAGTAACAAGAAATTTTGAAATTACAGCCACTTTTCTTAGACAAATATTTTGTTTGCATTTTGTTAATTTTTACTCATAATAACGGGCAAGTAACATGTGTTGGTCCGTTTATTACTTTATCATACGCAGTATGTAAAGTATTGTAATCGTGCAAAAAATAATTTTTGAGATTTTAGCGGAAATGTCTTTTTGGGTCCCCTGAACATTTTTGACCAAGGTACAAAAAAATGTCTGTGTGTGTGTGTGTGTGTGTGTGTGTGTGTGTGTGTGTGTGTGTGTGTGTGTGTGTGTGTGTGTGTGTGTGTGTGTGTGTGTGTGTGTGTGTGTGTGTGTGTGTGTGTGTGTGTGTGTGTGTGTGTGTGTGTGTGTGTGTGTGTGTGTGTGTGTGTGTGTGTGTGTGTGTGTGTGTGTGTGTGTGTGTGTGTGTGTGTGTGTGTGTGTGTGTGTGTGTGTGTGTGTGTGTGTGTGTGTGTGTGTGTGTGTGTGTGTGTGTGTGTGTGTGTGTGTGTGTGTGTGTGTGTGTGTGTGTGTGTGTGTGTGTGTGTGTGTGTGTGTGTGTGTGTGTGTGTGTGTGTGTGTGTGTGTGTGTGTGTGTGTGTGTGTGTGTGTGTGTGTGTGTGTGTGTGTGTGTGTGTGTGTGTGTGTGTGTGTGTGTGTGTGTGTGTGTGTGTGTGTGTGTGTGTGTGTGTGTGTGTGTGTGTGTGTGTGTGTGTGTGTGTGTGTGTGTGTGTGTGTGTGTGTGTGTGTGTGTGTGTGTGTGTGTGTGTGTGTGTGTGTGTGTGTGTGTGTGTGTGTGTGTGTGTGTGTGTGTGTGTGTGTGTGTGTGTGTGTGTGTGTGTGTGTGTGTGTGTGTGTGTGTGTGTGTGTGTGTGTGTGTGTGTGTGTGTGTGTGTGTGTGTGTGTGTGTGTGTGTGTGTGTGTGTGTGTGTGTGTGTGTGTGTGTGTGTGTGTGTGTGTGTGTGTGTGTGTGTGTGTGTGTGTGTGTGTGTGTGTGTGTGTGTGTGTGTGTGTGTGTGTGTGTGTGTGTGTGTGTGTGTGTGTGTGTGTGTGTGTGTGTGTGTGTGTGTGTGTGTGTGTGTGTGTGTGTGTGTGTGTGTGTGTGTGTGTGTGTGTGTGTGTGTGTGTGTGTGTGTGTGTGTGTGTGTGTGTGTGTGTGTGTGTGTGTGTGTGTGTGTGTGTGTGTGTGTGTGTGTGTGTGTGTGTGTGTGTGTGTGTGTGTGTGTGTGTGTGTGTGTGTGTGTGTGTGTGTGTGTGTGTGTGTGTGTGTGTGTGTGTGTGTGTGTGTGTGTGTGTGTGTGTGTGTGTGTGTGTGTGTGTGTGTGTGTGTGTGTGTGTGTGTGTGTGTGTGTGTGTGTGTGTGTGTGTGTGTGTGTGTGTGTGTGTGTGTGTGTGTGTGTGTGTGTGTGTGTGTGTGTGTGTGTGTGTGTGTGTGTGTGTGTGTGTGTGTGTGTGTGTGTGTGTGTGTGTGTGTGTGTGTGTGTGTGTGTGTGTGTGTGTGTGTGTGTGTGTGTGTGTGTGTGTGTGTGTGTGTGTGTGTGTGTGTGTGTGTGTGTGTGTGTGTGTGTGTGTGTGTGTGTGTGTGTGTGTGTGTGTGTGTGTGTGTGTGTGTGTGTGTGTGTGTGTGTGTGTGTGTGTGTGTGTGTGTGTGTGTGTGTGTGTGTGTGTGTGTGTGTGTGTGTGTGTGTGTGTGTGTGTGTGTGTGTGTGTGTGTGTGTGTGTGTGTGTGTGTGTGTGTGTGTGTGTGTGTGTGTGTGTGTGTGTGTGTGTGTGTGTGTGTGTGTGTGTGTGTGTGTGTGTGTGTGTGTGTGTGTGTGTGTGTGTGTGTGTGTGTGTGTGTGTGTGTGTGTGTGTGTGTGTGTGTGTGTGTGTGTGTGTGTGTGTGTGTGTGTGTGTGTGTGTGTGTGTGTGTGTGTGTGTGTGTGTGTGTGTGTGTGTGTGTGTGTGTGTGTGTGTGTGTGTGTGTGTGTGTGTGTGTGTGTGTGTGTGTGTGTGTGTGTGTGTGTGTGTGTGTGTGTGTGTGTGTGTGTGTGTGTGTGTGTGTGTGTGTGTGTGTGTGTGTGTGTGTGTGTGTGTGTGTGTGTGTGTGTGTGTGTGTGTGTGTGTGTGTGTGTGTGTGTGTGTGTGTGTGTGTGTGTGTGTGTGTGTGTGTGTGTGTGTGTGTGTGTGTGTGTGTGTGTGTGTGTGTGTGTGTGTGTGTGTGTGTGTGTGTGTGTGTGTGTGTGTGTGTGTGTGTTGTGTGTGTGTGTGTGTGTGTGTGTGTGTGTGTGTGTGTGTGTGTGTGTGTGTGTGTGTGTGTGTGTGTGTGTGGTGTGTGTGTGTGTGTGTGTGTGTGTGTGTGTGTGTGTGTGTGTGTGTGTGTGTGTGTGTGTGTGTGTGTGTGTGTGTGTGTGTGTGTGTGTGTGTGTGTGTGTGTGTGTGTGTGTGTGTGTGTGTGTGTGTGTGTGTGTGTGTGTGTGTGTGTGTGTGTGTGTGTGTGTGTGTGTGTGTGTGTGTGTGTGTGTGTGTGTGTGTGTGTGTGTGTGTGTGTGTGTGTGTGTGTGTGTGTGTGTGTGTGTGTGTGTGTGTGTGTGTGTGTGTGTGTGTGTGTGTGTGTGTGTGTGTGTGTGTGTGTGTGTGTGTGTGTGTGTGTGTGTGTGTGTGTGTGTGTGTGTGTGTGTGTGTGTGTGTGTGTGTGTGTGTGTGTGTGTGTGTGTGTGTGTGTGTGTGTGTGTGTGTGTGTGTGTGTGTGTGTGTGTGTGTGTGTGTGTGTGTGTGTGTGTGTGTGTGTGTGTGTGTGTGTGTGTGTGTGTGTGTGTGTGTGTGTGTGTGTGTGTGTGTGTGTGTGTGTGTGTGTGTGTGTGTGTGTGTGTGTGTGTGTGTGTGTGTGTGTGTGTGTGTGTGTGTGTGTGTGTGTGTGTGTGTGTGTGTGTGTGTGTGTGTGTGTGTGTGTGTGTGTGTGTGTGTGTGTGTGTGTGTGTGTGTGTGTGTGTGTGTGTGTGTGTGTGTGTGTGTGTGTGTGTGTGTGTGTGTGTGTGTGTGTGTGTGTGTGTGTGTGTGTGTGTGTGTGTGTGTGTGTGTGTGTGTGTGTGTGTGTGTGTGTGTGTGTGTGTGTGTGTGTGTGTGTGTGTGTGTGTGTGTGTGTGTGTGTGTGTGTGTGTGTGTGTGTGTGTGTGTGTGTGTGTGTGTGTGTGTGTGTGTGTGTGTGTGTGTGTGTGTGTGTGTGTGTGTGTGTGTGTGTGTGTGTGTGTGTGTGTGTGTGTGTGTGTGTGTGTGTGTGTGTGTGTGTGTGTGTGTGTGTGTGTGTGTGTGTGTGTGTGTGTGTGTGTGTGTGTGTGTGTGTGTGTGTGTGTGTGTGTGTGTGTGTGTGTGTGTGTGTGTGTGTGTGTGTGTGTGTGTGTGTGTGTGTGTGTGTGTGTGTGTGTGTGTGTGTGTGGTGTGTGTGTGTGTGTGTGTGTGTGTGTGTGTGTGTGTGTGTGTGTGTGTGTGTGTGTGTGTGTGTGTGTGTGTGTGTGTGTGTGTGTGTGTGTGTGTGTGTGTGTGTGTGTGTGTGTGTGTGTGTGTGTGTGTGTGTGTGTGTGTGTGTGTGTGTGTGTGTGTGTGTGTGTGTGTGTGTGTGTGTGTGTGTGTGTGTGTGTGTGTGTGTGTGTGTGTGTGTGTGTGTGTGTGTGTGTGTGTGTGTGTGTGTGTGTGTGTGTGTGTGTGTGTGTGTGTGTGTGTGTGTGTGTGTGTGTGTGTGTGTGTGTGTGTGTGTGTGTGTGTGTGTGTGTGTGTGTGTGTGTGTGTGTGTGTGTGTGTGTGTGTGTGTGTGTGTGTGTGTGTGTGTGTGTGTGTGTGTGTGTGTGTGTGTGTGTGTGTGTGTGTGTGTGTGTGTGTGTGTGTGTGTGTGTGTGTGTGTGTGTGTGTGTGTGTGTGTGTGTGTGTGTGTGTGTGTGTGTGTGTGTGTGTGTGTGTGTGTGTGTGTGTGTGTGTGTCTGTGTGTCTGTGTGTCTGTGTGTCTGTGTGTCTGTGTGTCTGTGTGTCTGTGTGTCTGTGTGTCTGTGTGTCTGTGTGTCTGTGTGTCTGTGTGTCTGTGTGTCTGTGTGTCTGTGTGTCTGTGTGTCTGTGTGTCTGTGTGTCTGTGTGTCTGTGTGTCTGTGTGTCTGTGTGTCTGTGTGTCTGTGTGTCTGTGTGTCTGTGTGTCTGTGTGTCTGTGTGTCTGTGTGTCTGTGTGTCTGTGTGTCTGTGTGTCTGTGTGTCTGTGTGTCTGTGTGTCTGTGTGTCTGTGTGTCTGTGTGTCTGTGTGTCTGTGTGTCTGTGTGTCTGTGTGTCTGTGTGTCTGTGTGTCTGTGTGTCTGTGTGTCTGTGTGTCTGTGTGTCTGTGTGTCTGTGTGTCTGTGTGTCTGTGTGTCTGTGTGTCTGTGTGTCTGTGTGTCTGTGTGTCTGTGTGTCTGTGTGTCTGTGTGTCTGTGTGTCTGTGTGTCTGTGTGTCTGTGTGTCTGTGTGTCTGTGTGTCTGTGTGTCTGTGTGTCTGTGTGTCTGTGTGTCTGTGTGTCTGTGTGTCTGTGTGTCTGTGTGTCTGTGTGTCTGTGTGTCTGTGTGTCTGTGTGTCTGTGTGTCTGTGTGTCTGTGTGTCTGTGTGTCTGTGTGTCTGTGTGTCTGTGTGTCTGTGTGTCTGTGTGTCTGTGTGTCTGTGTGTCTGTGTGTCTGTGTGTCTGTGTGTCTGTGTGTCTGTGTGTCTGTGTGTCTGTGTGTCTGTGTGTCTGTGTGTCTGTGTGTCTGTGTGTCTGTGTGTCTGTGTGTCTGTGTGTCTGTGTGTCTGTGTGTCTGTGTGTCTGTGTGTCTGTGTGTCTGTGTGTCTGTGTGTCTGTGTGTCTGTGTGTCTGTGTGTCTGTGTGTCTGTGTGTCTGTGTGTCTGTGTGTCTGTGTGTCTGTGTGTCTGTGTGTCTGTGTGTCTGTGTGTCTGTGTGTCTGCGTGTCTGCGTGTCTGCGTGTCTGCGTGTCTGCGTGTCTGCGTGTCTGCGTGTCTGCGTGTCTGCGTGTCTGCGTGTCTGCGTGTCTGCGTGTCTGCGTGTCTGCGTGTCTGCGTGTCTGCGTGTCTGCGTGTCTGCGTGTCTGCGTGTCTGCGTGTCTGCGTGTCTGCGTGTCTGCGTGTCTGCGTGTCTGCGTGTCTGCGTGTCTGCGTGTCTGCGTGTCTGCGTGTCTGCGTGTCTGCGTGTCTGCGTGTCTGCGTGTCTGCGTGTCTGCGTGTCTGCGTGTCTGCGTGTCTGCGTGTCTGCGTGTCTGCGTGTCTGCGTGTCTGCGTGTCTGCGTGTCTGCGTGTCTGCGTGTCTGCGTGTCTGCGTGTCTGCGTGTCTGCGTGTCTGCGTGTCTGCGTGTCTGCGTGTCTGCGTGTCTGCGTGTCTGCGTGTCTGCGTGTCTGCGTGTCTGCGTGTCTGCGTGTCTGCGTGTCTGCGTGTCTGCGTGTCTGCGTGTCTGCGTGTCTGCGTGTCTGCGTGTCTGCGTGTCTGCGTGTCTGCGTGTCTGCGTGTCTGCGTGTCTGCGTGTCTGCGTGTCTGCGTGTCTGCGTGTCTGCGTGTCTGCGTGTCTGCGTGTCTGCGTGTCTGCGTGTCTGCGTGTCTGCGTGTCTGCGTGTCTGCGTGTCTGCGTGTCTGCGTGTCTGCGTGTCTGCGTGTCTGCGTGTCTGCGTGTCTGCGTGTCTGCGTGTCTGCGTGTCTGCGTGTCTGCGTGTCTGCGTGTCTGCGTGTCTGCGTGTCTGCGTGTCTGCGTGTCTGCGTGTCTGCGTGTCTGCGTGTCTGCGTGTCTGCGTGTCTGCGTGTCTGCGTGTCTGCGTGTCTGCGTGTCTGCGTGTCTGCGTGTCTGCGTGTCTGCGTGTCTGCGTGTCTGCGTGTCTGCGTGTCTGCGTGTCTGCGTGTCTGCGTGTCTGCGTGTCTGCGTGTCTGCGTGTCTGCGTGTCTGCGTGTCTGCGTGTCTGCGTGTCTGCGTGTCTGCGTGTCTGCGTGTCTGCGTGTCTGCGTGTCTGCGTGTCTGCGTGTCTGCGTGTCTGCGTGTCTGCGTGTCTGCGTGTCTGCGTGTCTGCGTGTCTGCGTGTCTGCGTGTCTGCGTGTCTGCGTGTCTGCGTGTCTGCGTGTCTGCGTGTCTGCGTGTCTGCGTGTCTGCGTGTCTGCGTGTCTGCGTGTCTGCGTGTCTGCGTGTCTGCGTGTCTGCGTGTCTGCGTGTCTGCGTGTCTGCGTGTCTGCGTGTCTGCGTGTCTGCGTGTCTGCGTGTCTGCGTGTCTGCGTGTCTGCGTGTCTGCGTGTCTGCGTGTCTGCGTGTCTGCGTGTCTGCGTGTCTGCGTGTCTGCGTGTCTGCGTGTCTGCGTGTCTGCGTGTCTGCGTGTCTGCGTGTCTGCGTGTCTGCGTGTCTGCGTGTCTGCGTGTCTGCGTGTCTGCGTGTCTGCGTGTCTGCGTGTCTGCGTGTCTGCGTGTCTGCGTGTCTGCGTGTCTGCGTGTCTGCGTGTCTGCGTGTCTGCGTGTCTGCGTGTCTGCGTGTCTGCGTGTATGCGTGTATGCGTGTATGCGTGTATGCGTGTATGCGTGTATGCGTGTATGCGTGTATGCGTGTATGCGTGTATGCGTGTATGCGTGTATGCGTGTATGCGTGTATGCGTGTCTGCGTGTCTGCGTGTCTGCGTGTCTGCGTGTCTGCGTGTCTGCGTGTCTGCGTGTCTGCGTGTCTGCGTGTCTGCGTGTCTGCGTGTCTGCGTGTCTGCGTGTCTGCGTGTCTGCGTGTCTGCGTGTCTGCGTGTCTGCGTGTCTGCGTGTGTGCGTGTGTGCGTGTGTGCGTGTGTGCGTGTGTGTGTGTGTATGGATGTGTGTACCCGTTTTTTGTGGCGACGATTCCGGAGAAACTACTAAAGGTATCGGGACGAAACTTCATATGGAGAGTTTCATTGCGAGTTTCATTGCCAAACTTAGAGCTGAAAAGCTTTCTGTTGAAAAGGGTCCAAAGGAACTGGAAGTTTAGTCGTAGCTATTTTGAAAGATTTTGCAAATAAGCCGCCATATCTGGAAATTCGTCGAAATAGTTAAATCATAAATTAAAGCAGAGGAAATTCTGAATAATTTATGACTATGAAATTTTTTGGTACAATCAATAGTTTAGCTGCATGAGCAAATTCTATGTCATGGAGATCGGTCGTACTGCATTAAAACTAGTAGCCAGGATGTCAGAAATTTTGATTCTAATGACAGTAATGACACTAATCACAACGCTAATCAAAGTTTTGACAATAACGTCTGTCAATATAAGCTGCGTTCGGATATTGTATTAACTTTTTACACCCAATAACACGTAAGTGTCATTTGGACGGTGTACCCGGTGTCAACGGAGTACAATATCCGAACGCAGCTTTAATCGACATATCTGTCTAGTTCTACTAGTTTTATTTTATGCAGACATGGCCGATCTCGATCAAATAGAATCTCGTGCAGCTAAACTATTAATTTTATATATCGTATGATAAAGTCATGTGCCTGGCCACATCAGTTTTTTTATTTTCTGAAGTGCTCTGTATAGGGTACATAAACTGTCAAGTTTACTAGTTACTTAAAAGTATTATAGGATTCACCAACATTTATAAGGAATAACTAAGAAATCAATATTAAAAAGTTTCCCATTTATTGCAAACTTACTGAGACACGTTGTGTAATACCATAGATTAATCATTAATAGTAAGCCATATTCACTTTTACTATAGTTTCCTGATATCTATACCAGCACTGGGTATTTGGTATAAAATTAAATGCGCATGTTTGCATAAATTCAACCATTATGTACGTGCCAGTCTTTGGAAAAAAACTTTGGAATTGGTTTTGTGGTTTAGCTGTAGGATTAACCAGAATTTCCCTTACGGTCGATCCTCTGGGCTTAACCCATAACGAACTTTACTAGATAATCCCTGTTAATGTAAAATATTACCGATTTATCCCGAGCACTTTTCTTGCTTTCGCAAATTATCAATCACTAATCTATGGGTCGGTGTGGGGTAATCAATCAGTACCACCAGTGTTTTCGTATAAAGTTTTTATTTACAGACGGTCGGCAACATATAGAGGCAAACCTGTATAACGTTCCTAACAGTCAGCAGTTAACCCTCAGCAGTTGATGGACATCCGCGCCTACAAGCTCCGACATGGGTGATATCGCGGACGTTGAAACCGAAGAAAAAACAGTTCTTGGTGGATGTAAAATTAATCGAAAATAATAAAATGAATAGTAATACTAAACAATTAAAATAATAATATAAGAACCAGGTTGAAATAAAATTATAAGTAATACATGTGCTCTACTTCCTTTCCTTTTTAATTAAATAAGCCAGTTGGTTAATCAGGTTTGCATTTATTTAATAGAATTAGAAAGTTGATATAATTTTATCTATATTTAGCTACAGAAATAAAATAATATACATAATATACATAATATATTATAGTATTGCTGAATATACATAATATACATAATATATTATAGTATTGCTGATTAAATGTTGGGTTTGCAGGGCTCAATTAAAGATGTTGTTGTTTGTTTGACTTCTTAATTTTGTCCAATATTTCGCCAAAAATTGTGGCTTCCTCAGGAACTAGATAAAACAAAGATACAAATATATGCACTAACACTTCAACAATGCACAGAACCTAATAAATTACCAAATAATAGTCTCAGAACATAACTATACTTAACACAGGTGACGGCATGTCAAACATACAAGGTCTCAGTGCGAGCGTACAGCTGATACTGGCGGGAAACGGTCATCGGACCCATCCTTCCCATCAGAAATCGCAGCAACAAAAAATTTACGCAAATTTACAAACGAAATCCTTAAAAAAATACATAGTAATATGCTAGCAATTCACAAAATAAAAATAATAATAATAAAGGGGACGAAACAACACTACATTTGCATCATATATAATAAAAACTAAGTCAAAACTCAAAACACTAACTCGCTGATATCCCCCACATTAACCGTCGTGTCATTCAAAACCCTCGAGTGATCGTACTCCAAATTAAGCAAAAAACTGTAGATGTTACTTAGATTATCCGTGTCCGTTCGCAAATTCATGGCGGCATTAGTTTCATTTATCCCAATCATTTGAAAGAAAAGCTTTCTGTGAGGTTACGTTTCTTGTACAATATTTCAACGTTATCGAAGTCTACGGTATGGATTTCATTAATGGAATGTTGGGACAAGGCGCTCGTTAATTTCTTGTTTCAGATGTCCACCTTATGTTGGCTTAACCTGGTCTTCAACCAGTTTCCCGTTTGACCCACGTAACGCGCCTCACACCCAGCACACGGTACACAGTAAACAACATTGGACATGTACTCCAAAGGAGTCTTTTGTTTTAACTTTGTAAAGAAGTTTCCCACTGTGCGAAGGTTATAATAACCAATACCGACTTCAAGGTTCAAATTACTCAATTTTATGGCAAGTGCGGAAGACTTAAACATTGCATTAGCATAATATTTTTGATACTTTATAGTTCTGGTTTTTGTTTTGATATTGGACAAAAACTATACAGCCAGATGTTCACTTTTTAAATAAAAATAAAACGTAAAATATAAAATAAATTTATAAATTTGTATACCAGTATCTACCTTTCCTCCTTCGTAAAACAAACGGGAAATATGTTAGAGTACCGTCGTCAAGCAAGAGCACATAATGTGAAAATAATGTGAAAATATTTAATTTAAAATTTATTTATGTCTACTATAAACAAAAAACTCAAGAATAAGAATCAACATTTAAAGTAATCATTGAAGAACCCTAATTAATTATTTTATAACTAAATAGTATTATTTACAACACAATATTCATATTTGAATTTTAGAACAAAGTCGGATTCACTGCATAATTTTCAATTTAGTTAACAAATGAAATTGATAGAAATCTTAATGATAGATCTAGTAATAATACAATAGGTATATAATACCCAAAACTAATACCTAAAATTAATATTATCTAATCTTGAGATGATTCAACCCATTTAATTGTTTAAGATTTATTGCCTGCACCTCACTGACAAAAAAATGCATTTGGTTGCCGTCACCACATGAACTAAATAAATATTTACAAAAATTTAACGTCATACCGAAAGATACCAAAATTTGCATACCACTTGATATGCCCATTCAAATTTATTTGAATTCATAGGTATTAGAAGGCTTGCAGCTTAGACGGCTTTATCACCCATCTCCAATAAATCATTCAGAAAACAATGAACTAGAATTATTAGTATTTTTTTATACGCTCACGTAAACATTAAATTCCATACCAACTTCATGTGGTAAACTGAGTGACGTATGCTATAAGTTACCAGACAGACCTATCTATTTTAAGTAACCTTGCGTCATAGCCAAATCTAAAGTAGAAGTAGGCCCTTTAAACTGCAATATAAAAATATATCCCTTTACTGTCAACAATGATTATTATCGACTGCGGCCCCTTGGTCTCTCCGGTACTCCATTGGTACGCCCAATATCTTTTGGGTCAAGTTTTTTCTTAAATAAATAATTGTTTGCCACTTTGTTATGGTAGCTTGTCTACGCAAAGCAAGTTGCTGTTATTCGGAAAGACCTGGAACCATTTCCTCTGCGTGTGTACTCTTTTCATCATACCACGTTACCTGCAAAAATATTAAATTAACAAAAGCTACGCATTCTAAACTCAAAACTAACCTCAATGTTGCCAACAAATTGATGAATTCCATATAATTCTCTTACTGTATTTTAGTTTAATCTGGAGAAACCCTTCGAAAGAACCACGGGCAGTTCAAAGTAGTTTGAAGTGGGTGATCAGCCTTTGCAACAAAATTTTGCTGGGGACCATATTCCGAGCCATTGGAGGCTTTTTTCAGGCGCCTCTATCAATTCCACACCCTATTGATCTTCTACTACTTCTTGGTCTTGCAGCTAAATTTTGTATAGTGTTCATTCAAACTTATGTATAATTATAGGTTATGTGACGATATTTCACGCCCGCTAGGGGCGCTAGTAGCAGAAATATCTTGTGGTACCATCTAATATGTAACCTCTCAAGAGTTGTATTCGTATTAGGTTAAAATAGGTTCTGAGCGGTGCTTTCACGTTGGGTTTGAGACGCTGACTTTTCACAAATAACATTCATTGGATCGATACACATTCTTCGAACAAGTATTAACGCAAAAGCAAATAATCACGAATTAATAATTACTATTATAGGTACAACATGGTTATAGGTTTCTCAAAGATTATTTGTGGGTACGGACTACGGAGTTTGTGCTTTTAGGCCCCCGCAGATAATGAAATCGCTTAGCTTTGTACATACCAATGTGAATAGGTTATGGTTGCGTTTTTGACGTTTCTAGCTCGCAGCCATGACGACGCGAAATAAACAGCTACTGAAATGTTGAGGTCCTTTCACCAAAATCGCTCGCGTTTCGGAAAATTTTGAAGCAAAAACGCCCGAGAGGTGTTTTTTCGTCGATTTCGAAAACTCACGCAACGTAGAATGGTCCATGTGGGGGGACAGTCGCGCTCCGCGCGACTGTAATGTTTTCTCCATTTTTTCCATAAGCAATTAAGAATGGACATTTTGGCAGGTGAAATAATGATTTAAAATCGTTCAATCGCATTTACTTAATATAGACTAGAAACAGAATTTCTTCTACATTTCAAAAATGCTTTGTTTAATTTCTAATTATTATTTGTTTTATTTGTTTGTAAAAAAAAATATTTTCCATGCCCCTGTTAAAAATAATAACTAGAACTTTGACTAAGCTTTTGATATTTGCCTCCGTCTGCGGTCTGTCTCCGCCGTCTAACATACTACGTTTGTTGTTTTTTTTATTTAGCTACACAATACCATACGTTTTATTCTGCGTTGTATAACTACGATAAAATTGAAAAATCAGAAGTAGTGTACGATTTTTAAGAGGAAACGTCTTACTTGCTAATTTACTTCTTATATTGTTTCTCCACTCTCCACAGGAACTGTACTCCTTGAATATATTTACGACGTTAGTACTTCAGATATCCTATAATCAATCATTCTAAAAGTGGTCTGCAATTACAGAAGAAAATAAGAAGGAAAAGCAGCTAAGAAAAAACTAGTGAAGGAACATTTCCGTGAAGATTTGGGTTTGATAATAGACAAACCTCTTCATATTGTACCTCTGAAATAACGGGAGTTGACAACGAATTGATAAAATATCATAAGTCGAAGTCTTGTGGTAGGAAAATTTCTATAACCAAATTTTAGACTTACACACGCAACACAGCTAAAGTTTACGTAAGCGAATACAGTTGATACTACATGCCCTCTTCAGTACTCAAAGTGCTTGTTCATGGAGAGAACATAATTAATTACCATTCTATGTTGTCTCTTGGACAGCTATATGAAGATGCGCAAGAAGTTAGAAATAAATATTATAAACAATTTAGACTTCATCATTCTAGGAAATGTTCTAGATCAGCGCCCAATAAAGATGTTTTTTATAACGAGCATTAGAAAACAATCACCACAAAAAAAAACACATAGATGTCGAGTTCTAGATTAACTCAAAGCTTAAAATTATTATTTCCTAAGATTTTTCAGTAGATTTTATGTTTGTCATTTGTTTTGTAATAAATTTAGAATTACTTCATTTTTTTGTTTTGGGTTAACCTCACGCGTAAATTTACAATATTTGTTTACCTTTTGGATTTTTAGTGCCCTAGGATTAATAGTAAGTGGCACAAAAACTAATAAATCTTACTGACAACACCGTAAATTCTAAAAAAGATTCTGATTGTCTGACCATCATTTATTCCAACATTTTACAATTTGACAAAAACCGTCACAACACAAAAGCAAATTCAATTAATAGTTTTTTGCAGAGGATTTGACGTGACTGGGCAACACTCCACAGAACGAAAAAAAAATTACGTATATATATATATATACAGGGTGAGTCACTAGAGTTTTTCCTTCTCTAAAGATAAATGCTATATCAACCACCGCGACTCTAGTCACTCACCCAGTATATATCCAGCACTATGCAGTTCAATTATCTTAAACAATGCGAAGTCGTCCTCATTGGATATGCGACCCATGTTCATCGACCGGTGTTTATCAACGGATATGTGATATCTATACTCGTATATCCGAAAGCTTTTAACTCGAACTGCTCGAATAAACCGGAGATCATTTGTAGCGAACATGACAATTCCGTAGAAAAATATCTGGAGTAAGTTATATTATACCATATTTCACACAACATTTAGCGGAGTAATATTGCGAAGTAATTTTATAAAAAATCTATAATCTTCAGCATTCCTCGCTGATTTTATTGCCGCTATTTGGAAGTTATGAATGTTAGTAATCCCATCTCTCGTCTAGAAAGCCTTTTCGGTTCCCAATATAGTAGGTAAAGTATTTTGATTTGTCTATATCAAACAACAACACCTCTAGTGAGCTTCTAGCATGGATAAAACACCATCGTTGATTCTTCAAACCTAACTGGGTTATTATAAGTTACCGCTTATATACTTTAGGCGCAAACCTGAATGATATAATAGTTATAGTAATGATAATATATAATAACTATATACTTGGTGACAAAAGGCATAGGTACTCCCGTTTATTTTTTTTGTTTATAAAGCTGGACGAATGAAATTTGGAAAAGCGTTAATAGACAAAAAATACCATTCTCTGGGATACTCTTGAGGTTAATATGACTTCCGGTTTTTCATGAAATGACGTCATCATTGAAATTTTAAATGGCACTAGATTCTTTGTGTGATATTTTCAATCAGGATGACATTCTGAACACAAAAACATATCGATCGTCAATTTTTATTACCAAGGCAAGGCAAAAATAACTTTTTTGTTTATTAATCTAGGTGGCTATGAATTGGTGAAAACAGCCGAAAATTGTCAAATAAACACTAAGTAAATCGATTTTGGCCGACATTGCATTACTGGCGCCCTCTAGCGTGATTTAATTGGCTTTTGGCCAGTGAGTCATTTTTTTCACGGGTACCCAATGGCCACACCGTGATTATTCTATAGAAAATATCTTTCCGATTACTATAATACCAAATACTTGATATTTTGTTGAAATTCATAGCGCACAAATGTTGTTAGAAGCAAGGAAATGAAAAAAAAAATCTGATGTGGCCAGGCACATGACTTTATCATACTGTAGCGGAGTTGATCTCATTCATGATGATTCTTTTGATTACCATAGTAATTACTGTTGTTTTTCGTTAGAGATTGTATTGTCAGTTTTGTCGTTCGACGTTGAAGTCGCTCGTGCCAATAAAATACTCAAGTTACGTGTCTTATTCACACCTCTCGAACCCAGGAACATTACAATTGGTGTCAGAAGTGGGATGTGAATAATTGTATAATAAAAATGGCTTCCAAGAAGTTGCTGAAGGATTTGAAAGTGTCGGAATTAAAGAAGGACATCTCGCCAGTAGACGGTTGCAGACCTCTAATGGCAGCATCCTGTTTATCTCCAACATACGGTGCTAGACGGTTGAAGTGAACTACTTTTGGCTTCCCTCTTGGTGATTTCTGGATCCGATAAACGACGTCATTAATTTGAGTCAGGATGGTATATGGACCTTAGAAGACAGGTCATTCTGTTGGTTTCGTCGCAGGGACCCCAGAGTTCATTTCGGGACGAAACGACTTTAAGGAGGGGGCAATGTAGCGGAGTTGATCTCATCCATGATGATTCTTTTGATTACCATAGTAATTACTGTTGTTTTTCGTTAGAGATTGTATTGTCAATTTTGTCGTTCGACGTTGAAGTCGCTCGTGCCAATAAAATACTCAAGTTACGTGTCTTATTCACACCTCTCGAACCCAGGAACATTACAATACTATATATAAAATTAATAGTTTAGATGCATGAGATTCTATTTGATCGAAATCGGCTATGTCTATGTTATGGGCCAAGTGATTAATAGGGCAATATGAAAAGTGCCCGGGCAATATGAAAAATGCCCAAAACAATCGGGCAAGATGATTAAAATAATTGTAATTATTACATTGCCCGGGCATTATTCATAATGCCCTATATCTATTGGGCAGGATGATTAATATATGTTTCTTTTTATTAATTTTTTATTTCAGTATTTTTACAATCATAAAATCAAGTTGTACTGCAGTAATATATTCAACAGATGTTACAAATTAACAAAACTCATATTTTGTCTGAATAAAATAAACCTTCAGAAATATACAAAAATCAAACCCTATACTCAAGCAATATGCGTAATAAGTTAAAATAAAACAGAAGTCCTCAATAAATAAATATTCAGAAATTAAATTAAAGTCGACTTTATACTCTCAAGTAACGTAATAAAACATAGAAAATTAACAAAACACATACAAAAACTAAATAAGCAATCAAAAATATATTAAAACAATATTTTTTATTTATTGGGGTAGTTTAGACTTTGGTGGCACTTCGAATTACAGTTTTTCTTTACAACACTTACACCTGTCCGATTTGCAACCACCTTTACACGCACATCGACTGTAGCCTTGGCCTCCACAGTTAGATGATATTCTTTCTTTGCATATTGTAAATTGGTTTCTTGAATACAATTGGTTTAATATGCATTGTCTCGTGCCAAATTTATAAAGGTTGGTATCTGTTAGCTCAACTCCAGTAGCTAGAATATTCCTTCCATCGCTAGTAGCTCGGTCAACATCCGGCACCCGAACTATTACTGTATCACCTACTTTAGCAGCGGCAAATTTGGTACTTGAAGTACTAAGCATTTTCTCGACGTGTTTTTTTAGATTATATGAAGCCATTGCTCTAGTACATTTTACATAAGTTTGCCTCTTTTCCGAAATCGGATCTACGGAATTGTTGTTATGTACCAGCTATCCTGTTGTGGTGCTTTTCTTAACTTGATGACTAGGTCGAGGATCTGCATTAATATTATCATCTGAAATCGTACCCAACTCTTCAGACTGCATACTGTTACATCCACGCAAGGTGAGACATCCATATCCACTTCTTCAGACTGCACATCACTCGAATTGTTAAAACTGATTCTAAATCTTCCTCAGACGTGATAGTGACACATATTAGTTTGCATGTACATAAACAAGAGTCACTAGCAATTTTCTATTAGAAGTACTATAATGGCGTCTACTACCACTGGCATTGCCACTAATCCGAACGCACCTTTAAGCTGGCCGCAAACGTTCTTCTATGTCTTATGTTTCAGAATTTGTTTTCGGAAGCGGATGCAGAAAACCTACAAAACTAAAGTTATAGATGACAGAAGAGTTTGTTTCATTTCCGAACAGAATAGCAATACCCACTTTTGATAAAGAATTTAAAAATCGTATTTGGAAAACGATTGTTTGTGGCCACCTTTACAGCGATCGTGGTCGGTTTAAATTCGTCGCTTTGACGATATTGGTAGGCCGTCTACTACTTACTCACCACAAGTCACAACACTGCTTGTGATATTTATCAAACTGCCCAACACGATTTAGCAGTATTCATAGTGCCCGAGCAATGTGATTATATATCATGCATTTATACAAATTTATTAAATTGCCCAATCTTTCAGGGCAATATTCATAATGCCCGGGCATTATGAATATTGCCCGGATTAATCACTTGGTCCATAACATCTGCATTAAAATAAAACTAGTAGAACTAGACAGATATCTCGATTAAAGCTGCGTTCGGATATTGTACTCAGTTGACACCGGGTACACCGTTCAAATGACACTTACGTGTTATTGGGTGTAAAAAATATAACGGTGTTCAATATCCGAACGCAGCCTATATTGACAGTAGTATTTTCAAAACATTAGCGTTTGACACAGCTACTGTCATTAGAATCAAAAAATCTGACATATCCTGGCTACTAGTTTTAATGCAGTACGACCGATCTCGATGAAATAGAATTTGCTCATGCAGTTAAACTATAAATTCTACCAAAAATGTCATAGTCATAAATTATTCAGAATTTCCGCTTCTTTAATTTATTATTTCTATTTCGACGAAATTCTATAAATGGTGGCTTATTTGCAAAATCTTTCAAAAATGCTAAGACTAAACCTCCAGTTCCTTTGGACCCTTTTCAACAGAAAGCTTTTCAGCTCTAAGTTTGGATATGAAACTTGTAAATATGAAGTTTCGTCGCGATACCTTTAGTAGTTTCTCCGGAATCGTCGCCACAAAAACGGGTACACACACAGACATTTTTTTGTACCTTGGTCAAAAATGTTCAGGGGACCCAAAAAGGCATATTTCCGCTAAAATCTCAAAAAATTTTTTTGGCACGATTACTATACTTTACATGCTGCGTATGATAAAGTAAAAATCTGATGTGGCCAGGCACATGACTTTATCATACTATATATAAAATTAATAGTTTAGCTGCATGAGATTCTATTTGATCGAGATCGACTATGTCTGCATTAAAAAAAAACTAGTAGAACTAGACAGATATGTCGAATAAAACTGCGGTCGGATATTGTACTCCGCTGACACAGGGTACACTGTCCAAATGACACTTACGTGTTATTGGGTGTAAAAAGTGTACGGTATACTATATCCGAACGCAGCTTATATTGACAGTAGGTTGTCAAAACATTTGCGTTTGACACTACGTACTGTCATTAGAATCATATCTGACATATCCTGGCTACTAGTTTTAAAGGAGTACGACCGATCTCGATGAAATAGAATTTGCTCATGCAGCTAAACTATTGATTGTAC
Organism: Aphodius sticticus; assembly: GCA_963966075.1. NCBI lineage: Eukaryota > Metazoa > Arthropoda > Insecta > Coleoptera > Scarabaeidae > Aphodius > Aphodius sticticus. The sequence goes on along the minus strand of OZ014507.1, from coordinate 39,964,964 downwards.
CAAAAAATGTCATAGACATAAATTATTCAGAATTTCATCTTCTTTAATTTATTATTTAACTATTTCGACGAAATTCCAGAAATGGCGGCTTATTTACAAAATGTTTCAAAAATGCTAAGACTAAACCTGCAGTTCCTTTGGACCATTTTCAACAGAAAGCTTTTCAGCTCTAAGTTTGGTTATGGAACTTCTAAATATGAAGTTTCGTCCCGATACCTTTAGTAGTTTCTCCGGAATCGTCGCCACAAAAAACGGGTACACACATCCACACATACACACACACACACACACACACACACACACACACACACACACACACACACACACACACATACACACACACACATACACACACACACATACACACACACACACAGACATTTTTTTGTACCTTGGTCAAAAATGTTCAGGGGACCCAAAAAGACATATTTCCGCTAAAATCTCAAATTTTTTTTTGGCACGATTACAATACTTTACATACTGCGTATGATAAAGTAAAAAGTGACCTAATGATCAAAGTCAGCGTACAAGTCAAAGTCACTCTCGAAGGAAGTACCCTTAGACGTCATTTTCACGCTACGATTATCAGCAAATTATCAAGAATTTGGTATCATTGCGTCGGAAAGATGTTTTTCCTCGAATAATCAGGGTACTTCCGTCCGCATTGGTAAAAACTTTACGGAAACTTAATCTCCTGACTAAGAACTGAATACTATCTTTTGTGTATTGTCGGGTTATATCTGATTTATAGATTTGGGTCTCAAAATCTGTCCAGTAAAACAAAATGCAGAACATTTGCCAACGGTTTTTGTTGAATTTGGTAGTTAGAGTCATTACTATATTTATATGATCACAACTTGTTCTCGAAAGCATAGAAGATGGCAATTTTTAGACAAGTACGACGAACGGCCGGATCAAAGTGTGCATTTATTTGAATTTCCGTTATATTTATCTATCTTATATTGACGTACAACGGCTTTGCACTTACTCATAAATACACTCAGTTCCAAAAGAAAGTGTCGCACTTGATTTTTGACCAAACTTTAACATCTTATATTTTTGAAACCACTTGGCCGATTTTTATATTTTTCAATTTGTTGGTAGGCAATTCCTCTGTCTTTAAAAAAAAATTAAAATAGGTGGAATGTTTTTCCAGCATTTTTAACTCACCCTGTGTGTTAATTAATTAATGGTATATAGACTTTATACGAAAGATGTCCCTTTAACGAGAATGTTGTTTTTTATTCATTGATTTATCTCTAAAATTGTCCGAATTGCAGCGACAATATTGAACATTCCAAAGATTAGTCCAAGCATGAGTTTTGAACCTTTTGTATCTTACAGGCACTTCTATCCGACAAATATGGACTATATAGAACGTCACAAAAATTCATATGTAAACACAAGAGTTTCACAAAGCAACACTTTTGTTCTTTTGTTAATACAATCACGGTTAACATATATAACCTTCAACGCAGTGTACGAGCATTGGGGGCACTTGTTTACATGATCAGAAAATTCAAATCCTCATCAAAAACCATCCCCAGGTTCCTTACAAAATGTTTTAGCTGCAAAATTTCAATATGAAACTTAACCAGGATCTGTTGCCGAAATGAGCAATTAGCGCTAACCTTCTTACGCCCAAATAAAATCAATTCTATTTTAGACGGATTCAAGAAGAGCCAATGTTTTTTTTAGAAACTAAGTTTGGGCCTTAGTGTCTGATTCAAGCTTGCTACATACTACGTCTACATCACTCGGTAAAAAAGACAGATGAATTTGAGTATCGTCGCGTAAAACATGACACATACAATTCTCCACATGCCTGATAAAGGTGGAAATATAGATTGAGTATAACAGGGGACTTTGTATTGAACCCTGTGGTACTCCGGTAATTAAATAACAGCGGCCAACTGACTCAATCAAATGTTACGTAGTATTGGGTACATTAATCTGTGGCTTATTGTGTCTAACGCTTTCACAAAATCTAGCAAGCACATCACTGTAAATCTGCCGCAATCTAGAGCACCAAACACGTAATCTAGAATCAGAGACGTAGCTATATATTCAGCGCCCTGGAGCAAGTAAGATCGGTGCGCCGCGCCGTGGCCCTTGTTCCTAGGAAGAGGTTATATTTGTTTCGAACATTCAGTTAAAACAAATATGATCCGATTTAAATATTTTCAAAGAAGAATATTTTTTAATAATTGCTCAAATTTCAGCTCAAATAACAGTATTTTCTACATTTGTATGCTTAAATGACTACGTAGGCTTGCTTTTGAACTTCAACTAAATAACCTACATACTTTATAACATTTACGTATTATTTAAAACAATTCAGCACGACTTCCCTAATCCTGCCGGACCCTTTGAAAAATTTCAGGGGTTTCTCGAATGCGATTGCAGGCACCATTTGTTCGCTATAGCAGAAATGCACTGCTACAAAAAAAAATTTTAAAATTAAAAAATTAAAATTAAAATTTTGACTTTAGTGCGAGTGCATTGTTCGCCGTTATCATAATTTTGCGTCGCCTGACATAAGATTTCTGTATTGTCGTCATTAGTAACCAGTGTAGCAGTCAATTCTGTATATAGTGCTCAACATTGAAAAGAAACCTCACCAAGCGCTCGTGAACACCCACGAAATTTGTCTCCACGAAAATGCTGCAAGAGTGCCCCTGAATTGTAAAAGCCACTCGTCCTGATGTTGTATTCGTGAATGTGTTCCGATTAGTTGAATTTGACGTGGCACTGAAGACGGGATGACACCCGAAATCTAGATATGCCAAAAACCAATAAATAAATATTAATCATCAACAACGAAGTTACATTTATTTACTTCTCCTTTAAAACCATATAGCGAGAAATGGGAAGGCATAAACTTAGAACATTTTACACAATTTTTACTTTATCATACGCAGTATGTAAGGTATTGTAATCGTACCAAAAATTGTGTGTGTGTGTGTGTGTGTGTATGTGTGTGTGTACCCGTTTTTTGTGGCGACGATTCCGGAGAAACTACTAAAGGTATCGGAACGAAACTTCATATTTAGAAGTTTTATAACCAAACTTAGAGCTGAAAAGCTTTCTGTTAAAAAGGGTCCTAAGGAACTGGTGGTTTACTCTTAGCATTTTTCGAAGATTTTGCAAATGAGCCGCTATTTGTGTAATGTCGTCAAAATAGTTAAATAATAAATTAAAGGAGAGGACATTTTCTATAATTTATGTATATGACATTTTTTGGTAGAATTTATAGTTTAGCTGCATGAGCAAATTCTATTTCATCGAAATAGAATTTGGACACAGAATCTGGACACGAATCTGGACACAGAAATTGCGATTTGGCTATTGTTTTCACGAGAAACAGTGTTCGGCATCGTCCATCATTAATACAACAATTTGAATATACATAAAAAACTGGGCCCTTGGCTCTTATGCTCTAGTGACTTTATTTTAAAAAAAAAACATCGTTTTTTTTTGTCCTGCGGCTCCTCCTCAGACTCTGGTGTATCAAGAAGTCCGTGGTCCGGTATTTCCGGGGCCCTTTTCTTTCACGGTCCGGTACTCCGAGAGCATTCCTGCGCCGGATTTCCGGTCGCTTTCCTTCCTTTTTCCATACCATTCCTCATACACTGAGGTCATCCCCGAATGGGCAGTCCCTCCTATAGGCCTCCCAGCGGGGATATGCAAATAGCGTGTGCTTCGAGGTGTCCTCTTCCTCTCCACGTCTGCATTCGGGGCCGTCCCTCTTGTTAACTTTGTAGAGGTAGGCACCAAAGCATCCGTGCCCAGTTAGAACTTGGGTGAGCTCGTAGGTTACGTCTCCGTGCTTCCTACTCGTCCATCCTTCGAAATCCGGTATCAGTCGGTGCGTCCACCGACCGTTGTTGTCCTCGTCCCATTCTCGCTGCCAGGCTTCCATCGTGCGTCGGCGATGTTCTCGTGTGGAGGTGCCATCCTGTCCGCGACCAGGTATATTCTCCTTCTTTCGTCTGCTTTCAGGTGCACCGGCACCATTGATGCTACCACCAAGGAGGTCGACACTGTTCTGTATGCCGCTGTGACACTGTCCGCGGCGCTTCGCTGTACTCACAGGAGGCTTTGTTTCCGGTTTTCCAGCTGCATGTCGTCGGCCCAGACGTGCGCTACAGCGCTATACATATAGCATCACCGATTCCGCGACCGACGTCAATACTCTTCTCGTAGCCGCTGACGGTCCCTTCAGTCTAGGCTTAGGCCTTAGCCGGGCCCGGTGGTTCTCTCCGCCCGGTGGTTGCTAACTCCTCGACGAGCCTTCGGTACCTGCGGTCCTCACCCCCAGGTACTTAACGCTGTCTCCTGGTTGGATTCTCCTGTTTCCTACAGTCAGCGTCACCGGTTGGCATTTTCTCTTTCCGGTGAGGAGCACCGCTTCTGTGTTCTCGGCGGCGAGTTCAAGATTTCTTGCCTCCTTCCACTCGGTTATCCTGTAGATGGCGAGATTTGCGTTCTCCTCAAGCTCTGCGCACGTAGTTGCTATGACAAACAACGCGAGATCGTCCGCGTATGACACCAGCTTGACCTCGCGCAGTCTGAGTCGCAACACTCCGTCATAGAGCTCATTCCAAAGTGTTGCCCTCAGGACGGCCCCCTGCGGGACGCGGCTGCTAACTCTCTGTCGGGCCTCTTCGCCATTGTTATCCCTGAGGATCAGCCATCTATCCCGCAGGTAACTCCGGATCATGTCAGGTATGGACTCACACTTCTCCGTTGCAGTTATGCGTCGAGATGCTTCCACGGCACGCTGTTAAAGGCGTTCTTTACGTCAAGAGCAACCAGCATGCGGAATAACAAAACACTTCTCACCGCGTCCACCGTTGATATTTCTCCTCGGAATCCAAACTCATTGTCCGCTAGGGGAGGGTTTTGTTCCAGTTCCGCGTTTAGCCTGTCCACGAGCAGGTGCTCCATCAGTTTGCTGACGGTGTTCAGGAGGGCCTGTACTTCCTGTACTGTGGCGACTCTCCTTCAGTGGCTGCTTTCGTGGCCAGCAGTACGAGATTTGCAGTCTTCCATTGAGCGGGGTAATTTCCGGACTTGATGACACCGTTCGTAACGTCCTTCACGTAGCTCCCCGCCACCGTCACCATCTCTCTGACCGCTTCCGGTAGAATGCCGTCGGGTCCCGGCGCCTTCTTTGGTGCGACTCCGCCCGCTGCTATTCTTACTTGATCTATCGAGAAAGTTGGTGGTTCTTCGTGCGTTTCGAGAGCATCCTCCTCCGCAGACATACTCCGGGAATTGGGTCTCCGCCGCTTTTTCATCTCCACCAACGTCAGGTTTGGAGGTGGTAACCTGGCTCTCAGCATTTTGGTTACGATTTTGTAACCCTCGCCCCAAACGTTGACCTCCACTCTTGAAGTACCGTCGCCCTCGTTCCTGGTCCTTGATCGTCTCTTTCTCGGACACCCCCAATCGAGATTATTAACACGAGAAAAAAACGATTGATCTCGGACGAGAGTTTGCTCTCGCATCCTACTATGTCTCCGTCATTGGTAAGTTCGAAGTAGCCCAGGTGGTTTCGGACTAAGTCGAAAAGCGTTCTCTCTTCAACCTCTGTGTGGCATACCTGTTGTTGTCACGGTAATGGCACCATCGGGGGGACCGCCGAGTACCATCCTGGCTTCCTTTCGCTTCTGTCCTCCTTGGGCCTTCCCGATTCCGCTACGTCTGTCCTGCTCAGTTGTTTGTTTCTCTCTTACCATTCCGGTATTTTTGGGTGGCTTTGGTTTCAAGACCTCTATCCTCCCGCACGCGTACTGAATGCACGCCCGTGTCTCCGATCGGATGATTTGACCACTGACGAACGCTTTGCCAGTCCGCACCTTCTCGATGAGGCTCTGTATCCTCTTCCGGTCTCTCGTGGTTTTCGACGGCGGATTCCTCCTCTCTCTTGGGTTCTCCGATGGACTCGCTGCTGCCTGGTAGGATTTAGGCATTATGGACAGAGCTTTACTCCTTCTGGGTCCGTTCTAGTGCTTTAACATACGTTTAGCAGCTGAGGCTGTGATAACCTGCACAAGTTCGTAAGTTACCCCACATGGTGCCTCAAACAGCCCAACAGCATGTCATGTTTTCTTCTACCAGAATTCTGTATAATTTTTTTTTAAATGTTTAAAAATATATGATCATCTTGGTGAATTTCATTAGAACGTCCCGAAAAATAATGAAAACCGGCCAAATATTACAAAAGTTATTGAACATCAAAGTTTTGCAAAATGTGTTGCAAATTGTGCAAATTGGTAAATTATATACCGATATAATTTACCAATGTTGTCAAATTACTCGTTTCCGGACATGGATTTATTGTCAAACATATTTATTTTGGTATACCCTACAACCTCTTTGAGATTGTCGGTGTAATTTTGGTGCAGCATGTATAACGCACGCTAGACGCATGCTGAATGCACAATTGAATGCAAGATGATCCCACGATGATGTATCCTAAAATGTCTCCTAAAGTCCGGTTTCTAGTCATAAGGGACACGACACTACTTTCGTCCTTTTTCTGAACTTTTTTTTAGTAAATAGAAAAAGTTTGAAAGTACCAAGAGTATGGATCTCGTACACCAAACACTTGTTACACACTTCTTTACCTATTTCAGAATAGCCAACCTGGCGGAATCAAAAGCATTTAATAATAATGTTGTTTGTTTCCTTCATGCCAGTACAGCAATAAATTGCTGTAAAGATGACAGTGCAAATGAATTTACATAAATTAAACCAATTGCACAAAGTGTAGCGCGTCACTGTGAGGTTAAACGTGTACGTTACTGAGGTATGTCAAAACAAAACAAAATGTCTTACGTTGGCACTTTTGGCAGGACTTACAAATGCCTCCTGTTCATGCGTCTATGTTAAGAAAAAGTTAAGATATATAGCACGGGATTTCCAACTATGCTATTATTTAGAACTTTCTTGTAGTTACTAAAAAGAAGTTTAGAAAAAGACGAAAGTAGTGTAGTGTAAAATAGCCTATACATATACAGGGTGTCTCACGGAACTGGTACATTAGAAGTTTCTCATGTTCTACTATTTCTGGAAACTTGAAATTTTGGAACTAGAATTTACTCGATCTTCGGCTAAAATATTCTCAAGTTAACTGTCACGTCCGGTCACCGGAAGTCGGTATCAACATTGTTATTTTACATGGAATGATATAATTTTTATTTTATTTTTCCTTTCTACGTATCAAAACACATCATTTTTGATAATGTTTCCCTATACCTAAAGATCACCATTTTTGAGTTTTCTCGATTTTACTACTTTTTTGGTGATTTTCCCGGTTACGTTTAAAATTGAATATCTCGGTTATTATTGAAACTAGAAGTTTCATAAATGGTGGTCCAGCACTAGAAGCATAACCAAATAAGACGATGTTTAGTTCATCATGATATCTTATACAGGGTGTTCAAAATTTACAACACAATAATTGAAATGAAACACCCTGTATACCGATACGCCATTCGATAGGAAATCGTATTCCATATCAATCAATATTAGGATTCCCTATATCTATCTTTAATAGTTTTTGAGATATTGTCAGTATAAAAGAATGCAAACTAAATACAAAACGATTTATTCTTTATTTATAGGAATGTAACAACTTTGGAACAGCAGGAAAACAGAAAAATATTGAAAAGGTTTCTTAAAACTAAAATAATAGACTTGGGATATCCAACTTAAATTAAAACTTAAATATATTGTTCGAAATGCTGCCCGTTCTGCTCCAAACATTTTAAAACACTTCGCTGTACTACTGCCATCGTCGCTCTTCGGATTTCTTGTCGCTGAAGTCCATTAATGGCGGCTACTACTCTGTTAGTCAATTCTTCTCGAGTATTAACTGGTGTGGAATAGACCTGGCTTTTCACATGACCCCAGAAATAAAAGTCTAATGGTGTTAAAAATGGTGAGCTTGGTGGCCACCGCCAGGGTCTCCTATTTCCGAACCACCTACCGTCACCTAGCATCTGATTAAGTTGAATGGATACCACATGCGAAGAATGTGCCGGTGCACCGCCCATTTGATAAAAGCGGTCGCGTAAAATATTGAGGGAAAGAGTATCGCAAAAATTGTTCACACATCCACGCAAAATTTCTAAATATCTCACTATTTAAATTTTCGTTGTAAATTTCGTATCTAATTTCGTCCCCATTGTTAAATGGGAGCATTTAAAATGGATTTAAAGAAAAAGTAACAATATCTCAAAAACTATTAAAGATAGATATAGGGAACCGTAATATTTATTGATAGGAAATAAAATTTCCTATCGAATGGCGTATCGGTATACAGGGTATTCTATTTGAAAAAAAAATAGTTTTTTACGTTTGAAAATTCAATTATTGTGTTGTAAATTTTGAACACGCTGTATAAGATATCATGATGAACTAAACATCGTCGTATTTGGCTATGTTTCTAGTTTTGGACCATCAATCATCAAACTTCTAGTTTCAATAATAACCGAGATATTCAGTTTTAAACGTCACCGCGAAAATCACCAAAAAAATAGTAAAATCAAAAAAACTCAAAAATTGTGATATTTAGCTATAGGAACCCTTATTAAAAATGATGTATTTTGATACGTAGAAACCAAAAATAGAATAAAAATTATATCATTCCATTTAAAATAACAAAGTTGATACCGACTTCCGGTGACCGGACGTGACAGTTACCTTGAGAATATTTTAGCCGAAGAGCTCAGATCGAGTAAATTCTAATTCCAAAATTTCATGTTTCCAGTAATAGTAGAACATGAGAAACTTCTAATGTACCAGTTCCGTGAGACACCTGTATACATTTCCTACAATGGCCGCTATTTCTGTACTCCATGTCTCTCAATCTATCACTATATCCATTATTGTGATTGTTATAGGTGTAAATGTAATGTTGTATGATTATGTGTTTAACGACGTAGTCTACCGGAAGTGTACCGTAGGTTCGGAATCCTAGCGTTAATACGCGTTGTAGAGATATGAAATTTTTACAGTGGTTTTCTGATGTAGTATTGCATATTTGAAAGTATATAAAAGTAATAAAATATGAAAGAACGACATTTATTTTTTTTGGTATACATTTTTATTTTATGAAAATGACTTTCCAAAATAGAACATAAAAAAATAGAAAGGTTTTACCTATGAACTTATTTTGAATTATTTATCGTTTTTACGTGATTTCGAACCCGCGATTTAGAAAAAAATTGGTTTTTCTAAGACAGCCTTGACTTTACCGTTTGTTTCATGTGTTTTTTTACGTCCTATATCACCTGCGGTTAGTTTACATTGCAAATAGTTTTTCTCTAAACGCTAACAAAAATTTTCATTAGTAGGGTATACTTGCTCCTGTACGAATTCCGAGTATTGGATATTTCCTGGTTTTGTTATTCGGAGAAACATAAAAATTAAATAAAATTTCCTGTTCTTATATTTAATAACGAATATGCCCCAATCATATACTGCATGCATGCCACCATATTCAATACCCGAGGAAGCGTCTGACTGTATATCGACATCAATAATAGCGTCTGATAAAAATGATGTGTGTGATCAAATCCGACTTGTATGATACGACTAAGTTGCGACTACGATTCTCATATGGTGCTCAAAAGTTCTTGTACATCGTTTGCTAGACAAATGTTCAATTTGGATTGGGTTGGGAGTAGCTCAACATCCTGTCATTTCGTCTATTAATGCTTAAGTGGCAAACTTTATCTGAAGACTGTGTCTAGACCTGCCAGAAACAATTATTGAGCAAATTACAGTTTCCTCGAATGCTTTCTCTTTTACGTCTGTTAATCAAATTTGGAGTATTACAAATATTTTATAATATATTATATCGAGTTTTTATTTATTAATTAAGATTTAAGAATTTTATTTATTTCGGGTCATTTTATATATAAAATAAATAATATAAATAAATCTTTATTTAATCCCAAAAATACCAGATAGGTGTAGAACATGTCAAAATTAACAAAAACAAAAACAATAATCATAATAAAAACATTTACAAATTCTTAAATTCAATATAAAAAATGACTCTGAGGTATACAAAACATTCGACACTAAAATGTTGCATGGCTTTGTTCGAAACTTTCCCAACGGCAATGATCTGTATGATGGTGGTATATGATTAAAAAATTTTATCATCTGTGTGACCGCTCCTCTCTGAATAGTTGAAAGAGTAGTTTGGGGGACTCTTAAATTAGCATCGCAGGTTCCTCTGGTACGGTGAGGATGGTCCGTTTCATATCTCTGAAAAAGAGAGTAGTTTTGTTTGACAAAACAGACCGACTCAAGGATGTAGATACTTGGCAACGTCAGTATTTCGTTACTTCTGAAATGACTAACGCACGAGTCTCTCGACTTCAAACCCAGGACAGATCTTAAGCACTTTTTCTGAAGTCTAAAAATCGACAAAGCGGCGCAAGCATTTCCCCAGAACTGTATACCATATCGAAGTCGGCTGTGTACATAAGCATAATAGCTGGATAGAGAAGCCTCCGTACTCACTACCTTTGCTGTAGTTCTTAGTGCATAGATATATGATGAGATCTTGCTTCTTAGTCCGTCGATGTGAGGTTTCCAGGTGAGGTGATAATCCAATACTACTCCAAGGAATTTTGTATCCTCAACAGAGCTAAGTGTTACATCATTGTAGTTTAGAGTTAGTGTTTCCTCAGACCTCAGAGAGAATTTCATTAGTCATCAGCGTACATTCCCAGATCATGAGACAGTAGGTTTGCTAGATCGCTGGTGTATATGACAAAAAGGACTGCACCTAATATTGATCCTTGTGGTACGCCTTTTTTTACTTCTGTCCAATCTGATTTGATGGTATTTCCAGTCTCTCTAACAGTTGCTACCACTTGCTGCTGTCTGTTACTGAGGTATGACTGGATTATATTTAGCGCTGGACCTCGAATACCCATCATGTCTAATTTTTTCAATAGAGTCAGGTGGCCGACGCTGTCAAAGGCCTTTGATAGATCAAGAAATATTCCCGCAATTTTTCTTTTTTGGTTAAGTCCCTCTAGAACGCTGGAGAGTACAGCGTGGATCGAGTGTTGTGTAGACCGCCCCTTCAAGTACGCATTTTGTTTCGACGATATGAGGTCGTATTTATGAATGAAGTCTAAAAGTCTGGTAATAATCGCCGTTTCAAATACTGTTGCGATGGTAGATATTAACGCTATAGGTCTGTAGTTCGCTATCTCGGTTTTAGATCCCTTTTTGTAAATCGGTTTTATATAGATTTCTTTAATTGTTCTGGGAACAGATTGGCTTCGAAACACCGATTGACTAAGATCGATATGGGCGAACACAGTATATCGGCGCACTCTTTTAATAGTCTCGTGGGGATGTCATCGGGGCCAAATTGCTGAGGTGTTTTTTAATGAGTGTATAATGTTGAAGATTTCATTCGGTGTTCTATTGGCGAGAAATAATGTATTGTCAATTCCGTTGACTAAAACAAAATCATTTGGCGTACAGTATGTTGTATCACTGCATATATTAGCAAAATATGTGTTGATTCTGTTAAGGGTGGTTACTTGGTCTGTTTCTTCTGGTTGCTGTAGGTAATTCAAATTGAAATCTTCACTAGCTCAACCCGTTATATCATTTACTATTCTCCATGTAGTTTTTGGTTTGTTGTGTGAAGTCTGTATCTTGTTTGAATAATATTCCCTTTTTTTCCTAGTAATCCTTTGGTTTCAAAGATTTTTATAATTGTTGTAGTCTCGAAGTTCGACTTGGCCTGTTCTTACACCATCCTAGAGTTGTCGGTTTATTTTACTTGTTTCTTTTAGGTGCGTATCGATCCAATGATTATTACAGTTTGTAAAGTAAACCTTCTCCCGAGAATGTGACATTATTGCCGTCTGAATATGATGCAGTAGTCTTTCCAAACATATGTCGATTTTATTGTAATTGAGTTGCTGTTCCCAGCCAATCACAGATAGCTCTTGTTTTACTTTTAGCATGTTTTGACGTGAAAAGCTCCTTACCTTTCTTTTCTCTTTAATTATCTGCGCTAAAGGAAAAATCTTAGGTATCTCTAAACAAATCTCCTGGCCAAAGTGGTCTGACAGTATAATTACCTATATGTATGTTTTTATTTGCGGTTACAATTCAACTGAAGAACTTGTTTTGGCACTACTTTATATTGGACCAGATTTGTCGGTGTTAGAACGGTGGAAGAATTAGCGCGTGACATCGAGTAATTTAAAGTACCAACTTGTTCCAAACTGTTATTAACGTCAGCATAAACACATCTTTCTTAGATTAATACATAACCTAATTTATCCGTTAGTTTGAGCATATGAAATAGGCTAACAAAATCCACTCCTTTATTTTACTATACGTGCAGCACAAAGGATCAAATTGATGTGTAGAAGTATATGTGTAGTATATGTGGTACCCTCAGAGAACAAAAATAATTAATTTTCCCAATTTTATTGTTGTTGGTACAGGTAACAGCACGAGCAACTCATCGGGCGGAGTGGAGACTACGTCTCTTAGACCTTTCTCCAGGTGGTCTCTCTGTAACAACACCCGGGCAAAATTCCCAGCCAGGAACCGTCCATACGTCCACTACAATTCAAGGCGATGGATAGTAACAACAACGACATGAAACAACTTTCCCGGTAGTGGTATCGATGGAGGTACCACTTCCGGGTGTTCATCGCTCGGTGAAATCACCACAGAAGTTATTGTCGTAGATGTAAATACTGAAACTATTATGTAAACTACTGCTGTAATATTATATAGTAATACCTCGATTAACAAAGGTAGTGCGTTCCATCTTCCACGGGGGATAGTCTTGGCGAGAGTAACGTTAACCGAGGTATGACTGTACATGTGTAAGGAGAACACCTCATACGAATACACAAATTACATAAAGTACATTTACAGAACACTGTATTTTTTAATAAAGAAGAGCATATTCTGTCATTAAATGATCTGATAATGAAGGGATTTATTGCTACCTCAATACTACTAATAATACGCACATTATAATACTTGATGATGTACAGCCGAAGAAAATAAGATGTTAACATGCCCGCAGCTGGCGTACACCAAACGTAGGTCGGAGATTGTCGGTCGTCGGATACCTACCTGCTAAAGTCATAAAACCAAAGGGTCACTTTTGTTTCGCTTCGTTTTATTTTTCTGTATGTATGGAATGAAATCGAATTTCGTCTAATTTCGTCTATTTATATATGTTTCCGATATCCGAACCTGACAAAAGTGCCTTGTAATATTTAATGTATTTTAAAATACACAGTAAATTAATTCTTATTGTAAGTAGGTATACCGACAATTTCAGTCGGTATACTGCCGTTATAGTTCTAAAGGTCGTATCTGCAAATTTGTTTATTGTTTAAAAAATTTCTACAATTTTGCATGTAACTGAAAATCTTATTTGTCCCGGTTTCTACTTTGCTGCAGATATGACCTTTAGAACTGTTGTTCAGCATTTTAGTTTAATTATAAAAATGTTGTTATTTTTTGTTTATTAAAATTATAGCGTGACGTTCTATAATAGCATCCATACGCATTTTATTATGTGTGATAAGTAAGGGTTAGGATTTACAATCCAATATGAATGATATCACGTCAGAATAATATGTTGATAACTTTCAAAAACTTGTAAAATTAAAATTTATTTAAACTTCAATCTATTATGTTACTCAATTTATTATCATTAAATTGTTATTTACCTTAATATTAATTAGTCAATTGAATTTTATTATGTAAGGTATGGAAACGACAAAGTCTCTGGAACGGATTACTATTTTAAAAATCCTCCTTGTCAATTTGTCAATTTGTAATTATCAATATATATATATATATATATATATATATATATATATATATATATATATATATATACATAGCTATATTAAGTTCAATGTCCAACCTTCAATTGTTTTTACTTATGACGTTAACGATAGTTTTTTAATGGCCATTCCCTTTTTTTCTTACTGATTTTGATATATGTATCGCTTAATTGTCTCGATATAATACATTTATAATCTTGTGTAATAAAATTTACTCAAAATTATAAGAAATTGATAACATATTTTGTGAGTGGCCTGTGAATATGGTAAGGATTATTTGTATATTTTATATTTGATTTTCCAAGTATTCAATTTTGATTTTTGTGGAAAAGACGAGCAGTCAATTCATCGCTAATTTGATTTTTGTAATGATAAAAAAATGTATACTGGCTGAGTCCAATATTCTAGACACCTCAAAAGGGTCCCTTCGAAACATTGAACCTTTTATCTGAACATCAGAAAATTGACATAAAAAAAACATAAAATGGTTGTATTCAAAGTTATCCGTTGCTGCATAACAATTGGTAATACAAACTCGGTTAATTACAAAATTAAAGGCCCGGAATTATATTTTATATAAAAATTTATTTTGCTAATATTTCAAGTTTGCTGTAGGTAACCTTTTAAGGATTTGGAAAAACAATTAGGTCCATATGAAAAGTTTTACTCTGAAACATTTAGTTTCTAAAAATAATTTATGCGGGAAAAATGTGGGACATATGATAAATGTGAATGTTCCTTTTATCATATATTTTAAACACTTAAGTAAATAAATGTGCAATACAGTCAAAACCTCTATAAATAATAATGAGCAGCTAAAAGGTCGTTAAAAAATGTCCATTAGTGTAATTAAAACACCAAGTAAACAAACAAAAAGCACTTCAATTATCAATCTAGGCAGCTATTTGATTAAAAATCATAAATTTGTTGACCATAATTAAATCAATTTTGGCTGATACAACAACAAAGGATTTTGTTTGTTTTCTTAGTGCAACAAATTGACGATACATATGTTCTGTGTTTCCTTCTGTGTCATACCAACCTCAACAAATATGAAATAAAGGCACTCCAAATTTATATCACCTCCAACCTAACAGAACACTTTTCTTATTTAATACATGCTTATGTTATTACTATATTATTAAATGTTTGTTTTTATGTTATTACATATATTTATTTTAAGTTATTACATATATTATTTTTACTGTTATATATCTACCTATTATTTTTATCTATACTATTCTCATTTTGTATTTATATAATTTTTGTTGTATACATAATTATATATGCATAAATAAAATATATAATATCCATCTAAGTGAATTTTTTTGTTGTTTACGGAGTTGCCATTTTTCAATTACTTATAGTAATCGGTTTGCCTTTAGGCAACGTAGCCATGATGATGATGTATTTTAATATGTGCCTAAGTCAAATTTTTATAATTATAACTAACGTTACTATGTATTTGAGTATAAATGAAATAATATTGCAATTGCCAATCGAAACAAAAATTTTAACGAATAACAATCTTTAGCTGTGAGGGGCAGTTTCGCTCGTTCCAAATATCGAAAATATATTATATTAATATGAAACTCAATTTCGTTCCATCTATATACAGAAAACAAAATGAAATGAAACATAAGTGACCCTTTGGTTTTATGGCTTTAGCAGATATATACGACGACCGACAATCTCCGACCTACGCTTGGTGTAGGCTTGCCGCGCTCATGTAAAGATCCTTTTTTCTTCGGCTGTACATACTACTCTATAATGAAATGTTAGAGCTTAGTTAGGATATAGTGAATCATGGTACAAATGAGTGGGGCAAATTAATCACGTATTAAATTTAGTGTTGATAAAATTGTGGTTTCCTACAATATAAATTTAAGCACACATTTTAACAATTAGTGACGATCTTATGTATCGTCTTTTAGGGCATTTTCTTGTTCGACCAATAGAAACGCTAGAAACGGTAGACTAAGACTAGAATCACTGACGATGATGTTTTGTTGAACCTTTATTTTCAGGCGTACTTCCATGTAATAAGGTGATTCGAATTCCAACGTAGCAACGAAAATAATATGCTTCGAATCGATTAGGAGTAGTGCAAGAAAGATGTTATCGATTAATACAAGTACGTTAAAAAATAAAATATAAAATTGGTCAACATCATCTGAGATGGTCAGCTTTGGCGTTACTGGCATCACAGTAATGCATCGATACTTGTGAAACCGTGGCAAGCAATTTAATGAAAGATGTACGTTACAAAAGAGAAAGAAAAAATGCAGCAGTTCAATGCAATGTATCGTTGAATAGACAGAAGAGATATTAATGATTATTATTGACATAATGGGTGATATGCATAAAACTGCGTTTACGCTACGAGTATGTACTCACGAGCGAATTAGCCTAGATAAGTACATGCTCCAAATACATGGAGCAGATGCTCCTAATACGTTGAGCAGATGCTCCTAATATACGTTACAGGTTTTTCGACAAGAATTTATAAAACCTATTTTTTTTGAGAACGTGTAAAATGTATACCGGATGAACTGGATTTCATGGAATCCTTGAAAAATTCTCACAGAAAATCTGAGCTTGAACCACGGGTGGAGTTTCTTGGTAGTAGTGTATGCGCCAGAAACAAAATAAACAAAAACTTTGGCATTTTTTAGACCGGATTCGTATCCAACACAGAAAATTTATCGAAAACGCTTAGCCACTGGAACACGGATGGAACACGGATGGAAGACGGACGGAACACGGTTGGAACACCGAGGGAACACGGATGAAACACGGATGGAACACGGATGGAACACGGACGGAACACGGTCGGAACACGGAGGGAACACTGACGAAACACGGATGGAACACAGATGGAACACAGACGGAACACGGATGGAACACGGATGGAGCACGGATGGAACACGGATGGAACACGGATGGAACACGGTCAATAATATACCAGTATTCACCAGTAGCTGTAAATGTACCAGTGTCAGTATTCAGTTAGCTCTGAAGAAGCGAGCACTATGGTTCTCGAAACCTCAGCGACTGCAAATTTTGACACACGGCATAACCCGCAAGCAATTTGGGGTAGTATTGATAACTTTTTTAATGAAAAGCAAATAGGCGTTTCGATTGATGTTTAAAGGACAATGGATGAGGGTTGTAAAAATCAGCAAACATTACCAAAACACACAGATCACATAATGCTGGTGGTCCTATGTAAACAACTTGTTGAGTGTTTGACAGATGGCTATTTGCATTTCTCCACCACACCTATTACTACACGCAGAAAATCAAAAATGTCGACGCCACCACTCGCCAACACCACACCACACGATAGGCCTCCCCTAATAATTATTCCACTTGTCCATAACATACAATACCTTTGTTTTGTTATTTTTGTCCTAGAAAACTTTGCAAGAAATCAAATATTTTATCGCCACAACTTCATCACTTTGATGAGCTGTGCGCTCATCAGAGTATCATAATGCTGGGCGCATTATGATACTCTTGCTACTTCACAAGATACTACATCATGCATGTTTTCTTTACGAATTACATGTTTTATATACCATTTATAAATTGTACTTTGAAATTTTATTTCAATTGTCAACTTAAGTTCTATTTTAATGTGGGGTAGAGGTACCTACCTTACAACGCAGGGCAAAAGTGCTTTGTTTGCTGGCATAGTCACGCAAGGGATAATGATCGTGCAGGAAACGATATTTGTTGGGAACGATGCACATCGTGTCAATTGACCGGTGCCAATAGAAATGCAATGGAGTCTCTCAGTGTCCGACGGAATATTCGGCTTCAGTCACCTTCGGTCACGTTCGGCCAAAAATTACACCCTCGGCAAAACTTTAGCTTCGGCAAATATTAGGCCGAAGTTTTAGCCAAAGCGAAGCTTTGCGCATAGCGTATGCATAGTATGATGCATAGCGAGAAACATGGAATACGCATTCCCCCAACTTTGACGTTTCCGAATTCGGATTCGTACAACAATCGGCAGATGGTGCTGATATCAGCAATAATCTATATTATCGATCCGGTACAAGGCGACCGATTGGGACACTAGATGGCGCTGATATGGTGACCGCTCTCGGGCCTATCGGCCCTCGAGCTTTTTAAGTCGCTCTAGGGTAGGTATAAACATCAAGTAATGCCCGTGGTACATACAAAATTTTATATCCTACAATGGTTTGTTCCTCCGTTTGAATAATATTAACAAATATTTTGACGTAAGCAAGTGACATGCGTATCTACGGAGTTGAATAACAATACAAGCAATTCGGAGTTGAGTGACAATGCAGACAATTAATTGCCAAACAGAATATTGCCGATTGCCAATAATTAACATTTGGATGTCAAATATTTGATGTATCTGACATATAAACCATGGCAACGCTTAATGCCCGCACGGGAGCGGGCGTCAAAGTAATGTAGTGCAGGCAAATTAACTGATTAGAATCCAAAACCGGTATTAATTGTAGACAGCACTTTTATCATTGGAAATGGTAAAGGACCTCATAGTGAAGGTAAAAAAATAAATGCAGGTCATCGAGTGCTATAGTCTTTATTTGGGGGAGTTGAAAGCGGGTGCAAAAATATATTATTGCGTTTTCCGGCGAAACTTCTTTTTTTATTGCGTTTTATCAAAAAATGTCCTATACTAAGTTGTAGATCATAAAAAAATCTACAACATTCATAAGGGTCAGTTTTTACTTGACCTCAAAATTTCCGAGAAAATGCGAATTCCAATGCCAAAACGATTTTTCTGTTTTTATTTTTAATTGTCGCAACAATAATTAAATTTTGATGAAGTTTTGTGAAAGCGTGCCTTGTTATGTCTTAAATAATAATAAACAATCCGTAGCTGTCGTGATGCTACAGATTCGAGTGGCGTAGCCTGGACAACCCTGCATTCATTCTCTGTTTGTATTCTATGCTTTTGCTGTAGGACGCACATGCAAAATGTCAATTTCTAAATGTGATAGCGAGATCTTAATCACCGAAATTTAGACCCGCTCGGCAATTTGGAACCATGCAGACCCAAATCATAAATAATAAATAAACAAATAAAATAACTTTATGGTATGTAAAATACAAAGGGTAAGTACAACACCGAAGTGATATAAAGTACTACCAAACGAAATGACAAGGAAACAGGAAAAGATATAGTATAAAAAATATGTATGTAGTATGTTGTGCTCCTGCAAGAACTCGGACAACTGCACATGAAGCAAGGATTCTGCAATCTTCGAGGCAGCACACAGAAGACTAATTGGACGGAAATCACCCAAAGCTGACGGGGAAGCCTTCTTTGGGAAGGCTTGACGTAGGCAGATTTCCACAGGGACGGAAAAACGCCAACCTCAAATGAGTAGTTGATGATGTGGATCAAGGGCGCAGCACAGAATGAGCTGGAAAGCTGTAACATCATTGCTGAGATTCCATCAACACCACAACACGCTGACCTGGCCTTTGATATTAGATTCTCGACCCTAAAATCCCCACCGCTTGTGTGCCGCGATTTGTCAAACGCGCCAATATATTCCCGATAAAAATGCTTTCATGATGTTGGCGCAGATGTTGGTATAAATGGTGAAATTCACTGTACGTACTTCGTACTTCAACTAGTTGATGGACACTATACCTTCTTCTGTTATCTTCCACTTCATCTTCAATGTTACTATGTAATAGCATTAACATGCGGCGCGTTCTAAACGCCATTTTAATCTAGACTGACATTCATATACAAACAGAACACTGCAGATATTATTTAGGTGATGTCACTAGAACTATAAACACCGCAAATCTCAACGCCTGCAACCCGTAGCTTACCACCCGCCACCTATCGCCTGCCTCCTGATAGTATAAATGCGGCCTACCCTATGTGCTGCCCACGTCCTTATTCCACTTATTCCACTTATCCTATGTAGGTTCACCTCCAATTAGAATCCAACAGACATTGGGTTGGTGACTCTAAGTTAGGTCGATTCCAATAGTCGTTGATTGGTGCTTACAAAAGTCGAAAGTTTGGACACTAAAACACTTAGGTGATGGGACCGGGATTGCCATTAAAGAGGAATTTTGAATATAGTAACTTTTAAATACTTAGTATCAACAATAAAATGTTAGGCAATGCAATGAAAGAAGTCCGTTTGCTCGAAATATCACCGACAAAGTACGTCAAAAAAAACGGTTAAAAGTTACACTTGTTAAAATATAACTTTCCAATACTCGCTTCCAATACTTATGTGAAAAAACTTTGATTTGAATTTTGGGTCAAATATCTCACTTTGCGGCGGTGGTTCCATCAAAGTATGAAACAGTTATGTAAGCAAATATTTTCGAAAAGTTAGTCAGAATGATATTTTAAACCAATATTGTTGCTGTTGTGGATATTCCCACGATCCGTATACGCTATTTTTATAAATATGTTTCATGTATTTATAACCAGATTAAATCCATGTTCAGTTTGCTTTGTGTCATATTTAGCTTATCGGGTTTGCATTGTTTTGTAAATGTAAAATGAAAGCACAATCTATCAGGAATATTTCGGTCAGTCCTTTTGTTTAATCCTTCACACATATATTAAAACAATAGTATTCAAACTATAAAACGTAAATTCTAAAAAGTCTAAAAAGAATTCAACAAGTTTTATTGAATGTGGACATAATTAATGATGGTAAAGTATGAATAATTGTCGGGTCGCGGCAGTATGTATGTATGCGATATTAGCCATTATCATTTGATGGTCCGGTTTGTTGTCAGTACTACGCTACCACGTAAATAAATATAACTATATATATACAGGGTGAGTTATTAGTATCCCGGCGGTCGATAGTTAAGAAATCGTTTGAGAAAGAAAAAATATTTTATATAGAAGTTGTTTGACTCATTAGTTTCTATAACGTAAAAATATTTTCATTTATACAGGGTGTTGCATTTAGGTGTGACGGAAAGTATGTACATTTTTTTAAATGGAACGCCCTGTATATTTTATTATATTATCAATACTACTAAATTTGTTTATCCAACCGTGTATGTTGCTAAGCGTTAATAGTTCCAGAGATGTTCAACTGTTTTTCCAAAATATGCTCGTTGCAGGATCTTTTTAAAAGCTATGTAAAAACGACATATTTGCCGATCTTGCCTTTAAACTATGTGAGGCAATAGTCCAAGCCAGTGGGTAGATGATAGTATCCACAGATATTAGATACACTGTACAGGGTGTTCATAGATCTTAGTAAATTTTGATGTTTTTCAAATGGCTTTTTCTTGAGTTTTTTTAAATGGAACACCCTGTATAATATGTGTTGGCTGTAATAACCCTTTAGTTCGTTCCAATTTACATCTGTATGTTATACACCAAATGTTATATTTTTTTGTGATATTTGCAATTTAACGAAAATGTAATGCAATTGTAAATTTTAATATAGCTGTGAATAATGTATTTGGTAGTTTGATGTAAAGTCTTCAAGTGGCGATAGAAGGGATAATTTAGAAACGATTTAACCAGCTTGATCCTTGTACAAAGTATTACCGTTATCAACATTTTAACGATTTTATATGAAATTTTGTAAGTATATTTTGCCGTCCATCGTATGGCAACCGAACACGCGAGTTAAAAATTTCAAATTACTGCTAAAGTAAACCCTAAACCCTAAACTATCGTGAAAATTTGTTGACTTCGGTGTGTTGAAAATAAGATTTTCTTTGATGTGCTCACATGTGCTCACACACAAAAACCAAATATGCAACAAAAACAAACTGATAGGCATCTTTAGATTCAGATTTTCATTCATAGCAAAAAAAATCGTTTATAAAACGCTTCCACATAACCCACTTGCCATTCACTTTATCAGTATTACTCATACTATCATTCATATTATCCCAATTTTGAATTCTCTTCAGAAAAATAACCTATTTTTAACCAACTAACAACAGTCAGTAGATATTGTTGGTTGTTTTTTGTACTGAATACAAATCCGTTCTCAAACGTAGCTCATTAAGGCAGGTTTTAGCGTTTCTGCTTGTTTCTGTGTATGAGCGCACATACTATTACAATGAAACGTCTCCGCACAATTTTCACACAAGTGAACAATTTTTCAGGATAGTTCCCCTAAAATTACACTGGTTCTGGTTTACTTCGCAGCCCAACTGAAGCTACTAGGTCTTCAGGTTCGCTCGCTGTACGTTTGTAAAAATTGCAATACATACTTATAAAATTGTGTAATAGCTTGATAACCGTAATACTTTTTATATGAATAAATCTAGTTAAATAGGTTCTAAATGGCTTCTTCTATAACCTTTTAAATATTTCACATCATGCTACCAAACACACTGTATACAGAGCAATATTAAGATACTAAATAGCATACTACTCTTTAAATTCCAAATGTCACAAAAACTAATAAAAATAGATATACGAAATAGTGAATATAAATTACAAAGAACTTAAGGGACATTTGAATTAGCAAATAATATACAGGGTGTTCCATTTAAAAATCTCAAGAAACAGCCATGTAAAAATGTTTAAAAACTAGTGCATGCTACGATCAGCCTGTATAGCGCATCTAATTTTTCATATCATCAGCATTTAGCTATGAGTTTAGTTATTATATGACAAAATTTTTAGGACTGTATCTGCAAAAATGTAGTGTTGACGTAGTTTTTAACAAAGGCCTAAAATTGCCAATTTTTTGACAAGCAATTGAATATCTCAGAAACAATTTACTTTACACAGGTACAACTTACACAGTTGGAAAGACAACTTGCTTAGTATTCATAATGTGGTATGATGCACATGGCGTTCCATTTAAAAACATGTACTGACTTTCCATCACGCCGAAATCCAACACCCTGTATAAATGAAAATAATTTTACGTTATAGAAACTAATGAGTCAAACAACTCTTGTATAAAACATTTTTTTCTTTCTCAAATGATTTGGTGACTATCGACCGCCGTGATACTAATAACTCACCCTGTATATATATATATATATATATATATATATATATATATATATATATATATAAAAACATTTGAAATAGTTAATACAAGATGGCGGTAATTTTTTAAGTTAAAAAAAACTACAGCCACGCCTGGGATTCGAACCCAGATGTACGGATTGCCAATACAAAAATTCATATAAATATAGGTCCGCAAACGCTTCGTTGCCGATCTATAGAGTGTTGAAATTTCAAGATTTTTTTAGTTTTTCTTTATAGCTCTTGTATCCTAGTTTTAATTTTTAACAGTTGGTGGCGAATAAAATGTCAAAATAAATACAAACAAAAGGTTATCTAAATCAAGCCAAGGCATACTAGACCAATTATTTAAAAAAAATTAATTTCATCTAGCGAAACACAGAAAAGCTTTTATTTTTTTTCTCGATAACGGTGGTAAATACGAAAAAACTACAAGAGATTAAAATGCTTTAGAACAAAACAAAAAATGCATTTTGTATTTTAGAATCCACCAGCGGCGCACCGAAAAAAAGTTCATGGGGAGAAAAGGGGGCATGACCCCTGAAAAAATATCTGCCTGTAGATTCTTAAAACCATTTGGTATGCCCAATGATGTAAGTCCTACAGCGTAACCTAAATTAGAAATTAGAGCTAAATATCTCAAAAACTACAATAGCTATAAAGAAAAAATTAAAAAAATCTACAAATTTCAGCACCCTGTAGAGCGGCAACGAAGCGTTTGCGGACCTATGTTTATATGAATTTTTAGTCATTAAATAAGCCAAAGAATTACCCCTTTTCGTATTTACATGATATTTAAGAACACCCTGTATAGTTACAAATAAGTTATGTTACAAAAATATATTAATATAAGTAATATCGTTTAATGCAAAACTTGTGCTTGATGCTTTTTGCATATTTCGTCTATATTAGGTCTTATACAGGACAATGCTACCCTCATTTCTTCTTCTAAATCTGTAATTCTTTCCTTTTTTTTTGTTTTTATGTTAGTCAGCGTAGAAAATCCTAGTTCACACAAATATGATGTTGAAAAACATAATAAAATTTTAATGGTTGTTTTTGATAATGTTGAGTATTCTTGTTGAAGAGATATCCAATATTCATGAAGGGGTATTTCAGCGTTTCATTTTTAAGGTACGGTCAGATGATAAAAAATTGCTTATAACTCAAAAATGATGCATTTATGAAAAAATGACTCCTACAAAAAATTCGTAGAATTAATCTCAAAATTAAAAAAATATATATAAATATACGGGGTGTTATTAGAAAAAGAATGTTTCAAAATTTCTATAATAAAATAAACAGCCTGTATATTAAAATATATTTAAACGATAGATTGTTTTAAACCACTAGTTTTGTTTGAAATATTGAAAGATGGAGAATTATTTAGGTGTTCTGGCAATTTTGACTAACGTAGTATACATACACGATGCAACCACATTAATATAAGGTCTAATTAACGCGCTTTATACTTCAGTAATGTCGCGTAATGTTTTGTACAAAGTATCACAATGATTATATTTGTATTTATAGTTTAGCTCAGTGTTGTGTGTTTACAACCGCCGCGCCGCGCTGGTCCGCAGGCCGCTGCCGGTCCGCGAGGGAATTCCAACGGTACGCAAGCGACGCGAGGTAAAGTACGCTCTTACCTCTGCTGTTGTCCTAGCAGAGCTACCTATGTATGTATGTAGGAACTGGAGGCTGGGAAGTCCCAAAGCACCTGGCCCCACTGGGCCCTTTGTGCATACCTCTTATGCTCACTCTGGACTCGTGAGCCAACCCAGGGCCTGGGCAAAAGCTACGGGGCACTATAGAGGAGCATTACGGATTCTGTCCTTGGTAGGTCAGGGGTCCCCAAGACTTACCCTATGGTCTTCTAGGGCGGGGCATTCTCACAGGATGTGCGAATGTGTCTTGCCGTCTCCTCGTCTTGCGAACAAGCTTCGGCGGGTGGGCGTGTCGATCAGTCGCATATTGAACATATGCTTCCGTACTTTACAATGACCAGTGAGTAGTCCAGTAATGAGCCGGAGCTTACCTCTGGGAAGTTCAGAATTACCTGGCTGTCGATGTCGTTGTGGATGGATACCTGAGTGTCTCCTTGGGCAACGAGCGGCCTGGTACGGTGTCCCACCTGTGAGTGAAACTGCTGTGGGTAATGTCCTTCACCATATCTCTTAGGGCAGTGTTTGAGGGTAGGATGACGGGTTCAGGTGCAACGCACCTGAAGGCACCGATTGCCTCCATTGTTCTTTGGGTGCCCTTTAATCCTGTTGATGGTGATGGTGTTTCTTCTGGCTGCCTCTACCAGGGAGTTGTGACGGATTGTCTACTGTCAGTGAATATCACTATGTTTTTGCCTGACTTGTTGATTAGTGATGTCTGATGCTGTTTTAATGACGAGAAGTTCCGCCTGTGTGACAGAAGGGAATTTACCAACCGGGATCGACCGACGAACCTGGAAGTCGTGCGAGAAGATGCCAGCACCTGCACCGTAGGGTCTCTTAGAGCCATTCGTGTAGATCTTCAGGCTTGCTGAGATGAGCCTCAAGGGCTCATCAAGGGCTCAGTTGCGTGGGTCAGATATGGTTTCCTGAAAACATAGTGGGGAGGGATGTAATCTGTAGGACAGTCCGGGCTTGCCCATGGTGACCTCCCTCCATACTTCGATCCTCTTGCCACCAACATGTTTGTCCCAAGAGTACCCTATTGTGCGGAGTCTGGATAGCGTTGCTAGGGTCACTTCTTCTGCGAAGATGTCAAGGAGTGGTAGGTACAGCATTTTTCATTTGCAACATTGGGGGTTTAGTTCATTGCGCCTGTGATGCTTAGGCCAGCCATTCATGGAATGCGGTTCAGTTTGGTGATCGTGGAGGCCAGCTTGACTCTGGACAACCCTGTGAGCATGGGCCTAATAACTGCCGTGTAAATCCAAAGTGTGAGCTGAGGTGAGAGACCCCATGTACATCCCATGGCTGTCCTACATTGACCGAAAGCTATGTATGCTTTTTTACTCTGTTAGTTAAATGGTTATTCCATAGCAGCTTCCTGTCAAAGATGATACCTAGGTATTTCACTTCGTCAGACAGCCGCAGTGTTGTGTCACATAACTTTGGTAGCCTGAAGTTTCCGATATTCCGGTTTCTCGTGAAGAGCACCATCTCTGTCTTGACCGGGTTGACAGGGAGTGCTCTCCGCACTCTCTATTTATACATGTATATTGTTTTAACATTTCTTTTCATGTCTATTTTATGTTGATGTCCATAATATGTTTTATGTGATCTTGCAATAAAAGATGTTTCTAGAGAAAGAA
Source organism: Aphodius sticticus (assembly GCA_963966075.1). Lineage (NCBI taxonomy): Eukaryota > Metazoa > Arthropoda > Insecta > Coleoptera > Scarabaeidae > Aphodius > Aphodius sticticus. The sequence continues at coordinate 39,938,764 of OZ014507.1, read as the reverse complement.
CGATAGAGGACTGTATAGTTAAAACGTCTTATCATGGATTATCTGGAGTAGCTATTATTGCTGCGCATCTTGGCCATAGTGGGCCGCTTTTGCTTACCCCAAGATAAATGTCACGAGCGCGCAGTATAGTCATGAGCGGATAGGTTATATCTACCACTCCTCGCATGCTCTCTCTAGACCAGGCTGGCTTAATACTAGAGAGCTGACTTTACACGTGAGAGCGAATGCCCTCCTAAGCCAAGGAGCCACGTAGTCACGTGGCACCCACGAATACAATTATGTTGAAACCAGAGGTCAGACTTGTTACTGGACTACCGGTGGCGGAGTGAAAAATCCGTATGCCTAACTTCGCATTCGAAACCAGGACCTGTTGAAGCTTGCGACGTCTTATTATCATTAAATCACTTCTAATACGAAATACGAACAAATGGCGGCCGAAATACCAAATATTTCAGCTGGAATTGGCAAAATAAAATCCGATTTACAAGATTTTGAAAGACATTCTACGTTATATTGACTTGATGAAGTGAATTATTAGGGCGACAAAAGGCAGTGGAAATGCGTACTGAGGAGAGACAAAAGCACAATATCCATAGATGATCTATAAGACCTATAAGATCGTAATACCAAATTAATGTAGAACCAACACCATATGCATCTAGTTATTTCAATTTAACAAAATTTTGACTGCTTTGACGGATAAAAACTTAAGTCAGTGTACGAATATTATCAACTGTTTCTAGATTTTTTAATGGTCTTTTATAATGTTGCTAAAAACATAATAAAGTGTGCCTGTGGTTTGACACGAATCATTATCATTTTATTTATTTGAAATGGTTGGCCTGTTCAGTTTTCTTGCCATTTAACTTTATATTTGTGTTTTCATTTTATTTTTGTATTAACATTGCTTGTGTTCTATTAGGTGATAATATTCATACGGTTTACGATGGATATGTTGTGTCAAAGAAAACTGTAAATCATTCTTGTTCTTCTATAACTATTACAACACCTGAAATGTGCGCAGGTGATATGTTAGATGTGGATAGTCTTTCCAGATTTCCGTATTCTACAAATTACTTCTTCAGTAAGGCAGCGTCGTTATTTTGTATCTTTCCATATAACAGTATGTAAAAAACGGCCGCAGAAAACCGCTCGTGTACGAATTCGTATTCAAACCAATGTTTTTATTAAAAGCGGCAAAACAACCGCGAGACAACAAGTCGCTCGGACTTTGGACAGGTTGGTTCCGCAACGTTTTTTAATATAATGCTATATGGAAAGGGCTAAAACAGCTACAAGGCCCAGCGGTAGGAAAACCGTTCGTGCGTATCCAACATGAATAGTGTACTAGTGTTTTCTCTTTCTCTAAAACTTGTCAAACGCTTTTGGGTTTATGTTGTGCTAGCTTGATGTCAGGTGTCTCCATGGTACATGTTACGTGATATTAATTATATGGTGATATCTAGGAATTTAAAATATTCACATTATATCTAATTAGAGTATTGTACAGGTTAATCGAATTATATATTTTATAGAAATGTGAAATAGCTCTGAAGAAGGAAATATATAACAAGATTTAATGTATATCGCTGTGAGAGGAAAATATAATAAATAGTTTTTCTATATTACTACTTATTGCTAAGGATACATTTTAAACATCGAATTATCGTGGTATGTACATACGTTAGGAGTTAGTAATTATAGAAATAGAACTGAACTGGAATTGTAACATGCGTTGTTGAATGTTGTCGTGTGTTTATATAATTACTGAATGTGTTTGTAACAGTTTACTAGCCGCATCAACTATATACATTTGTCTCGGATATATGTATAGGTGTCCCGTATCGGTGGCTTAACCACACCATAACTAATCTATGTGCAATTCCTTTCCATTTCTTCGTCAATCTGCTTCTAAAAAAACTCTTAGCGTGCAAAGCACGGGTACCAAATGACGCATTGGGTCAATCCATATGAAATGGTCAAAAAATAAGTTGGTCGCTAATTTTGCCGATGTTCTGGGAGTACAAAACCATTTTTGTTATTTTTTTTATTTTACTCGGTTCAGAAATAGCGGTCAGTTTTGTGCCAGAAATCCGACATTTTTTAAATTTGTATGTGTTTGCGTTAAACGAAATAACTTTGTTTGGGTTTGTCATAGAGAGTTGAAATAAAATTCACCCTTTTCAGCACATTCAAAGCTATCTGTTAGGTATAGAATACATAGAATTTATGGTTGTTATGTATTTAAAAAAATATCTTAAAGTTTACTTGATAGTCCATTTACCGTTTTCATGTTTTTTTGACCTGAAAAGGCACTCAATTTGCCCATTTAATACTTTTTATTATAACCTTGAATGCAAAGGGCTCGTAAAAAATAGCTTTTGTTCTCCTTTCCCCTATTGATAACAAGCTATTGAAATTGGAAAAAGTCTTATATTCACGATATTTAAAGTCAAATATCTCTAATGGGACCAGGATAAAAAATCTAAAACTGTCATAATTAATTAACCTTTTTTATAAACTTTAATAATAAATAAAAACATTTTTGTGTATTGCACTGTGTTTGGAGTAACAATCCCTTAGAAATGAGAGAAGAATCACATGACATTAAAACAAATAATAATCAAAAATTAATTAATAATAATTAAAAAATCTCAGCAAATACAAAAGAAACATTTTTTCTGCTCAGGACAAAGGTGATCTTTATATGTTTTTGAAGTTGATAACATCTAAGTACTTACACCTATTTCTAGAGGAGAGAATTTGTGAAGTCTTCTTGGATCTCTGAAATATATCTTCAAGGGTGGTTTTGTGACCTAAACCCTCTTATTTTTTTACTAAAATGTAGTTTACCACAGGTAGGTGCCCATTATTATAATTATTATTATACAACATTTATTCTCCATATATACATATAGGTTATAACTCATTTGCTACGGCCCCCTCTTGGAGCAAGTATCTTAAGGTAAGTATTACAAAAGCATTTCATTTAATATTAAATTTTTGTCTTCTTTAGGCAGACTTCACTGGATCCAGGTTTGGGATTCATCTTACATCCGGCTACAGTCAGTCCACCCAAGCTCATTACATGAACGGAACACACTGCGTTAGCTCTATGTTTATCAGGTGGATAGTTTTGTACTTACCTGTGTTGTGGGTGTTTTGGAGGGGAGTCTCTTCTTTTGGGACACCTCCTCTCCGGTTCGGCTTCTTTCAGATATCATCGCTCTGTTGACGGTTACCACTAAGGACCCTGCGTACTATGGAGCATGATTGCAGCATCGCGGCCTTTTGCCTAGGAATGTATATAGTTTCCTTCAGGTTTAGTGTTTTAATTGCAATGTGCAGTTTTGCTGTAATTTCTCCAGTGGCCCCTACTACCACCGGGACAATGGTGACAGAGTCCATGCTCCCCATTGCCTTTACCTCATCCGCCAGGGGAAGATATTTGCTGATCTTCTCAGCGTGCGTTTTGCTGATGTTGCTGGGTAAAGGGACGTCAATGTCTATCAAATAAGTCCTCTTCTCATTTTTAAGCATCAGGACAATATCAGGAATATTGTTTGGTATTTGCCGGTCGGTGATTATCTTTCTGTTCCAGTATATTTTTACGATGTTATCTTCCAATACCAATTGGGGGTCATATTTTTTTTAAATTTATTTATTGAACCCAGAAAAACATAGTATGTTTATAACAGGTTTACATGTATTATATACATAGGCAAAGTAGTATAGTGTATATATATATATATATATATATAATGGATGTTAATTCTTTGCAGAAACCTGCATATATTGATATAAAACTTTGAAATAGTTAATACAAGATGGCGGTAATTTTTTAAGTTAAAAAACTACAGCCACATCTGCAATCCGTATATCTGGGTTCGAATCCCAGACGTGGCTGTAGTTTTTTAACTTAAAAAATTACCGCCATCTTGTATTAACTATTTCAAAGTTTTATATATATATATATATATGTTTCGGACTATTAGTCCTCATCATATCAATTCCTTTATATCTTACCGTCGATTAACCAGCTTTCATATATATATATATATATATATATATATATATATATATATATATAGCAAATAACAAAGATAATAATATAGTTTAGAGTTGTAAATAAAGTTAAAGTTAGTGTCTTTGCATTAATAAGTAGTTTATCACAGCTCTGTTGAATTTTACAATATTTAGAGTCTTAATATTACACGGCAGATCATTGTACCATTTCACAGCCATTGTTGTTATTTTCTTCTCTCCAATGTTTTTTGCCTTTGGTAGCACATAGAACTGTTGTCTTGTTCGTGTAGTGTAGGAGTGACGATCACAGTTTCGCACTAACCCTATATCAGTCTCCAACAGGTTGTTTCTAATGCGATGAACAAGCTTAACGCTGTCCAGTTTAACAATATCACAGATTCGCAGAAGTTTTAGTTCGTTATAAAGTTCGTCAGTACGAAAACGCGGTGATTTACAGAACAAGACCTTGAGAAGTTTGTTTTGTGTAACCTGAAGCCGCTTGATATCTGGTTTTCTCGCTTGTCCCCAGAAAGAACTCAAGTAGGTGAGCACAGAGTTAACATAGGCAAAGTAGATCTTGTACTCTGCTAAATAAGTATTCTGCTTATTTTGGTTTGGATGGCTTCGATATGTTTATGGAAGAGCAGTTTGTTGTCCAAAACTAATCCCAGGTACCTTGCGCTGTCTACTTCCTGTAGTTGTACACCATTTATTACAAGTTGCCTGTTTGGTAGTAAGGTACATCTGTGCGGCTGTTGGACATACAGTAGACTCTCCTACAACGCGGTTTAATGTTACGCGTTATACGAAAACGCGTTATAGGAACTTGACGATCGCGAATTTTGACGCATGCGCCGGCGCCGCCCGCCTGTAGCGTTTTAACGCCAAAAACAATGCAAAGTTTAAATAAGTAAATAGAGGTCATAACCCGAAAACACATTATAAATGGAATTAAATGTCCTACCTGGTATGTTGATGAGCAGCATTTGCAATAGTCAGTATGAGTTAGTGAATGCACGTAAAACAAACGCGATGAAACTTTTGAAATTCATTCTTATCGCAATATCGTGTGTACCTACATTTACCGCTTCTATAGACAGCTTATATTGCATTGTTTTTGTCTTTTCTTATGCAGTATGGTAGTTGGATTTGTTAATTTAATAAGAATGTTCTCTTTGCACCTTTTGTTTGTCTCCATCATCCATCGTGCCGCACCGTTACGAAACAATTTGGTTATGTATCTATTTTCTAAGCGCGGTGGTGACAGTTCAAAATAACAGCGGCATACTTATGGCTCATGCGCAGTTAGCACACATCGGCCGGACAACCGTACGCGTACATGGCGCGTTGTACGAGAGTGGCGTTATATGAATTTGTTGTCGCAAAAACTTTAGCGCGTTGTAGGAATTCGCGTTGTACGAAGTCGCGTTATAGGAGAGTCTACTGTATATGCATATTGACCAGGGCCTGATGGATCATCTTTGCCACTGCGTTATGGCGTTCCAAGTACCATTTGTGTGCCAAGGTAGTACATCCGCACAGAATGTGATCTAGCGACTCCTCCTTATCGTTGCACATCCGGCATTTTATATTTTCAACACGTTGTTTCAGGATACGTCTTCGGTAGGACTTGGTCGGTAGTACCTGGTCTTATATAGCAATAATAAATCCCTCGGTTTCGACGAAGATGTTCCCTGTTCTCAGCCATCGTAAGGTGGCTACGTTGTCTATCTCTGTCTGTTCTATTGTGGCCCTGTACCGACCGTGTAGGCGTTTTGGCTTCCATTGCTTGATTAGCTGGTCATCACTGGGATATTTTAAGGTTGGGTCATAGTCAGCATTTGCCAAGTCAAGGGGGGCCATTCTCCAGTCCATGGTACATATTGAATGATGTAGTTGGCTAGAGTTCTTAGGTTAATCACTTGGGTATAGTGTCTAGTACGTGCGCTTGGTATACCTCTCCACCCTCCTTTTCTGGGAGATGAAACCTTTCGACAGCGTTCTTGGGGTGGTGGGCTCGGTGTTTTGTAAACATTGTTCTTGTTTTGGTGTCTAGGTCATATAGTTCCGTGGCCGTCCACCGAATTATTCCAAAGCTATAGGTCAGGACCGATGTTGCGTATGTGTTGACAACTTTCGCGGTGTTTCTTGCAGACAGAGAGGATTTCAGAATTGATCGTATTCGGCCCATATAGGTGATTTTAAGATTTTCTTTGGCATGCTTGTGATCTATGCCTTGGGCCTGGAGGTAGCCAAGGTATTTATACTTCTCATCTTGTTCCATCCACTCTATCATGCCCTGATCCCCGTTCAGCTCGTATCCCTCGTTCACCCTCCATTTTCCTTTGACCATCGAGCTGGTCCTGCACTTATCGAGACCAAATTCCATCCCGATGTCGGCGCTGTAGTTTCTGACAATGTCCAGGAGCCGCTCCAGGTGGGCCCACTGCTCTGCATAAATTTTCAAATAGTCCATGTACCATAGGTGATTTATGGTGGTATTAGGCGGACCGATCCTCACTCCCATAGTCTTCGTTTTCATGATGGTTGTCAGTGGCCTCAGAGCCATGCAAAACCACAAAAGGCTGAATGCATCTCTCTGGAAGATACCCCGGCGGATATCGGCCATCCCAGCGTCAATTGGACCGTTTTTCCCGCTTCGGAGAAGATGAGTACTCCATCGTTGCATTACGTGCGACAAGAACCGTACAATGTTGCTGTTTACCTTATAAATTGTCAGTACTTCCCTCAACCAGTAACGCGGGACACTGTCGAACGCCTTCTTATAGTCCACGTAGGCAGTATGAAGTGGAGAGATCTCGCATTTTGCATTTTCGGTTATTATTGCGTCAACTATTAACTGCTCCTTGCACCCGCGCGAGCCCCTTCTACAACCTTTTTGTTGCTCATCAAGTATATTATTATTATTTATTGGAACTCTCTGATACATCTCATTAAATACATTAAACCTAGAAAATATAATTTAGATACAACATATTATAAATACAAAAATTACACTAATAGATTTTGAAAAGTAATGAAGATCATCAGGGCAAATCGGTAGTACCGAGCTTCGCTGAAGCCTAGGGTACTCCCTTTGCTGGTATCACTGCAGCTCAACCCAATTTTGAAAAGCAACGCCCTTTATGCTTTGCAACATTAGGTTGCAAAGCATAGGAAAACTGCAGAAACCCCGTACGGCGTTGCGTACAGGTCAGTAAAAACACATGCAGATACTTATTAATAGACATATACAAAGGAAGGTAAAGATGAAATATTAATATAGCAGTACAATAGCAGTAAATTTAAGATGCTTTATGATAAAACTCTGCTCAAAATATTCGCGCTTCCCAAAACCGCAATTCCTTGACTTTCCCAGGGCGAAATTTTGCACGGCAACTCCTTGACATGTTTACTATAATTTAGAGTAACTGCTCCCAAAGAACCTACAATTACCGGAATAAAGTTTAGTTTCATTCCCCACATACGTCCAACTTCTATTGAGGGATCCTTATATTTAAGTTGGTTTTCAACCTCCTTCCTTACAACATTCGCATCAGCAGGTACCGAGATTTGTACGAACGTGCATACCTTCCTCTGGAAATCCTTTACCACGATATCTTATTATTAGCATCAAGCATTCTATCAGTGGCAACAGGCATGTTCCCTAATATGGTAATATGATCGTTACTCACAACAGGGGATGGAACGTGGTCATACCACCGAGACACATCCATTGCTAAACCTAATAGTTGGGAACACAAATTGTAATGTATATATGTTCCCACCCTATCATGCCTAGTAATGTTATGAGACTCAGCTAAGACTGGACAAGCCGCTAATAAATGATAGACATGTTCCGGAGTCTGATGACAGTCTACAACTCCCATCATGAGCAACTTTCATACTATTCTGTTCATGATATCAGGTACGTATTGCCTGATCTTGCGCCGCTATGATAGAGGATTCCGTTTCAGCCTTAATGTTCCCATGACAAAGCCATGATGACGATCCGGACTTTGAAATACCATCACCATCCACAATTGTTAAAAATTGACCATGCATTTGCTTACTAACATAATCCTCTCCCATTTTCTGATTCATTCTTAACTTGATCTCTCGCTTTAAACTCTCCACTGAAACTTTATTTCCATAATTATCGAGTTCTTCCACCTGAAATTTTTCTAAAATTAGTTTGTGTTTACTAATTATTGACTTACCAGAAGTATCCCTAATTAAATTCTGAATAATTTATGACTATTACATCTTTTGGTAAAATTAATAGTTTAGCTGCATGAGCAAATTCTATTTCATCGAGATCGCTGGTACTGCACTAAAATTAGTAGCCAGAATATGACAGATTATATGTCAGATATGACTCTAACGACAGTAGGTAGTGTCAAACGCTAATGTTTTGACAATACCTACTGCAATATAAGCTGCGTTCGGATATTGTACAACGTTACACTTTTTGCACCCAATAACACGTAAGTGTCATTTGGACAGTGTACCAGGTGTCAACGGAGTACAATATCCGAACGCAGCTTTAATCGACATATCTGTCTAGTTCTACTAGTTTTATTTTAATGGCCGATCTCGATCAAATAGAATCTCATGCAGCTAAACTGATAATTTTATACATAGTATGATAAAGTCATGTGCCACATCAGATTTTTTTTCAATATGCCGATACAAAAAAAAAAATGCCACTCTGCATATAACCCAAAATGTTTTTTATGATACAACAAGTATACAAAGTCCTTTTTGTTCTTGTTTGGCTTGCTGCACCATCAGATAAATATTTAGATATATGTGTGGCGTACAATTAAGTAATTACATATTCTATTATAATTATTTTAAACTGTATAACGTAATAACATTATTCTAAAATGTAATAAGTTTAAATAATTGTACTTTTCCAACATGAGGACGGAATTATCCTATTTGTTAGTAAGTGTACTAAATGTAGAAGATATGTTCTCCGTTTGTAACGGACATCTACCTGTGGTAATCTACGTCTTAATAAAAAAGAAAAGCTTTTAGGTCACAAAACCACCATTGAAGATAGATTTCGGAGATTCAAAAAGATAACAGGAATTGGAAGTATTCACAAATTCTCTCTTCAAGAAATAGAAGCTGTACTAAGATGTTACAGCACATCAACTTCAATAACATATGAAGATCGCTTAGTTTTATAAGTATTAGCAGAAAAAGTGTTTGTCTTATATTTACTGAGAATTTTGAAATCAATTTCTTTTAACGTCCTGTGTTTTTCTCGCATTTTTAAGGGGCTATTATTCGAAACACAGTGCAATACACAAGAATGTTTTTATTTATTATTAAAGTTTATAAAAAGATGAATTAATTATGAAAGTTTCAGATTTTTTTCTGGTCCGGTCAGAGATATTTGACATTAAATATCAAGAAAATAAGAAATTTTCAAATTTCAATAGCTTGTTATCAATCGGGGGAAGCAGTAAGAAAGCAATTTTTATTACAATCCCTTTGCATACAAGGTTATAAATAAAAAATCTCATGTGGCCAGGCGCATTACTCTATTATACTATATATAAAATTAATAGTTTAGCTGCATGAGATTCTATTTGATCGAGATCGCCTATGTCTGCATTAAAATAAAACTGGTAAGAAAATTATCTTCAGCCGCGCTGAAGTTAAAATACCCCGCACAGTAAATTACTAAACAAAAAAAAAAGTGAACCGATTTTGCCCATTCAGGAACTTGTCCTTACTTTTTAAGAGATAAGCTTGTACACCAAATTTCAGATCAATTGCTTCAAAATTACGGCAGTTATCGTGTACACAAACGGACAGACAGACAGACGGACATAGCTAAATCGATTCAGTTTTCAATTCTGATCAAATCTATATATATATATATATATATATATATATATATATATATATATATATATACATATATATATATATATATATATATATACATATATATATATATATATATAAGTCTATATCTGCCACGCCTCCTTAAGGGTGTTACAAATGTTGAATCAAACTCAATATACCCTCACCACATTAAATGTGGGGAGCACAGACTACTCAGACAGTGCAGTCAAGGTTATTTTGTGTACCTACAAAAACAAGCGGTACTGTCATAAACCAACGTAGGTGGCGCTCCGGTAGCATTTGCGCGCCAAATTCAAATTATCGATTTCAAATTAGTTCAGTTTACTAAAGCTGTTGTAAGATGCGGTTGAAAGAATTATCATTGATTTTACAATATTATATTGTTATAGTGTAGACAAATCTCAATAAATGATACTTGTTTACTACATATTATGTTTATAATATTACAAAATAATTATAACACTGTCGCGCATATCTTAAGATCATTAGGAAATATATCAGGGGCCGTGATAATAATAATAATCATAATTACACAAAATAAAAACTAAAATTTATTGTAATAGATTAACAACATTTTGCCATGTGACATTTGTAGTGTTCACCGGGGTAAAACACATACCTTTCAGCATTTCTCGGAAAGCAAAACAGCTTTTCAACTTCATCTTCCGAACGACCACATAAAATACAAAACATCTTTATACACTTTGTACACAAACAATAAGAGAAAATGCAAACCGCCCTTGCCTGTAGATTTAGATGATATTTGACAATTTGTGACAAGCACTGACATTTAGGGCTTGTTTTCATAAAATCCATCTGATGGCCGCATCTGTAACTTAGGGTACAGTGCACTGTACAGTGGATACAGGCACACAGGTTTCTACAGTCGTAAACAGCGCCTCTACATAGATTTATGACAGCGGGGCATACATTTAAACCTCACTGCACTGTCTGTAGTAGTCTGTGGTGGGGAGTATAACTAGTAGAACTAGACAGATATGTCGATTAAAGCTGCGTTCGGATATTGTACTCCGTTGACACCGTCTGAATGACACTTACGTGTTATTGGGTGTATAACGGTATACAATATCCGAACGCAGCTTATATTGACAGTAAGTATTGTCAAAACATTAGCGTTTGACACTACCTACTGTCATTAGAATTATAGCTGACATATAATCTGACATATCCCGGCTACTAGCTTTAATGCAGTACGACCGATCTCGATGAAATAGAATTTGCTCATGCAGCTAAAGTATTGATTGTACCAAAAAGTGTCATAGTCATAAGTTATTCGATGAAACTCCACAAATGGCGGTTTATTTGCAAAATCTTCCAAAAATGCTAAGAGTAAACCTCCAGTTTCTTTGGACCCTTTTCAACAGAAAGCTTTTCAGCTCTAAGTTTGGTCATGAAACTTCTAAATATGAAGTTTCGTCCAGATACCTTCGGTATCGGGACGATACCGACGAGTTTCTTCGGCATCGTCGTCACAAAAAACGGTTACACACACACACACACATACACACACGCAGACATTTTTTGTATCTTGGTCAAAAATGTCCAGGGGACCCAAAAGGACATATTTCCGCTAAAATCTCAAATTTTTTTTGGCACGATTACAATACTTTACAATTTACATACTACGGATGATAAGGTAAAAATATTGAATGGACAAATTAAGTAAGTCAGGTAAAAAGAAACATGAAAACGGTTAACCCCACCCCGCCGACCCCATTTTTTTAAATAGATTATAACCATAAACTCTGAGTAATAATAATAATAAATTTATTGTTGTTAATACCACTGGGTTTACAAAAGTCAATACAATATAGTGCTGCCAATAGGAGGCTTCCAGTAAACATCGCAATAAAAAAGAGATCAATGTCACAATAATCAAAGTATTAATCAGTATTAATATTATTAAACAGTATTAATATCACAAGTATTATATACCTACCGGATAGCTTGGAATGTGCTGAATAGAGTGAATTTTATTTCAACTCTATGACAAACCCAAAAAAAATTTATTTAGTTTAACACAAACATATACTAATGTAAAAATTTTGGATTCGCTGACACAAAACTGGCGCCATTTCTGAACCGAGTAAAATAAAAAAAAATCTGATGTGGCCAGGCACATGACTTTATCATACTAAGTATATATAAAATTAATAGTCTAGCTGTATGAGATTCTATTTCATCGAGATCGGCCATGTCTGCATTAAAATGAAACTAGTAGAACTAGACAGATATTCGATTATGTGTTCGGATATGCTACTCCATCATATACATATATACAAAACATATATACAAAAATTACTAAATTGAAAAAAAAGAGATGGAAATATCTTCTTACCCTAAACCTTACCATAAAAAAAGATTGAGTCTATTACATGGCACCCATGCTTTGCGCACTAATGGTACAACGACTCAATATCATCGCAAAAGATTTATTGATCCAAATATAAACAAAACCGGTACAATCGCTACAGAAGTTTACCGCTTTGAAGCAGTTTAACAACGAAATAAAAATTAATTGCATGTAGATAAACTAGTTGTTAAGCCGTGTCCAACAAATTACGGGATAGGGTGTATCCAAAATGAGTGTTGTCATTTTAAGGGCTAATAAATATTGATATGATATGGCAGCAAACACTCCAATATATTTATTTTTTTATCTCGCTCCGGTCAGAGGTCTTAAACGGGCCACAGACGGTGAGACCCTCGCCGCATGCCGCGAGGCACAGGTATCAGAGACAAATCTCACTGTGAATGGTGCCGTATCACGGTCTCAGACACGGTCTCAATGAGACCGCCGTCGGCGGTAGCGTGATACATGCAGCGTGAGACCGCGCTGCAAGTCTCACCTGGTCTCACCGTGAATGGCGTGGTATCGCCGCCGCATACTCGAAGAGGCAAGGGAAGTAGCTTTTTAATTTCAATTTGTGTTATTAACTATAAAATAAAATTACACGAATAATTAATTTAAGTAATTATTTATTATCAGGGATGTTACATTTGGGTTATTTTTTCTTTTGGTAAACTACCGTTGAAATTAAAAATATTAATTTCAAATATTAGATTACCACGTAATTACAAATTTAAAATGGTAAATTACGCAGTTATTATAGCTATTTATGTTAATAAAAATGAGGGGTAGAACCTTAAAAGTCATTACTTTGTATATAACTACCAATCTCTGGTGCTTTTCCTGATTTAATCATTCATTATTAAAATAAAAACAAAAACTACACAAAAAATACTATTTTTAACAGAATTTAGAACAAAACAGCCATACAGACAGCATAACGAATGTATAAAATTCATTACCTAATTTATTACCAAGTCACAAAACAACAAAGCTCGGCTGTTTGCTCCGCTGAATCTATCTCCATGGTCAAACCGCCTGTCAACTCTCTATCCAAAAGATGAAATATATTTTTTGATAAAAATATCATTTGGCAGGTGAATTGTTCCAGAGTTAACTATCCAGATCAAAAATGATCATTGTTTGTGAAACCAGCCACAAAAGTAATAAAATACAAATGAATAATACAGAAACAAAAATAGTGTATTTCTTTAATGGGGAATCATCTTTCCGGCCATTATTATTAATATCGGAAAATTACCAAAGGCATTATATGCTGACGGTAATTTACCTTTGGTAATTTAAGCTATAAATTAGTCGTAAATTACCTTTACTTACGGTATATTATTTGGTAATTTACCCGGTAAATTACGATTTGAGATCCCTGTGTATTATCTATCAGAATTTATAAACAATTACAGAAATGTCTCTTCTTTATGGGATACTAACTTATCGATCTTGGTATTTTCCTTTTTTTATATGAAATTACCAAAGCAACTACAATACCAATTATTGTTGATTGGAGAGTTGGAAGCAGGCTATGATGAACATTCGCACTACAATGAAGTCGTGGGTGCACATGCAATCGCGGCTCACCGTGTGTGCTCGTTTCACTTTGAGATCGCTTGTCCCTGAGACCTGTGCCTCGCGGCATGCGGCGAGGCAGGTCTCGCCGTCTATGGCCCGTTTTATACCTGCCGAACATGAGACGGGGACTCGTTAGTTCAGCCAAAGCACAGTGTGGCATTTTACAAATCTAGCTGGACAAAATTAATAAATAACAGTGTCTCCGGACAACGTTATACCTTATAAAGAAATATGGGTGTTCTAAAAAGTCCATAAGGCGTTTTCTCGCGAACATACTCGGTATGTTGACGTATGTTGATACGGTTACCTGTGTAAGTAGATGACGTAATCATTTGCTTAATTTCGGTTACCCGCGAGAATACGACTAGTTAGTTATGTCAAGTTAGTTATGTCAAATTACTTATGTCATGTGACAAATGTATAGAAGGTGTAGGTCAAGATTGGTCGAGCCATATTTGACAGAGGTTGTGCTGACAGCGTTTTGCGGGGCGGGGACGAGGCGCTGGCGTGACGTCAGTGGTGTCTTGTCACGGAGTTAACTATAGGTTTGAATAGCAATAAAGCCTATATTTGAAAGCTCATAACTCGCAAACGACTGAACGAAAAAAAGTGAAATAAAGTGTACTATATTCCTGAATCATTTCTACATAACATGTATAACTATCTTTTACCACTCGGTTTAAACATGGGTGCGAGAGGAGTAGAAAACTGCCCGAACTTTGCAGTGTTATATTACTTTCACGGTTGTCTTTTCGATTTTATTTCGCGTAAACCGATTACAAAAACATTTAAAATTTTATCTGGAGAAAATGTAGAAGCTTGTTTATACATTTACGTCTGTGTTTTTAATGTTGTTATGTGGTAAAGGTTGTAAACAAGGTATTTTATGGTAGCCCAATCACACTCAAAAGTCAGGCTGTCTGGCTTGCGTTTTGCATGCGTTTTTTCTTTATCGTGTGGCGTACTAACTTTGTTGATTTATTCTTATTATTTTTATTGAAGTAAGTATAATTTTGATTACGTTCCATTTGGTGTACAACGAGCTATCGACCTTGGCCATTTTGCCTATGTAATTTTAGTTTTGTAGAACGGGGTACAATATAATACAATACGCCAAACATATACACCATAAATTATAATGTCATTAGGTACATAAATGAAAGACATGAACAAACATTTATTTTATTAATTGTTCTTCTTAACATTAACAAAAACATATGTTAAATTGTATGTATACAAAAGATACAATACATAAAAATATAGAATTATACAACGTATCTAGAGTAGTTGCAAATTACAAAAACAAATATTATAAACTAGGTGCTGATGCGTTTTAATTTATCAAATTTTTGCCGAATTTCTCGCTTTTCGTTTTAAATGTGTTGAATTTTTGTTCATATTGTATAAATAGTTTAAAAAATCAATTCTAACAAATAGTCTTTGTCGAGTAAACGCTTTTAATACTTCTGTATCAGTGTTGTGTAATTGTAATTGTTGTATGTAAATTGTTGTATGTAATTGTTGAGTTGAATCATTAGGCTTATTAGGCAGATTAATGGATGGAATAGAGCCAGGCTTTAAAATTAATTTTGGCTTTAAATTTAATAAATCCGATTTAAAATCTCTCAGAAAATCGTTGCTTGAAAAATGTAGAGAACATAATATATTCTGCCTGTGTCCTGATTGAACTTGTCTGCTCTAAAGCACTTCTGAACCCTCTTCCGAACTTTACGATCTTGTGGGAAACGGAAGAATGCTACTTGCAGTTCATCATTCGTCTTGGAGACACACTTCGAAGTACATAATGACACCGAGCAAGTGGCAGGCAATCTTTAACAGATAAATTGAATGTAAGTACATACAACTGCATACAACGTGCAATGTTTGTATGCGCTCGAATTTGAAATGTCAGATGTTCGGCTCGGTCTGACACCACTGACGTCACCGGTTCGAGTTTGTAGGCACACCGGTAGAATGCATTGCTAGTATAGGGATCGGCATAACCTCTGTAAAATATAGCTTGACCAACCTTGGGTGTAGGTTGGGTCTAGGTATACTATCGTAACCTAAATCTTCATACTTCATACCAATTGTAACCCGTAGATCGAGAGGGTGGTTACTTTGCGTGTATAATTAAAATGTTACACTTAAGCAAGAAATAATTTGTAATAATGTATAAATAAAAAATCTTTTTCTTTGTTTTGTGGAATTTTAATGTTCTGTCCTGGTATTTTAGGCAGGGAACTAAATATCTTTGCATGCCGCCTTCCATCGGATGAGGAAGTTAAGCTGGTGACCCCGTGTGCTGTCATGATGCAACGTGCACGTTAATGAACTCTTACTGGAGGTTGGAATTCCTTCAGTTCGGCAAAATTCGTGGGTGTGTGTAGCCTGCCCTCAGCGTCGGTGGTTGGCCTAAGTTGCGGAAATAGACCGACGTAAAATTAACAAGTAAAAAAATAATAAAAAAAAATTATATTAATTTTCATACAATTTTCAACTTTGTACCAAACTGGACATATTAAAAAAAGTTTATTTGCTAAATACCAAGTATTATATAAAATTATTGCAAAAAACTTCAGCCAAATATAGCATTCTGTTACTGATGGTTATTTTTTACGTACGTGAAATCAATCCCACAGAAACTCTCCCTGACCAACATATGCTTCAACTTTCTTTTGAAGGTCCCTAGGGTTTTTTAGCATGTCCTTAGAAGTTGTTGGTAAATGTACGCACCCATAAAATGAATGACTTTATACTTATTAAACATCGGTCTGCAGTGTGTTTGGTCGGCCTGCTGAATTGTTCTTATAGTTCGATCAATGGATATTTGCCTCCCTGTCAAAGTTTGCCGAATCTAGTTACGATAAGATTGTCATGCGATCACTCTTTCTACGACATGTGAAATTATTGACACTAACGTCGGACGTACGTCTTCCATGGCTAGGACACACGGTCTCGGATACTAATGTTAGGTACTAATGTGTATAGCAAAGACGGAACTATCGTTAAATGTCATTGTGTAGGTCGTAATTCCAGCCACGGGGAGCGCACTCACTATTTGTCAAACTGCCACCACCGGCGCTGCTAGAAAACTTTTAACGCGGTTCACGCAGGTTCGCGCCTCCGCTGATAACCCTAAAAAGATAGTGTCAGTGTCATCAGTGAAACGCATAGACAAGTGTCACGCGTTGTCAACGAGTGCCGATTTTCTTTATTGTACGAGCGGGTTTCTAATTATTTTGAAAACAATGGTTGTGTATTGTTGTGTGCGGACTTGTCCAACTACTAGCAAAACGCATAGTATGTTCAGATTTCCTGCTGATCGACAGGTAAGTTTTTTCTTAAATATTAACCTTAAATTGTACCTAAGTAAAATAGTACAACTAATATACAAATGTTTGAAGCCTACAGTATTTTTAAAATTTTCAGTTGCTTGAGAAGTAGATTGAAGTGGTAGGCAGACAAGATTTGTTGAAAAGGGACATTGTGAAGATCAGGAAGAGTTACCTAGTATCTTGGAGACATTTTTCGGACAAACAGATGTTTCCTTTTAATAAGAACAGGTCTAATTTAAATAAATTTACGATTCCTGACTTGTATGTGAATGATAAGTTCAATAAAATCAATGTTTGATGTAAAATGTAGTGAATATCTGCAGCAGGTTCCGATCTTGGTGAAAAATCTATACTAGATGATGTAACTAACACACCCCAACAGATAACTGTGGGATTCAAAAGTGGTGAGCAGATAACTGTGGGGTCTGAGAGCGTTGAACAGATAACTGCCGGCTCCGAAAGCGTTGAACAAATAACTGCGGGGTCCAAAAGCGTTGAACACCGTTGTGGAAGTTGGAGAAGAATTAGCAAGATGGGGCATTATATTGCCAAGGACTTGCATGTGAGGACCAAGCTGTTCGAACATTCTTCTAACACCGAATGCATAACTGGAGCGATGGCATATGCAACAACTGCAAACTATTTACATGCGAAATTGAACAAAGTTACATACAATTCTGTGATGGTCCAGCTGAAGCACCAGAAGCTCCAAAGTAGAGGACGTACAAATGTAGTTAATATCTTAAAAGGGTTAGATACTAGACATATAAATGATAAAGTAAAGAAAACTGCCATGATGCAAGCGCAAAAAAGCAAGATATTTCATCATATTTCATCATATTAATATACCGTGCACAGCAAAAGTAGGGGTTTGGATAGAAGCTATGGAAAATAACAATAAAAGTAATTAAAGATTCATTTTAATTATGTAACGTAGCCAAACTCTACTGTAGTGAAAAACGTGACACACAACGTATATTTATTTTAATGTCTAAGTTGGTCTAAGTATTTACAACTAGGTATATCCTAGACAACAACTTTGACAACTCCGCTACATTTCCCCCTTCTTATTTCTTACTTTCCCCTGAAAGTAATCACGCAGACATCCACTTGCCACATCTTTAGCCTTACGGGGAGGCAACCGTCGACGATGCTGTAAACCAGCGGTTCCCAACCGGTGGGTCGCGACCCACAAGGGGGTCGTTTTGGCCTTTTCGGGGGGTCGCCAGTTATAAAAGCAAAAATAAATTTGAGTGATGATATGTTAATTATTTATATATGTTTGGCAACCCGTGATGATCGCGACATAATCTGTAAACCCCCGGCGCCGGGCAGTCCGCTGTGATGGCGACTCTCCGTTGAAATGTGTGAAGGCTAATTTACAGTATTCACTTTGGATGTTCATCGCGGACAATTCGTTCGCAGTAAACGGTGAACCATTGTTTTCATTTGAATTTCATCCGAAGTGAACAGATGAAAACAATGTTTTCTCCTTTCACTAAGAAAGAATCATACGCGATGAACATCAAAAGCAAACAGTTTAAACTTGCCCTGAGTTAGAGAGAGAGACAAGTTGAAAGATTGACAGCCTGACATTCCGCCGTGTTGTTAGTTGTGTCACAGATTATACAGATACGCAACTTGCAGGAAATCACAAGATCAAAATATCATTGCGCACGTTGACGCGCCGGGTCTTTTTTTCATTGAAATGGGAGGTCGGACAGGCGAAATTCTGAGGGAGTGGGAAGGATTATATTTTTAAAGCGTATAGTTGGCCCGTAAGGTGACGCCCAATAATAGATTGATTCGTCGTGGTTACAACCAGTTACAACATTTGTGTTGTATTCAGAGGGGGGTTAGGCCACGTAAAGTGACGACGTTTTGTGACGTCAATACCATCAAGTGGGATTCAAGGTCAAATGTTTAGGTACCGCTAGATCAAAGCTGCCGACACGAAGTTACGCATCTGTATAATCTGTGGTAGTGTCAAGTAGTCGCAGTGCGTTCTGTCATCGCTTGTTTATGAATAGTTTTGTTGTTAGTGTCTTCATAGATCCGAAAATAGTTACAATACGATTTATTGATAACCGATCATTCGTGTTCGGTTGGCACGCCCAGAAACATAGGTTCTTCTATTATTTACCGTTTTGGTAAGTAAAAATATTAAATCATCTTGATTCAAAACTTTGAAAATTTTTTTTTTATTATTTTAAAGTATTTTATTTTGGGGAAAATGGAGAAGAAAAGAAAATATTCGGAAAGTTATTTAAAGTTGGATTTTCGACTGTGATAACGGCATCGAGAAGCCACAATGTGTCTTATGTAATACTGTTCTTAGTGCTGCATCAATGAAACCTTCCAAGCTCAAACGTCACTTAGAACGTTTTCGTGAGATATGTTCACTAGGAGGACATAAAAGAAGAGTTTCTGTTTTGTAAACCGCTAAAAACTACTACAAAAGGTGAAGACGTCATGGAGATGATAAGTTCATTTTTTGAAAGTAATGCATTACAATGGAAAAAATTGTGTGGAGTGTGTACCGATGGAGCACCAGCCATTAATCATACAATACATTATTAATCCTTGTCATATATACAATATATAATATAATAAAATATATTTTGTAAAACCCATTATTTTTGGTTTTACTGATGAAATAGGCGGGTGAAAGAGTGGGGTCACGAACATTTATAAAAAATCTAAAATGGGTCGCGATTAAAGAAAGGTTGGGAACCACTGCTCTAAACCAATACAATCATTCAGGTTTGCATCACTTATCACCAATCTGTCTTCTGCCACAGTCGCATCGTTAATTTCTTCCATGGGTATAACGGTACCATCGTTTGATTGCATTCGGCTTACATCACGGTTTGGTCCGGTTAAACATGGACAGTCAGGAGATATGGCCCCAGATGCAGGCACGAAGAACTCACTTCCGTAATTTTGCTGCGATATTTTTGATGATGTTGCTTGGTTGGATGAAACTCCGCTGTGATTTGCCAAACTTTTCCGAGGTCTTCCTGGACGTCTACTGGCTCATTCTTCAAGTTTGGCCTGATTCGGCTGAGGAACCTAAGCGCACGGTTTCAATCGATCTTGATGGACGACCAAGCGTTTGTGCCTCAAAGCACAATGCTGAATACGAAAAGTATTGAGACCCATATCTTTCACTAGCCTATACGGTCCCGTCCATGGCCGATGCAACTTCGCACTCTCGCCCTTACGTAGTGTTACCTGAGAAGCCAAACAACATCTCCCACCTTAAACTTCCGTGAGCGGACATTGCGGTCATATTGATCTTTCATTCTTCTATGCGCCGCATTCAAACATTCTTTAGCTTCGTTGTGGGCCTGGTCTAGTGACGACCGAAGTTTCTTCACATATTCTTCATGTGACTGTTTCCCAAAGCTATTCATCGGCAGCCCGTAGTGAGCATCCAGAGGTAACCTGATCTCACGGCCGAATAATAAGAAGAACGGCGAACGTTTTGTACTTTCGTGTTGACTTCCCCTATATGCCATCAAAACCTGAGGAAGTTTCACGTCCCAGTTCTTCTGATGTTTGCCAGCCCAATGACTCAACATACTAAGAAGAGTGCGATTGAAACGTTCAACCATACCATCCGACTGCGGTCTGAACGGCGACGTGCGAGTTTTCTCAATGTCCAGTACAGCGCAAGTTTCCTGAAAGAGTTGCGATTGGAACTGACGGGCCTGATCTGTATGTACCGTGTCGGGTGCTCCAAAACGACTCACAAATTCGTCAACAAATGTTCTTGCTACCGTTTCTGCTCTCTGGTTCGATAGAGGATACGCCTCCGTCCACTTTGTGAAATAGTCGCCCACGACTAAGATGTATTTGTTACCTTTTAACGACATTGGCAATGGACCTAAAATAACTATGGCAACTCTCTCAAATGGACGCGTTGAAACACTTGTTTGCAATGCGGCTTTACCCGGATGAGATGGTGATTTTCTGCGACAACAATCCTCGCATTTACGGCAGTAGTCTTCAACATCTTGTTGCATATTAGTCCAAAAAACCTAAAGCGCAGTGTAGCCAATGTCCGCGTTACTCACAAATGGGCACCGCCCGCCGCGTTTCCATGGTACTTTCGTACAATTTCTTTGACTAGCATGGCAGGGACTACCATTCGATGACTGACTTGAGAACCGCTTTTGTCCGCTATACACATATACATATACTCCTCCTATTAATTCCGGTTTCATGTTCCATAATGTACGTGACGCCTTCGGTAGATCACTTGGTGTAAGCAACTCACCTTTTAACAATTGTACAACCGGGCCACACACTTCGTCCCGCGATTGTTCCTGAACCATTGCATCTATTGAGTCCTGCGGGTCAGTTCCTGCAACGACATATGTCTCCGCTGTCCGTGCATTCAGCAATTGGCTTATCAGAGGCACGTTCCTACTGTATTCCATTTCCATTCCGCATTGAGCGCATGGGCGCCGTGACAAACCATCCGCATTACCGTGCTTTACCCCGGGACGATGGTGTACATCCATATTAAACTCGGCCAAGATTTCTAACCATCTTGCAACCTCACCCTCTGGTTCCCGGAATCCTCTCAACCACCGCAGGCAGTTGTGATACGTCCTCGCTATAAACTGAGGTCCCAACAAATATGCTTTGAAGTGTCGGCACACGGAAACCATAGCAAGAAGTTCCCGTCGAGTCACACAGTACCTCCTTTCCTCCTTCGTTAAAGAACGACTATAGTAGGCAATTACACGTTCTTTTCCATCTTGCATCTGACTCAGCACACCTCCCAGTCCAGTGCCGCTAGCATCCACGTCAATTATAAAAGGTTTTTGAGGATTTGGATATGCCAAAATTGGTGTTGGCAGCAAATAGCCTTTAAGTCTCTTAAATGTTAACTCGCATTCTTCCGTCCACGTAAATCTCTCGCCTTTGTTTATTAGGTGGTGAAGCGGGTCTGCTATCGTTGCAAAACCTGGAACAAATCGGCGATAATATGATGCAAAACCAAGAAATGACATAAGCTCTTTCAGAATGACAGGTATAGGCCAATTTTTCACTGCTTCTACTTTCTTTGGATCGGTTGCAATGCCTTTGCTGCTGACAATGTGTCCGAGAAACTCAACCTCTTGTTTAAATAGCCTGCATTTCTTCGGATTCACTTTCAATCCAGCCGACTGCAACCGCTTCAAAACATTATGAAGTCGAGACAAATGTTCTTCAAATGTCCTTCCAAATATAATCACGTCATCAACGTATACCAATGAGCTTTCCCAATTAAGGCCATCTAGCACAACATCCATCAATCGCTGGAAGGTAGCAGGTCCATTGCAAACTCCAAAAGGAAGCACGTTGAACTCAAAGAGTCCAGAACCTATGGAGAACGCAGTTTTCGGACGATCTTTGATTGCCACCTCGCATTGCCAATACCCAGACTATACATCTAGTGCCGTAAACAGTGTTGCTCCAGCCAGCGCTTCTAATACCACATCAATTCTTGGAAGAGGGTAACTGTCCTTCACTGTTATTTCATTTAGTCGACGAAAATCCACACAAAATCGCATTGTGCCATCCTTTTTCCGTGCCAGGACAGCAGGACAACACCACGGTGATTTCGAAGGACTAATTACACCATTGTCCAGCATGTGTTGAATCTCTTGCTGCGCCTCTGACCTCCTAGCAAATGGCAGCTTCCTCGGTGCCATCTTAATTGGACTGGACAGCCCAGTATCAATGCAATGTTCAAGAACTTTAGTTCTACCTATATCATTCTTCCTCATTGATACCGCTCCGCTAAAGTTTGCGATCATAGCTTTGGCCTCACGAAGCTGAGTTGCAGTTAGATGTTTTGAAGCTTCTCGCCAATCAAACATTGCTGGTGTTGGTTGAATAGTCGCTTCGTTATTCATGTCCAAGACCGTACATGCCAATGCTGTACCTATATGTGTGTTTTTGTATAGCATTACATTTACAGCTCCTTCTATCCCTGACACAATAGTGCGACTTACCAAAACGCCAAGCTTCTGCCAACAGTGGGAGAGAGGCTCAATTACTCTCGAAATGTTCATCCTGTCGTGTTGAACTGTTACCCGACAAATAACTTCCGTTCGTGCAGGTACAAGTAACGCCTGGGACAGTATAGCAGCCACTGGAGAAATAGCATATTCTTCAATGCGTAGATTGCCAATTCTAACACAACTTTCATTAAGGTCAACAATGCATTTATATTTCCGTATAAAGTTGCATCCTAGCACACAGTCATCGAGTAGATCTTGACACACACTCACCTCTATTGCAAAACGCCTATTACCAATAGCAACATCAATATTTCCAATTCCCAAAATAACCAATGGCTTACCGCTAGCCTGCACAACTTCTGTTTGTGTGACTTTCAAGTCCTTACCACCTACATGCTCCCACAAGCTCTGGCGAATTAGGCACCGTGACGCTCCAGTATCAACCAAAAATACAACTGCAGTGCCATTTATTTCCCCTTGAATTCTAACTACCGAGGCGTCTCATGTCCCACTGTTATATAGGGCGTCACTGTAGGACTTCGTGGCGTCCGTGCAAGTTTCCCGAATTTATGAAGTTTCTCTTAGGACAGTTCCTTCGAAAATGACCAACATCATCGTAGAAGAAACATCGGTCCTCAGTCTTTTCATGTCCTTGGCCACTGTATTCACCTCTCTCATTGCTGCGCGTCGACGAAGATGATCGTCCACAGATTTTCTGTCGTTTAATAGTAGGAGAACGCCAGCGCACCCTACCAACCTCTCTCGATCTGTTCTCCGTTTCACATACTCGTTGTGAACAATTAGTGGCCACCAATTTCTCCACTGTCGTCGTAAGTAACGTCACTTGTTTAATGAGCTTCTCAACATCGCTTTCCGGTTTGCTAATGGCCGCACACACTCTGTGATCGCCTTCACTTCCAATCGAAGACATTGCCTGGCTATTTCGGATTTCCGTTAACATTTTCCTAACCTTTAAGGCAGTCTGTGCCTCGCCTAAAGCAGTCTTCAAATCCGCTGGGTTTCTTTCTGGCAACTTCAGTCGCAACTTCCGAGTCAATTCCAATAAAAAATTGCTTCAGTAGAAGTCTCTCACGAGTCACCACATTATAGTCATGGTAAGCTTTCTCTCCAAGAAACCGCAAAGATGCTGCAAACATGGCCAAAGTTTCTCCTGGTATAAGCTTTCGACTTGCAAATCGAAGTTCAGCGCAATCATCTTCCTGCACCAGAATCTCCGCCAGGGTTTTGCAAGTAGTATCCCAACAGACCGTTTGTTCATCCGTTAGGCTTTGAAATGCTTGCTGTGCAGGTCCTTCCAGATACAAAGGTAGCGCCGTGTTCTTCTTAGTATCATCCCAGTCCTTTAGAACAGCAAATGCTTTAAAATTACTTATCCACAAATTCCAGTCGCCACTACCAAATTTCTTCATGTGGCAATCTGCCATGATGTACTACAAGCGCACTCTCGCTATTTCCTGTCTCTGTAATCGTTTTAAGTGTACGATCACCGCTGCCACCAATGTAACGTAGCCTAACTCTACTGTAGTGAAAAACGTGACACAACGTATATTTATTTTTCCGTCGATCGTTTATTTATGAGTAGGTACTTTTAGCGAATACAAAATCGTTCATTAAACAGTTCCATAAATGCACGATTTCTATTAATGCATGATTTGTTATAGCCAATCACACGACGTAAAGACGTCGTTTGATTGGCCAATCGAACATATTTGAAATGAAACCTTCCAATCAAAACATACCGCCCTCTAGAACTGTCAGTGTCAAATTGTCATATAACCTAAAAAGACATTGGCGAAGAAAATGTAGACGACGCTAGAAGAATACGATCGACGAAAAAATTTTGTAACCAACTCGAATATTAAACGGCGATAAATGATCTCGACAATTAATTAATTAACAGATCTCGATCATTAATCGCTCTATTTAATATACTTGTTGGTTAAATAACTATTAATGTCTAAGTATTTACAACTAGGTATATCCTAGACAACAACTTTGACAACTCCGCTACAATTATTTATTTAGTTTCTAT
Source organism: Aphodius sticticus (assembly GCA_963966075.1). NCBI lineage: Eukaryota > Metazoa > Arthropoda > Insecta > Coleoptera > Scarabaeidae > Aphodius > Aphodius sticticus. Next base: position 39,913,483 of record OZ014507.1, on the reverse strand, counting down.
CCAAACCCCTACATACGGTGTACACAGTATATTAATATAATCGCTTTTTGAAAGTGAACAAATGAGCAATATACGTATTTCGGATGCCGTCAGTGTGTGTTTCTCACCTAATTAGTTGCACCTAATCATACTCATACGTGTTCCTCCGTAATAAAATTGTTATATACTATTTGTAAATTATATTTGTTTATAATTTTATTTCTAAAAGTTATTATAGTAGATAGTTACATAGTTATTTCAGTGGTGTTGTGGGATAACTTTTGAGTGTTTTTTTCTTCTATATTTTACCATATTAGTTCTATATTATTTCTTATTCTTTGATTTTTATTGTTAGTACTTAAAATATTTTTATCGAATATTATAGTTATTCTTGTAAAAAACCTATTTAATTTAAAGGTTGGTTTTCGTTCTTATACCTGAATTCAGGTCTTTTTGTTCGATATTTGCCATAACCTACACATTTCTATACTTTGCTCTAATAGGTTCAAATTATTTGTTTCGCCTAGCAAAACTACAGAAATGTGCAAGTTAGTGCAAAATCGAACAAACGGTCCTTGAGCTTAATTTTAATTTAATATCAATTTTAAATAATGGCGGGAAAGATTCAATTGGGAGAGCAGCGCCTCCAGCGACAGTTTGACAAACTAAACTACACGCTTTAGAGTCGCCTACCTATTTATATATTTATATCTTTAATCTATAGCTTTGTTCGTTGGGTAAAGTACCATTCACAATGCAAGCCAATCTGCCGAATAGCTTAGCTTGGGAGATAGATTTTTCTGGGGATTGGCAGCGAGAGTAGGTACACAGTGGCCCAATTTCATGTTCAGATTGCACTCTGGCCGGCCGGAGCCGGAGTATGTCCACTCTGCGCGACAGCAAGATGGCAGTCACGGCATCAGCTGATTTTACACACACAGGGTGATGTTGCACTTTTGTAAATTAACATTTATTGCGGCTACCACAATATTTTTACTGTGTGAGCATGTCGCAACGCCAATGTTATTATATTTTATTAAAATTAAAAAGTATATAATATATTTTCAAGGTTGGCACAACGTAAGTTGGCAACTATTGGCAACACTGTGCACTATACTATTGTCAAATTGTCAATGTCAGCTTGCAACCAGAGTTTCGGGGGCATATACAGGGATAAACCATATACAAGGTAAACCACTCATAAAAACTTTATATTTAATCACTATTACAGATTTTTTAGGTGACCATAAAAGTAAGGTTTCAATGATTCAACCCCAGTTAAATTATACCACCGAGAAAAGACAATACAAGCAATCACAACATTCAAAACATAAACGTGACCATACCGTTCGTTATACCTATATTTTTGGCGGATGTACAAGTTTCCTACAGATAGGTACCAAATATTAACAACTGCAATGGATGGGAATGCTAACAGCTGTTCGGATGAACCAAGCTTTCGAGGTTATATTTATGCTACAAGTAATCGGGAAACATTCGTCATACCTACATTTTGGGTGTAGATAAGTAACAAGGAAAGTGTTTCTTCTGTTTTTCATGCACAGAAAATGTCCACGGTAGCAGAATCTTTTATTACGCTATGTGTTCAACATCATGGTGCGATATGCAGTTAAAATATTTACATACGGCAGCAGGGCATCATATGTATATGGTTGAGAACGAGTGCAGCATGTAGCCGACACAGAATCAGCTAAACAGCTACAGTTCAGCCGTTGAAAAGTTTAGGATTTGTTTACATTTTCTCAGTGCGACAAAAAAGATGAATCGGGTACGTCTAAATACTTTTTATCACCAATGATTTGATTTTTAATTAAAAACTTATAGATTAGCAATGCTGTAGTTGGCAATAATGGTTATCGACATTTACCACACTTTCGAGGTACGCTACAGGCAATCCGGAGAATATATAAGCAATCAGTCATTAAAATGAATCTACATACAGGAACTACAAAGTACAAGCTAAGGTTTCACAGATAATTATTTGATACTGAGGAAGAACAGTTCGAAGAAGGTATAATATTTCTACATGTGAAGGCAAATATGGTTGAAACTATTGTCATCAATGTGTTCCGCAAGTCACTGCACACTCCAGCGACTAACTCGTTGAGGTTTAATATGAAGATGACGGTTTAGACTCTTGTTGGCGAGTCAAATTGTATTGATCTGTATTATTCTTCAGGTGAGATGTCTAAACTATATCAAAAATTGTGCAAATGTTTTACACATAGTATTTTTCAGCTCACCACAGAAAGGAAAATTTTAGTTCGTAGTTCTGTGATTGATAAAAAGTATCATTCAAGAGATTCCTCAGTTTTGTTTACCATAATACCATTTTCTTCAGGACTTGAGCTTGCAATACCCTTCGTAGAAGTACCCGTAGAATTTTCAGACAAGCTCGAAACAAACTCGCTTGTTCTCAATATTAAATAATATATTAGAAGTATTGATACCAAATGTAGATTTGTTATACTTAATTGGCTTAAAATATTTATTTATTTTTCTTTCATTATACTATTATAATTATTTTTGTTTTAGTTTTGTAGTTAGTTATGTTTATATAGTTATTATTTGTGAGTTATTAATTATAGCAGCCCCTTATTTTTATTTGTCCTTGATTTTGCTCATTGACTTTGAACGTAAATCAACTAAAGTAAAGGCAGATTGAAGAAAAAAACATAATATTATTAAATTAATTATTATTATTAAAGGTTGTTTCGTTTCTAAATTACACAGCGAGACTTATTTAGTGTCACTACATAATTTATTTATTTTTGTTCATTCTTCTTTACAGCATTGAGATTACATTAATAACTGAAATTTCTTTAATGTTTCATCATATAGTGTGCTATTGAACCGTTCTAAAGTTGCTTCTGTAAATAATCCAAATGCCTTGATGCGGCTAATGTGATTTTAGCTATTTGCTCTGTTATTATTATTGCACTTATCAATAAATTCTTGGAAAACAGGAATAAATCATAATATTCATTGTTATTTAAAGTAATATAATTTGTAGATCAAACAATTTACATGACATTTGTGACAAAATAACAACATTAAACAATTTTGTACAATATGCTACACACAATATGCTATATAATTTCAACATAATTTGCTACTGGTACATAATAAAATTTGATGATTATATTTATTAAATAAATAGCAAAGTCTAGTGGGAATATAACTATTGCTTGGATAGGTGCTACACTTGTTTATGTATGTCCTTGCAACAAGTGGATATTGTTCAGATCTTTCTTCGGTGACACTGCAGACTCAAACTAGGGAAGCTCGCAATCAATATACCTTCATAATAATAAATATAATAATCACTTGCTCATTCCGTCTAATTTCATAAACAGTAATTATTCACTTCTGTTCATCCTGTAATAAAAATCGATTACTATGTATATAAATGAGATGACAAAACTAAATATAGGTAAGTATGTAATTTAGTTCTTTTCTCCTTCTTTTACATAATAGTGAGTATCTCACATATCAACATAATGAGAAAAATGTTATAACAATGACCTATTGCTTCTCATCTTAAGAACGCTTGATTTACCTAAAATTGTAATAAAAATGAATTTTCAGATCAAAAAGTTTGAAGTATTCATACCACAATCAAATAGCGCAACATTCGTAAGGCTTAATCTGCAGTTCCAGCATTCATTTTGCTAGTTATATTCTCCAATACTTCTCTCATTAGTTTTGCTACATTCAGTATTCTGTCTGTAAAGAAGATTACAAAAATGTAGGAGTATTGTTTCTGTCATAGTATATAGTAGTAGTTTACATGTCAACCAAATGGTTGAAATTTTGCAAATATGTTGCCTATGTTAATTCTAGCGCCTCCTCAAAAATAGCAGCTAAACTATACCTACAAATTTAACTAAAATAAATCTTCAGATTAAAAGGTTTGTAGCGTTCATACCGGACATTAGCCCCGCACATGGTTCATAACTATGTCGAATAGGGCAACATTTTTCAACTTCATCTACTTGGACTGAACTAAATCCACTTCTGAAGTTTGAGGATGCATTTTGACAACTTGACTTTTTGACGGGTTTTATGACCCTCTTGTTGGCTTTTTCACCTTGAATATGACGGTTAACAGTCGCATTGGCCTGTCCTGTCGGTAGGAAATCTTTAATTTTAAATTCCCAATTACAGCTAAAGATCTGCCCCACTGCATATTTGTCCCTATTCTTTCTTCCGGGGCATATTTCTAAGACCTTAAACAAAAAAAATACTTTTGGGTAGCTCTTTAAATCAACAACATGAGTTTGTGGGTAACACACATACTTGGCATTTTGTTCATAGTTCAAACCTTATCGAGGTTAATAAACTATGATCTAAACTCCATTCTCCTGATTAAATAATTTCGTTATTATTGGTTCACCTGGCATGCAGTATGTTATGGTCTACTTCTGGTGTGACTCCAGGTTGTCAGTCTATTTTGTTTACAGAGGTGGGTTATTGCTTGGATTTTATTCACTCTTCAGCTCTTGTGGATGTGGATGCTTTGCTGCGTTTGAATGTGGTAATTGCTTGTAATAATGGCAGTGTTCTCTCTCGGTCGCGCGTATTTAGCTGCAACCCCAAACTCCACGTACGGTCCGTTTCACTGCATGTGTTCCAATTTTTGGCCAATAATACTTGTGGTGGTGTTCGATGAAATGTCCTACAGGCTCAGCGGGTATTTTGTGTTGAATTTATATGTTTCCAGTATTTTATTCCGTGATGGCAGCAACTAACTCATTTTAGTAGTAATCTCTATTGCTAAGGCCACCATATACGATTCTTATCGTCGGCTTGTTCCAATTTTGGATACAATAGAAGAGTAGTACCATACTTCCAGTTCCACTTCGCCAGGTTGCTCATGAATGTAAAGTCCACATTAAAATATAATATTAATTTAAACAAACAGTATCACCATTTTCGATTCTTTGGTTTCTCATGTGTTATGTCTTATGTCTGTCATTTATTCATCACAAGTACTGTGGTATTCGTCTCTTCATAATGTGTTGCATTTCTTAGGAAAAGTGTTTCCTATTTGTGACGTCTTTACGAGAAGTATTTGTATGTCGTTTAATGAACCCTTCTGGTTCTATGAAATGTTCCTGACTAACGTTTATTTTAACTGTGTTCGTGTATTTTGCATTGTTTTCTTTTCGTCATAATTATTACTTGGCTATCATTTTGATACCAGCATTTTCTTTTGTCCATTGAGTCTGGATGTCCAGTATCGGTGGTTCTTAGAGTATTCTCCATCTACTGGACAATATTTCAAACGTATTTTCGATACATCTTCTATCATCTCTTCTTTGCATAGTAGTATTTATTATGTTTGTGGTAAAAATTAATGATATTCAAGAATTCTGTCTGATATTTTTGATCCTGACTTTTTTTATTGTTTATTATTTATTGATAAATACTCTTGGGTTTTACTCTTGTATCTAACTATGGCTACGATTATGGTCCAGAACTTGGTTATTTCTCTTTAATATGGTTATAATGAAGTATTTTCTCAGAAGTTCTTTTTTTCAGAATCAAGTTATTGTTCGACACATATTTTTACTGTAAAAAGTTTCGTTTCTGTTGTAAAATTGCTGTTTATTGTAGTAAGATATATTAATCGGATGTTAGGAATTGTCATTTTTGTCGGTTTGTTAGATGACTGCAATGAATGTAATTCCGTCAAGTTCTTTTATTCCTACTAGAGTATTTTTACATGTGGTTGCATATCAATTGTAATCCATTTTGTTGCAATTATCAGTTTTTTGAACATTTTTTTAAAAATTATCTGTTATACTGCCATGGCACAGCACCCGTGCCGTTGAAGTATTGCTTTATTGTATCTCTTTGAGTGCGTGCAGTTTGATTGGCCATAGGTTGCTCATAATTCATAACTTGTGGTTGTTCATCCCCAACATCTAAAGTGGTACGCCACTGTCCTGGGATCAAGGTCCCATTTTCTTCAGTGTCCACCAAAGTTGGCGGGCAGTACATTTCTGCATTGTGCGCCTTAATATAATTGTGCAAGCACACGGTGGCCTTAAGTATACCATCCACTGACTCTGGATGTCCAGCAATGGTGGTTCTTAGTATTCGCCACCTACTGGACAATATACCAAAACTATTTTCAATACACCTCCTCCCTCTGCTGAGCCGGTAGTTATAAATTTGTTTTTCAATTGGTAAAAACTTTCCACCATAAGGCCTTAATAAATTTGTTTGCAGTGGAAAAGCTTCATCCCCTACAAAGAAATAGGGGAAGGGTACATTGGTTCCCGGAAGTGGGGCACTTTTCGGCAAGTTCAATGTTTTTCTCAGAATATGCTGACCAAGGGACGATCTTTGGTACACTCCACCATCACTTTCAGAGCCATGTGCGCCAGAATTTATATAAATAAAATTGTAGTTGGCATCGCAAACAGCCATTAAAATAATGCTGTAAAACTTTTTATAATTAAAATAGCATGATCCTGAGTTAGCTGGGCACGTTATAGCTACGTGCTTTCCATCAATGGCCCCGCAGCAGTTAGGCAATTGCCATGTTTTTTCAAAGCCAAGTGCCACCTCTTTCCACTTTTGGGTTGTTGGAGCTGGCATCACTTCGTCCCTCAAGACATCCCAAATAACCCGTGTGGTCTCACGATATATTTCGCACACCGTCGATTTTCCACATCTAAACGCCAGAGCAATGGAAGCTATTGACTCCCCAGTCGCCAGATATCTACAGTTTTAACAATATAATGAATACAGGAAACGAAGATATTGAAAACTAGCAATGTCTTTACATTTTAAAAATGCAAATACAAATTTTAATAAAAACAAAGTAAAATATACCTTAATGTTATTGCCAAACGGCATCCTTCAGAAATGGAAGGTCGGATGGAAGCCTTTTTTAAGGATGGACCAATACGCGCTAACAGCATGTCAAACAACGCTACTGTCATCCGAGTGTAATTAAAAAACATCTCGGTGTCCTGGAGCCTCATTTCATTGACCAAGCAGTTGTAAGCACCTTGCGAATATCTCCGCTGGTTAATGGGACGTACCCACCACCTACGCTTTGGTTTTTGCTTCTTTTGCAACAAGAGCAATCCTGCTGCCCCTAACAGCAGAGGCATAATGGGATCAGGGTCCATTTAGTCTAAAAACATATTTCCTTAGTAATTATTTCACAATTTCTATTGTCTATGAGATGCTTTCATAGCAATACCGTGGTTATACTTACGATTTGGTGGAGAAAGAATGTACCTACGTAGAAATGGACGGTAATAGACAATTCGTTCTCAACTGGCAGATAAGAAGCCTGAATGAACAACGTAAAACATAATTAGATATGTAGGGAATAATAAATAACTAATGCTAGTCACTACTGTTCATCGGATTTGAAAGTCTACAGCTATGTAAGTTCCAAAGACTATTTTGCAAAAGACATTATTGGACAACATTGACTATGTTAAAAATTTCACAGATTCAATGCTAACATGTGATGTACTTACTTGATCTTTCTTATTAACGTAATACAATGGTACTCAGCGCTGTGTCATCTTCATGGACAATGATTTAACACATTTTCCTTCGAATTTTTGAAGGATATCTCCCGTACTTATTAGGTTCAATACTAGTCAAGCAAAATAAGCAAATATTTTATTTAAAATGTTAAATAGTTAAATGTAATTTACTAGAAAGAATAATTCATATGAATATTGCGAAATGTATGGGTCCTAATTGATTATCTCATCATATATTATAATAGTAAATATTAAATATTAGATATTTTCAGGTAAATATTTGTTATGACGGCTGAAGGATCGCGCTCAATCGCCATTCCCGGAGAAAGATCCACTTTGCAGCTGTATGTTAGTTTTATTAATTTTTTTGAATGAATTGTAAATATTTTTTTAAATAAATCGATCTACTAGTTATCAATAAAATATGTACGAACAATTGAGAACTTTTAGATAAGCTTCTGCAGCTAAATATCCCACTAAATAGTCTGTACTTCAAACACGTTTTTGGTATGTATTCAAAACACAAACACCCACATACTTCTACCACAAATCAGCAATGTTTTTCTCGTTGACAATTGACTCAGCTCTCTGATGAGTTTGTAAACATTGGTTTGGAGCCCCACTAACATGGACCCAAAATTTAAATTTGGATATTTGCCTATCACTGTAATAACTGGAGTAAATGTGTGTTTGGACCCCAGAAATAGAAGGCTTAAAAAATAATTAGTAGTTTTAATAGCATTCTCTTATATCTACCACTCGCCCAGACTTTTTAATCCGATGGTATGAACATATGAAGCATTAATAAACACTGCTCAATACAGCTCGTTTTCCAAATTGGTTAAACTTTGTATAATTACCTAATTTTAAGAGTCTTTTGGAAGATATTACTTAACACTAATATATTAATAGAACCAACAGAAAACACAACACAACAACAAGGAACACAACGAAAACAACACAATAACAAGGAACACAACGGAAACAACACAACAACAAGAAACACAACGGAAACAACACGAAATAACAAACACAACTACGAAATATATAAACGAAATACGATAATAACCAGGAATCACAATAAATACGGGCGCAAGGAGAAAGATTTTGAAGTTTAAACTCTGTCGGTAATAGCGACAATGGCAGTACCGACCCACCCGGGCGAAAGGCAGGTTTACATAGCTAATAAATACCATTCAACTAAATTTATGGAAGTAGCGACATGGTTAAATTATCGTATTACCAATAACTACTTCTCCTATCACATATTTACAGATATATTAAATTATATAATTCAATTTACATTGGTTGTATGGGATCTGTATTCAATAAATTATTATATCAATGTAAACGGGCCCGACGCCACCGCTGATTGAAATTCAAATAAGACAAATGAATAAACGTGAAATAAACGTATTTTATATTGTTCGGTGCAGTATTGTACGGACAACTTGTGCTAATTTGGTTTCCGTATTTGCTTGTCGTTAATTTTATATTATAATAACATTGTAAGTACTCTTATCTACCTACCTTTTTATTTGCTATCCATAATTCATTGTTAGAAAATATTCAACAAAATTAATCACGATATCCACCTGTTGAGAAGCAATTTGTTGGTTAAAACCGTTAAATTTTAAATATGTTTATGTATAATGCTATATATTTAATTAGTCAGTCCACACTTTCCAAAGATAGACAAATCCTACATGTCATGTCGAGTACCTATATTCAAGAAGGCGGAAATCGAACAAAAATTGGTTGTTGGCCGTTATGTTACAACGTTTTGCACTAAAGGCATGTAGATGTAACTTCAACACAACAAGGATAAATATTATAAGTAAAATATTTTTATGAAAAATGTAGTATATATATATATATATATATATATATATATATATATACCATTTTGACTGCGACAGATATGTTGATAACAAATATTATAACAACAATAAAGATGTTCGTTTTTTAAATTTCTAAACAATTAGACTAAATTTTTCTTCTGCCATTTTTCCTATTGTTGCGGGATTAATTATGATTTTAATAAAGTACCTCCCTAAAGGGAAAGAATAGAATTGTAATAAAGAACACATATATAAACAACGAATTAGTTTATTAGAGATCTACATACATGTATTTTTAATTATTGTACATTGTAGATAATGGAGAAACTTGACTTAAAGCTAGCAGAAGTACTTGTTGATTGTCCGGCTTTGTGGGACAAGCGTTCAAAAATATATAAAAATAAAATAAAAAAAGAGGCAGCCATAAAAGAATTAGCATGTAATTTAAATTGCTCAAGTAAGAACAAATGACATTCGCAGTATTGTTTTATTGTTAATAAAAATAATTTTAGCCGATCTAGTACAACAACGATTTAGAGCGTTAAGAGAAAAATACAGGAGGAAAAAGGCAAAACTCAGTGGCAGTGGCCAAATAGAGGAGGAACCTTGGCACCTGTTAGAAACCTTAAGGTTTTTGGATAGTGTTTACACTCCAAAAAAGTAGGTATATCTGTATTTTGCCTCTATGCATCTAATAATATTATTTAATTTTAAGAACAAGTGAGTCCAAGTTGATTGGAGTTTCAATAGACAATTTGAGTGTTACGTCTTCTCCATCTATAACCCCTGTTATAGTTTTAGAAGAAGAGGAAAATGAAAATTGTAAGTAACGCCCAAGTTTCGGTGCAGTGATAAATAATTATTATTTGAAGATAATTGAAGTTTAAACAATTTAACTGCATATAAAGGTGCCATTAAACATTTTTTCACATGTATTTCAAAATGTAAACAAATATGTTGTTAAAGAAAACAACCATTAATCGATGAATGATGCCATTATCTATTAACTTAACTCAAATAGAATTACAGATGTCAGAGTTAACAATAGTTTTTCAATTAATTGTGTTTGAACAAAGTATTAATATGATGAACTAATTTAATTTCAGTTATTTGTTTGCTTTTTTTATGTAATACGAACACACTGATTTTAAATGTTAAAGCCTTTTTATACATCATGTATCCCAATAACCTTTCTTTAAACTTAAAATTAATAATTGTTTTTAGCAAATATACATACGGAAGAAGAACTCGAAGTTGACGTTAACAGAACTGAAAGAGGTATTGGCAAAAAAAGGCTGTTCCATTTTATTTGTTGTAATTGCTAACATTTTGTAGATGTGCCTGGAAATACCCAACGGCCATTTTGGGGTACAGCCACACCAACAACCAGTGGCACTGCGAAGCTATCAAAAAGAAAGAGACCACAAGATGATGTTGCCGAGTTTGTGGAAAGGTTGGCTGTAGCAGCTGAAACGGCAAATAGTCAAAACCATATGAGCCACATCAAGGCATTCGCTCTCTTTACGGAAGCGACCTTACAACGCTTAAATAGCTCTCTATGCGATGACACCATACAAGAAATTTCAAACATACTACACAATGCTGTAAAGAAGCAAAATGAGAACAATACATAGATTATATAGGCACACTAATATTTATATATATTATAGTATTAAATAACCTCTAATATTATATTTTGTCTTCAATCTGCCTTTACTTTAGTTGATACCTGAGCATAATCAAGGACAAATAAAAATAATATGCTGCTATAATTAATAACTAATATAACTAACTAACAAACTAGACATACAAAATAATTATAGTAGCGTAATGATAGACAAATAAATAAATAACTTAAGCCGTTTAAGTATAAGTACACGATATCTACATTTGGTATTAATACAATAATATATTATTTAATTTTAAGAACGAGCTTCTCCCGAAAATTGTACGGGTACTTCTAGATGCGTTATAATCCCCGTCATAGACAAAGATTTAGAACAGGAGCAAAATAGTAATTTGTCACGAACTCGTTGCAAGCTCTAGTGTTGAAGAAAATGGTAGTACGGTAAACATAACTCAGGAATCTGTTGAATGCTGCTTGTTATCAATCACAGAACAACGAACTAAACCCTTGCTTAATGTGGTGAGCTGAAAAATACTATGTGTAAAACATTTGCACAATTTTTGATATAGTTTAGACATCTCACCTGAAGAATAATACAGATCAATACAATTTGACTCGCCAACAAGAGTCTAAACGGTCATCTTCATATTAAACCTCAACGATTTAGTCGCTGGAGTGTGCAGTGACTTGTGGAACACATTGATGACAATAGTTTCAACCATATTTGCCTTCACATGTAGAAATATTATACCTTCTTCGAACTGTTCTTACGGCCCTGCTGCCGTATGTAAATATTTTAACTGCATATCGCACCATGATGTCGAACACATAGCGTAATAAAATATTCTGCTACCGTGGACATTTTCTGTGCATAAGAAACAGAAGAAACACTTTCCTTGTTACTTATCTACACCCAAAATGTAGGTATGACGAATGTTTCCCGATTACATGTAGCATAAATATAACCTCGAAAGCTTGGTTCATCCGAACAGCTGTTAGCATTCCCATCCATTGCAGTTGTTAATATTTGGTACCTATCTGTAGGAAACTTGTACCTCCGCCAAAAATATAGGTATAACGAACGGTATGGTCACGTTTATGTTTTGAATGTTGTGATTGCTTGTATTGTCTTTTCTCGGTGGTATAATTTAACTGGGGTTGAATCATTGAAACCTTACTTTTATGGTCACCTAAAAAATCTGTAATAGTGATTAAATATAAAGTTTTTATGAGTGGTTTACCTTGTATATGGTTTATCCTGTATATGCCCCCGAAACTCTGGTTGCAAGCTGACATTGACAATTTGACAATAGTATAGTGCACAGTGTTGCCAATAGTTGCCAACTTACGTTGTGCCAACCTTGAAAATATATTATATACTTTTTAATTTTAATAAAATATAATAACATTGGCGTTGCGACATGCTCACACAGTAAAAATATTGTGGTAGCCGCAATAAATATTAATTTACAAAAGTGCAACATCACCCTGTGTGTGTAAAATCAGCTGATGCCGAGACTGCCATCTTGCTTGTCGCGCAGAGTGGACATACTCCGGCTCCGGCCGGCCAGAGTGCAATCTGAACATGAAATTGGGCCACTGTGTACTCTCGCAGCCAATCTCCATAAAAATCTGTCCCAAGCTAAGCTATTCGGCAGATTGGCTTGTATTGTGAATGCACCTTAAGTCAGGGCAGCTTGGGGCAGCTTAGAGTATGCATATAGCGTTCGTTGGGCATTTGCACTCTGTTCGTTGGAGTTCGAGCAACTACGGGCAGCTTAACCTAAGCAGCTCGGAGCAGTTTTTCTTGACCCTGCTCGGTAGTAGGAGTAAAAATGGAGTAAGGTTAGAGCAGGTTAGGTTAGAGTATAGTAAAGTAAAATATGGCGAACAACCGCTTTACTAGACGAATCTGGTGAGATTGTTCTTAATAATGGGATGTACAATTATGTAATAGCAGGCCATTTTACAACTACTGTCGTCCCTTTCCTGTATCTTGGGGGTGTCTTGAACGATCAACGGCACAGGCACGAGTTTGCCCATATAGGGTCGCGAAACAACGGTGTGGTAGCCGGTAAAGACTGGCGTGCTTAATTGATTTTCTACACAAGTTAAACTTAACCTAAAATACTGCAACTGTCATAGCGCAAATGGCGTTCGTATGCTACCATAATTCTACTCCAAGCACACTGCTTTGACTTCACTCTAAGCTGCTTGTGACGTCACTCTGCCCTAACCTGAGCAATATAGAGTGAACCCAACGAACAAAGCTTATGATTCCAGCGGCGTCGCTTTCAGGGGTTCTGTCATTGTGAACTTCAAAATGACAGGGAGGCAAAGATCCGTTGATCGAACTATATCGCTCTTTTCTGTATAATATTTATGGTCGACGTATGGCAAGACGTGCCCCATAATCGTATACCATAGGTCATTCTGCTATGGAAAGCCATAACTCAAGAATATGATGAATAGCATTTGTATTCTGACATGTTGGTATTCCTTTGGGTGACCTCAAATGGATTTGAGCAACTGCTTCCTCTTCCGTTCCTAAAAGTGGCTGTTCTATTGATATCACCTATTATTTATATATTTCTTGCTCACTATAAGGGTACATCCTCGCAAAACTAAACTATTACCAAACTGATAGAACTCACCGTACTGTCATCGTACAGATAACCTATTTCAAATATCGACGGGCTTGACGTAGAATACTCCTGTCAGCAGTCAGATAAGCTTCAGTAACCCGATAACCCCAACAAGCTTACTCTGGCTTACCCGAGGTAACTGCGACGTCACAAGTTTGTCGCGAGGATGACATACTACGCCTTACTTCAGGTAACTTGAACTAACTGTTGCTCGCGAGAAAATGCCTATAGCCTTAGTCAGAAATTTTATTTAACAAAAACTACAAAAAATTAATTGTTAAATTTTCTCGAGAATAATCTAACAATTGTTTTACATTTAACTTAAAGATGTCTTAAGGAATAATTTGTTCTAAATGCAATTTTATGCTCAAATATCACATGGAACTGTTGTATTTCAAATATTGTTCCAGTTAATGTCAAATCTGAAACGACACGTCCCTAATTAAATATAGAAGAGATCTAAAAATTTTCAACCAGGATTTTACCAACTATCAACTTAAGAAATGAATGTTTAAATAAAAAAAAGACATATTCAAATTTGCATTCCATTACTTTATATATCTGATTACAACAAATAAATATAAATAGGAGCTATTTTATTTTAAACTTTATTTATTAGCATTATGAATTTGCTTTGGCTTTGGCCCAAAAAATCACCTTCGGTCGGACACCATTTAAAATATCTTTATTACCAGTGGCACCATCATCCGACAACGCACTGTTGGGACATCCTGTATAACAATCAAAATAACATGGTCAACCTTTTGTGAACGCAATATATAAAATGTTCTTTTCAGTTCTTAGATCATCCTAAAGGTGGTTATCAAATATCATGAATTCAGTACTTTCCAAAACATCTAAGGTGGGGTGGTTAAGGTTGTAAGGATTGTTTAAGGCTTGGGAGCAAAAATTCAAGAAGAAATTTTTAAATCAATTGAATTTCGAACTGTCATCATTATACGAACGTACTTTCAAAGTCTGTCAAAACTTACGAGGATGACAGTTATTTGACAGTTCACCTCGCCACCATTGACAAGTGCATTGGAAATATTTGGTATAAAATGGAATTTATGAGTCGTAGATAAAACGACGATTTTTTTGTGATGTACTTTGAAATATAGCGCCTTATATAGACGGTATGTGTAGATTTTTTGTGGGAGGCGAGGATCCCGATATGTTATATTCTATAGCTTATACTTGTTAATTTGTAGTTTGCAACTGATGACGAGAAATTATCTCGAAATCCGGATATTGCAAGAAACCTAAATGTAGAATTTTCACCGGACTTTTGAAGTTTTTATCCTTTGATATAATATTAAATCAACCGGTGACATGGAGATATTCATAGCCAAATAAGAGAGTAACCTATAAAAATATATTGTTTAACAAAATACTTTAAGCCTGCCGGCCACTGGTTCTTAGGGCTGGTATTTTCACTTACAACGTTCTCAATACTTATGCGAATTATGCGAGTTATCTGTCAGATTTATTGCGCTATTGTAGCCCATTACATGAGAAGATGTGTCTGAGACGGTGGGTCGCGTGTTGTGCTTCTTATGTTAACGCGCAACTCCTCGCAGACGGCACATCTATTCATTTAACGGGTTAACATGGCTAAACAAATCTGACAGATCTGTCCCATAGCTAGCTATTTAGGACTTTATGTAGGAAAGAAACAAATCCAGATCATTACATTTCAGCTACTTCACATTATGAAGAACGTGCTGCTTGCAACAGATTTCCAACTGCGATTTTGAAACAATATTATTAAGATTTTTATGCCTCATATACACTGGTATCATCGGTTAAAATTAATGAACTCATTTCGGATATACCCTGCATACAGGGTATATCCAGGTTATATCTACATTTTTTTTTCAAGAAAATGTTTGGAAATGCACCTGGTATCTTCAAAATTTTGGACGATAACAAAGTTTCAGATAGAAGTTATAAAAGACGACAATAAGCCTCACACAACGTACTTTCCCTGTGCTGTATGCAGTTCATCATCTAGCTCTGTTTGGTGGCGCTAAAATGGGAATAGTCAACCAAATGTACTGTGTGACTTTTCATCATATTTAAACCAAACGTTTCAGATGTTTCCATTGAAATTTTACGTTAGACTGAACTTTTCTTGAAAAATTTTTTTTTGCAAATATTCGGCTCGATTCTGCAAAGTCTAGGTGATGGATTTTATGAATTTTGGTGGCTATGTCGTAGTCTTCTTGCGATTAATAAAACAATTACTACGCATTTACAGTCATGAAGTATAATTAGTTGCCTACCGCAACTTTATCCCCACCTTAAGGCTAGGGCCACGGACCGAGCGACAGCGGAGCGGTAGCGTATATATAGGTTGTCTCACGGAACTGGCACATTATAACTTTCTCATGTTCTACTATATCTGGAAACTTCGGTATCATCTATATCTGGAAACTCGGTATCAACTTTGTTATTTTAAATGGAATGATATAATTTTAATTTTATTTTTGGTTTCTACGTATCAAAATACACCGTTTTTAATGTTTAAGGTTTCCCTATACCAGATATCACCATTTTTGAGTGTTTTTGATATTATTAATTTTTTGGTGATTTTCGGGGTTACGTTTAAAATTGAATATCTCGGTTATTATCGTAACTAGAAGTTGATTGGTTGTCCAAAACTAGAAGCATAACCAAATAAGGCGATGTATAGTTCATCATGATATCTTATACAGGGTGTTCAAAATTTACAACACAATAATTGAAATTTCAAACGTAAAGAACTCATTTTTTCTCAAATGGAACACCCTGTATATCGATACGCCACTCGATGGGAAATCTTATTTCCTATCAATCAATATTAGGGTGGCATATATCCATCTCTAATAGTTAGTGATATATTGTCAGTATAAAACAAAGCAAACTAAATACAAAACGATTTATTCTTCATTTACTGCACACCCGCGAGGGGGGTTGTTTTCATACAACCCGGTAGAAGTGGACAGCGTTACAGAACTTATTTTTAAACAAAAATCGTCGTCTTGTGGTGCGGATGGTACTTCATCAAAAATGCTTCAGTTTTCCGCTTCTTTTTGTTCAGAGCCGCTGACCCACATCATCAATTACTCTTTCGAGCAAGGATACTTTCCAATATCCTGGAGAGAAGCAGTAGTGAGACCGATCCCTAAGACCACCAATCCTGTGACCTATGCTGACTATCAAAGACTATCAAAGCATCAAAGATTGCTGAATCCATTTTACAAGGCCAAATGATAGAATATCTCGAGGACCAGAACATATTACCGCCAATCGAGTCCGGTTTCCGCGGGGGTCACAGCACCAGTACTGCTTTACTACAAGTGTAGGATGACATTGTGACTTCGCATCGCAGTCACTCCACTACCGCACTCGTCCTCTTGGATATGTCAAAGGCTTTTGACAGCGTAAACTTTGAGTGCATCCTGGCAAAGCTGGAGTATTACGGGATTCGAGATGAGATGCTAAACTGGTTGAGACACTACCTCTCTGGTCGAACTTTTAGAACAAAGGTCGACGGTGTCGGTTGCTCGAGATTAGGCAATGTGAGTTCTGGTGTTCCGCAGGGATCAGTGCTCGGTCTCCTTTTGTTCAATGTCGTCACGTCTGATCTTCCGGAGAATCTATCAAATTGCACCTGCCATATGTACGCGGATGATCTGGAGATCTACACATCAATTTACGATGCTGATATCGAAGGAGGGATACCAACCATAAATGAAGATCTAACCCGAATATTCAATTGGGCAAGCAGCAACTCATCAATTAAACCCAGTAAAATGCCAAGTTGTCTTAGTCGGGGGAGGGGATAGTGCGATGCGCGTTCGTGACTCCGTGTCCAAGATCAGTCTAAATGGTACCGCGTTGCCGTTAGTAGAGACAGCAAAAAATCTCGGTGTAATTGTGGACTCCAACCTATCCTTCGAGGATCACGTTAACAAACTTTGTCAACGGTCCTACGCCAAACTGAAGCTAGTATATCAATTTAAAAATTTATTGCCAACAGATGTAAAACTTCTAATTTCAGATTCCCTAATGTTGTCGGCTGTGAGCTCTGCCGATGTTGTCTATGGCCCCTTCATTACACAGTCAGCTAAGCGGCGTCTACAGATTATCCAGTATAGCTGCCTGGCAGACGCAACAGGTTGTCCTAGACGTCCACATATGTCCGAGGTCCTTCGGGGAGCTGGATGGCTGAGAATGGAGGAGCGTCGTTTCATACATGATGTGGGTGTGGTCAGAGCAGCAGTTGTCGATGGAAAACCTTCTTACTTAGCGCAGAAGATTCAGCTTCGAGAGGGAGCTCACGGAAGAAACCTTCGACATGTTTCAACCACCGCCTCTATCCCCCAACATAGAACGGCATTGTTCAGAAAATCCTTCAGCTATCTTGCTTCCCATATAATAAACACTGTACCAACAATGATGGTTTTAAAAGCAAGCAGACTGTTTCTAGATGCTTAAAACAATCGCTTATTAATGGAGACCTTCAACCTGAGAATCTCGAATTTCTACTAATTACTAAAATTTATGAAAATTTCTAAACTTTTTCAATTCTATATCGTATGCAGAGTAATGGTTATGTTTTAAATCACAATATGTGTTATATATACCTCTCGCTCCGCTGTCGCTCCGTCCGTGGCCCCAGCCTAACTCTCAGCAACTTTCAAACGGTATGTTTCCAAAAATGCGTACCAAAGTGGATGAGTATTCTGTATACCCTTAAAATACGGGCACTTACTATTCAGCCTGTAGGTTTTATATGTTGAATCAATTTAACTTTGCGTGTTGTCAAAAGTAATAGTCGTCTGGTGCAATCGACTGTTGTCATTCGGCCAGTGGCGTAGTCGAATAAATTTTGCCAAAGGAGAAGCATACGTGTGCATACAGGTCATCGTAGGGAGCCATAACTAAAAATCAAGAGCGGCTTTTCACGCAGCTCTTCCTTTAAAGATGGTAACATGCTTTCCTAGTATTAAATATTGCTAAATGTTGTCTACAGGAAGAAAAAGGTAATGCAATAGCGTGCTTGTAGCGTAAAGGCTATACAATGTGTTTTGCGAACTTGCATTTTTGCACCCTCATCAACGTCTTAGGTTTTTGGTTTCCTCCGAGTTCGAGATTTTCTTCTGGTACAAAATGACTCGTTTGCCTCCCTGGCATCTTTAATATTAGATACTGTCGTTAGACTTACTTTTAATGCATCCGCAACTCTCTAAGAAATAATGTAAGAATGTTCGCAATAGGTCGAATGGACAATAATTAATACCTGCTTAATTGCATTAAGGGAAATTAGGGGATCAATATGTTCCTCTTCCGCTGTAAAATAGTCTATAAGATTGGCCACAAACTATTTCGCTTGAGGATTTAAATATTTTCCCGGCATTTTAAAGTGTGATACCAACACAACTGACAGTTACCCTGAATCTCCTGTTAGCGACGCCGCTGGAGATCCGAACTACCCAATGACCGAAGTACTGTAGTTCTGTCTTTCTTCTGCGCACTAGTATGCATATTAGCATTCGAGATCGTGTGTCTTAAGCCAGCCGAAACATACGTCCAACGTTAGTGTCAATAGTTCAGCATGCAGTAGAAAGAGTGGGAATGCATTTAATCATATCGTAACTACCGCATGTCACTTTTGACAAAACGCAAAGTTAAATTGATTCAACTATATTTAAATAACGTAATATAGTGTAATATTTAATTGTGTAGGCTACGTATCTTTAATGTAATAAATTCGGAATAATTACTGATTACAAATAACAATTAAAATTCGAAAAATTGTAGGCACCTCTATTATATATACTATACAGCATGTCCACGGAAAAGGTGTTGAATAGGAAAAACTTTTTTATTTTTAATTTAATCGAAAAAAGTTACTCTGGATAAAAAAATTTTCTAGTTCTTATAGTAAGCTTGGGATAGACACATTTAACATATTTTATACGCGGTGTTCAGAAAATTGAAAAAACTTTAAATGGTACAAGAGTAAAGTGCATTTAATTTGAGAAAATATGGAAATAAGTTACTAGGAAAAGTTGTTAAAGAGTAAAAGGTAGTCTCTAATACCAATTTTCGAAAAAATCTGCCTACTTTTATTTATTTGTAATCATTAAATTTATTATTAAATATAAGAAGCCGTCCGAAATACGCACAACTGGCAGTCTACAGGGACAGACAAAATACAAAACTACTGGTGGAAAAAATTTGATGCTTTATACGGAGCACTTACACACCTTTTTAACGAAATCATCATAAATCCACAAAAGATGCCCATATTTATGACCTCAGGGAACACATATCAGATAGAACACCACACTATGACCAGATAGAACACCACTCTCAACCAAAATACCGCAGGTGGGACAGTAAATTGCGGGAAAATACCAACAAAACGAGGCATCTTTCAGGGTGATAATCTAAGCGCCGCGTGGTATTGTATGGAAATCAACCCACTCTCTAAACTACTAGCAGGGACAATAAAGGATAATCAAGATCATGGATGATATCAAGATTTTCGCACCCAACGAAACTAACTTTAAACTTATTTCAAAACTGAGAAATTCGGCGACAATATTGGAATGACATTTGGGGTGGAGAAATGCAAGATAATGCAATGAGGAGAGGGGAATGGTGCCGCTTCTTGGATTAAGGGATCTTCCCTTCATTCCGAACCTGAAGGTATGATGTTTGCCATCCACGGTCAAGTAATACCAACCAGATATTATAGAAAAAGAATACTGAAACACAATACTTGAGATGTATGTAGAATGTGCAGTAACGATATAGAAACCATCGATCACCTCAAAGAAGGATGCAAAACATTAAGACCGCGAGAATACACTGAAAGATACGATATGGTTGCAGGGAGTATCTATCAGGAACTGGTACATCAGCGAAAACAAAAGACCGAAAAGACACCATACCACAACTAGTCCCCAGAGACCATAATAGATGAACACGAATGCAAAATATCGCGGGCAAGAAAGATACTGACACACAAACCTATCGAGAACGACATCGATCGCCGATATCGTGCTACTGGACAAAGTGAATAAAAAACGTACATAGTTGATATAGCCGTTTCCCCTGGCGATAGAATTAAAAATATCTGGCAGCAGGACAAATTTAAAATTATTCCTATAATAATTTAAAACACCGAAGAAATACCTGCCACACTAAACCATTACCTGGAAAAAGTAAACTAAAATACTATGGGAAAATCATAGACTACATGCAGAAAGCTGTAATAATCGAAATTTGTAGCATAGTCCGAAAGATATTATCCAACATATGATTAAAAAAAACTTGATACCGGTTACATGTTATGCACACTTATCTAGCCCTGTTTCGTCTCATCCCAAACCGCTGGTGTAAACCCCGTCGGTACTAGGATCATCTCATAGACGTTGTTATAGTATTCCAAACTAACCAAGTAATAAACGATGTTTGCCATATCAGCGTCTCCCGCTGCATCTGGCTGCACAAGCGCAATGTGTTACATTAAAAATAGCAAAATATACAGTATACACATTAAGCTAGTCATTTTATAGCTTGCTTTACTTACCATACATCTTTATAAAATTTCTATTATGTTCTAAACCACATTGATGCATGATTTTACGCACTTGTTGCGGCTTAACTTAAATGCACCGCATGAAGCAATAAAGGACAAACAGTTCATTTTTTTGTGACTGGCGGAAACTTCTGCGACAACAACAAATAGATTGACAGTATGTTCTACTTTCCGATTAGTTGGCATTCATCTTTATTCTGATTTGGTCGAAGCTGCTTCTTCTAAAGGTTTTGGAACCGTTCACCAATTGCAAGTTAGCCTAGAATACAATAAAGTCATTAATACGAGGCTATCACAAATTGAAATTGTTTTCATTTCGCAATATTCTATCTTCCTCCCAAAGTTAGGAAAAGTTTTTCACTTGTGGGCGGTTATGTAGCACCGTGCTCTATTTGGTATTTCAGGTTCATGTCGACATTAACATTTATTGTGAAGTCATCGTAATATAATTTAAAAATCTGCCGTTTTAAAATCATTACTTTATTTGCACCAAAACAAGGATGCTTCGAATGTGGGGGATACTCCTTTGACTCTGGTTCAGAATACCGACAATCGCTCTAGCGGGACCAATTCCGAACGTTGGGCGCTTGGCATTCGTAGCTCAAAGCATCAAAACGTCGGCCATACGCTGTGACGAACTATCAAACGTTCGACGTTGGAAGGTGGACGCCGCATAGTGTGGTAGAGGCTTATACTGCTGCCCAACCCGAACGGATCTCGGCCGAGGAACTGCACTTTAACGGATAAACGATATAACTATAATAAAAAACCAAGCCTTAACATTCTCCAACAGCTTTTACCACTACGGGGGCATCAGCAGGCCCTAAGTATCATTATTATGGCCCGCTTCTGTGACACGTCTAAAGTTTTTTGGCTTCCAGCATTCGCCGTGGAGTAAGAAAAACCACGGAAAAACCTTAAGACCCAGTTCTACCTCTAAAACGTGTTTTCGATTAACGACCTTATTTATGGTTCAAAATTGATGAAATTCTCAGTGTAAATTCTTAGATAAAAAAGAAGATAAAAAATAATTTTTTGGTAAGATAAAAATGAATATTACTTCTACATCTTTCTTTTTTTCAAATATAATACCCCTAGCCAAACTCACAATACAATACACGAGACAGTATGTCTAGCTAGACGCACGTGTTTGGGGACGGTCCACAAAAATCGTTATAATAACTGTTAAAACCCTGATCTAACGTGATAGACTTATCGTAAACAATATTTTATCAAGTTTAGTATCGTGGATTGATCGCTTTGGAGTGAAGTTTGTGCTGGATCTGCAATTAATTGGTGAATAAACATTGCTGAGTGTGGTATTATAATCCAAGTGTCGGGAACCGGTATTGCGAGTTCGGGCGCTGTGTATTTCCCGGTCAAGTATGCCAAACACCAGCGGGGATTTATTGAGTGAAATTAAAAATTCGTTTACGAAATCTATGGAAGAATTTCATTGCAAACTCGATACAGCTATGAAACAACGAGGCTCATGTTCTGAGGTAGACGAGGATCCTCTGAGAGTACTTGGTGAGCAGTTTTACAGATTTCAATGCACAGTGAATAAAAAACTGCAAATCCTCACGGGTTTGATTGAGTCGAATGAGAGAGCACTAGATGAACTTGACAATTATTCCCTCAGAAACTGTTTGCTGTTGCATGGTGTCTCTGAGGAGCCGGGGAAAGATAACAATAGTCTGGAACAGATTGTGCTCAGTAATATGAAACAATTGAATGTACCGGAATGGACTCCGAACTTATCAATGATTGACAGATGCCATCGATTGGGAAAACCTAATAGAAATTCAAAGAAAGTGCGACCCATCATCATAAAGTTTGTTTCATATAGAGATAGAAATAATCTCTGGCGAAACAAACGAGGTTTCAAGGGAACAAATACGCTGATAACGGAATCACTTTCTGATGCACGATTGAAGCTATTTAAGGACACAGAGAGACTTTTTGGTAAAGGAAAGGTGTGGACGAGGGATTCTAGGATTTTTGTCAAGCTACCGGACGACCAAATACACTTTGTTCGCTGTCGGGATGATCTGGAACAGATCAGCATAGCGTCTACCCAACCACCATTAAAGGGAAGAATTACTAGGCCGCAAAAGGTAAAGGGGGGTTAGAAATTGATCGGGCCGTCTTCGTCGTCATTTTAAGTGAACTTGTATTTAGGATACGTATACAGTTATAGATTTTTCTTTGCTGTTATTCAGGACTATTTAGTTGCTGGTCATAACCATATTTAATTAGTTGCTTGTGTGTATATATTTTGTGGTGATTTCATTTAGTAATTAATCTAGTATTTGCTTGGCAATTTTTCTCGATACTTGTACACTTAACCAGTTATATTGCTTGGGTTGCATATATATATATATATTTTTTTTTGTCTGAATATATTTGTGTATTTTAGTTTCAGTGTATAAGGTTGTATCTCAACTATAGCTTTTAATTATCAGAGCGGATCAACATTATTATAATTTTCTTTCTTGCGATAGTTGTGATTACTTTTGTTATCTGTTGATTGCTGTGTAACTGGTGTTAGGTTGAGCTTGCCGCCCCATCAATAATGCTATCATTTCATTCAGAGTAGTATTTGTTGTTTTATTTTAGTTTACTTTGTTATTTTTTTTTGTCTCGCTTAGTCACCTGGACTTGACGATTTGTAAAAGAATGAAGATTGGTCACCTTAACGTGCGTTCATTGCCAGCCCATTTCCCGGCTGCTGCACGAATATACAGGATAATGCGTTCGACGTTTTTGCTATTTCTGAAACATCGGTTTATCCACATACAGATACATTACAACTTTCAATACAGGATTATCATCATATTTTTAGGGGACGGACTGTGGGTGCGGGTGGTGGCGTGGGATTTTATATTAGAGCGAATTACAAATATAAAGTTGTTGTAAGCAATGTGTGTTCGGTTATTGAGCACATTTGGGTTGACGTTGATATGCATGGGGACAGTTTGGTGATCGGATGTGTCTACAGACCGGGCGGCAATATAACAGCTTTCATTGATGAATTTGAGGACATGTTGGCCACGCTCGTGCCGGGATCAAGAGAGCTAGTTTGTTTGGGCGATTTTAATATTGATGGTCTGGATGTTGTCGGGGTGTACGGTGCTCGTTTCGTCCCTGCTATTGAGACGTTTGGGTTGGTGCAGATCATTGGTGAG
Organism: Aphodius sticticus; assembly: GCA_963966075.1. Lineage (NCBI taxonomy): Eukaryota > Metazoa > Arthropoda > Insecta > Coleoptera > Scarabaeidae > Aphodius > Aphodius sticticus. The sequence continues at coordinate 39,889,065 of OZ014507.1, read as the reverse complement.
CCTACGAGAATCACCTCGACCTCGGCTACGCTTATAGATTTAATAATTACCGGTATTGATGCCCCGCTCCATGATTCGGGTGTAGTTCCGGTGCACGATGTGGCTGATCAGTGTCTTGTTCATTTATCGCTTGATCTGGTGGGTGTCTTGCCGACTCCTCCTCGAACATTCACTTATCGAGATTATTCGCGTTTTGACATGATCCAGTTCAATAGTGAACTCTCGTCATTGCCAATTATTGATATAATTAACCAGGCTAATATTAATGATAAGCTAAATTTATTTAACAAGTTGCTTCTATCTCTTTTTGATATACATGCGCCATTGCGCACGGTTGCTTTAAGGAAAAAATACCGACCTTGGATTACTGATAATATTGTAATTGTAATAATGTCGCTTCGAGACAAGGCCTACGCGAATTTTCGAAAAACCAGGAACCCGGCGCGTTTTACTTGTTACAAGGAATTAAGAAACTTCACAAATGCTTCTGTGCAGCGTGAAAAGAAAGCTTATCTTAATTATGTTTTTAATAAAGACAAACCCCGTGATCTTTGGCGTAGTTTTAGAACCTTAAACATTGTGGGTGACAAAACCCAAACAATTCCTGAGTCCATTGCTGACGTTGATGCAATAAACAACTATTTTGTCGCATCTCAGAGTGTTGCAATTGGGGATGGGGATTTAATTCACCATTACAGTAACAACAGAATTAGTGAAGGTATTGAAGTTCTAGACTTTACTTTGGCAACATAGGAGGAGGTTGGCGCGGCCTTGCGTTGTATTCGGAGCGATGCGGTTGGGTCGGATGGAGTTAGTGTGAGGATGCTCATGCTGTGTTCTCCCACAATTATTCCATTTATGTGTCATATTGTAAACTGTGTTATTGAATCTTCTACGTTCCCGGCTGCCTGGAAGACGGCGCTTGTTAGGCCGGTCCCCAAAGTCAAGCGTCCCTGCCGGTTGGGTGACCTGCGCCCGGTGAGCATCCTGCCTGTCCTGTCAAAGGTCTTCGAAAAGATTATATCAACTAGGTTGCGGGGCCACATCAATCAACATAACATTTTACCGGATTATCAATCTGGATTTAGACCCGGATACAGCTGTACCTCTGCCCTGCTTGAGGTGGCCGATGATGTGTTTCGTGCTACCGATAACCACAACATTACAGCGTTGGTGTTACTGGATTTTTCAAAGGCATTTGACACGTTACATCATAAAACCTTACTGTCCATTTTGCATTTTGTCGGCCTTTCCAGTCATGCTGTAAGGTTGTTTGAGAGTTACCTTGAAGACAGAACTCAGATTGTCGTAATAAATAATAAAATATCTCATGAGAGTGTTGTTGTGTCCGGGGTGCCTCAGGGCTCTATTCTGGGTCCCATTTTGTATCTTTTTATACATTTAATCTTTGTGATTCTGTTCGTCATTGCAAGTCACATATGTATGCTGACGATACACAACTTTATCACTCATTCCACATAGATAATCTTGCTCGTGCTGAAAACTGTATAAATGTTGATTTGGCTACTGTGGTTGGTCTTGCTGAACGTCTGTGTCTCAGTATTAATGCAGAAAAGTCTTCGGTTGTTGTATTTGGGAGTAGGGTGGCGGCTGGAGCCGCAACGACGTCTATTAATATATGTATTGACGGAACTAAAATTAATGTTGGTAACGATTCACGTAGTTTAGGAATATGTTTTGATTCCGCGTTGAGATTTCGGAAGCACATCAGCTCTTTACTAGAAAAAGCATACTGTACGCTTAAATTAATTTATAGCAATCGACATCTCTTAACGCAGAAAATCCGAATTCAACTATGCGACTCACTTATCCTATCTTTATTTAATTACGGCGACCACTTGTACGGGCCGTGTGGCTTGACTGTCAAATTTTTGAAAATTTTCTAAGTCTGATTTGTAGTTTTCTAACGCCTCGGGTGTCGCTGACTTGCCTGGACTGCTAGGCCTTATTTTTCCTTCACTTGCCTCCATGGTCCCTGGGTTACTTTTAAGAAGCAATCTTATTTTGTGATGGGGCGGACTCCCTTCTCAATATTTACTATTATACTTTAATCAACTCTAAACTGAAGGGGGGTAACTCGCCTCAAGCGACGCTTGGTCCGCCATTTTCAACCACAGGTACTAACTGATTTAAACAAACTAATCTTACGGTAGCGTGAATTAATTATCTCTCTTACGGAGGCATCAAAGAGTTCTTTCTCTGAGACTTTGTCAGAGACGTTTGAACTCACTAATTATTAACCACTATATGCAAGGCTAAATACTTTACTATAAAAGGGACAGGTTTATATTATTCTAAAATGAATATGCCGAAGAAAACCACAATAAAATCTATTAACAAAAATATTTACAACAATGCAGAACTGCTTACATGGAATTTGAATATGTTAATCCTAAACAAAAATATTCTTTGGCAGAGATGGACAAGTCAGCAAGAACAGACAACGAATAAATACCTTAATATTTCGGTGAGCACAAGAAACACGAGACAGCACAGTTTCTATAACTTGGCCCCCATTGGGGCCCTACGCTTGGGCGCGCGTTTTGACGCACGACCGTCTACCTTCAAAGCCCGATGCTAAAAAGAGGCTGTTTGCTTGTCTCTTTACCAGTTCCTCAAGCTTTTCGCGCCAAAAGCTTGCGTGGTAACCCTGACGCGACTGCAGCGCCACTCCGAGCGTCTATTAAATACCAACTCAACACAAAACATGGATGTTTGAATTCAAACATCCATCCAAACCCGCGCGCAAAACCTCGACTTATCACATGCCTTCCACGTTAAGATAAATAATTATTTGACCAATTATTTATCCCTAAACAAAACTAAATAAACAAATTGCTGACTGTACCATCTCCCCTTACAAAACAATTCTCTTAATTGCTAATTACAATGTTTGACATGCAAGTTTTTCTTCTTGTACATTTTTTTATTTCCTGAAATAAAAACACAGATATGACCCAATAAAAACCCAAAAGAATTCGGCCTTGGTCCAGGAGTCCGGCGGTGTTGATTTGACTTCGGTTCTCCAAACCAAGCGAATGTCCTCATTCCCGGGCCATTGGTCATATGAAACAAAAGAAAAACAACATTGAAGCAGTATCATAGCAGTCCGATTACATCATAACTTACATTATCTTTTATCCATCTTCAAATACAGCCGCAATCGTGAAATGACTCGCGTCCACCCTCGCCTCGGTTTTTTTCCGTCCATCTTCCCTCCTAGCGTCATCGGCGGTCCTTTAATCTCCAGCGACGTCCAACGTTCCTCGAAAGCTATCGTATACCTCGTAGATGACCTACACGACGTGTGGATGTTGTCCAGCGACACTTAGGCCCTGGTGAAACATCCCTTTGCGTTGTCCGTGTAGTCATTTTTCTTCTAACACCATCGACGTACAAAGTACAGGAATTCTGTCAACTGTCACTTTGTAGTTTTTTGACCCTACGTCTCTCTGGACGCTTTTTTCGGTCACACCATTTTTTTGAAGCGCACTGGGCTTCGCTTGCTGTAGATTACAACCCTTTGTAAATCTACCGCCACTAATTTCGACGTACAAAGTGCAGTATATTTGCCTGCAAATTTGTAATTTTTCCTTGCCCCTTTTGCGACACGCGCGGGCTGCGTTTTCCATCACTAGACGATTTTCGATTCCGGGAACGGGACGACGGCACGCTTCTCATGTAGACCTCACCGCATGACCTCGGGAATTCTTGGATGGGCCAAACTACCTGCGCTCGTGGGGGTCTTCAATACACGTCCGCGTGGCCGGATATAGTGGACATCTGCCTCTTCGGAATAGCTGCTTATACCTACTTGGTCGTTGAATTTCCCTTACAAAACAATACTCTGCAACTTCCCTTAATAACTGCTTTATTTTAACTTAAAAATACAGTTGCGAGTATACCCCTTAATTTTAATTAATTATTAATTAATTACTGCGTGTGTGTGTTTCGTGCTTCTCCGCTCAGAGCCACCATTTTAAAAAATGCTTCCTCAAAACCTTAACTTGTTTCAATCTTTCAATTAAATTTCCTCAAAATTTACCAAACAAAGTACTCGGGCTTTGTTTCTATCCTAGCCTTACTTTACTTTCACTTAATCGACCACTGACGATACGATTTTTTTCTGTTTATTGTTTACTGTTGCCATCTCTACCTGCCATCCTTCCTTTACTCAATAAAAAAAAAATTCCTCAGAATTAATTTCAAACTACCTGTTCTGCATGTCACCATAAATCATAACTCAAGCCCTATCTAACACAATCTGGTTCAAACTTTCTCCAACGAACGGTCTCGAGAATTAAGACATTTCTTTCAAAAACAATTCCAACACTCACAAGAAATTATACTGCAAATATTTAATTATTATGCTGCCACCAGCAGTACATTTCCTACTCAAATTCACGACTATATATCGACATTTATCACACAAAATGTCCACTTCTAAAGCGCAAACAAAATTCTTGGAATGCCACGCGCAATATCCACAAGGACGCCTAAGCTAGCCCTTACACCACTTTCTCTAAAGGGTCGTTTGCCTAACTTTGCTTTTAACCATAGTCTACAATGCATTCTTTAAAATGCGTCACCCAATTTACTTCTAAAATTCACAAACAAATCTAACTAGAGTGCTTTCTTCATAATCTACTCAAATAATCACTTGAAATGTCTTAAATTATCCCAACCGCTAGCCAACAAAAATGTGATGGGGCGGACTCCCTTCTCAATATTTACTATTATACTTTAATCAACTCTAAACTGAAGGGGGGTAACTCGCCTCAAGCGACGCTTGGTCCGCCATTTTCAACCACAGGTACTAACTGATTTAAACAAACTAATCTTACGGTAGCGTGAATTAATTATCTCTCTTACGGAGGCATCAAAGAGTTCTTTCTCTGAGACTTTGTCAGAGACGTTTGAACTCACTAATTATTAACCACTATATGCAAGGCTAAATACTTTACTATAAAAGGGACAGGTTTATATTATTCTAAAATGAATATGCCGAAGAAAACCACAATAAAATCTATTAACAAAAATATTTACAACAATGCAGAACTGCTTACATGGAATTTGAATATGTTAATCCTAAACAAAAATATTCTTTTGCAGAGATGGACAAGTCAGCAAGAACAGACAACGAATAAATACCTTAATATTTCGGTGAGCACAAGAAACACGAGACAGCACAGTTTCTATAACTTGGCCCCCATTGGGGCCCTACGCTTGGGCGCGCGTTTTGACGCACGACCGTCTACCTTCAAAGCCCGATGCTAAAAAGAGGCTGTTTGCTTGTCTCTTTACCAGTTCCTCAAGCTTTTCGCGCCAAAAGCTTGCGTGGTAACCCTGACGCGACTGCAGCGCCACTCCGAGCGTCTATTAAATACCAACTCAACACAAAACATGGATGTTTGAATTCAAACATCCATCCAAACCCGCGCGCAAAACCTCGACTTATCACAATTTTGTACCTCCAGGTCTGCCAGTTAGTAGCACCGTCGAGCCGACCTATCTCGATTTTTACGCCTGACTGCATGATCAAGAGCTATTTTTTTAAATTCTTGCAATGAATTTGGGATTTTATAATCGAATACGCGCTGCTACCATATTAAGAATACAGCGTTTCGTCTATGACTTTTATTGCAAGTGACAACTAGATGACAAGCCTACTTTAATAATAATAATAATAAACTACATAATATATAAACTCTTCTTAACAGTACTAAGTTCCATAGAAAACAAAATACTATTCCATTTGGAAAAAGTAACCTCTAGTTTGCTAATATCGCAACAAGCCCGAATTATGTAGTAAATAATTTTCATGTAAAACTACAATGAAAAAAGTTTATTATTCCTTTCTTAATTTAAACACATTGTATTATATACATTTATTGTATTAATAATAATATCATTAAAGGGCGAATCATTAATTAAGATAGATGAGAAACATACCACCATATATGACATTTTTGAAATAGGAATTAGAATAAAAAAACTACTATCTATAATATAATTTGAATAGTAAATTATTTGTTTTTATATATAATTTTTAATATACTATATTATAATATTAGTTAATTCATTAACAACCACAATATTTGTAATGTGAAAAAATTTTCCAAATGACAAGGTAATATTAACTATATTGTTCAATCACTAATTATCCAACAGATGTCGATAATATCAAATGATATTTATCTAATAATGTTCTTGTAAGTATACCAATTTTGTAATGTATATTATAACAAATCTGTTTTACACCAAAAAGCACTGTACAAGTGTACACAACATGTACCAAACTTGTGTGACGCCAGTCATAATTTAATTATTTACAGTTTTATTGATTATATTATTGTTGAAAACTTAATTTATTTAAAATAGTCGTTCTAGATGTGATTTATACAGCATAGAAATTAATATGTTTTTTCGATTGTTTTTTCAGGCAAGCCTGATTTCAATACAATATTTCAACTTTAAGTACAACATTCACGATTCACAAAAACTAAAACAATGGCGGACATACGCGTGCCAGTCACAACAAACCGAATGCAATACAGCAATACCAGTATACCACGTGATCACCACGCGTGCGCAATAACCACGTGCACAAAGAATGCATAAAGTCGTTGAAATTGGTATTAGGAACTGGGCAACCATTACAGACTGAAATGGTTGGTTTAAATGTTATTTCTTTTTCTTTCTGTTGGAGATACGGTTAACTTAGGTATATCTTCTATCGTATGATAAAAAATACATAATTCGAGATATAATTACTAGGAAGTTTTAACTAATTATATTGTTATATTGAAAATATGCGGCCGATTTCACAATATTGAATTATATAAGTATTTATTGGGGGCCCCACCCACTAAACTAAAAGAATAAAAAAAGATAATGTAGGTAGCACATAAATATTTTTTTATAAACAGTTTTATAATAATAAGAATTATATCTATATACTGTTTATAATGGTTTATAAATAATAAAAAATATCCTGGATATTTTCATGTAGTTTTTATAATTTTGTTTTGCAAATTATAGAATGTGCAAATTAATGTATTATCTTCAAAATGAAATTTTTAAAGCAAATGTTTAACTGAAATTGAACGCTAAAATTGAAATCAGCAACCAAATATACTTTATGACTTTTAATAAGATTTACACCAGAATTGCAGAATGTTCAGATATTTTCATTCAAATAATAAGACAATACGAAATATATCCGGCTCATTTCTGTCGAGTCTAGGTGAGAGTTTAAGAATATTGCTGGCTATGTTATAGTCTTCTTGCAATCAATTAAAAAAACCGTTATCACCACACTTGAAAGTATTGAGCAGGATTTTTTTTTAATTATTAGCAAAGGTTCAAAGGTCACGTTAACGTATATTTTTAAGAGGAATCATTAGAGATAGTACGTCCTACAAACCAAGCATCCATAGTGAGCTTAATTTTGAATCAATTCTCACACGGTATACATCAAATTATAGACAAAGGTGTTGTGGTAATGTGATTTTTTTTACAATTTATAGCGAATCAATCCAATGTCGTAAATCTTGACCGAAAATTTGAATATTGATGAATTCGAGAAAAAAAACAGTACTAAGTTCCATAGAAAACAAAATACTATTCCATTTGGAAAAAGTAACCTCTAGTTTGCTAATATCGCAACAAGCGATTAATAATAATATCATTAAAGGGCGAATCATTAATTAAGATAGATGAGAAACATACCATATATGACATTTTTGAACTAGGAATTAGAATAAAAAACTACTATCTATATAACTATCTATATAATTTGTATAGTAAAATATTTGTTTTTAAATATAATTTTTAATATACTATATTATAATATTAATTATTAATTCATTAACAACCACAATATTTGTAATGTGAAATTTTTTTCCAAATGACAAGGTAATATTAACTATATTGTTCAATCACTAATTATCCAACAGATGTTGATAATATCAAATGATATTTATCTAATAATGTTCTTGCAAGTATACCAATTTTGTAATGTATATTATAACAAATCTGTTTTACACGAAAAAGTACTGTATACAACATGTACCAAACTTGTGTGACACCAGTCATAATTTAATTATTTACAGTTTGATTGATTATATTATTGTTGATAACTTAATTTATTTAAAATAGTCGTTCTAGATGTGATTTATACAGCATAGAAATTAATACGTTTTTTCGATTGTTAATGTACATACTTATATTTATTTATTTTCTAATTATTAATTTAATATAGTATTATTTAATTATTAATATAATAATTATATTTGTTGCTTATAACCTAAAATAAAGGAAGTATTGGCGGAATTACTATTCAAGAATCTTGCGAGCCGGCGAGCGTCAGTGATCACATTGCATCGACTGGGGTACCCAGTCGTTGTCTTTGAGCGAAAAATACCCGCGCAGTGACCGATACGAGCTATCCACGAGTTTGAAGATACGGCATCACGACTACAACTTCAGCTCCCGCGAAATTTGCGACGTTGTCGGTTGCTCACTAGCATCGTGATTGGTCCGGCAGACGGGATAGCGTTGCCGAATTTACCAATTTGCTGCCCTCTCGATAGCTCATCGTCGGATCCTCGATAGTTCCCGCGAGCGTGCACGCTGACTGTCCTACCTTTGAAGATCGACTCCCAGGCGTGTTTCCTACGAGAGAGCGAGCATGAGGGGAGGCGAGACCGGTTCCCGGCTCTAGTGGTTCTAACGGGAAAACCTACACAGTCGAGCATTAGTATTGATAACGATAACGTGACACGTATTAGTTTATGATTATGATACACATTTATCAAATTGTACGATAATCGGCGAAAATACTCTTTAATTATTTTACTCGTTTTACTGTTTTATTAGTGATATTCGCTTACAAGCGGCATTATTTTACAACACATACAAAAATTCCCTTGGTATGTTTTACGAGTCTAAAATTGATCGCAGGCTCTCAGGCTAGCAATTTGTGTATGTCATTATGACACTTTGATACTATTCAAATTTAGACTTTTATATTTTGTATCAAAATTATAGTTGTAAGCTTCTATGCAAAAATGGTAAAAACTAAGGTAAGTCACTATTCATACGATTATATAACATTGTGATAAATTGTTGTTGAAAATTAAAATAATTCTTGTTGGTAACGGTAATATCAACTTTCTTCTTAGTTCTCTTACTACTTATAATTCCAGTATAAAATTAATTGCGTAGAAATGTTCTTGCGTTTGACATAATTATCCACTCTGTTTTCGTCAAATTAAACCAATTGTGGTGGAAAGGTTCACGGCACACGGCAATAGTCTTGGTTAACATCTATACATTTGATGGAAAAGTTTGTGAGAGGGAAGTTGTGTCCCACGTAGAGTTTACAAGTTTTACAAGTACATACTTCGTAGTGGTGATTAATCTGAACAAGCCGCTCTGAATGTATAGGAATAATGTATATCCAGTACATATTTTAATGAAATATATTGCGGGACATTGCCACGCTCTTGGCAGTACTTTGTAACTTTAAAGCTAGATTAAGTTCTGAATATAATCGGTAGTTTGGTTTCCGGCACGCAAGCATCACAGTTTGCGCGATTATGGCTCAAATTGGCACTAAAATTGGATAAAATCGACAATTAATTTTTTATTTCGTTGAATATTTTTTGATACATTGACGTTAAAGAAAACACATTATTGGAGTAATTAACAAACTTTATGAGGTTCTCAAGTTTTCTGTTACAACTCCTCTTCTATTCTCAAACTATTTTCTACGATATGTAATACGTGGGATCGGAAAATTTTCTCAAACAGTTCAAAGTCTGCTCAAAGTTGGTATTCACCTTGTTATTTTAACTGGAATCATATAATTTGTATTTTGCGCTAGGCGATATCTTCAGCGTGCCATGTATTTTAAAACTTGATTGAGCATCATGTTTTATAATAAGAAAAACTTGGCAGTTAAACTTGGCTGTAAATATCTTAGACTCGGAAAGTGAAACCCTGCATACAATGTATGCCGTGCGACCTTTATATGTAGCTGTATGTCAGCTGTTTGCGGCAAAAACGCTTACTAGACCAAGCAATAGAGATTTTTTCGTGACAAAAATAGTATCAGCAAGCCGACGGTCCCAGGTCATGTGGAACAGTCCGTAAGTGAATTGTGATGTGTTTTCGACTCGCAAATATCATTACTTAATTTGTTATAAACAAAAAACCACAAAAAAAGTGCCTTTTTTCGTTTTTCGCTTGTAAAAGCTGAACCGATGGAGAAATGTTGATGCTTTCAACAGACGAATTGTTGTGAATGACAAGGCAAAAAAATAAACCCTACAAGGACTCGATCGCATAAAAATTAACGGAGAAAATTCGAAAAAATCGGAAAAATCTGCGTCTTTTTCAAGAATTCATATCTCCGTCATTTTCAAAGTTGTTGCCCAGGCTTTTCGCGAAAAGGTAGCGATTGATGGGTACTTTAAGTGTGCATAACCCAGGCGTTGTCCGATAATTAGTTTTTGCACAATTGCAATTTGATTTTTTTTTATGTCATATGGTTCAGCGACCCTGGATGCGTCATAGGTGGTCCGATTTTAATTTTTTTAACGTATTTCGAAAGTAGAAATATTGTGCTACAAAACGTCTATTCTGATTTTGCGTTAAAACGTTGCGAAATAGGCGAAAAATGTTTGCAAACTTGACCGAAAACTGCCGGGCGCTCCAAAGCGATCGAGTAGTGGGGTAGACGGCCGACTCGGGGAAGCCGCCCTGGGATTACTATAGATACGCGCTTCCCCGCGTCGGCCGCCTACCCCCTCTACTCGACGGCTTTGGAGCGCATGGCAGTTTTCGGTCATGTTTGCAAGCATTTTTCGCCTATTTCGCAACATTTTAACGCAAAATCAGAATAGACGTTTTGTAGCACAATACTTCTAGTTCTGAAATACGTTAAAAAAATTAAAATCGAACCACCTCCGACGCATCGAAGCTCGCCGAACCAAATTGCATAAAAAAATTTCAATCGCAATTGTGCAAAAACTAATCATTGGACAACGCCTGGGTTGTGTACACTTAAAGTACCCATCAATCGCTACTTTGTAACGAAAAGCCTGCGCGACTACTTTGAAAATGACGGAGATATAAATTCTTGAAAAAAAACGCAGGTTTTTCCGATTTTTCCGAATTTTCTCCGTTAATTTTAATGTGATCGAGTCCGTGTAGGGTTTATTTTTAGCACCAAGATTACTCCATCGGTTCAGTTTTTACAAGCGAATAGCGAAAAAAAATGTTTTTTTGTGGTTTTTTGTTTATAACAAATTAAGTAATGATATTTGCGAGTCGAAAACACATCACAATTCATCTACGGACTGTTCTAGGTGACCTGAGACCATCGGCTTGCTGATACTATTTTTTTCACGAAAAAATCTCTGTTGCCTAGTCTATACTAAGAAGGCTAACTTTTCCTCTCGCCAGACCATAGGAAGGAACATATGCAAAACAAGATATCGAGCGAATAGTAAAATCGTGCATGTGACCTTTCTGCTTATTGGCAATCGATAAAGGTTAGACTGAGATCATCTTATTCGTAGGAGAAACCGCTGTTAAGTAAAAGCGGTAAAGTTATACGGCTAAAAAGAGTCAACAACAAGTAACAACTAACACATTATACCTATTATGCAGAGAATCACAATCCGCGTCTCTAAAACGTACAGGATAATTTTAAGGGGAATCATATTTTATGACAGAAAAAAATCTGATATGGCCAGACACTTCACTTTATGATTCTATACAGCAGTGTTTCCCAATGCAAACGCTGATGTTCTGATAATTCTGTCAATAGTATCAAAATATCTGTCAAATCTTGGCCAACTAGTTTTAATGCAGACACGAGCGATCTCGATCAAATAGAATTTGCTGATGCAGCCGAACTATTAATTTTACCAAAAAATGCCGTAGCCATAAATTAAACAAAATTTCCTCTACTTTAATTTGTTATTTAACTATTTTGACTAAATTACCGAAATGGCGGGTTATTTGCAAAATCGTTGAAAAATGCTAACAGGTAACCTCCAGTTCCTTTGGACTATCTAAATATGAAGTTTTACCCCGATACTTTCAGTGGTTTCTCCGGAATAGTTGCCACAAAAATGGGTACAAACACACACACACACACACACACACACACACACACACACACACACACACGCACGCACGCACGCACGCACGCACGCACGCACGCACGCACGCACGCACGCACGCACGCACGCACGCACGCACGCACGCACGCACGCACGCACGCACGCACGCACGCACGCACGCACGCTCGCACGCACGCACGCACGCACGCACGCCTGCACGCGCGCACGCACGCACGCACACACGCACACACGCACACACACACACACACACACACACACACACACACACACACACACACACACACACACACACACACACACACACTTGGCCCCGATGGGGCCAACTGACAGATAGAAAACACATCGTAAATATCTTTTGATAATGATTTCTTATAAACATTAATAAAAAGGTTAGACTTACTATCAAAATAACCTAAAAACCTTATAGGGTTTCTGATTTAAAAAACGCACTTGCGAAAAATACACAATAATTAACACGTCGACAATAATAAGAACCTCTGGGTTGTACTTGCACAGCATTAACGCGAACTAAACAAGCTGGATGATTGACAATAAGAGCGGGTAGCAGATGGATCTTTAAACAGAATTGCAAAAATGTAACAAGTTAACGCAAACAGGAAATTTCAAAAAGGAAGGCTGAAAAAGTCGGGTGGAAATGTTTCTAGCAAAGTGTGTTAGTAAGGTTTGAGTAAACTTTTCACAAAAATTCTAATCAGTAACGATTTTGAATAAAGGCTCCCGGTTGAGTTCCACTTGTTCGTTTAACAATCCAGCATCTCTCCTGGTCTGCCAGATCTCGTACGTCTCTAGTAGAGTCAACTTATGTCCTTTTGTCTCACTGTGTAAGATTTTGATGTTGTCTTTGTTATTGCTTTTGTGTCGGCTTTGGAGGTAACGAAGGAGGTGACGTCCAAAAGCAGATCGGGGTGTTGTTTTTCTGTTCCACTATTCTTCTAGCCACAGACCTGCCAGCTTCACCAATGTAAAAAACTGCTCAATCATCGCATTGTATCCTGTATACACCAGTCTGTTGTAGTTTGTTGTCTGGGAGGTCGCATTGTTTTAACATTGTAATGGTGGAGGCGTTAGTCTTGAAGGCACAGGCAATGTTGTATTTCTTCAGTAATTGTCCTAATTTCGAAATTTTTTCGTTGTAGAATGTACATTTTCTCCAGGTTGTATTAATTGTAGGAGTGTGTCTAGCGTATAAAGGTTGTTGTTTTCTTTCTTCCGTTTTGATTACTTTATTGCTGATGTTTGTGTTGTATCCGTTCATCTTGCCCAGCTGTCTGATAATGTCTGGCTCCTTAATTCTTTCGGTGTCTCCTAGAGGTAGTCGGAACATCTTTTGAGCCATTGCTCTAAAAGCCGCATGTTTGTGTGAGTGGTGGTGGCAGGAGCTGTCAGGATTTAGAGCGCCACATGATGTTGGTTTTCTGTATATATCGTTCATCGTTTGTCTGTTGGTCTACCTCGACATATTTTGATGCGTACTTCTTGACAATACTGACCTCACTTTTTAGAATACATCGGAATGAACAATAATTTCAGAATATGGCTGAGTTGAGACATTAGTGATATTTTTCGAAACATATAATTCTTTCGTTATTTTTTCTTCCTTGCATTCATCGCTTTTTAAATGTATCTTAGCAGATTTCTTAGTTTCCAAATCTAAGATATCATCCTGAAGTTGTTCCTCGTTTTTGCAGCAGTTCTAGTAAACGCGCAGTCAGTATTTTGACCACATTTTCGCATAGCGTCTTTCATGTTATGTAAATCATTAATTTCTGGGTGTAGTTCTTTCTCCTTATGCAAAAGTTGGGTTAAGTACGCCAAATAAACAGAGTTATCGTTGTAAGTACAATCTGGCTTGATATACATATTAAGTGTTCCCTTAACACTTCCCAAATTACGCACATCTTGTCCCAGTTTATTTTCTTTTTCTAATAGTTTAATTACGTGCTGCATACCTAACCGCATGCAGTTTTCCACAGACGTCTTTGTAATTTGTAAATTATCCATTTCATCTTTTAAGTTCTTCTTGCTGATTTAAAAGCTCGTTCAGGCGACCCATACAAATCATATCATCACCTTCTGACTGTATTATAGTATCTAAATTGTTTATCTGCAACTCTAGTGATTTTTCTTTTTCTAATTGTCCTTTCAGACGTACCACTAAATTATCCCTATTTTTCCGAATAAAGTTTGCGTAAAGATTTGTTGATTTCTCTCAAGAAATTTTCGTCTTTTTTTATTTGATTTTCGTTTTCGAGCAGTTATGTTATACACTCCAAATAATTCGTTGATGAATCTGCCTCTAAATAGAAATCAGAGTCTTTCGATCTCCGATCTTCGTATGACGGAATTGCCCGACAAACACCTTTCTCCTTTATATCTTACCGTCGATTAACCAGCTTTTCTTTAATTTCCATGGGCTATGGTGTACCTGGGGTGTACCAGTCATCTCCGGCGCGACGTCACTTCTTGTCTTCGAATCCTGAAGATGTTGGGACTGAAGCACCAAATTGGCGACATGTGGTCACTCCCTGTAGGGAACCATTTGAGTGTTTTTCCATTCAGTGTCCATCTTGCTCCTTGGCTATACCGTACTGATGAGGACTAATAGTCCGAAACACGTGTATACGGTTGCTTCTTCGATCTTCGATCTTCGTATGACGGAATTGCCCGACAAATACCTTTCTCCTTTATATCTTACCGTCGATTAACCAGCTTTCCTTTAATTTCCATGGGCTATGGTGTACCTGGGGTGTACCAGTCACCTCCGGCGCGACGTCACTTCTTGTCTTCGAATCCTGAAGATGTTGGGACTGAAGCACCAAATTGGCGACATGTGGTCATCCCCTGTAGGGCACCATTTGAGTGTTTCTCCATTGAGTGTCCATCTTGCTCCTTGGCTATACCGTACTGATAAGGACTAATAGTCCGAAACACGTGTATCCGGTTGCTTCTTCGATCTTCGTATGACGGAATTGCCCGACAAATACCTTTCTCGTTTATATATATATAAAAAATTGAAATTATATATATATATATATATATTTATATATATATACAGGGTGAGTTATTAGTATCCCGGCGGTCTATAGTAATCAAATCGTTTGAGAAAGAAAAAAATGTTTTATACAAGAGTTGTTTGACTCATTAGTTTCTATAACGTAACATTATTTTCATTTATACAGGGTGTTGCATTTACGCGTGCCGGAAAGTCAGTAATTTTTTTTAAATGGATCGCCCTGTATATCATACCATATTATGAATACTAAGGAAGTTGTCTTTCTAACTGTGTAAGTTGTACCTGTGTAAAGTAAATAGTTTCTTAGATATTCAATTGTTTGGCAAAAAATTGGCAATTGCAGGCCTTTCTTAAAAGCTACGTTAATACTACATCTTTTGCAGATATAGACGTAAAAATTTTGTCCCATAATAACTGAACCCGTAGCTAGATGCTGATGTCATGAAAAATTAGATGCGCTATACGGGGTGATCGTAAGATGCACTAGTTTTTAAACATTTTTAAATGGCTTTTTCTTGAGATTTTTAAATGAAACACCCTGTATATTATTTGTTAATTGAAATGTCTCTTAAGTTCTTTGTAATTTATATTCACTATATCGTATATCAATTTTTAATAGTTTTTGTGATATTTGGCATTTGAAGAGTAGTATGCCATTTAGTATCTTAATATTGCTTTGTATACCGTGTGCTGGGTAGCATGATGTAAAATATTTAAAGCGTTATATAAGAAGGCATTTAGAACCTATTTAACTAATTTTATTCCTAGAAAAATATTACGGTTATGTATGTATGTTTTGCAATTTTTACAAACGTACAGCGAGCGAACCTGAAGACCTACTAACTTCAGTTGGGCTCCGAACCAAACCAAAAAAAGTGTAGTTTTCGGGGGACTATCGTGAAAAATTGTTCACCTTTGTGAAAATGGTGCGGAGACGTTTCATTGTAATAGTATGTGCGATCATACACAAAAACAAACAGAAACGCTAAATAAAACCTGTCTTGATGAGCTACGTTTGAGAACGGATTTGTATTCAGTACAAAAAAACCAACACAATCTACTTACTATTGTTAATTGGTTTAAAATAGGTTATTTTTCTGGAGAGACAATTCAAAATTTGGATAATATGAATGATAGTATGAGTAATATTGATAATGTGAATGGAAAGTGAGTTATTTGGAAGTGTTTTTAATAAATTTTGTGCTATGAATGAAAATCTGAATCTAAAGATGCGTATCAGTTTGTTTTTGTTGCATATTTGGTTTTTAAGTGTGAGCACATAAATCACATCAAAGAAAATCTGATTTTCAACACTCAGAGTCAATAAATTTTCACGATAGATAACCTAAAAGTACATTATTTAGGGTTTAGTTTAGCAGTAATTAGAAATTTTTAAATCGCATGTTCGGTTGCCTTACGCTACACGGCACAAAATTTCATATAAAATTATTAATATGTTGATAACGGTAATACTTTATAGTATCACGCTGGTTAAATCGTTTCTAAATTCTTTTCTCCACTTGAAGACTTAACATCAAACTACCAAATACCTTATTCACAGCAATATTAACATTTACAATTGCATTACATTTTCGTTAAATTGCAAATACCACAGCAAATAGTAACATTTGGTGTATGACGTACTAGATGTAAATTGGAGCGAAATCAAGGGTTATTACAGCCAACACATATTAAGCAGGGTGTTCCATTTAAAAAATTCGAGAAAAAGCCATTTGAAAAACATCAAAATTTACTAAGTTCAGCGAACAGCCTGTATAGTGTATCTAATATCTTTAGATACTATCATCTACCTACTGGCTTTGCCTATTGTCTCATATAGTTTAAAGGCAAAATCGGCAAAAATGTCGCTTTTACATAGTTTTTAAAAAGATCCTGCAACGGGCATATTTTGGAAAAACAGTTGGATATCTCTGGAACTATTAACGCTGTGACTTAGCAACATACACGGTTGGTTAAACAAATTTAGTAGTGTTTATAATATAATAAAATATACAGGACGTTCCATTTAAAAAAATTTGCATACTTTCTGTCACACCTAAATGCACCACTCTGTATAAATGAAAATAATTTTACGTTATAGAAAATGGCGAGTCAAACAACTTTTGTATAAAATATTTGTTTCTTTCTCAAACGATTTATAAGCTATCGACCGCCGGGATACTAATAACTCACCCTGTATATATAATGGACGTTAATTCTCGCAGAAACCTGCATATATTGATATGAAAATTTGAAATAGTTAAATAGTTATCCCAGGCGTGGCTGTAGTTTTCTAACTTAAAAAAATTACCGCCATCTTGTATTAACTATTTCAATTTTTTATATATACATATATATATAAAGGAGAAAGGTATTTGTCGGGCAATTCCGTCATACGAAGATCGAAGATCGAAGAAGCAACCGTATACACGTGTTTCGGACTATTAGTCCTCATCAGTACGGTATAGCCAAGGAGCAAGATGGACACTCAATGGAAAAACACTCAAATGGTTCCCATATATATATATATATATATATATATATATATATATATATACAGGGTGTCTCACGGAACTGGTACATTAAAAGTTTCTCATGTTCTACTGTTTCTGGAAACTTGAAATTTTGGAATTAGAATTTACTCGATCTGAACTCTTGAGCTAAAATATTTTCAAGTTAACTGTCACGTCCGCTCACCGGAAGTCGGTATCAACTTTGTTATTTTAAATGGAATGATATAATTTTAGTTTTATTTTTGGTTTCTACGTATCAAAATACGTCATTTTTGATAATGTTTCCCTATACCTAAATATCACCATTTTTAAGTTTTTTTGATTTTACGATTTTTTTGGTGATTTTCGCGGTAACGTTCAAAATTGAATATCTCGGTTATTATTGAAACTACAAGTTTCATGGTTGGTGGTCCAAAACTAGAAACATAACCAAATAAGACGATGTTTAGTTCATCATGATATCTTATACAGGGTGTTCAAAATTTACAACACAATAATTGAATTTTCAAACTGTACCCATACCAGCACATCCAAGAATGGCAGCTGATTATCCTCATCTATTTCCATCGTGAATTTGATGGAATGGCTAACATTGCTCAGGGGGTTAAGAAACTCAGTAAGTTTTTCTCTACCGTGTGGCCAAACCACAAAGGTATCATCGACATATCACATTCGAAATTTATCCAAATTTCTGCCGCATTAGAGCGCTACAGTGAATTTATATATCGCCTAACGATATGCTCAATATTCCAGTTCCAATGGCTTCACCACTTTTTAACCGACAAAACCAATTTTATATTCGTGAAATGTGTATTAGAACAAGATCATATCATTGTACTGGTACTGTCCCATCATGGAGACTAACGTGAATAAGATTGACTTGAAAAAGAAAAAAAGAACTCTGAGAATTGCGGGGGAAGAAAATGTACGAGATAGTAGTAACGATGGCACTTTAGCTAAATATGGCTACACACGTTCAACAACTAACAGGCAACATTTAGCTGAAGAAAAAGTGACGCTAAGCGAATCCAGTTTAATAGTAGATCGTTTAAAGTTACTTTTGCAAAGAGATAAACAACTTAAAACTGAACTGAATGATTATACACGTGTTTCGGACTATTAGTCCTCATCAGTACGGTATAGCCAAGGAGCAAGATGGACACTCAATGGAGAAACACTCAAATGGTTCCCTACAGGGGGTGACCACATGTCGCCAATTTGGTGCTTCAGTCCCAACATCTTCAGGATTCGAAGACAAGAAGTGAAGTCGCGCCGGAGGTGACTGGTACACCCCAGGTACACCATAGCCCATGGAAATTAAAGGAAAGCTGGTTAATCGACGGTAAGATATAAAGGAGAAAGGTATTTGTCGGGCAATTCCGTCATACGAAGATCGAAGATCGAAGAAGCAACCGTATACACGTGTTTCGGACTATTAGTCCTCATCAGTACGGTATAGCCAAGGAGCAAGATGGACACTCAATGGAAAAACACTCAAATGGTTCCCTACAGGGGGTGGCCACATGTCGCCAATTTGGTGCTTCAGTCCCAACATCTTCAGGATTCGAAGACAAGAAGTGACGTCGCGCCGGAGGTGACTGGTACTCCCCAGGTACACCATAGCCCATGGAAATTAAAGGAAAGCTGGTTAATCGACGGTAAGATATAAAGGAGAAAGGTATTTGTCGGGCAATTCCGTCATACGAAGATCGAAGAAGAAACCGTATACACGTGTTTCGGACTATTAGTCCTCATCAGTACGGTATAGCCAAGGAGCAAGATGGACACTCAATGGAAAAACACTCAAATGGTACCCTACAGGGGGTGACCACATGTCGCCAATTTGGTGCTTCAGCCCCAACATCTTCAGGATTCGAAGACAAGAAGTGACGTCGCGCCGGATGTGACTGGTACACCCCAGGTACACCATAGCCCATGGAAATTAAAGGAAAGCTGGTTAATCGACGGTACGATATAAAGGAGATATATATATATATGTTACCGCCCACTCCACACATGACTGTGCGAAGCCGATATAAAAGAAAGTAAAGAACTAAGTTAAAGTCGGTAGTCTAGGGTAATTCACAAATAACGCATATTCTGGTTTAATAACTATATTAAATAAAATAATACTTAAAACTAATTAACAATGGCATACTCACATCTTCGTATATCTTCTTACACACCAACTATCTAGCACCTAACCTGACGGTGTCTTAACATTCATTGATCCTGATTGATTCCATATATCGCCGTTATTAACAATGAGGGTATTTATGCATAGTTGCAGAAATACCAGTTAGCAGTTCGGCAAAATATATAGGACATGCAATACGAATTGTTACAATGCACCCCCCTTTAAAAAAAGGTGTTACTTTAAAAGTAATAGCTTTTACCAATAGAGCTAGGTACAGTATGGTCGCAACAAACAACAAAATTGACTTTAACAACACAATATTCACCCTATTGGATCAGTCTTCTTGCCTTGGTTTTGCATGTGGACATTTTGTAGTTACAGCTTTTTCTCCCCTAGGCCATTTATTGCTATTGGTTTGGCTCTAGTTACTGATGCATGTTTCTTCTCCTTCTGGGGTTGTTTTACTCGTATATTTCTGCAGATATCGAGGTAATGAGTAAGTTTGATGGCAGTACTCATTTCTTTCTTCAGGTTGACGTGCGTACAGTGGTTGTGTCGTCACTTTCGCTCGTGGTTTCCCATTATCATCCCGGAGTTGGAGTTATTGGAGTCGGTCTCTTCTTTTTTTTTTCTTTTCGTTTCCGGTCCCCCTTTTCTTGGTTTTCGTATCTCCAGACTCAAGTCTATTATTCGTTATTCGAAATTAGTTGTGTTCGAATTTTTCTAATGTTTTTTTTCGTATCTGCTGTTGCTGTGGTGTCACTCTGGTCTCACAACGTCCCTTTCTTGTTGTACCTTCCTTGGCATTATTCTTCTTTTTACAAGGTGTGAATATTGTTTTTTTTCCATTAACGCTAAAAGCAACCAGACCATACCTTCTCAAGTTTTTACAAAAATATCTGTTAACCACACAAAATTAAGAAATTAGAATTTGACAGTTTACGCTACCTCTCCAATTAAGTACATTTACTAAAGAAATTTAAAATCATAATATTCCAACTCAACTACTAATAAATAATCAATTATCCCTAATTATTCCCTGTTCACAAAATGACATTCTAATCTAATCAACTTATAACTATATATTACATTTAAGAAATTGCGGCTACATAGATGTTATATCCTCTCAACTACAATTTTTGGATACAACGCTGGCGCAGAAGCTGACGTGCTTGCCTGCTCGATTGTAGGTGCAGTCGGTATGACTTGCACAATCGGTGTTGTTTTCACGTTCTCCTCTGGTTTGGTTTGAGCATGATGGTACTGTTGGGTCAGTACCCAAGATGTTAGAACGGACCATAGACTCGCCAACATTGCAAATCCCCAGCCTCTGGTTTTGTAAATTGATAGCCCATTGAAAATCACACCTATAACATATTTAATCATTTTAAATATTATGTGCATACCTAATATGCCCGAAGCATACATGCCGATGTCAACAAACCATCCCCACATGTAGCTAAGTGTACTTCGTGCAATTTTCTTAATTTCCCTATGATTAAAAAGGTTTGCTAGATCAAAATCATCGGTGCTTGTAGTATACCCCGTTACTTTGCGGGTTATATAATTTGAAGTGCTCGACGTTCTGTACCAAAAATAAAATTATGCTGAACTTTTTCAATTTCACTTTGGGTAATAGACCTCCGCTACCTAGATTTTTTATAGTTTTAAAGTTAAGGTCAATACTCTCCTGCGGGGTTAAAATTGTAGGCTCAATATTAGTCACAGGATTTGGACTGAACCCGATCCAACTACCGCTGATTTTATACATGGGAGGTATAACCCCTGTACAATCAATTTCTTCTGCATGCTTCTGGACAACGTGTGTAATGGGTTGCATAAACATACTTTCATTATTTACTGTTATTGGCAATTCATTGAAACATTTAGTAGTACGCCTAATCTCAGCTATTTTTGGAACGCATTTCATTATATATAATACCTCCCCAAAAACTCTACCCACATATCCTGGTTCACTTTTAATAATTGTTGTGAGTGCGTCAGAAGCTAATGGAGCCAAGAGCAACCTATTTCTAATAATTTCTCGTTGGAGTAAACATTTTCTGTGAATCAATTGAGAATAAATATGATACGTATTTAATTTGGAAGAAATTTCGACATACATGAATTTTGAATTTACATAGGCCATTAAATTCACATTGCTATATGCGATTGTATTGGTTTCCATGTACGGACTAGTTTGTTCCCTTACAATTAATCTTCGATGTTTGGTAACCCAGCACTCCCGATTGCAAAAAAAACCTTTTTTAATCATAGTTAAAGCGAATACCCTTTCGCATTCTTCCACAACAAGATATTTTTGTGTTGTTTTGGTAGTATTAATATGGATGACGGTTGCCTTACCCTGGTATATGATACTTAGCCCTACACATTCGTTGGTATTGGTTGTTGCCCATGTAGTTTCTCCAATGTCCGGATCCATACAGTAGCCCTCTAAAAATGGACACTTGACTCCGCTAGTCAGGCTAATTTTCCCGGTCTCCAGTCTCGCAGTGGTCCAGTATGAATGGATCTTGATGGTGACACTTGCGCTTACCACCACATCTGCCCAGGTTAGTCCCTCTTCGCTGTAAGTAGTTCCATCACATCGCCCATCCATCGTAATCTTCCCTGCCAGTGTAAGAGAACTCGTACTGGTGCTGTTTGGTTTGATTTCCCCAATCATCTGTCCTTGAAATCCATGATACGAGCCAATTCGGTGAATATCCCTGCATTCAGTGGCACCAACTTGTTTGATGTAACTGAGTAGGCCCTGGTGGACTGCACTGGTATGGCTATGCATGCCACAGTGTTGTATGTGCCTGGTTACTTGTATAAGGCAGGTCCATACTTCGACAGCAATGTACTCATTCTTCTGGATGACTTCTACCGTCCTGTGTTCCTCTACGTAATTGACATCTGGCAGTAGGCACGGTGCTACATCCCTCATATGGCCGTAATATTGGTTGTCGGTCCATTGCAATCATACACTATAAGTGAGTATATAGTCGCAAGAGTAGGTATAATTACACTATAGAATTTCCTATAACAAAAGAAAGAATTTAAGTTCCAAACTATAAATATTGTAATATGTCCCTTTTTTTTTGTAAAATATACTATATCCTAGAAAATTAAATTTACCCAATTATTATTTTATGTTTAAAATACTTATAGTTGCCCTTTTGGAAGAACCCATGGGTTATCTGATACTCTACCCTTACTTCTAGTTCTATGAGCAATTTCGGTAGGTTCAAGTTCATCCCTTGCCTCATGGGTTTCGTCCCTACTTGGAAACTGTGGCGTTTCTGCCCCAATCTGTTCCTCCGGCTGTTCGACTGGCTGCGGTATGTGGCCAATGAGATTATTTTCGTTATGGCGTGCTGGAAGAAGTATAATTTCATCTTGCCAGTTCCAACTCCTATGTTTAAATACAGGTGCCTCCTTCGACTCTTGATCGTTTTTGTTGTTTGCGTTGAGGTGTTCTTCCTCATTTGGCGTCTCCCCATTAAATTTCTTAAGCCGATTAACATGTACGTGTTGCATTTTCTTACCATTTATTTCCCTGATTTTAAATGTCACGGGGCCGGTTTGTTTGATGATTCTAAATGGGCCCCTCCATGGTTTTCCTAACTTTTTACTTGTCCCTATTTTTACTACTGGATCATATAGTAATACTACATCCCCTTCTTGTAGCTGTACTGATCTGGCTTTCTTGTTGTATTTGACAGTCCGTTGTTCCCTTGATTCTTCAGATATTTGTGTGACCATCTGGTACGCTTGTTGTAGTCGTTGAAGCAATTCCTTATGATAATGGACACTATAATCATAACTAAAAGCATTTGCTTTCATGATCTCGTCATAAGGTAGTGCCATATCCCGTCCATGTAGAAGAAAGAATGGCGATTCTCCTGTTGCTGAATGTACCTGATTCCGGTAAGCCATGAGAATGTACGAGATCCATTCGTCCCAGTCGTCTTGTTTTTCGTTGACGACTTGAGCCAGCAAATCCTTGAATACTCTATGTGACTGTTCAATCATCCCATTTGTTTGGGGGTGATATGACGTTGTTTGAATCTTTTCAATCTTTAACATCTTACATAATTCTTTCATCAGATTAGATGTAAAGTTTGTTCCTTGGTCAGTAAGTAATACCCTAGGTGTTCCATGTCTAGTGATAATTTCGGTAATAAATGCTCTCGCTATCGTGGTTGCCTTCTGATCAGGAATGGCAATAACCTCCGGATACTTAGTGAAGTAATCCTGGAATGTTAGTAAATAACGATTACCTTTAGATGTTAGATTTAGTGGTCCAACGATATCCATGGCGACTCGTTGAAATGGTTCATGTGTCACTTCTAGTGGTTGTAATGGAGCTTTTCTAAGATGTGGTGATGTTTTTCTCTGGTTACAAGCTAGGCATTTATCGCAATATTCCTTGATATCTTTGTTCATATGCTCCCAATAGAATCTGTCTGTAACAAAACATTTAGTTTTTTCATACCCAAAATGTCCTGAGAAAGGGAGGTCATGACAGTGATAAAGGACCTCCTTTATAAAATCCTTCGGAATAACCAATCTATCCTGTCGTTGCTTCTCCAATCGTCGCTTGAAAAGTAGCTCATTTCTCCTAAAAAAATTCGCTATCTGAACTCTCCCCGTCTTGTAGCTTGTCCAAAATTCGTTTAATGGCTGGATCATTCTGTTGCATCTCTTTGATCCTTCGACTGTCCCACACTGGTTCGTACTTAGGCTCATCCTCGATATTGTTAACTGGTATTCTGGAAAGGATATCAGCATTTATATTTAGCTTACCCGGCTTGTACTCTATTTCAATATCATATTCCGCTAGCGTTAGAGCCCATCTGGCTAGCCTAGAAGATGTATCCTTGATGGAAAACAGCCACTTCAATGACCGATGATCGGTGATGACTTTGAACCTTCTGCCATACAGGTAGCATCTGTAGAATTTCACTTCCCATACGACTCCGAGACACTCACGTTCGGTGGTGCTATAATTCACCTCGGCCTTGTTGAGTTGTCTGCTAGCAAAAGCAATGGGTCGTTCTGTACCACCAATCCGTTGACTCAATATGGCTCCGATTGCATGTCCCGACGCATCCGTGGTCAGAATAAATTCCTTGCTGAAATCAGGATACTGTAAAATGGTGTTATGACATAAGGCATTTTTCAAATATTGAAAAGAGCGTTCTTGCTGGTCCTTCCATATAAAATCACAATCCTTTTTTGTTAAATTTTTCGAGTAATGTGCAAATTCCGGGATAAACCTTCTATAGAAACCTACTAGTCCGAGAAATGCTCGCACCTCCTTTATGTTCCTTGGTTGTGGATAGTTCTTTATAGTGCTGATTTTCTCTGGGTCCGGTTTAACTCCTTTATTTGACACTATATGACCCAGATATTTTGTTTCATTTAATAAAAATTTACACTTACTTGGCTTGAGTTTTAGATTTGCCTCCCTAATACGATTAAATATGCTCCTTAGACGTTTTAGGTGGTCGTTGATATCTTCTTTATTATAAACAATCACGTCATCCAAGTAAACGAAACATTGCTCACCTGTTAGTCCTAGCACTGTATTCATCAGTCTTTGGAATGTACTCGGCGCATTCACCAATCCGAAAGGCATTTTCTTACAATGATAATGTCCATCTGGTGTGCTGAACCCTGTCTTCTCTCTGTCCCTTTTGTCAATCGCGACTTGCCAATATCCAGCGGCCATGTCGAGGGTGCTGAATAACGTTGCATTTCCCAACTGATCCAGTGTTTCCTGCATGTTTGGTAAAGGGAAGTAGTCCCGTTTGGTAACAGTATTCAATCTTCGGAAATCTATACATATCCGTATAGCATCCTCCCCTCTTCTTCCACTCTTCTTCGGTACTATTACCACAGGTGCCGACCATGGTGATTGTGATGGTGCAATAATATCGTCCTCCAACATCTTCTTTATATTTTTCTTCAGCACTTCTCTTTGGCTGTGAGGTACTCGGTATGGTGCTTTCGAAATTGGAGGGACGTCCTCGGTGATAATCCGGTGCTTTACTCCCTTTGCAACTCCTAAACTGGTTCCTTCAAGTATCTTTAAACTCATGTATTAAATCTAATAATTTCTGCTTTTCCTCTCCCCTAAGATGCTCTAAATCAAAGTATTCGTGCAATAACTTCGGCGTAACATTATTTATCTGACTGGTATTAATCTTACCGTTTTCTTTTGTCCCATTATTTTCTCTCCCTGTAGTTACTTCTTTACAGTTTGTCGTATTAGAATTCCCTTGTAAAATTTCTCCATACCCAACACATAATTTTTTTGGCGCTTTCAGTGGCTTTCCTGCTTTCACATTTATCAATCTTACCGGTATCTCGTTATTTTCGTTAACCGATGCCACTATTCTTGCGCTCATGATCCCATATATCATGGTATCAACTGGTTCCACGAGGATATCTGTTCCAGGGTCGACTCCCGGATGTATGGCTTGGCATACTACTTCTGAACGAGCAGGTACTAACAATTCTTCCTTCAGTAGAACAGGACGGGGACCAACCGCTTGTTCTTGACTACAATTCACCCTTGGTCCTGGTGACTGTAATCCATTTCTAGTAACTTTCATACCCGTCGTTTGTTTCGTATTTATTGGTAAACACGAAACCTCCTCTTTGTGATTATCCTTCTGTATTCCAGTGGCTCTTGCGCTAAAATTATTTTTTCCTTGTGTACCTTTCTCCATTGGCAGACAAAATGTTTCCCTTTCTTGTACTGGAACCCTAGACGCTATATTTACTTTTACGCCTCCAACTAAAATATAACCAAATTTAAAATTCATTATGCAATTATATTTCTCCAAGAAATCTATTCCTAGAAGACCATCTGTTTCGAATGGTAGATCATCGCATATTGTTGTCGCTATTGGAAATTTCCTACCTTCTAAACAAAACATTACATTAGTTTGTCCTATACTAGCTATTTCATTACCTGTAATTCCCCTTAATATTACGTTTGATTTATTTAACGGCGTATTATCTACACAATATCTCTTAAGAATTGTTATTGGTGAACCTGTGTCCACTATTAATTTTAACTTACGGCTACCTCTGCTATAATAATACAATTATTCCTAGTTTCTATACTAGTATGTGGAATCAAAACATTATTTTCTACATATTGTTGCCTAATTTTATCCCTTGAAATTGGAGCTTATTCAGGGATTGTTCCCGTTTAAACGTGGATTATTCTGATGCTCATTCTGGTTATAACATCCCTTTTTAAAATATCGCTGCTGATTATTTTTTCTACCGGAAAAATTATTATATTGTTGATTATCGGATGATCGGGTTTGCACTGTATTATTTTTATATTGGGACTGACCTCGGTATGGTTGTTTATTTTTGTCATTGAACCCGTTTCTATAATAATTATTTTTCCCACCGTTAGCATTATTATAATTGTCGCGCGAAGTACCCGGTCGCGAATTATTTTGCGAACGCTGCGTATTATACGAATATCTATTTTTCGTTCTACACTCCGCGGCTTCATGACCTGGTTTTAAACAATATCTGCAAACCACTCGATTTTGACAATCCGAAGCAAAATGCCCCGTTTTATAACAACGGTAGCATTGTATATTATTTTGCATTCTAGGTGATACAGCACAAACATTTGAAAATTTAGTATTAAGATTAAACATCATTTGATTCAACACCTCTTGTTGAGCAATTTCTGCAGCACAATCGATATCTACTTCTTTTTCGCGAGCTAATGTTAATCCTATTGAATTTCCTATTGAATTTCCGGTTTTAACCCCATTTTAAATTGATTCAAAATTAAATCGCTATTCTTCTTAATAATTCCCTCCATTTGACTCTCACTAGCATTCGTTAAGTCGTCTGTCAACATATCTTGACCCAACAGTTTTAAACGCGTTAAAAATTCGCTTACTGATTCACCACGATTTTGCTTGCACTGTAAAAGTTGAAATTGTGACGCACCCGGTATTTTCGATGGAGAAAATTTTGCTATTAATCTTTGTTTGAACTCTTTATAAGTTATATTATTTGACAAACTACTTTCACTTCTATAAAAATCGTATGCCTGTCCCGTTAATTTGCATTTTACAATTTTTAATAATGTGTCGTCGTCAATGTCCTCTAGTTGCGCCCTTTGATCTAACCGCTCAAAATAGTATTTCGCGTTTTGTTTTCCAGAAAAATCCTCCATACTATTTAAAATACCTCCGAACGAAATTTTTGGTACCTGGATAGTAACCTTTGTTTCCGGAGGGTCAACCATGACTCAAAATTAAAATTAAACGCCTTCCAAAAAAATTAAACCCAAATTTTAAAAGAAAAATTAACTAAACCCTTTTTGCGATATTCGCTATAGTCGTAAGTATACATGCATTGTTATAAAGTGCAGTAACCAATAGTATTGCTTACAGTTGCAGTGTACGTGTCACGTTCATACTTCCACGCGTTTGACGTGTCTGGTACGTTGACACGTACCAGACATAGAAAATTTAAACAACATTTACACTTACCTTCTAAAACATGGTCCGGAGTAGTTAATATTTAGGAACTAAAAATACCTGATTACCATTTGGAACTGCCCCATAGTTTAATTAATTAACCCTAACCCACCACTTTCCAAATCGAGTTTCAAACGATTTCATGACAAACTGGTGTCCTTTAGTGATAGAGAATCACACACGTTGGTACCTATTCATTCGTGTTGAACTGACCACATGCCAAAAAAACCATATAACTTTTAGTTTGGTTAAAAATGGCCCAGTGAAGCATTGTGCAGGACAATTCCCGTTTTCGCTTAACCAAATTGTAGCGTAATAACAGCTTATGTCGATTACTGTCTTAATTACATCTATAAGCAACAGCCACATTTTGTAAGTAATTTTAACACCATTAGAATAAGTTCAGACTAACTGTTGTTTATAACCGTTTTAGTTCTCATGAAGATGCTAAAAATTATTAGCGAAATATCAGAATTAAACTAAAGGCTTACT
This sequence comes from Aphodius sticticus, assembly GCA_963966075.1. Classification (NCBI taxonomy): domain Eukaryota; kingdom Metazoa; phylum Arthropoda; class Insecta; order Coleoptera; family Scarabaeidae; genus Aphodius; species Aphodius sticticus. The sequence goes on along the minus strand of OZ014507.1, from coordinate 39,860,173 downwards.
AAATAACAGCTCCTTTATTTGCAACACGACTTTCACCCTATTAAAACAATCTCCTAGTTAAAGAGATCGAATATTTTCATACCAATTATATATATATATATATATTAGTAAATCAAGGTATATATATATATATATATATATATATTCGTACGCTTGTCTGTGATTCGTACGGACATACCGTACCCTTCCGGACTTACCGTAATGATTACTGAATGTAAAGTAAATGGTGATATCCAGGCGGGATGCAAATTTTTAAATAAATCAAAAATTACAGCCACAACCTGGATTCGAACCAGGGACCTTTCCGTTTCTAGCAGAATGCTCTCCCATCTGAGCTACTGAGGCCTATGACATTGGTTAGGGAAAATCGTCATATCACGGAAAGGAAGTAGTAAACACTACCAAACCTAACCTATCATGACACCTATCAAGTGTCATCTACATGACGTAGGGTTCGCACCAGAAATATAATTTAATGTCAATTACTGAACGTGAAATATTAATAATAATATGACGATTTTCCCTAACAAATGTCATAGGCCTCAGTAGCTCAGATGGGAGAGCATTCTGCTAGAAACGGAAAGGTCCCTGGTTCGAATCCAGGTTGTGGCTGTAATTTTTGATTTATTTAAAAATTTGCATCCCGCCTGGATATCACCATTTACTTTACATTCAGTAATCATTACGGAAGTCCGGAAGGGTACGGTATGTCCGTACGAATCACAGACAAGCGTACGAATATATATATATATATATATATATATATATATATATATATATATATATATATATATAATTGGTATGAAAATATTCGACCTCTTTAACTAGGAGATTGTTTTAATAGGGTGAAAGTCGTGTTGCAAATAAAGGAGCTGTTATTTAGTAAGCCTTTAGATTAATTCTGACGATTTTCCCTAACCAATGTCATAGGCCTCAGTAGCTCAGATGGGAGAGCATTCTGCTAGAAACGGAAAGGTCCCTGGTTCGAACCCAGGTTGTGGCTGTAATTTTTGATTTATTTAAAAATTTGTAACCCGCTTGGATATTACCATTTAATTTTTTCAGATATGTTTAGAATAAAGTGATTTTTCGTTCAATTATGATATAAATTCCCCCTATAGTGTCAACTGCGTTTAGTAATACGGGTTTAAATATAAGCTCTCGATAATTGAGTGCGGAGTTCAACCAATTCACTGTAGCTCTTATCGATATGGTTCGTTAAAATGATACTGGATGCCGCCATAACCAAAACGCCAGCACAGTTCAGTTATGATATCAATACCTTAAAAATTGTAAAATGCATTGTAATACCATTTTAAAGATTCCCTCTCGATAACAGTGCGAAATTCACTAATAGTGTGTTTGAGCACAAAACATGCAAGCAGAAATAAGCAAGCGCCACTTTACGAGAAAATGGTGAAACATAGCCTTGGTCAGGCAAGCACCCTCAAAATCGCAACCAAAAATTTCCCTTCTTCAAAACCTTTAATCGAAATAATTTGGCCTAGGCCATACCAGTTTAACCTGAAGTATGCGTTTACATACCAGGCTAAATTAGCCAAACTAGCCTAGAATAAACTAGCCTACCGCGCTTCGGTCGAACTATTTTGGCCTAGTTCAAACTGGGTCTGCCTCAAAACGGGTTTTGCGGGTAACATACAGGGTCTTCCACGATGAGCTGCCACTAGAAGTATATGGAGAACCAAATGAAATAAGAGATTGAAAACTTTTGGGCTGACACGATCGTCGCAACTAGAATATTTTTAGTTTTCGGTTACTTTCCGTTACACCGGAAATGATGTCAACTTTTATATTTCAAATGTAACACCCTGTATTTTATCGCATTTTTCAAATCTTCATTAAATTTTAGATCAATTTTATGTTACATTACCTATACCTATAATGTGTCATTTTTGAGATATTTATTTTTTTCATTAAAAAATGACAGCTGCAATTTTGTTTTAATTTTTGTGTTCCACCTCCCCCTTTCATTATTTTTTGAATTCTTTGTTCCCCGCTTTAAGTTGTGGTAAATATTTTTTGATTATTACTGTGTCTACATATATTCGGTATGTTCGTTTTCGCGCGCAATTTTCTTCTGCCTCGAGCTGCCATGCGATACACACGTGCCTGAAACACGCTCTACATTGCAAATAGTTTTAACTGAGTCTCCGTATTTTGATATTTTTGATTGTGATTATGTGTTTTACTTCAAACCATGTGACTGACACTGCGTTGTTCCTGTGCTCGTCCAAGTTAGTTTGTTCCCGAATCTCCTGATGTTCCGTTTAGATAATTTTTCACGTAAGTTTTTTTAAAGAGATTTTTAATTTCATTTTCATTAGTTTCATTATTTATTTCGCTATTTATCTGTTGTAGTTTGTACGTACTGGTGATGGTGGTGTTCACCGAAACATGTATACAGTAATTTGAATAAACTTGCAAGGATCAAGGAGGCTTTTATTTAAATTTAACATTGATAATTTATAAGTAATTGAAAGTAACCATGCAGCTGTCATTTTTCAACAAAAAAATGAATATCCCAATAATGACACATGTTAGGTATAGGAAATGTAACATAAAAATGATTTAACATTTAATGAAGATTTCAAAAATGCGATAAAATACAAGGTGTTTCATTTGAAATATAAAAGTCTACATCATTTCCGGTGTAACCGGAAGTAACCGAAAACTCAAAATATTTCAGTTGAGACGATCGTGTCCAACAATATAAGTCCAAAAAAATAGTGTAAACTTAATATCATTACCAGAAAAAAAAACAAACTAATGGGCCGCAATATTGTAGGTTAGAGGTTAGGTTTGTGGTGAATTTTCTTGATATGAAAGACATCTGACAGCAATTTTATTAAAGAACAGTGTAATAGGGCGGACACCCTTCTCAATATTTACCATTATTTTAATCAACTCTAAACTGAAGGGGGCCCCTGTGGTAACTCGCCTCAAGCGACGCTTGGTCCGCCATCTTCAATCACAGGTACTAACTGATTTAAACAAACTAATCTTACGGTAGCGTGAATCAATTATCTCTCTTACGGAGGCTCTTACGGAGTCTGAGTTCTTTCTCTGAGACTTTGTCAGAGACGTTTGAACTCACTAATTATTAATCACCATATGCAGGGCTAAATACTTTACTATAAAAGGGACAGGTTTATATTATTATTCTAAAATGAATATACCGAAGAAAACCACAATAAAATCTATTAACAAAAATATATACAACAATGCAGAACTGCTTACATGGAATTTGAATATGTTAATCCTAAACAAAAATATTCTTTGGCAGAGATGGACAAATCAGCAAGTACAGACAACAAATAAATACCTTAATATTTCGGTGAGCACAAGAAACACGAGACAGCACAGTTTCTATAACTTGGCCCCCATTGGGGCCCTACGCTTGGGCGCGCGTTTTGACGCACGACCGTCTACCTTCAAAGCCCGATGCTAAAGAGAGTGTTTGCTTGTCTCTTTACCAGTTCCCCAAGCTTTTCGCGCCAAAAGCTTGCGTGGTAACCCTGACGCGACTGCAGCGCCACTCCGAGCGTCTATTAAATACCAACTCAACACAAAACATGGATGTTTGAATTCAAACATCCATCCAAACCCGCGCGCAAAACCTCGACTTATCACATGCCTTCCACGTTAAGATAAATAATTATTTGACCAATTATTTATCCCTAAACAAAACTAAATAAACAAATTGCTGACTGTACCATCTCCCCTTACAAAACAATTCTCTTAATTGCTAATTACAATGTTGACATGCAAATTTTTCTTCTTGTACATTTTTTTTTTATTTCCTGAAATAAAAACACAGATATGACCCAATAAAACCCCAAAAGAATTCGGCCTTGGTCCAGAAGTCCGGCGGTGTTGATTTGACTTCGGTTCTCCAAACCAAGCGAATGTCCTCATTCCCGGGCCATTGGTCATATGAAACAAAAGAAAAACAACATTGAAGCAGTATCATAGCAGTCCGATTACATCATAACTTACATTATCTTTTATCCATCTTCAAATACAGCCGCAATCGTGAAATGACTCTCCTCCACATCTCGCCTCGTTTTTTCTCCGTCCATCTTCCCTCCTAGCGTCATCGGCGGTCCTTTAATCTCCAGCGACGTCCAACGTTCCTCGAAAGCTATCGTATACCTCGTAGATGACCTACACGACGTGTGGATGTTGTCCAGCGACACTTAGGCCCTGGTAAAACATCCCTGTGCGTTGTCCGTGTAGTCATTTTTCTTCTAACACCATCGACGTACAAAGTACAGGAATTCTGTCAACTGTCACTTTGTAGTTTCTTTGACCCTACGTCTCTCTGGACGCTTTTTTCGGTCACACCATTTTTTGAAGCGCACTGGGCTTCGCTTGCTGTAGATTACAACCCTTTGTAAATCTACCGGCACTAACTTCGACGTACAAAGTGCAGTATATTTGCCTGCAAATTTGTAATTTTTCCTTGCCCCTTTTGCGACACGCGCGGGCTGCGTTTTCCATCACTAGACGATTTTCGATTCCGGGAACGGGACGATAGCTGGCTTCACATGTAGACCACTTTGCTTGACATTGGGGACTTCTTAGGAATTCCGAGTACCTGAGCTTCTGGTCTCCATTTCAGACTGCCTGCCGGATACTTGGGACACCCGTCACTTCGGAATTTCTGCTACCTGTTTCGCCGTTGCATTTCCCTTACAAAACAATACTCTGCAACTTCCCTTAATAACTGCTTTATTTTAACTTAAAAATACAGTTGCGAGTATACCCCTTAATTTTAATTAATTATTAATTAATTACCGCGTGTGTGTTTCGTGCTTCTCTGCTCAAAGCCACCATTTTAAAAAATGCTTCCTCAAAACCTTAACTTGTTTCAATCTTTCAATTAAATTTCCTCAAAATTTACCAAACAAAGTACTCGGGCTTTGTTTCTATCCTATCCTTACTTTCACTAAATCGACCTGTGACGGTTCGATTTTTTTCTGTTTATTGTTTACTGTTGCCATCTCTACCTGCCATCTTTCTTTTACTCAATAAAAAAAAATTCCTCAGAATTCAATTTCAAACTACCTGTTCTGCATGTCGCCATAAATCATAACTCAAGCCCTATCTAACACAATCTGGTTCAAACTTTCTCCAACGAACGGTCTCGAGAATTAAGACATTTCTTTCAAAAACAATTTCAACACTCAAAAGAAATTATACTGCAAATATTTAATTATTATGCTGCCACCAGCAGTACATTTCCTACTCAAATTCACGACTATATATCGACATCTATCACACAAAATGTCCACCTCTAAAGCAACAAACAAAATTCCTGGAATGCCACGCGCAATATCCACAAGGACGCCTAAGCTAGCCCTTACACCACTTTCTCTAAAGGGTCGTTTGCCTAACTTTGCTTTTAACCATAGTCTACAATGCATTCTTTAAAATGCGTCACCCAATTTTCTTCTAAAATTCACAACCAAATCTAACTAGAGTGCTTTCTTCATAATCTACTCGAATAATCACTTGAAATGTCTTAAATTATCCCAACCGCTAGCCAACAAAAATGTAATAGGGCGGACACCCTTCTCAATATTTACCATTATTTTAATCAACTCTAAACTGAAGGGGGCCCCTGTGGTAACTCGCCTCAAGCGACGCTTGGTCCGCCATCTTCAATCACAGGTACTAACTGATTTAAACAAACTAATCTTACGGTAGCGTGAATCAATTATCTCTCTTACGGAGGCTCTTACGGAGTCTGAGTTCTTTCTCTGAGACTTTGTCAGAGACGTTTGAACTCACTAATTATTAATCACCATATGCAGGGCTAAATACTTTACTATAAAAGGGACAGGTTTATATTATTATTCTAAAATGAATATACCGAAGAAAACCACAATAAAATCTATTAACAAAAATATATACAACAATGCAGAACTGCTTACATGGAATTTGAATATGTTAATCCTAAACAAAAATATTCTTTGGCAGAGATGGACAAATCAGCAAGTACAGACAACAAATAAATACCTTAATATTTCGGTGAGCACAAGAAACACGAGACAGCACAGTTTCTATAACTTGGCCCCCATTGGGGCCCTACGCTTGGGCGCGCGTTTTGACGCACGACCGTCTACCTTCAAAGCCCGATGCTAAAGAGAGTGTTTGCTTGTCTCTTTACCAGTTCCCCAAGCTTTTCGCGCCAAAAGCTTGCGTGGTAACCCTGACGCGACTGCAGCGCCACTCCGAGCGTCTATTAAATACCAACTCAACACAAAACATGGATGTTTGAATTCAAACATCCATCCAAACCCGCGCGCAAAACCTCGACTTATCACAACAGTATTAGTTCTCTAGCTGCTGTGTATGTATTATGTAACCAAGTTTTACTTTAGTAGTGTGTAGTACACAATATACGGTCATATTTTGTTTGTTTACCGTGATAAAACACTAAACAATATTATAAAATTATAATAAAATAACACCATAACTTTTACGCTTACAGGTGGGGCTAATATTAGGAAGCGGGTTAGACGAGCTCCCTATATTCCAGAATCCTGCTGAAAGACCTCTCAGCACAATTTATGGTGATCCTATCTCCGGTATCGTTGAGTGCCAAGTGGAAGATTACTACTGTAGCTATGTGAATAGGTCAGGAAAGCGTTCTGGCCTTCAAGTCCCTTGCAAGGTTAACCACAGGGCAAACGTGTGGGCACTTAAGGAGAAAGGGTGCAGTCATATCATTGGAGTCAATGTCGACGGTTCGTTGAAATCTGATTTACAACCAGGAAGTATTGTCATCATAGATGACTTCTACGATAAGTATGCAAAGTAGTATTTAGTAATATTCATTTAACGCATTAATTTTATATTTTATAGTACCAGCGGAAGGGAAAAGACTTTCCACGATGGTCAATATGCATCCCCAAAAGGTATAATGATAGTACCTATGCTTCCAGCGTTCAACGAAAATTTCCGGAGGTGCATAATAGACGCAGCAGAAGAAGCTGGTATTAAAGTTACACCTGAAGGAACGGCTGTTGTAATAGATGGACACTGCACATCTACTAATATGGAAATTAATGTATACAAACAGTATAATGCCAGTGTAATCAGCGCAACCGTATGTCCTGAGGTATTTGCATAATACGTTGTAATAATTTAAATCAAAGCTAATCCGTTGCAAACGCTAACAAGGGAACGGCACTACGTACTGTCCGTTTGAGATAAGTTGAGCGCTCTTCCGCGGGTCAACAATCTACGGATATTAGTAAAATGATAGAAAAGGATACAAATATTTCTGCTCGCTACGTATAGTTGTCCAATAACCCATTGGAGTTAAGTAGAGGTAGCAAGCCGATTCGGGAACCTCCTCCATGACCTTGACCTTGTACTCAAGGTATTCAAGGTCAAGGTCATGGAGGAGGTTCCCGAATCGGCTTGCTGTTGAAAATGAGTACTCCTCAAATCAAGGTCAATGTTAAAACTAAGGATGTTCCCAAACCGGCTCCTCCTCAATCTTGGCCTTGGTCTCAAACTATTCAAGGTCATAGAGGAGGCTTCCGAATCGGATTGATATTAAAAATGAGGATGTTCCCAAATCGGCTCCTCCTCAATCTTGGCCTTGGTCTCAAAGTATTCAAGGTCATAGAAGAGGCTTCCAAATCGGATTGATGTTAAAAATGAGTAGTCTTCAAAACAAGGTCAATGTTAAATGAGGATGTTCCCAAATCGGCTCCTCCTCAACCTTGGCCTCGATCTCAAAGTACCCGTCAAGATCATAGAGGAGGCTGCCGAATCGGCTTGATGTTAATAGGAGATCAGCGACTGGTCAAGGTTTATGGTTTATGGTTTGTGGTTTGGAACCCCTTCCATCACAAAGCACTATATATGTAACGGCTGGATTACTATTAAACGTTGTGCAAATTTGAAGTCCTCGCAAGCGAATCAGTGAAGTTAACGTACGTCAACCAGTCAAATTACGAAAATATGAAGTATGTTCCTTCTTTTCAATAATCTAATATGAAGTTATTAATTCATTAAATATCGTTAGAAATGCTGTCAACGGTTCCAGACCTGAAACGGATGATTCAGTTGCAACGACAACAATACGATCTTCGTCGTCAGGATCTAGAAGATAAAATTAAAAATACTGTTCTTCCGAATATATACGTTTATCGGTGGGAGGCTACCTTGGATCTTCAATGGCAACTTCAACCAATTTATTTGGGTATTATGTTTTGTGAGGAATATCTGAATGATAAAATATCTATTGACATGTTCATAGAAAAAATGCAGAACCATGATTTATTATCCAGCATATGTAAAGAGTTAGATGACCTGATCAACATAACATTACTCCTTCACTTAGTCGCTTAGACGTACTTGTGATATAAAGTAAAATAAAGTCATACATCATATAAACGTTTATAATTTTTTGTATTACCAACTCCACTTCTTACCATCGAAGCCGAGACATTCATTGGAGATCGTCAGTTTATATAGCCAAATAAATATTTTCAATTGTTTTATAGTATTTTTTTTGATAAAAGATTATCGTTACCCCGAGATTGTCATTCCACTTTCATCCTAAGAAGGAAACCTTACAAATTTAGTGATATGAAATTTGTTACACATAAACTGACATTGCCAGTGCAAAATTTTGATGTAAAATGTGATTTGAGAACATTTCAACGGCATACTGACCTCTTTGGGGGTTTTTGTAAGCGAGCAATTATCGTTGGTGGTTCGGGAACCGGAAAAACAAACATCTTGCTGACACTACTAACGCATCCAAATGCATTACGTTTTCAAAACGTTTACCTCTGCTCCAAATCGTTAAATCAACCTAAGTATGAATATTTACGCTGTTTGGTTAAACCAATGCATGAATTCTTGTATTGTAAGTGCTCCGATGTAGATGCTATGGTTACACCCTGCACAGTAAAAGAGTATTCCGTTGTCATTTTTGATGATGTTCAATGTACACCGCAAAATGTTATAAAGGAATATTTTTCCTTCGGACGACATAAGAACGTTGATTGTTTTTATTTATGTCAATTTCACGGCGTAATACCATAGCATTTGTTGAGGGACAATTGCAACCTCATTGTAGGTTTCCGTCAAGATGTTACGAATTTGAAACACATTTTCGACGATCATGTTAGTGCAGATATGACTTTTGATAAATTTCAGGATATTTGTCGTCAATGTTGGACTGACATGGTTTCCTAGTAGTTGACCTGGACTGTGCAAAAAACAGTGGTCGGTATCGCAAAGGATTTGACACATATATACAGCTCTAATACCGAGAACGGACAGTCGAAATTAACTTGTAATTCATTCAACATGGATAAGGAACTTGCTAAAAAGGTATTACACGTCCGTGAAGAATTGCGTAATAAGCTTAAATTGTTAAAAGCTGAAATTGCTGCATCCAGGCAAAGTGCTGAGACAGCTTATACACCAATAACTGAACCTTTGAAAGCTATTGCAGATCGGTTACAAACGGTTCAAATCATACCAAAACTGGAGCAATCATGCGGAGAAGATGAGTCATTTACGAATTCTAAAAAAAAAGGAGAACGTCTAAATACGAATCATATGAAGCAGATGAGACATCCATACCGCATGATAAACAAAAGCAAAAGTTCTCCAAAATTCAATCACTAACTGATACTTCAACCCCAATACAATCGCGACGAAACAAGATGATGTCATGATGTTCCACAACGTCTTCAAGAAACCAAGAAAAGGTTATCCGAAAATATGCAACAACCACAGGTACAAGCAGTCTTAGCACAATTTCATCGATTACCTCGCGCTTACATTGAAGAGTATAATACGGATGTTGAGGATATATTCGACAAAAAGTACGGAGTACGAGAAGATAAAGGTGATCTTTACATAGGAAGTAGCAAAGTTGAGTTTGTTGGTCCTAACCTAAGCGTTGCCGGTTTTGAATACAAAGGAACTCCAGGATTATATGAATTAGTATTTAAGAAGAAGCCAGGAAAGTTTACACCTCAAGATCTTCGTGAGTACAGAGATCTATTGACACGAATAGATGCTGCTAGACTGCAATATAATCCGGAATTACGAATATCTGCCAACAAAGGATACAAGTACTTGAATATTATCAAACCTACATTAGCAGGTAGAGTGCCAAATGTATGGTGGACCAAATCATGGAAAACTAGTTCGGGATATATTCAGAAACAGTTCAAACCAAATACAAAGGTGCAATTGCAATATTGGGACAATCCGAACGAACTTGTCAATCGGTTACGTCTTCTACTAGCTTCTGAATCAGCTGGTCACAACGGGTATAATAATGAAATTATTTCAATTATTGAAGAATTAAAAGAAGCGAACATCATATATTGAGTACACAGCATTCATTTATAAAGCTACACACAATCCAGATAGATTCATTCATTCTATTTTTGTTCTATCACATCAATTAACATGACCATTGATCGTTTGGGAAGACACTTGATTCATAAGAAATATATTGCAAATCACAGAGCTTTACGTGTTGAACAAAAAAATGATTACGTTATTACATTTTTTGGAGATGGCACGCTTTCATCCACAGACAATTTAATAATTAATAATAAGGGCTCCAAGGATCTCTATCGAAATCGTGTTTACCAAGGATCTATAAAACTTGTGAACGTTCCTCCAAGCATCAATCCAATCATCAACGGTGCTGTCGTTATAGATCCTATTGGATATAAAATTAAGCTTGGTGGCTCGTTTTCCGTGAGCTATATTTCAAAACGTACACGACCTAAAGAATCCTACTTTGTTCAAATATTACTCTCCGACGATGAGTTCAGTTAAAAGGGACTTGATCAATGAAATTCACACTCCTGTACGAAGAAATTTTCCAAGGCGAAAAGTTATTATCAAAGGATTAAAGGATCTTTTTCAAGCGGACTTGGTCGAAATGATTCCATATTCAACAGAAAACAAAGGATATAAGTATATATTAGTGGTTATTAATACATTTTCCAAATATGCGTGGGCTAAACCGTTAAATACCAAAACTGGTTACGAAGTTTCAGAACAGATGAACAACATATTTCTCGGAAAGAGACAGAATATACCGAAGAATCTTCAAACCGATAAGGGGAAAGCATTGTACAATGCATCATTCCAAAACTTAATGAAACGTTACGGAATAAACCATTACAGCACATACTCCAGTCTGAAAAGTGCAATCGTTGAAAGGTTGAATCGAACGTTGAAGGAAAAAATGTGGAAAAGTTTTCCATGCAGAGGATCTATCGCTGGTTGAATTTACTACCGGAAATAGTGAAAACCTATAACAATACTGTTCACAGTACAACTGGATTTAAACCAGTTAAAGTGAATCAGAAAAATGGTAAAACCATTCTTAAAAGCACATATAATTCCTTAAAAGTTATGGATCCTAAACATGCAAAGTTCAAGATTGGCGACTACATTCGCATCAGTAAACATCGACAGGCCTTCACCAAAAACTATACACCAAACTGGTCTAATGAAATTTTCACCATCTCTAGAATTCAAAATACATTACCGAGAACTTACCTATTAAAAGATTCACTAGGAGAAGAGATATTAGGAGGTTTTTATGAATACGAATTGCAAGGTTCAACATCCGAACGTTTTTTTGGTTGAAAAGATTATTAAACGAAAAGGAAACAAAGTCCTCGTCAAATGGATGGGTCTCAGCGATGCACATAATTCCTGGATAGCGAAAAACAATGTATTATATACGTTGATTGTTTTTTTTTGTGTAAAATTAATTAAACACTTTTTTCATTCAGAACGTTTTTTATTTGCCAGTTATTTATACAGGTGTATAAGAGATTAGTATTTTCATAGAACATAGTTACTAATTCATCTAACACTAAATTTGCCCCAGGGTTTAGAATTTTATAGTGTCCCCATGCCAATGTCAATTGTCATTTAGAAGGTATCGTTTATCATCTTTCGCTGATAAAGCAATTTTGTTCTTCAATTCAGTATACATTGTATGCAAGTATGATCGGAATACATACATTTTCTTAAGTATCTGCCCCCCCTCATTCACAATCCGCTTATAGTCATCTACAGTTAAGTGTTTGTCGATAACATACTTTTTCACTCCTTTAGCTTTTTTAACATCCTCTGCAACATTCACATCACTTCCTGCAACTTGTATGCAATAAGCTTTGGCACCTGTACCGTAAAATGACTCAATTATTCGTCCACCATACTCATCTTTCATTTTACCTATAATAGACTTGTTTCGTGGAATCTGATGGATATTAGACATATGATAATTAGAGGTATCAAATCTATCAATATTCTCTTTGATATCATTGTAAACATTATCAGCTTTAATAGATACAATTAAATAATCTGTATCCGTATATAAGAGACATAGGTACATGATCTCCATACTTCGTTTTAAGGAAATCATAATAAAAATCATACATAATACTTTTGGAAATTTCCATAACAGTGAAACCTACATACAATGGTTTCTTGTAATGAACTTCTACAATTTTCATTTCAACCGCAACCAAACTTTCACTAAAAATTTTTGCTGACTTAAAATTCGGTTTCGCAATAAAAACCTCTGCTCCAATTTTTCTATGTCGTGACTCGAAATGCGTTAATAACTTTATGTCTACCCGATTCTCCACATTCTCTATAGTCTTGCCGAATATGCTGTTGTTCATTAATTTGTAAATTTTTTTGATAAACTCATTGACACCCTCATTTCTTTTACTCGTGTTAAAATCTATGTAAGGTTTTAATCGAGAATTCGATAAATTTGTCCAAGTTCAAGTCCATGCTCTAAACATTGAATTAAATTTAAATAATGAATTATATACTTTGTTTTTGAAGACAAAGTGTTTAATAGTTTACGATTTTTTTGATCCTAAAGGTGTTCTGCTTTCCGCACAGAATGGGAAATCATTATGATCGTCATGTAAATTAGCGGGATAATCCAAGTCTACTTCCAACACATAACCAACATTAGGATCATCATGCAGGTTTGCAACGTTTACAGTATCGATTTCTTCTTTCGTCAACCATCTAAATGATCCTAAAGGAAGATTTTGACACATTGCATGTCCACATAAATTTGTAGCATCTAAATAGAGAATGTATGATGTTTCCTTTGTATCATCATAATTGGTAAGAAATGGATTATTTGCTATTTCTTTTCGTTTTGTACACATACTAACACCTCCTCGAATACCATTTTGAAAAAATAATACCATGTCAATATCTGTTAATAGATCCAATTTAACACCGGTCATACGCAACATTGCATCCCAACTCAAACCTGGGGCGGTAAAATACTGTGCCGGATCAAGTTTATAATCTTGGATACATATATCGCGGAAATTTTCAAAACCATCAGCTAAAAGCAGCAAATTCTAGATCACTGATCCTTGATTTTAAAAGGCAAGTGGGTCAACTAGTCTAGTCATTTTAGATTTGGGACGACAAATAATTCCCACCACATCCCACCTATGAAAATAATGGCCATAGATTCAGAAAAATACCCTTAACATTATATCAAAATGGTTCCTGTATCTTTGATGATAATATTATTGAAATTAATAAACCATCAGTGACCTAAACATCGTCATGAAATGTTGCCCAGCTATTTTTGCATAAATATCTCAGAAAGAGTTAAGCTTAGCATAACAAATTTTCCACATTAAAGACGAAGGATGTGGATACATGATAAAGACAGAATTATTTATAAATAGTTAGGTCTTCGGATTCGAATTCGTTAAAATGGTCGAATTTAGCAAATTCGGCCATATTAACTAAATCATGACTTCAATTAATATAGTAGCACGTACGTACGTAAGTTAAGCGTATTTATCCGGTCGGTAACGTTAACAACAGGTGAATAGACACATTTTTACCATTTATCTTTTCGTTTAGATGACGAACAGTTTCACGATAGGTGAATATATCGGCCCTTAATCGGAAAAAGAAATCCAGATCCCACCGATCAAATTGATTTGTTCTCGCCCGAATCATATGTATTCGCCTGTGCCGTCTACCGCCATTATCGTACAGAAGATTCGCATGGTCTTCGTCAGCGTCCGAAATATCGTCGAAAAAGTCTATCACGTCCATCGTAAAAATTGACAGCGAGACACAGCAGCACACAGAAGTAAGATTAGGCTATGTCAACAAAATTGCCCATGATTCCTTGATGATCTCTCCGGAACGGAAAATAAACGGTTGACATCGACCGTTCATTGACGAACGCCGATCAAGCATTGAATTGAAAAACATCCACGTTCGTTGAACGGAGAACGAATGACGTTCAATGGTGTTTCGTAGTTTAAACTGTTATTGGAAACCCCGCCCTAAATGTATAAATTTGGTTAAAATACCATAAAAGCACGTTTACATTAAGATAGTAAGTAGTAGAGTACACTTGCCTACTATTTATCCAAGTCACTACGCTACCGTGTTCGGTAGAGTAACAGTTTACACACAAAATAATTGGTAGAGTAGATACCAGATAGAGAATGTTAAAATGAAACATTTAATTTGTAAATCGTAAAAAAAATTAAACTCGCAACTATTTCTACTCTACCGCGCACTGCTGTTTACACCGGTAGAGTTGGAGTAGATTATAGTGCGGACTATGGTGGGGAAGGCAAGTGGATAGTGTACTAGTCACATGTGCTATCTACTCTACTACCAGTCACTATCTTTAGTACTCTACTCACACTAGCTCTTCTTGTTCACATTAAGCTAGTAGCGGGATAGTACTTACTCTATCTACTAACTCTACCGCTTACTATCCTAATGTGAACGTAGCTTAAATGATAAATACCCAAAATGTAGGTATTTACCCGTGGTTAGAGTAAACACCTGGATAAATACATATCCAATAAGTATCACCCGTCGGGTATTTACCCACCTCACATCATTGATTAAACACATCGAAAGTTCTGTTTAACTCAAAGATCATGACATGTTTGAGTCAAAGAACACTTGTTCATAGCAAAGTAATATTTTATTCTTAGAAGCAAATACATATATTTTCCTCTATTCAAACAACTATTTTTTTGACATAAACAATATTTCTACCAGTGTATTGACGTCTAACATTATTACGCAAAATGGCGATCCAATGTACTACATTGAACCTCCATGTACGTTGTTTATGCTGACCAAATTATATCTTGGGGGTTAGTACTAGCCTTCCTAACGAAATAGAATAACAGATACTAACCCAAACTAACGTCGTGTAAACAGGCCTTTTAGTAGTAGCCTTTATTATTAACCCTCTAGCTTACCCAATGTAAATGAGCCCTTAAACCAAATATACTCACGAAGAAGGATTTATAATGCGGAACCGTGTCGCCGCTTCAGAACGGTTTTATCGAAATATTTTTCTTTTTCACTTTTCATAAGGTTATATGATCTGAACAATTAATCCACTATTTTTTATAATTAATAATAATTTCTGGAGATGGCTACCAATCATATTAAATTTTTTTTTATAAATAAAATCATTCATATAATAGGTTTGTTCCAACACGAAGAAAACACCGTTTAGGTATCGGGTTTTGTGATGGATCAGTTATGTTTCGGTCGACAACTCAATGACTTAAACTAGCGGACACATTTGGTCCAACACATTGTATCGTATCTGACCGATAATTTCTGATTGGATCAGATGTTGGCATTTACTTCTTCAGATTCTTCCAATTACTGACATGTCAAGAATCAAAGAAAAATTATTACACGTCATTGGCCAACATCAAAGCACGATTCTTTTCTAATAAATAATTTTTGTTTTGCATGTACGGAAGGAAAGCCCTGAAGTTGGGCGCATTTTTACCAATGTGGGAGATGGGGCTCATGCCCGGCGACGTCGAAAGCTTGGTGTAGGTACTATTCAAGTCCTCGAAATATACTACAAAGACAATTTCTCGTGGCATCTATTGAAAATTTACTTTTGATAGGATGTAAAAGTGGGGTAAACTGCGTTTTTTGTAATTATCTCGGAAAATACATTCCTCCGATATCATACAAGTTGTAGCTTTAATTTTCTTAATAGGCATTTTTTTCAGAAACCCAATCACATTCTGATTAACTCATACTGAATTTGCGCCTCATATAAGTCTCTTCTTGTGGGTTCGATATTGATTGCGTGTTTTGAGGTTCTGTTTAAAACACAAAATAAAGCTTTGTACAAGAATGCAGATAGGTTCAGTTGTTTAAAACGTCTAAATAAAACCACACGAAACATCCAGCTTTTTACTAATTTTAATCAGACTGTCGCCCAACGGTATTCTATCAGTCTGTTTCCTGTAGGTTTTCTGTGGTTTTCCTTACACGGCGAATGCTGGAAGCCAAACAACAGCCAAACAACAAGATATGCCACAGACGCTGGCCATAATAATGATAATAATTATAATAATATTTATTGATCTCCAATTTAATTTACAGTATGAGATATGTCAATCAAATATACAACTATCCAAACCTAACGATAATATTACAAATAAATGAAACACAAAAAAAGAAATGTATACCCCGATTAATATGAAGAAAAAGAAAAATGGTGTTGTACCAGATGAATAAAAATTATAAAACAAGTAAAGGCAAATATACTACAACATAATGACACACAAAAAGGAGGAAAAAAAAACACCCAAAAAGTGAATAAATAATGATCCGCACACTAGAAATCAACCGCAAAAAATTCTTCGAGGCTTTAGATCACATGTGTTAAAAGCAGGGCTTTCAATTTTCGTTTAAATAAGTCGCAGTTTGACTCTTTTAGTCTGTCTGGAACATGGTTATAAACTCTGACTACCAAGACACCGGGCTGGATTTGCAGCCAGAAACCGCCATCGATGTTCATGAATGAAGCACAATACCTTGGCGATGTACAAAAAAGCGAGTGTTTGTATATTTACATCTGAAAAGAATGCACGTGATGCACAGGACGTGATCTGAGTAGCCCCCGCTATACATCGTACTGCTATTTTCTGTGCTACAAATACGTCAGAAGCTCACGAATATGAATCCCAGAGCAATATTCCATACAAAAGGCGCGATTGAATTTCGGTGAAATAAGCTGATCGTAAGTTATTTACTGTTAGAAATCTCGTAAATAACGCAATTTGAAAATAGAGGTATTTAGTCCCAAAACAAGTTTTGCGCAATGATGTTTCCATTTTAATATGTCTTCTAATTGCATACCCAAAAAAGTGACTGCTTCCCCAGTACCTATCTGATCCTCTCCAATGGAGTTAACCAATGTTAGCAACACGGATAGCGAAGACGATCTGAACACTAAACGTTTGGTTTTAGCAACATTCAGTGACAAGGCAGTGTTTGGCCGCTTCCTGGATACCCGAGCCGTTACGCGCGATGGTCGTATCGTCCGCGTAAGCACAATAGGCCAGGCAATAGAGCAGAAAATGAGTTCGTGACAAAAATACTGGCAGGAAGCCGACGGTCCCAGGTTACGTGGAACAGTCCGTAGATGTATTGTGATGCTTTTCCTACTCGCAAATATCATTTCTTAATTTGTTATAAACAAAAAACCTTTAAAAAATCGTGTTTTTTTTTTTCGTTTTTCGATTGTAAAAACTGAACCGGTGCTTTCTTGATGCTTTCAATACGAATTGTAGAGAATGAAAAGACAAAAAAATGAACCCTGTACGGACTCGATTGAAGTAATATTAACGGAGGAAATTCGGAAAAACCGGAAAAACCTACTATTTTTAAAAATTTATAACCGCCATTTTCAAAACTGTGGGTACTTTAGGTGTGGACAACCCAGGCGTTGTCCGATGATTAGTTTTTGCGCAATTGCGATTTTAATATTTTTATGCAATATGTTTCGGCGAGTCTGGATGCGTCGTAGGTGGTCTGATTTTATTTTTTACGTATATCGAAAGTAAAAGTATTGTGCTACAAAACGTATATTCTGATTTTGCGTTAAAGTGATGCGAAATAGGTGAAAAATGCTTGGAAACATGACCTAAAACTGCCGCCCTCTCCAAACCGGTCGAGTAATGGGGGTAGGCGGTCGACGCGGGGAAGCGCGTATCTATAGTAATGCAAGCGCGCTGCGAGCTTCCCCACGTCGGCCGCCAGCCCTCACTACTCGACCGCGTTGGAGCGCGCGGCAGTTTTCCGTCATGTTTGCAAGCATTTTTCACCTATTTCGAAACATTTTAACTTAAAATCAGAATAGACGTTTTGTAGCACAATACTTTTACATTTGACATACGTAAAAAAAATTTAAATCGGACCACCTTCGACGCATCCAGGCTCGCCGAAACATATTGCATAAAAATATTTAGATCGCAATTGTGCAAAAACTAATCATCGGAAAACGCCTGGGTTGTCCACATTCAAAGTACCCATCGATCGCTACTTTCACGCGAAAAGCCTCCGCTACAACTTTTTAAAAATACGCAGTTTTCCCGAATTTTCTCCGTTAATATTAATTTAATCGAATCCGTGCAGGGTTCATTTTTTTCATCTTTTCATTCTCTACAATTCGTCAAGCATGAATATTGCTCCATCGGTTCAGTTTTTAGAAGCAAAAAACGCAAAAAAAACGCGATTTTTTGAGTTTTTTTTTTTGTTTATAACAAACTAAGAAATGATATTTGCGAGTAGGAAACACATCACAATACATATACGGACTGTTCCACGTGACCTGGGACCGTCGGCTTCCTGCTAGTATTTTTGTCACGCAAAAATCTTTATTGCCTGGCCTACAAAGTAATCGTTAAAAAACGACAATATATCGTTGATGAACAACGAAAAAAGTAGCGGAGCAAGTACCGAGCCCTGTGATACTCCTATATTAATTGGCAGAATGTTGGATCGGTAATTCCTCCGCTCAGGACCAGCTTTATGCTTTATCTCCACGAACTGTTGCCTGTCACAAATAAACTTGGCCAGCCATGACAAGACCAAACCTCTGAAACCCAGCAGCTCCAGCTTCTCCAGCAGTAGATTGTGCTGTACGCAGTCAAAAGCTTCACTTAAATCAAAGAAGAAGCCAACTGGAATATTTTTTCTTCCCAGTTAAGTATAATTTTATTATACAAATCTAGTACCGCTGTTATAGTCGATCTGTTTTTGCGGAATCCATGCTGATGATCAGTAATGAGGTGATGTTTATCAATGAACGATTGAATCCTTTGCAGCATGGCATACTCAAATATCTTATAGAAACACAATATAAGTGAAATCGGTCTGTAATTCGCTGTGTTGTTTGGATTTGCCTTCTTATAAAGGGGAATGGTGCGAGCCAAACATTCTGGAAAGGTACTAACTTGGAAAGTGTGATTTACCAAAAATGTCAACGGTCTAACTAGTATGTGTTTACACTCCTTGACAAGGCAAGACGGTATTTCGTCAGGACCCGCTGAATATTTAGGGTTTAACTTATTTAAAATAACAATCATTTCCGTTTCTGAATACGGGAACAGAAAGCATTTGTGTGAGTTCGATTTAATGTGTGATGTACCAATATCAGTTTTAGGGATTGTGTCAACAAGTTCTTGTGGGATTTTCCTAAAATAATTATTGAATTCTATAGCTACCCTGATGGGATCTCTCACTGGTTTATCGTCAACCGTTAATTCAATATTACTATGATTTAATTTTGTTTTGTTATGCAGACTGTTAATAACGTTCCAAGTTGCTCTTATTTTATTATTAGAATTATTTATTATACACAGGATATCGTTTTTTTACGATATCTTTGAGATCACGGCTGGATTCTAAGACGGTTGAGTTTACCCAAGTTTTTCGTGTTTTTGCTTCTAACGTATTCCGGGCTGTTTATTATATATTTTTACTTTCTTTAGTTAAACAAATATAGTTAATATATGCTATGTTGCACTGTCTGCAATATTACATAAAAAGAATATAATTAGTCCGGGCCTGTGCAGACCGACCGTCCTATAGTCCCATAAGACACACCTACTGACGCCGTTTTCGGTATAAAAAAAAGTCGTCATAGCGTCTCCTTTCTATACTATCTCGATGATCGGCATACATGAATATGGTGCTTTTGCTGAGGTTTTGGAGCAGCTGCCAGAGGCTTGGTCGAACTGATCTGTCCCAATTCTCATCATATTTCTGGTCGGTCTCAAGACTTCGAAATATGTCGGAATTCCTTGTCCAGTAGGCTGCCCGGGATTCTCGGTGGACGTTGTTGACCGATTTTCTTTTTCCGCCTGGTTTTTCGCAGATACCTGTCTCAGTACTGGTTTACCAGCTAGTACGGGTTTATCAACTGGTACGTCATCGTTGTCTTCGGATATACGGTTTTTATTTAGCATGTTTATCTGATGAGTTTGCTGTTGGATCAAATCATTTTATCGAATATCATTGATCAAATCGCTTATTATTGTCTTGCAAAGAGCAAGCTCTCTTTGCACTTCTTGTAATTGCTCTTGCACTTCTGCTTTGCCAGCATTATCGGCATCTGAAGCACTAATGCCTGAGTAATAAGAGATTTTACTGATTCGCACGTCAGCGATTCGCTATCTGCCTCAGAGCTAACCCTGTCTTTCCTAGGCGGTATTTTGATGAAGGAAAATCACTTGTTTTGAATTAAGCACAGAAGGTACACCAAACACGTGTTACTCGGGCCGTGGTCAAACACGGGCCTGCCCATGGCCCCGTATTGGTGTAAGTTGTTGGGGATGTTAAGGCGTCGATGATTATTATTATTATTATTATTTAGTTTAGTGTAGTCATTTTAGACCTACTTTTAGTACATTTTAAACATCGCAAACTACATAGAAATAGAAATAGAAATAAACTTCATTCATGTAACAATCACACAGACAGACATGAAACGTCAATACATATACATATATGAAAGTTTGTTAACAACTATAAGAAAAAATCTTCAACAGAATAACACGTTTTATTCAACAAATATTTGCGCAAAGCGGACTTGAATGCCTTTATGCTGACCGTCGACCTAATATCCCTAGGGACCGAGTTATACAGCTTGCATCCCATATAGCATAAGCTCCTCTGGTACGACGTATGGCGATGCATGGCCGGCAGCAAATGATCAGCACCTCGTGTGCTGTATGCGTGATCAGCCCCATGGTCGAAGTCGCCAGTCCGCCGGACTAGCGCCTGTGGTCCCCGCTAGTAAGTAGTCCCGGACGTTCACGAGCGCAGGCGGTGGGCCGTCGGGTTCAATCGGGACTCTACGCTAGAAAGCTCTCGGTATAGGTACATAGAATTAGTGTATTCGACTTTCGAACGAATCTGATAGTACAGACTGATTCTCCCTATATTTGATACGACTGAAAATGGCGTGACACCGATGTAAACAAACTATAGCGTACGTTATAAAGTCTCTAATTAAGTAATGTAGTATCCTGTTTTCTAACAACAGTTCTTTTGTTTCTGTTCTAATAAAATAATCGTGCCCGCGCGTAGGTATGCCGTGTAACGCAGAAAGTTGGACACTAATAGGAGAAACCTAAAATCCAAATATGAGAACGTAATTATCTCAAGAGTACCTTTATGGTGGAAGTTATGCAAAAATGACATAAAATGTTGAAATACGGTGCGAAGCCGACAAGCCAGCTGCACGATTATTGCAATTCTTACAAAAACGTGCCACTTGCTTGACACTTTATGTTTATATGTGATTTAGGGTAATTTCTAATTCGATACCTCATTTTTTCGTTCGGCTATAGTTTTCGAGATGTTCTAAACTTTTGTGACAGTGGCTAAATTAATAAACAAAGAGATAAAGCAGATGATCGATAAATAAATATTAAAATTGGATGATATTCCGAACATGTGATACAAATAATAATTTTTGGCATTTCAATAATATTAATCTTATTCCACGTTCTTTGTTTGTTAATTTACTCTCGCACATAAAACTTTGAAGTTAAATATCTCCAAGACTATTGATCCAAATAGAAGTTATTTAGCATTTTAACATATTAAGTATCATATGAAGTGCACACGGCGTGAAAATATACTATTACTCATGAGTATGATTCTATACTCTATAGTTCTAGAATGTATTAAGTGCACCGCAATCGTTCCTACGTACCTACATGAATATTATTGTATCGATTAAAACATCTACTAATTGTTATATAATCCATTTATTGAAAACAAAATAACTATACATTTACGTATACACACGTAGGCACGTATACATTTAGTAACAAAAAAGGTATTCAAACATATTTTTATTTATATACAGTGCGCGCGTAAAGTATGGAAACATGGCAAAATCTCAAAAACTGTTTGCTATTTCAAAAAATCCTCGAACACGTCGATTTATAATTATCAAAATACACCTTATGATATCAAATTATTTTTTTTACCTTCAATTGTTTTTAACAGATGACGTCATCGACATTTTTTTAAAATGACAACCCTATATCTTTTTTAATGAATTTGACAGATCTTTTAACTGTCTTAATGGTAGCATAATATTTTTATGGCGTTACATCATGAAATTTTTGAGAAAAAGACAATTGAAGTTTATAAAATAAAAGTGACAAAATCTCCGGAACGGCTCGACCGGTTTAACGAAATTTTGGAACTAAGTATTTTGCAACCTTGTGAAGCCACTGGCGTTATAATCGTTGATACACGTTTACAGTTTCTGAGATATAATCTCAAACTTTTGAATTTGAAATAGAACACCATGTATATTTTGACATTTTCTGTTACTTTTGTCCATTACCTATTCAATGTTACTACGCTTGTTATAGTATTATATCAAAAATATGTAGCATAGAATATTTGCAGGGCAATAAGCATTTATTTTTCTCGAGCCATTGGTTTTAAGATGTCTTACACCCTTTCCTCGAGGTGTATAATTACCTGATCGACAACATACGTAATTTATGCTTATGTGATGATTAGAATCTTCTTGCCTGTTTTTTATAAATCTTGAATTAGTGTCAGTCTCTAATACCTTTTTCCAACTATAAAATTCGTCCATTGTGGACATTTCCAGTGTCGTTTTTTTATATCAATATCGTGTGCATTTGTGAAATGATTAATAATGTCTTGTTTACTCGAACAACGGAAACTGCACATTGAACATTTCTTTAATTTTTTGGGTATTTTAGATTTATCTTGCGTAGTTACGGTGGTATGCGTTCTTTGGTGAAAGACTAAATTTCGTTTCTGATTAAAATTTTTACCGCATTCACAAGAAAATTGAAAATGTCTAGATTTTTTATGTGTTCCAGGTATCAACACATTTATTTGGTCAGGGTGAAATCGTCGGGCATGTTTTCTCAGATTGCATACACTGCTATAAGTTTCATTACATATGGTACACGTTGTATTTTCAGCCATATCATAAGCTAAAATATATGTTATTGAATTAGAAAAAAGAAAAAAAATATATAAGTGTCCTGCAACTTCTTGCCATAAATTCAATTTAAAAAATAAATATTTTTATATTTCATTTTATTTTTTAATAAGTTTAATAGTGTAATTTATGATGGTAGTCCTATATTTTATTATTATGTATTATGCTGATGTACTTACTAGTTTATCCCCTAAGCTTGTCTTTATTTGCTGGAAATATTAAAAAAAAGTTGCGATATTCTAAACTCCTTAGGTAAAACACGCTCGCCGCCCATGCAGCTTTGTTTACATTCGCTTAGTAGGAGAGGGGTGTGTTGAGCTGACCTCGAATGACCCCTAACTCCAGTGGTACTCAAACAAGGGGTCACGCGCCTAACTCCAGAGGTTGTCAAGTTTAGAGTGGGCCCCCTTCGCCCCTCCAGCTAGGGCTCCGCCCCGCTGTGGCCCCCCTCGCCCCTCCACCTAGGGCTCCGCCCCCTGAGCCCTCCGGACTCCGCTCCATCGGTTAGGCCTCACTCGTTTATTATGGCACCGGTGTGTGGTATGTGCATGCTAGCGGCTGGCGCCACCACCCCGAGGTCGTATTCGTTTAAGAGCGACTCATCTCCCCTTACCGCGTTCGTTCTCTTCTACATCAAGGGCACGCGCCTAACTCCAACTCGGTTAATTTCAGTGTGGGTCTCTTCGCCCCTCCAGCTAAGGCTCCGCATCCTATAATTTATGTCACAATCGAATCTATTGGATGTTTAACCTTGATGGTAATTAAAAATTAGCCCCATGTTTAGGTAAAGAAATACTGTGAGTGAGTGTGTATGTATGCACGGTCCCTTCAGTGATTTTGCCATACATTTTATGTGACAACGCGTTACTATTATTCACATTGTAATATTTTCCTATAAATATATTAATTAATTAGGGTATTTAATGATTTTTGAACTTCAAAGAATTTAAGATTAGGAACCCCCGGATTTTTAATACTATCCAGCACGGTTTTAATGGTTTTCTGACGTTTTTTTAGCGTTTGTTTATGGTTTTTATCGTTTTACGGTTCTAACGTGTTTTTTTCCCATAAGATAACCGAGTAAACTGAAGCACATTGTGCACGTAGCAGTGGGCGAGTCACGCAAAACCTACCTACCGTTCGCTAGTTTTGAACATGGCCACCGAGAAATTATAGACGGCACTGGTAGTAGCGCGCGGCAAAAAAAAATCGGTTATTATTTAATATATATTCTACATGACTACATATGATTCAATGACAGGAGGATGGAGTAAGAATGTGTTGAAATTTATTATTTATTTTATTATTAATCATACATATTATGCAACATACTTGAGAAACGCATGAGTTCTTTCAAAGCATTTGCTACAAAAATGTTTATTGCAAGTATTGCATATGGTTTTAATTTTTATTGTCGCATTTCTCGCTCGTTTTCTCCCAAGCTCATTAGAAACAAAATTATAACGCAAAACGCAGTATCTTCTTCTTTCCACTTTGGCCAAAATATGTGGCTTGGATTCCTTCTTGCTGTCGCTGGCATCTACAGCATCTTCATTGGTAGCTAATTCATTTCTTTCTCGTAGTTGTTTTTTTACACTGCCGAATATTGTTGGTTAATACTACCACCTCATTACTTTCTGATATATCTCCGCATTGTTGTCTATTATCATTTTTACGTCATCTATTTCTTAGTATTTTTGTATATTAGGTCGGGAATATATATTAATTAAAGCGCTCAGATATCGATAATAATTTCGTATAAATTAATAATTACCTAGTCAAATTTATAATGCTACAAACTGTTAAATTTATTTTCATGGATTATGTCTGTGGGTGGAACTGGGGGTGGAACGCACCACAGGCGTCCGACCATAAATAAACACTCAATTGAATAGGATATGATTCCCCCATTACTAAAGACGGCTGTAAAGGAACCCCATGTCTCTCTCACACACACAGGTCTACCGTAGTTATTTAAATGAGCATAAATGCATAAGGTCGATTGTCGATTAGCGGTGTTTCGAAAATCAATCTCAAAACATGTTGGAACTTGTCCGTGCGTTGGGTCCACAAACGGTAATTAGTGTTGAATTCTGATTGACGCATGACTAACTTTAAAGAATCCGATTAGGTTTTTTTTTGTTTTAAATAGATACATTTATATATTAGGTATTTTACACTGTATGTGTCTTCAATTACCTGGCGATAGAAATATGGATAAATTAGTTCTAGACTCGTGTCCCTCGAAAGTATAAATTAAGGGGAGTATCAGGGATGTTTTTAGTTATTTTTTTTATTTAAAATATATACGTAATATATAGATCTTTTACAATGTAATATGGATTTAGCACAGTCTCCTTTAGCGATTTTGCTACACATTTTACATTACAAAAGCATTACTATTATTAACACTTATATTCTTCAATAAATATATTAATTAATTGCGGTATTTATTGATTTATTAATTTTACAAAATTTAAGATTTAGATCTTTTACAGTAAATTCAGATAATAGGCATTTTACAATGTAATTCGGGTATTAGGACGACCCCTTCAGTGATTTTGCCATACATTTTATGTCACAACGCGTTACTTTTATCAACATTGTAATATTTTCCTATAAATATATGAATTAATTAGGGTATTTATTGATTTATTAATTTTACAAAATTAAAGATTTAGATCTTTTACAGTGTAGGTAAAATCAGATAATAGGTATTTTACAATGTAATTCGGATATTAGCACGGCCCCTTCAGTGATTTTGTCATACATTTTATGTTACAACGCGTTAATATTATTAAAATTGTAATATTTTCCTATAAATAATATGAATTAATTAGTTAATGAGGTCGGGAATATATTAACTAAAGCGCACAGATATCGATAATAATTTCATATGAATTAATAATTACCTAGTCAAATTTAAAATGCTACAAATTGTTAAATTTATTTTCATGGATCCGACCATAAATACCCACTGTCAATAGAATCAAAATATCTCTCAAATCCCAGCTAACTAGAATTATATTAAGGTAGACACGACCGTATCGATCAAATAGAATCTCATGCAGACTATTAAGACTATTTCTAGGTTATGTTGTTTTATAGTCACGAAAAGCGAGTGGGCGTTATCATTGTCATATATATCGGCCATATTTTTTTTAGTATGCTTGTCAGAGGCATATAGCTAGTAAAATCTATGCGGCCAAGTGATTCTCGGAATAGGTCTGATAAATTTGATAAATCAGTCACTACTTTTAAAAATATGCACTATGTCTCTAGTGGTAGCAATACGTTCTACTTTTACCTAGTAGAGATGTCAATATGACCTTTATCAATAGCTGGTAGACGACTTACTCATAACCTCGCCATTATATTTTATGGATATAGATAGATGAATCTTTATCTATGTTAACACCAATAAAAATTGTATTGAGCATCGAATATGTTTTCATTTGCAAATCCCAACCATATCTATCTAATTTTGGATGAGTCAATAATGACTTCATAATAACTACTTGGGAAACACAACATACTCGTTGAGCAAAATTGTCCCTAATTCATTTACCAATTACATTAAGGATTAAAACATAGACAACGTACATAAAAGTGTCATTTATTATCATATTATTATCATTACATAAATATAAAGTATCTTGGAGCTGTTCATGTCACTATTTGGTATACATGTGACACAACAAAATGGTTTAGCACACACTATCAACAAATTAGTTTTCTATTTAATATTATTCTCGCTGCTATCATCCATCAATTATTTTCATGAAATAACTTTACAGCACTCCCCATGGCGTCTGCGCAGGACGTGCACTTATTTATGAGTTTTCATAAAACATTCACGACAAAATGGTTTACCACAATCACTACAAATTAGCTTTGTATTTAAACTCCTTCTCTGCGCCTTCTTCCATCCATATTTTTGTGAAATAACTTTATAACACTCCGTGCAGCGTCTGCGCACTGCTCCATTCTCTAATGTGTGCCCTGCTAAACTATTGGATGTAGCTCTATCGCAAGGCTCCACATCTACATCATCTAAATGAATAGATTGATTCTGACGTAGATTTTGCACTTGTAAACCTATGGGATCGTCAATAGAACTTCTATCTTGAACAATATTTTTCTCTGATTTATCGATATTTTCTCGTAAATCATATGGGAATGAATCTTCATCTTCTAAATGAATAGATTGATTCTGAAGTAGACTTTGAGGATGTAAACCTTTTGCATTGTCAGTAGCGCTTCTAGCTTGAGTAATAGTTTTCTCTGATTTATCGACATTTCGTCGAAAACCATACGGGGATGACAAGTAACCCCGATGATTATTAAAAATTAGCCCCATGGTTAGCTCTTCAGCGGTAGAGGTATACTGAGTGAGTGTGTGCAACTTTACAAACCATTTTATTCTAGATTTTTCTATAGTATTTTGGTAATTAGGTGGGTGGGGATAATGCGCATAGCAACAATGGACTACATAGATATTTGATTTGACTCAAGTGACGCAGTTCTCGATGTAACAGTTGGCTTACTCTATAGTTCATACTAACACTTTGGGACTAACACAAATATTCTTTTGTCATGAGTTTGGGGCGACACAAATATTCTTGAGTCATATTTGAGGCACTCCTGAACCACATTTGAGTCACATTTGGGTTTCGGTTAACACAATTATATTTGAGTCACATTTGAGTCACATTTGAGTCACTCTTGAGCAACATTTGAGTCACTCTTGAGTCACATTTGAGTCATTTTGAGTCAGGCTTGAGTCATGTGGTATAATATGTTGACATTATCCCGTACTAGCTCATACTATACAGTTTGGGTTAACACAAATATATTTGAGTCATTTTTGAATCACATTTGAGTCACTCTTGAGTCACATTTGAGTCACTCTTGAGTCCCATTTGAGTCAGGCTTGAGTCACGTGTTATATTATGTGGTTATTATCCTATACTACACCATACTATACAGTTTAGGTTAACACAAATATATTTGAGTCATTTTTGAGTCACATTTGAGTCACTCTTGAGTCACATTTGAGTCATTCTTGAGTCACTCTTGAGTCACTCTTGAGTCAGGCTTGAGTCACGTGCTCTATTATGTTGATATTATCCTATACTACATCATACTCTACAGATTGGGTTAACACAAATAATCTTCAGTCACATTTGAGTCACTCTTGAGTCACATTTGAGTCACTCTTGAGTCACATTTGAGTCACTCTTAAGTCACATTTGAGTCATTCTTGAGTCACTCTTGAGTCACTCTTGAGTCAGGCTGGAGTCACGTGCTCTATTATGTTGATATTATCCTATACTACATCATACTCTACAGATTGGGTTAACACAAATAATCTTCAGTCACATTTGAGTCACTCTTGAGTCATATTTGAGTCACATTTGAGTCACTCTTGAGTCACATTTGAGTCATTCTTGAGTCACTCTTGAGTCACTCTTGAGTCACTCTTGAGTCAGGCTGGAGTCACGTGCTCTATTATGTTGATATTATCCTATACTACATCATACTCTACAGATTGGGTTAACACAAATAATCTTCAGTCACATTTGAGTCACTCTTGAGTCACATTTGAGTCACTCTTGAGTCACATTTGAGTCACTCTTGAGTCACATTTGAGTCACTCTTGAGTCACATTTGAGTCACATTTGAGTCATTCTTGAGTCACATTTGAGTCATTCTGGAGTCACTCTTGAGTCAGGCTGGAGTCACGTGCTCTATTATGTTGATATTATCCTATACTACATCATACTCTACAGATTGGGTTAACACAAATAATCTTCAGTCACATATGAGTCACTCTTGAGTCATATTTGAGTCACATTTGAGTCACTCTTGAGTCACATTTGAGTCATTCTTGAGTCACTCTTGAGTCACTCTTGAGTCAGGCTGGAGTCACGTGCTCTATTATGTTGATATTATCCTATACTACATAATACTCTACAGATTGGGTTAACACAAATAATCTTCAGTCACATTTGAGTCACTCTTGAGTCACATTTGAGTCACTCTTGAGTCACATTTGAGTCACTCTTGAGTCACATTTGAGTCACTCTTGAGTGACTTTTGAGTCACTCTTAGAGTCATGTGGTATAATATGTTGACATTATCCCGTACTGGCCAAGGGTGACTCAAGAATGACTCAAATGTGACTCAAGAGTGACTCAAATGTGACTCAAATATATTTGTGTTAACCTAAACTGTATAGTATGGTGTAGTATAGGATAATAACCACATAATATAACACGTGACTCAAGCCTGACTCAAATGGGACTCAAGAGTGACTCAAATGTGACTCAAGAGTGACTCAAATGTGATTCAAAAATGACTCAAATATATTTGTGTTAACCCAAACTGTATAGTATGAGCTAGTACGGGATAATGTCAACATATTATACCACATGACTCAAGCCTGACTCAAAATGACTCAAATGTGACTCAAGAGTGACTCAAATGTTGCTCAAGAGTGACTCAAATGTGACTCAAATGTGACTCAAATATAATTGTGTTAACCGAAACCCAAATGTGACTCAAATGTGGTTCAGGAGTGCCTCAAATATGACTCAAGAATATTTGTGTCGCCCCAAACTCATGACAAAAGAATATTTGTGTTAGTCCCAAAGTGTTAGTATGAACTATAGAGTAAGCCAACTGTTACATCGAGAACTGCGTCACTTGAGTCAAATCAAATATCTATGTAGTCCATTGTTGCTATGCGCATTATCCCCACCCACCTAATTACCAAAATACTATAGAAAAATCTAGAATAAAATGGTTTGTAAAGTTGCACACACTCACTCAGTATACCTCTACCGCTGAAGAGCTAACCATGGGGCTAATTTTTAATAATCATCGGGGTTACTTGTCATCCCCGTATGGTTTTCGACGAAATGTCGATAAATCAGAGAAAACTATTACTCAAGCTAGAAGCGCTACTGACAATGCAAAAGGTTTACATCCTCAAAGTCTACTTCAGAATCAATCTATTCATTTAGAAGATGAAGATTCATTCCCATATGATTTACGAGAAAATATCGATAAATCAGAGAAAAATATTGTTCAAGATAGAAGTTCTATTGACGATCCCAAAGGTTTACAAGTGCAAAATCTACGTCAGAATCAATCTATTCATTTAGATGATGTAGATGTGGAGCCTTGCGATAGAGCTACATCCAATAGTTTAGCAGGGCACACATTAGAGAATGGAGCAGTGCGCAGACGCTGCACGGAGTGTTATAAAGTTATTTCACAAAAATATGGATGGAAGAAGGCGCAGAGAAGGAGTTTAAATACAAAGCTAATTTGTAGTGATTGTGGTAAACCATTTTGTCGTGAATGTTTTATGAAAACTCATAAATAAGTGCACGTCCTGCGCAGACGCCATGGGGAGTGCTGTAAAGTTATTTCATGAAAATAATTGATGGATGATAGCAGCGAGAATAATATTAAATAGAAAACTAATTTGTTGATAGTGTGTGCTAAACCATTTTGTTGTGTCACATGTATACCAAATAGTGACATGAACAGCTCCAAGATACTTTATATTTATGTAATGATAATAATATGATAATAAATGACACTTTTATGTACGTTGTCTATGTTTTAATCCTTAATGTAATTGGTAAATGAATTAGGGACAATTTTGCTCAACGAGTATGTTGTGTTTCCCAAGTAGTTATTATGAAGTCATTATTGACTCATCCAAAATTAGATAGATATGGTTGGGATTTGCAAATGAAAACATATTCGATGCTCAATACAATTTTTATTGGTGTTAACATAGATAAAGATTCATCTATCTATATCCATAAAATATAATGGCGAGGTTATGAGTAAGTCGTCTACCAGCTATTGATAAAGGTCATATTGACATCTCTACTAGGTAAAAGTAGAACGTATTGCTACCACTAGAGACATAGTGCATATTTTTAAAAGTAGTGACTGATTTATCAAATTTATCAGACCTATTCCGAGAATCACTTGGCCGCATAGATTTTACTAGCTATATGCCTCTGACAAGCATACTAAAAAAAATATGGCCGATATATATGACAATGATAACGCCCACTCGCTTTTCGTGACTATAAAACAACATAACCTAGAAATAGTCTTAATAGTCTGCATGAGATTCTATTTGATCGATACGGTCGTGTCTACCTTAATATAATTCTAGTTAGCTGGGATTTGAGAGATATTTTGATTCTATTGACAGTGGGTATTTATGGTCGGATCCATGAAAATAAATTTAACAATTTGTAGCATTTTAAATTTGACTAGGTAATTATTAATTCATATGAAATTATTATCGATATCTGTGCGCTTTAGTTAATATATTCCCGACCTCATTAACTAATTAATTCATATTATTTATAGGAAAATATTACAATTTTAATAATATTAACGCGTTGTAACATAAAATGTATGACAAAATCACTGAAGGGGCCGTGCTAATATCCGAATTACATTGTAAAATACCTATTATCTGATTTTACCTACACTGTAAAAGATCTAAATCTTTAATTTTGTAAAATTAATAAATCAATAAATACCCTAATTAATTCATATATTTATAGGAAAATATTACAATGTTGATAAAAGTAACGCGTTGTGACATAAAATGTATGGCAAAATCACTGAAGGGGTCGTCCTAATACCCGAATTACATTGTAAAATGCCTATTATCTGAATTTACTGTAAAAGATCTAAATCTTAAATTTTGTAAAATTAATAAATCAATAAATACCGCAATTAATTAATATATTTATTGAAGAATATAAGTGTTAATAATAGTAATGCTTTTGTAATGTAAAATGTGTTGCAAAATCGCTAAAGGAGACTGTGCTAAATCCATATTACATTGTAAAAGATCTATATATTACGTATATATTTTAAATAAAAAAAATAACTAAAAACATCCCTGATACTCCCCTTAATTTATACTTTCGAGGGACACGAGTCTAGAACTAATTTATCCATATTTCTATCGCCAGGTAATTGAAGACACATACAGTGTAAAATACCTAATATATAAATGTATCTATTTAAAACAAAAAAAAACCTAATCGGATTCTTTAAAGTTAGTCATGCGTCAATCAGAATTCAACACTAATTACCGTTTGTGGACCCAACGCACGGACAAGTTCCAACATGTTTTGAGATTGATTTTCGAAACACCGCTAATCGACAATCGACCTTATGCATTTATGCTCATTTAAATAACTACGGTAGACCTGTGTGTGTGAGAGAGACATGGGGTTCCTTTACAGCCGTCTTTAGTAATGGGGGAATCATATCCTATTCAATTGAGTGTTTATTTATGGTCGGACGCCTGTGGTGCGTTCCACCCCCAGTTCCACCCACAGACATAATCCATGAAAATAAATTTAACAGTTTGTAGCATTATAAATTTGACTAGGTAATTATTAATTCATACGAAATTATTATCGATATCTGAGCGCTTTAATTAATATATATTCCCGACCTAATATACAAAAATACTAAGAAATAGATGACGTAAAAATGATAATAGACAACAATGCGGAGATATATCAGAAAGTAATGAGGTGGTAGTATTAACCAACAATATTCGGCAGTGTAAAAAAACAACTACGAGAAAGAAATGAATTAGCTACCAATGAAGATGCTGTAGATGCCAGCGACAGCAAGAAGGAATCCAAGCCACATATTTTGGCCAAAGTGGAAAGAAGAAGATACTGCGTTTTGCGTTATAATTTTGTTTCTAATGAGCTTGGGAGAAAACGAGCGAGAAATGCGACAATAAAAATTAAAACCATATGCAATACTTGCAATAAACATTTTTGTAGCAAATGCTTTGAAAGAACTCATGCGTTTCTCAAGTATGTTGCATAATATGTATGATTAATAATAAAATAAATAATAAATTTCAACACATTCTTACTCCATCCTCCTGTCATTGAATCATATGTAGTCATGTAGAATATATATTAAATAATAACCGATTTTTTTTTGCCGCGCGCTACTACCAGTGCCGTCTATAATTTCTCGGTGGCCATGTTCAAAACTAGCGAACGGTAGGTAGGTTTTGCGTGACTCGCCCACTGCTACGTGCACAATGTGCTTCAGTTTACTCGGTTATCTTATGGGAAAAAAACACGTTAGAACCGTAAAACGATAAAAACCATAAACAAACGCTAAAAAAACGTCAGAAAACCATTAAAACCGTGCTGGATAGTATTAAAAATCTGGGGGTTCCTAATCTTAAATTCTTTGAAGTTCAAAAATCATTAAATACCCTAATTAATTAATATATTTATAGGAAAATATTACAATGTGAATAATAGTAACGCGTTGTCACATAAAATGTATGGCAAAATCACTGAAGGGACCGGGCATACATACACACTCACTCACAGTATTTCTTTACCTAAACATGGGGCTAATTTTTAATTACCATCAAGGTTAAACATCAAATAGATTCGATTGTGACATAAATTATAGGATGCGGAGCCTTAGCTGGAGGGGCGAAGAGACCCACACTGAAATTAACCGAGTTGGAGTTAGGCGCGTGCCCTTGATGTAGAAGAGAACGAACGCGGTAAGGGGAGATGAGTCGCTCTTAAACGAATACGACCTCGGGGTGGTGGCGCCAGCCGCTAGCATGCACATACCACACACCGGTGCCATAATAAACGAGTGAGGCCTAACCGATGGAGCGGAGTCCGGAGGGCTCAGGGGGCGGAGCCCTAGGTGGAGGGGCGAGGGGGGCCACAGCGGGGCGGAGCCCTAGCTGGAGGGGCGAAGGGGGCCCACTCTAAACTTGACAACCTCTGGAGTTAGGCGCGTGACCCCTTGTTTGAGTACCACTGGAGTTAGGGGTCATTCGAGGTCAGCTCAACACACCCCTCTCCTACTTCGCTTACCTTCAGTTCTCACGGCGCCAATCCGTGTCTCTTTATTTATCTGAGATTTATCCCCAGAAGTTGCAGGATACCGTGCATAATCGTATTCACTACATAAATACGTAAACAGAACGTTAAATCTGAGTTTCAAACAAATTTCAAGTTTATTGCTGACTACATTGAAATGATTTTGCGTTCCATCAATTAATTAATTGCTATACAAAGAGTAACAAGTAACTTACATGTGTTTTTCTAAATATTGTTAACCAAACACAAATGTCTATGCAGAAACTCCAAACACTGGCCAATTTGACAGGTACCTACTCAGCGCTCCGTACGGTTGTCGGTTACATTTAAATTACAGTCGCTCAATGTCGCCTGCGTTCGTGAACGTCCGGGACTACTTACTAGCGGGGACCACAGGCGCTAGTGTCCGCCGGTGGACAAAACAAACCGTCTCGAGGATGTAAACGTCGTAGAATGTCAAAAGTTTATGCGTCTTGAACACATGCCTACAAGATTCACCGCGTTGCAGACCAAAAACAGTCCTCAGCGCACGTTTTTGAAGTAAAAATAGTTTCTGGGCCGCTGGAGTCATTCCCCAGTGAATTATACCATATTTCATTCTTGAATAAAAGTTAGCGAAGTAAAACGTTTTTACCACATCGGCACTACAGGACTTCTTCAATTGGTAAAGAGCATAGCAGGATCTGGATAATTGTGAGGACAATACCTCCACATGACGTGACCAGCCCAAACAATCATCGACCTCAATGCCGAGCAAACGGCATGACTTATCTATATCAATTACTGAATTTCCAAACCTTATGGTTGAATTATTATTTTTTGAAAAGAAAATACATTTAGTTTTACTCTGGTTAATAGTAAGTCGATTGTTTGACATCCATCGCAAGGTGTCCTCGTATGCTCTGGACGCCGCAAAACGCAGCTCGTCGACAGTGTCCGCCGAGAGAAAAATGTTTATGTCGTCAGCATACAGGGTAACCTCAACACTACTTAAAAGATTTGGCAGATCATTAATGTAGAGTAAAAACAATGTTGGACCAAGAATTGACCCCTGTGGTACTCCTGCGGTAAATGTGATTGGGTTTGACCTGTTGCCTCCCACACACACTCTCTGCGGACGGTTCGACAGATACGCCCTCAACCAGCCCGCCGCAACACCAGTGATTCCGTATCTCTCCATCTTGAACATAAGAATGGAATGATTAACGCAATCAAATGCCTTTGAAAGGTCTACGAAAAGGCCTAGGCATGTTGTTTTTTTATCAATACATGAGTAAATATTTTTTGTAAAATTGAATAATGCAGTATCAGTGGATTTGTTGAGACAGAAACCGTGCTGATGTTTTGATATAATGTTAAATTTATGTAAAAATGAGTTAAGCTTACCGTTCATAATCCGTTCATATATCTTCGCGAAGAAATTAAGTAAATTTATTGGTCTATAATTACCGAGGTCATTGCAGTCGCCTTTCTTGTGTAACGGCCTAATAATTGAAGTTTTTAAGGAACTGGGAAACACGCCGGTTGAGAACGACAAATTTAGACAGTAAACCAACGGATCCACTATATATTCAATGCACCGCTTAACAATAGCCGCGGGAATCGTATCATCACCAACACCAGTCGACTTCAAACCACGCACAGCGCCCAGTACATCGATGTTGTTGAATGCAAGGACATGGAACGCACAAAAATGCTGAGCGACGAAGTTGTGTCCAAATTAGGAAATGAATTTGAGGTAAAAATGTCCAGCGGAAGACTTCCGAAGATCAAGTTGATTGGTCTCCGTGATGAGCTGAGTAATGATGACATCAAAAAGTATGTGAAAACTCAAAATGGTTTAAGCGATGACTGCGTTGTGAATGTACTGAAGGTGAATAAAATCCCGAGTAAGTCCGAATTTACTATTATAATTGAAGTAGACGGTGTCACGTTTCGCAAACTTATGTCTGATGGCTTTGTAAGCGTCTTCTGGGATAGCTGCCGAGCGTTTGAGGTTATTGACGTACTGAGGTGCTTCAATTGCTGTGAGTACGGGCACTTATCGAATGACTGCAATAAGAAGGATCCTGTATGCCCTTTATGCACCGGTCCCCATAAGGTCGATAAATGCGTGGCTAAGAATCGATGCTGTACAAACTGCAAGCTTGCCAAAGACAAGGGCTTGGATATTACGTCTATTGATCATGCTGCATGGGCTTCTAATTGCCCGATTTGCAGACGTAAGGCAGAAGTGCAACAACAGAAAATCAATTACGGGGCACATTTTTTACAAGTACGCCAGTCGGTGCAATAGGCGGGTCGGGTTCCGACATCGCTCAATGTGCTGACGACGCATCGGACACCGTTGATAGAACACTATTCGTTCACCTCAATGTTAGGTCATTGCCATGTAAATTTACTGATATTAAAAATTTTGCAATTGGCTTAAACTGCGATATCCTAGCAATTACTGAGACATGGTTAAATGAAAATATACCCGATGATGCCGTTTCTATTCCGGGATACAATATTGTACGGAAGGACAGAAGAAGCAGAGGTGGCGGTGTCGCTCTATACATAAAGCAAACCATAAAATACTGTCTTCTCGACGAAATCAATGATCCCGACCCAGATCTTGAACAACTATGGATAAAAATTGTCATTAAAAAAATTACCTTCAGTGTTGCAGTAGTATATCGCCCACCATCCGGAGGTGCATTCTCGCTGATTAGTTTCGAGAGAGCGGTTAGTGAGGCTCGTCGGCATTCGCAACACGTCATTTCGTTGGGAGATTTTAATATAAACATGTTAACTCCCTC
This sequence comes from Aphodius sticticus, assembly GCA_963966075.1. Classification (NCBI taxonomy): domain Eukaryota; kingdom Metazoa; phylum Arthropoda; class Insecta; order Coleoptera; family Scarabaeidae; genus Aphodius; species Aphodius sticticus. The sequence continues at coordinate 39,823,031 of OZ014507.1, read as the reverse complement.
AGCGCTTAAAAACTCTTTGCTATCTGTTATGAATGACCACTCGCTCGCTCAGATTGTGGCGGATCCGACTCGAGTCACTCCTGATACCGAGTCACTGATTGATCTCATTCTGATTGATGATAGTATTCACAATGTTGAGAGCAGAGTGATCGAGTGTGACTTCTCCGACCATGAGGCGATTGCTTGTTGGGTTCCACAGGCCGTTCCAGTGGAGCAACGGGCTCCTGTCCGTGTGTGCGACTTCCGAGGATTCTCTCAGGATGCTTTTCTCAGGGACGCGGCGTTTATTCCATGGGATTGCATGTATTCTCTAACAGACTTGGACGAAAAAGTTGATTTCTTCAATCTCTGTCTGACGGATTTATTCGACATTCATGCTCCCTTTAAACTGGCCATACATCGGCGCAAACCTACTGAACCTTGGTTCACAGATACGCTGAGAATGATAAAAAATATGAAGAGCTCCGCTTGGCGTAAATACAAGCGTACAAAATCGACTGTTCATAGAGAGTATTATTGCGATCTCCGCAATTATTACAATCATGCTCTTACCCACGAACGAAGAGCGTACTTTGCGTCCCGGCTCAGTGGTTTGAGCGATCAGCGTCAATTGTGGCAGCATCTCAAATCATGGGGTGTTTCGCGAGGCGGTTCAGTCGATGTCCCGTTGGATCTCCGCGACGCGAGTGCTTTCTGTAACTATTTCGTGAACAGTGTTCCTAATGTTGCATCGGACCCTGTGTACGTTGAGTCATTCGAGCGTGGATCCTGTCCGGGAGTCGGGAAATTTTCTTATCACCCGGTTGATGTAGTGACCGTACAGCGTCAGATTTCGCGCCTCAGGTCATCGAGCTGCGGTGTGGACGATATTTCTGCAAAGATGTTACAGCTCTCGGTTGCTGTCTGTGCTCAGCCTTTAACCCACATTATAAACTATTCCCTAGAAGTGGGCGCTTTTCCGGTACTTTGGAGGAGAGCGATAGTGAGGCCAATTCCCAAAAAGCCCTCTCCGTCTGAGTTCAGTGATTTTAGACCTATTAGTCTATTATGTGTGACTTCGAAGATTGCGGAGTCTGTCATCCACGAGCAGTTGGTGCAGTATCTCGAGTCCAACAGAATTCTGCCAGCGATGCAGTCGGGATTTAGGCGATCTTATGGAACAAGGACTGCACTTCTGCGTGTTCTGGACGATATTGTCACGTCCCACACCAGCCACTCGACATCTGCTTTGGTCTTGCTGGACATGTCAAAGGCCTTTGATAGCGTTTCGTCCGCTTGTATTCTTGCCAAGCTGAAGTACTACGGAATCGAGAATGCTGTTCTGAGCTGGTTTGGGGATTATCTCCGTGGCAGATCGTTTCGCGCGAGGCTTAATGACTCAAGCATCTCGGAAGCGGCGACGGTCAACAGTGGCGTGCCTCAAGGATCAGTTCTTGGTCCACTCTTATTCAATCTGATCACGGCGGATCTGCCTAGCAAAGTTCAGCACTGTCGCCTCCACATGTACGCTGACGATATTCAGATCTATGCGCCCATCTCCACGAACAATATGAATCAAGCTTTGACGGCCATCAACGATGACCTGCATCAAATTCATGTCTGGGCAGCCTCCAACTCTCTTTCCTTGAACCCCACCAAGTGCCAGGTGCTCTTCGTTGGGGGACGTGTCGAGGATGTCGCTGCGGCCAGAAATTCAGAAGTCAGGATTCACCTCAATGGCATCAGTCTTCCAATCGTGGACGAGGCGAGAAATTTGGGGGTCATTATCGACAGTGGCCTAACCTTTGAATCTCATGTTGGCAGTATTTGCCGACGCGCATATGCCAGACTGAGGATGCTTTACCAGTATAAATCTGTTTTTTCTACTAAACTTAAACTCAAACTTGCAGATTCCCTCGTGCTGTCCGGTTTGGAGTATGCGGATGTCGTTTATGGGCCGTTCCTAACCCAGGCCAGCAATCGCCGCCTGCAAAGCGTCCAATACAGCTGCATGTCTTTTGCTGTGGGTTGTCCTCGACGTCAGCATATGTCTGGGATTCTGCGGGATCATGGCTGGCTCCGGATGGGTGAACGTCGCTTCCTGCACTACGTTGGCGTTGTGCGATTGGCAGTGGCCCAGGGTCTTCCACCTTACTTGGCCGAAAGAATCCAACTTCGTAACGCCGCCCACAACAGAGATCTTCGACACGTGTCTACCATGGCATCTGTACCGGAGCATCGCCTGTCCTCTTTCAGAAGATCATTCACATACCTTGCCTCATATATTATTAACTCTGTCCTGAATACGATGGGATTCACTAGTCATTCGGTAATCATGAGGTCACTCAAACGTGATCTCCTCAATCAATCTTTACACCTTGAAGATATGTTTTAATTTAATTTCAATTTCATGAAGGGTAGTATTTTAAATCACTATTTAGTGTTATACTCACCTTTTGTACCCTAGTATACAATAAACGTTATTTATTTATTTATTTATTTATTTATTTCACATACGGGAGAAAGGAAGAACGACGCCGACGAGCGGTGGACGCTCTCCCCAAGCTCACCGAAATCGATGGGGTCATTGTCGAAAGATCCCAACTGACTCGCAGCATCAGAAAAATATGATGCAAACTCTTCAGCAATGTCATTAGAATTCCCAGTATCCGGCAAGGCAAAATCACGGGAATAATTTGAACGCTTTTGACTGATCAACGACCAAACAGCTTTGGACTTGTTATTGGCCTGCATAACAAAGGTTTGCCTGCGTTTGTGCAATGTGCAACATTGCATCGTAGTACTTCGAGTATTCCACAAAGCTTTCTTTAAATATTGGATAACGCTGACTCATATCTTTTAGAAATAGTACTGTGCTCTTTATAGAGACCAGATCCTGAGTTATCCAAGTAATCTTTTTGGCACCGGGCACCAGCGAACTTCGTACCAATGGAAAGCAGATATCCAAAAAATATGTAAAAGTATCCGAAAAAGAAGTAAATGCAGTTTCCGCAGAATCACACAAATATACAGCAGACCATACCTCGCCTCTCAAATAATCATTCAAACGGCTAACCGAAATTATGGAGAATTTTCGACGAAACCCAGTGGGACGCTCAGCTGCATTTCTCATATAAGTCTTCAGGTCCAGCACAAGGCCACGATGATCCGACAGATCAAAATCAAAACAATTAAACACATAATCAGTACAAGCTAAACTTGTAAAAAATTGTCTATACACGTAGAAGACGTTAAAGTAATTCTGGTAGCTACATCATTCACCACCGCCAAGTTATACAATCGCAATAGATCAACCAGTGTACTTTTGGCACGAGATGAGGTAAAAAAGTCTAAATTAAAGTCGCCGCCTATGGTCACAGATGCTTCCTCATCTCGCAACAGTTCAACAAGTTGTAAAAACTGAGCCAGAAACACTTCAAAATTTGCCGTCGGAGGCCTGTATATTACCACAAAAATATATTTAATATCGGTTACTAGTTCAGCCGCACAGCACTCAAATACATTTGAAATCGATAACCCGGATATATCTGATCTTTGGCGTACATTTAACGGACTGAGGCAGTATAGGGCAACACCACCATGGCGGCCCGCACCCCGACAGTAAGAAGAGCATAATTTATAATTTTCGAGAGATACTTCGGTGATCGATACCTCTGATTGCCAATGCTCAGTGATCATCAAAACATCTATCTTACACTGAGAGAGAACTACCTCTAATTTACTGACTTTATTATTAATGCATCTAATATTTTGCAGAAAGATTCTAAAACAATTTCTAACTTTTTTAATACGATCTGTGAACTTGTACTTTTCCGGTGGGGCCACGATGTTGATACTGTGTCCTATGTCGATGGGAGTAGAAAGTAAAAAAGCGGTATTTTTAAGTTTCTAAATTGTGATCGTCTTCCAATATATATTCACACTATTATTCTCATTTATAGGCAATACTCGCCAAAGAAGCCGGGATGCTGTACGTTGGAATTTCTCTTGTTACGTTCAACGCTGATGAAAAGACAACTATTGGGGAGATTCTGAAGTGCTCTGTGGAAAATCGAGATAACGTCTCCAAGCTATTGAATGCTGCCATTGCGGCTATTCACAAAATTAACTGGGATAAAGATTTTGAAGAGCTCTTGGTAAGCTGTTAAATAACGTTTAGCTGAAATAGAAATCCATGTTTTTATTATTTTAGGGTGATGTCGGGGGAGGGGAAGACGCAAAAACATGCAAATGTACCAAGTAAGTCCTGCGCTTCATAAAGATGTTGAACACCGTCTATATTTATGAAAAGCGGGCGTTTTCGCTTATTTGCAGAGATATGGAAAGTTTAACTTTGCCCAAGTTCGCTATATTTTTGCTAATATATTTAATCTGTTAACCTAACTTTCTGATACAACGGAAGTAATCTAGCCCAGTCATACAAACAAAAATGAAAGCTGAGCTTATGTTCACTTTAGGAAGTTAGGTCACTTTAATAAACACATAAATGAGCACACCTGATAAGTTCCGTGTCAAAACGATGCATTGAATTCCAGTATTACAGCTGACTAAGAGTCTCCAAAGGTACTTGTCGCGCTAGACTATACTGTGGTGCTGCAAATTAATTGATCTCGTATATATCTCGTATGTACATACGTATATACAGGGTCTCCCACGACGAGCTGCCTTTAGAAGTATATGGAGAACCAGATGAAATGAGAGATTGAAAATTTGTGGACTTATATTGTTGGGCACGATCGTCTCAACTAAAATATTTTGAGTTCTCGATTACTTACGGTTACACCGGAAATGACGTCAACTTTTATATTTCAAATGGAACAGCCTGTATTTTATAGCATTTGTGAAATCTTCATTAAATTTTAGATCAATTTTATGTTGCTTTCCCTATAAGTAACATGTGTCATCTTTGAGATATTAATTTCTTTCATTAAAAAATGACAGCTGCATGGTTACTTTCAATTACTTATAAATTATCCCCTGTGACCATTGGAAGAAAGTTATCCCGCAAAATTGTTGTGAAGGTAACATATTATAGACACATCGATCGGTAGAATTCTTCTAAAAGTTATACAGTCAGAGTTATACAGAGTGTTCAAATTAGAAGATCAAAGTTGGATTCGAGAAAAGTACTAAACGTCAATTTTTTCAAATAGCAACCCTAACGTATGAATACATTTCTCAATTATATGGAAAATTTTAGTTCAACGTTGTGTGCAGTGTCCTATACCTGAAATGAACTTGTACCTACTGAATCACATTTTTAAACATCACACTAGAAATTGCAAACATTGCCAAATCAAGATTGCGTTTGAAAACACTTTTATGTGAAAATTCTATTTCTTTAGGTCAGGTTTGACACTGCGTGCCTTGTGCCTTGGCACGCGTTATATACCAGATGCTTTTTTAATTTTTAATTTTAACATAATTGGGGGGAAATTCATTTATGCTAAAGTTAGCCCCCTTCTGTCCCCTTTGTGTCTTGGCGGCGGGTAACTTTGTAATCTTAAAGATGAATCTCTATTTTTACTGCAGATTTGTATAGAAATTCAAAAAATATGAAACTATTAACCGGAACATTTTTTTTTCGATGAAAACAACTTTTTTGTTCTAAACTCTTGAATTTTTGACCTTTACAATCTAGATGGCTGATAAATAAACTTTTAGTATAACCCAGGACGACGTGGCATTTTTTTGTTAATATTTTGCGGGGCAAATTCATTTATGTAAATATTAACCTACCGCATCCCCCTTGTGTATGGGGAGGGAGGTAACCTTGAAACCTTAAATAGGAACCCCATTTTTTATTGCAGATTCGAATACGTGGTGGAAAGAAACGTCTGTCTTATAATTATCACGAATTAGGTTTAATAGAAAAAGTTTTAGTTTGTGTTTTGCTTTTATACGAAGGTTTGCAGAATGATTTTCATCAATAAAACAGTTTAATATCCAGTAAAGACTCAAATAGTAAACAATCGTTCACGAAGTGAGCCGCATTTTAATGCATTTTTTAGTAAATGAAAGTAGGTGTAAAACTCAATTAAAAAATGTAAAATAAATTTTATTATACAAACCAGTCTTATCATCTCGTTAAAAGTTATCAGTGTATAGGGGTGTTATAAACAACAACAAAATAATTTATGAACCGGAACAGAACTTATATTATATATTTATATTATCATATTATATTATTTATATAATATATTATATTATATTATAAATTTATGACAGAATGTAAATTATAAAAATCAACGTAAAACTCTTCACGCAGTTAACAGTAAGTAAACTCTAAAGTCAAACTCAGTGTCATAAATTCAGGATCATGTTAAACACGTTTTTACCAATATTTGCTTTTCATAACCCCTTATGATTCCACGATACACATTGTTGAAATGTTACTTAGAAATTGTGTGTCAGAAAAAAACTGGTTCTGCCTGAAAACGGGGTTTGCCGGTAACATATATATTAGAAAATAATTGATCAATGTTTGAAAATATGTCTTTACATAAATGGACGCCATATTGGATTTTTACAGATTTGAATAGAATATTGAAAATGCTTTACAATCTTGTATAACACATTTATGACATTATCACAAAAAAAATACCATTAGATGACCCGCCAGATCACCCGACTTAAGCCCATGGATTTTTTAATGGGGCTTTATGAAAGCCAACGTGTATCTAAGGACCTATGATACAGCGTAGGACGTTCGGGGAGTTGTGGAGAGGACTCTTAGGGATACCTAATGGAACTAAAAATAATAAGTTTAGAACTAAAATAACGATAATTTTAAAATGTGTATCAAATACTTTCTGTTAATGATTTTTTCTGTTAATTAATGTACTTAGGAAGTTTTTCATTTGTGACTCACAATAAATAAAGTATTGCCGTTACAGAGCCTAAATAATAATACAATTTTTGTAAAATGGTTGTAAAGCTCTCTCAATATGCTAATTAAATCTGTAAAATTTCAATATGGCGTCCATAAGAAAGAAAAATGGGAATATTACCCCGCTAAAGCTGATGGAGAAAAACATATTTTGAACATTTTAACAAAAATGGCTTCAGAGGATGCTCTTACGTGAGAATACAAAATATTGACTTTCTATTTATCGTAATAACGAAGTTATTCAAGAAAAAAAGAAATGGAATGTTTTAACGTTTTCCGTAATATCTAGTCATACATGCAAAATTTTTGAAATGTAAAAACTGTTCTAAAACGGCTCCACATGTTTCCACTGTTTTCGAGATCCCCATGTTCATCATGTTTCGCGAGACACCCTGTATATGCATGCCGAAATCATGCAACAGTGCAACAGATGTGCACTTTCCGAAAAGAAACCATGACATATTAGGCCAGGCAATAGAGATTTTTGCGTGACAAAAATACTAGCATGAAGCCGACGGCCTCAGGTCACGTGGAATAGTCCGTATATGTATTGTGATGTGTTTCATACTCGCAAATATCATTTCTTAGTTTGTTGTAAACAAAAAACCTCAAGAAATCGTGTTTTGTTTTCGTTTTTCGCTTGTAAAAACTGAAGCGATGTAGCAATGCTTGATGCTTTCAACAGACCAGACGAATTGTAGAGAATGAAAAGACGAATAAAATGAGCCCTGCACGAACTCGATTGAATTAATATTAACTGAGGAAATTCGGAAAAACCGGAAAAATATACGTTTTTTAAAAAATTCATAATTCCACCATTTTCAAAGTTGTAGCGGAGGCTTTTCGCGTGAAAGTAGCGTGATTGTGGATAACCCAGGCGTTTTCCGATGATTAGTTTTTGCACAATTGCGATTTGAGTATTTTTATGCAATTTGTTTCGGCGAGCCTGGATGCGTCGGAGATGGTCAGATTTTAATTTTTTTACGTATTTCGAAAGTAGAAGTATTAGTCCGGTGGTCAGGGGCATTTTTGACCTCATCATTTCATGCCGATCGATTTTATTATTAAAGGAATCTACCTAGCCTACCTAGCCAATGACGAAAACGACCGTCAGCTGGCCCAGTAGCGGTGGATGAGCAGCTGAGAGGTTACGAAACATGCCGAAATTTTTTTTTACATAGACATTTTATACAGGGTGAACTTGTTTCCTTGTATTATTGGCATTCATTAGGATAAAAAAACAGCCAGCTGTGCGATAGAGGGGGGCAAAACCATCAGCTTAGCGGGTGAACTTGTAAAAAAATTAAAAAGTACAATTATTTTATGCCGATTGAAATTGTTTTACATGATTTTGGACACGTATGGAAGTATAATGTGATAATCAGCTACATTTATAGCAGTGGAACGACCGTCAGCCAGAGCAAGAATGTGTATCATTGCGCTTATATATCTCGGCGATGCGCAGAATTTTCAATGGTCCGACTGACGGTTCTTCCCCCAACAAGCAATCAGCTGACAAATATTGTTTTTATTTTAATTATCAATACTATAAGATTTGAAAATTACAAACCGTAAATCAACAATTTACCAAAGATATGGGAATGTATCAAAAAAGCCGATGCAAGTATTTACAACCAATAGTGCCGACACTGTAATAATTGCCTTCGACAGATATGTATTTCCATCAATAAAAGACAACGAACACGCATTAAGAAGCAGGATCAAAGGCCAGCATTTCCAAATAAATGGACCCGATCAGGTACGGCCATCAAACTTCAATGATGCTTTGAAGAATATATACTTCAAAGAAGCACTCGTCAACTTTTTAATTGAAGTTTGGGAAAATGATCATATGGCACCATATATCGGAAAAAAACAATTTTTGTCAACTATTTAGAGTGTGTGAAATATGAAGTAGGTACATCAAGGCAAGGTACGGAAAGCATCAGAACCATTGTTAGCATGTCCAGGTCACGAAGAAGGTGACACAAAAATTATTTTCCACGTGTGTCAGTTGAGTTCTGATGCTCATGTCACAATACGGTGTTCAGACACAGATATTTTAATCGTCATATTGGGAAACATGAATCACATCAAGAGAAATTTAAATATCTTGATGCATGTTGGGACCGGAAACAACAAAAGATTTATTATTAATATCACCAAGTTGTATGAAACATTGGGTTCCAATTTGTGCTCAGCATTGCCAGGGTTTCATGCCTTCACGGGCTGCGATTTTAATGCAGCGTTCTACCGCAAAGGCAAAAAAAAACATTTCAAATTCTCCGAAACTCTCCGGCATATACACAGGCATTGACTGATATTTCAAATATACCAAATTGTGACATCCATCAATTATTTGTAACACTCCAAGACTATGTTTGCCGATTATATGCAGTGACAGGAGGTGATGACATCAATGTTGCTCGTGTTGCTACATTCACAAAAGCATATGGTAACAATGATAACTCCAATTCACTGAATTTAAGAAAAAGACTTGATGGCTCATTGTTTCCGCCCTGTAAAGCTGAGCTGCAGCAACATGTTCTACGTACGGCCGACATCGCCCACCTTTGGAGCCATGCTCATCTTCCCATACCAACCGATCTACTGCCTACTGAGTATGGATGGGAAGAAATTGATTGCAGCTATGCCTTCAAATGGTTTGTGGGCGATCAATTACCGCCAAATATCACCAGCATCTCTCATCTCGACACGGTCCGCATGGTATGAACAAATTTCTTTCTAATTTTTGGCAAAAAAAATTGACATTTTTATGTTCAATGCATCTTGTCTATATTAAGTAAATTCAATTGGAACATTTTAAATCACCATTTCACCTGGCAAAAAGTCCATTCTTAATTGCTTATGGAAAAAATGGAGAAGGCATTTCAGTCGCGCGGAGCGCGACTGTCCCCCTACGTGGACTATTCTACGTTGCGTGAGTTTTCGAAATCGACGAAAAACGACCCCTCGGGCGTTTTTGCTTCAAAATTTTCTAAAACGCGAGCGATTTTGGTGAAAGGACCTCAACATTTCAGTAGCTGTTTATTTCGCGTCGTCATGGCTGCGAGATAGAAACGTCAAAAACACAACCATAACCTATTCACATTGGTATGTACAAAGCTAAGCGATTTCATTATCTGCGGGGGCCTAAAGCACAAACTCCGTAGTCCGTACCCACAAATAATGTTTGAGAAACCTATAACCATGTTGTACGTATAATAATAATTATTAGTTCGTGATTATTTGCCTTTGCGTTAATATTTGTTCGAAGAATGTGTATCGATCCAAGACCAAGAAGTAGTAGAATACCAATAGGGTGTGGAATTGATAGAGACGCCTGAAAAAACCTCCAATGGCTCGGAATATGGTCCCCAGCAAAATTTTGTTGCAAAGGCCCGTGGTTCTTTCGAATGGTTTCTCCAGATTAAACTAAAATACAGTAAGAGAATTATATGGAATTTATCAATTTGTTGGCAACATTGAGGTTAGTTTTGAGTTTAGAATGCGTAGCTTTTGTTAATTTAATATTTTTGCAGGTAACGTGGTATGATGAAAAGAGTACACACGCAGTGGAAATGGTTCCAGGTCTTTCCGAATAACAGCAACTTGCTTTGCGTAGACAAGCTACCATAACAAAGTGGCAAACAATTATTTATTTAAGAAAAAACTTGACCCAAAAGATATTGGGCGTACCAAGGGAATACCGGAGAGACCAAGGGGCCGCAGTCGATAATAATCATTGTTGAATTTTTATTGCAGTTTAAAGTGCCTACCTGTACTTTAGATTTGGCTATGACACAAGGTTGCTAAAAATAGATAGGTCTGTCTGGTAACTTATAGCATACGTCACTCAGTTTACCACATGGGGTTAACTGGTATGGAATTTAATGTTTACGTGAGCTATAAAAAAATACTAATAATTTTAGTTCATTGTTTTCTGAATGATTTATTGCAGATGGGTGATAAAGCCCTCTAAGCTGCAAGCCTTCTAATACCTATGAATTCAAATAAATTTGAATGGGCATAGCAAGTGGTATGCAAATTTTGGTATCTTTCGGTATGACGTTAAATTTTTGTAAATAATAATTTAGTTCATGTGGTCACGGCAACCAAATGCATTTTTTGTCAGTGAGGTGCAGGCAATAAATCTTAAACAATTAAGGGTCGATCTTACAAGTGTACGTATAAGTAGTGGAATAGTTATTCCCAGTATAAATAGTGCTATTTCGCCTCCCATTGGCTAAAATATTTGTGTTGCCATAGTAATAACAACTTATACTGGTATTTATACCAATATTTAGTTATACCATGGTATAACGTGCTTTGTAAGATCGGCCCTAAATGGGTTAATCATCTCAAGATTAGATAATATTAATTTTAGGTATTAGTTTTGGGTATTATATACCTATTGTATTATTACTAGATCTATCATTAAGATTTCTATCAATTTCATTTGTTAACTAAATTGTTTTTTGTTTATAGTAGACATTAATAAATTTTAAATTAAATATTTTCACATTATTTTATTATGTGCGTTTTATCTTGCTTGACGAGGGTACTCTAACATATTTCCCGTTTGTTTTACGAAGGAGGAAAGGTAGATACTGGTATACAAATTTATAAATTTATTTTATATTTTACGTTTTATTTTTATTTAAAAAGTGAGCATCTGGCTGTATAGTTTTTGTCCAATATTAACTGAAAGAAAAAAAATGACAAATCAATTTTAATTTTTTCATTAATGTTATCTATATACGGTATACTGTAGTTGCATAGCCAACCACATGCTATTATATAAAAAAGCAGTGCACTGTTACCAGATTGGGGGATTTTCTCTCACATTTGGGCGGTTTCCCTCCAAAAGTAGTATCTTTACCTTAGGGATAAAAGAAAGTTTTGAGGGTAAACTAAAGATTGTAGTTGTTAGGCCGATACATGGGACATAGGACTATTACAATTTATTTTGACAGCAGACTCGCCAAATATTAAGTAACAGAGAAATTTGTACCTCATGGCTGGTTATATACCCAATTTTCAACATTTATTAAGCCTAATTTTATTGGCGGTGGCAACTGTGTTTTTTTGACTTTACCGAATTCACTGATCTACCTAAATAAAAATACAGGTCCACTAGTATGTTGTAAATGCCGTTATGTACGTATATTTTTCCGTTTTGGATCATATATAGCAAACAACCCCGATGACCTAGACTCTTAAAAATCATCCGAAAAGAAACCTTAAACTTTGTACTTGTATGTCAAGAAGATACATCGAAAGCACCTACTCGCATACACAGTTCTCTGCATTAAAAGGGATTATTGTTGAGGAGAGACAATAGTAAGCTTGTGAATAGAAACTTGTTAGGCGTTTTCGATAAATGTGTTTATACGGAATGCGAATCTGGGTTCAAAACATGCGTATTAGGGTCATACCACTAAAAAAAGACCGTTTCAGCTTGAAGGATGATCACATTTCGCAAGTTTTCATGGAAACAATAAGTATTATTAGAACTATTAGACAATTTTGAAATAATACTAAAATAATAGTTTTTATAATGATAAATATGGTTAAATAGGTTCTTAACTGCCTCTACTATCACGTCTTAAACGGAATGCATCGAACGGAAAATAGCATGAATAGCGTATGTACCGTTTCAATACACAATATCGACTGGTGTAAACTTTCATTTTCTTCCTCTACCAGTGGTCTTAAAAATAAAATTTTGATCATGATTTTCTTACAACATAACAGACCCAAAATATTATCTCCTATAACTCAGAAACGACATACATGTATTGTTTAATTTTGAATCCGTCTATTATGCATATTTACTCAGGACATGCCATATATATTTTTGTAAAGTAAGAAATAAAATCACAAAAAATATTGATGGCAAATCTTGTAGCAGTAATTAATTTACAATAGGTGTTCTGCAGTGAAGAACAATTTTTAATACAGTTTGCTTTTTTCCCTATTTTGTACTGTTTTATTGTGTTTATTAAGTTGTTAACCTTCAAATACTTAATATGAAGGTTAAAATGCTATACATAAATAAAACAACACATCTAGAGTCCTTATAGGTGAACAAATAATTTTGGCCAGGTTTTCGGGTCAAATACCACACTGTGCGACGACGAAAGTGTGTGACTTAACGATCGATAACTCCGATGATGACAGTGACACAAGTAACGAAGATGAAAATATATAAATTTATAAATCTTATAGTATTAATAAATAAAAATGAAAATATTCATCAGCTGATTGCATATTTGGGGAAAAGTCGTCAGTCGGACTATTCAATATTAATATGAAACGTGAAATCACTTTGCCGCTTTGCTTGTCCATATCATTGGTAAATTGTTGCTTTACGCGGCCAAATTGTAAATTGTAAATTGTAAATTGTGGCCAACGCGGGGAAGCTCGCAGCGCGCTTGTATTACTATAGATACGCGCTTCCCCGCGTCGACCGCCTACCCCCACTACTCGACAGGTTTGGAGCGCGCGGCCGATTTCGGTCATGTTTGCAAGCATTTTTCACCTATTTCGCAACATTTTAACGCAAAATCAGAATAGACGTTTTGTAGCACAATACTTCTACTTTCAAAATACGTAAACAAATTAAATCGGGCCACCTACGACGCATCCAGGCTCGCCGAAATATATTGCATAAAGATATTCAAATCGCAATTGTGCAAAAACTAATCATCGGATAATGCCTGGGTTCTCCACACTCAAAGTACCAATCAATCGCTACTTTCACGCGAAAAGCCTCCGCTACAGCTGTGAAAATGGCGGAGTTATGAATTTTTGAAAAAACGCAGTTTTCCGGTTTTTTCCGAATTTCCTCCGTTAATATTAATTCAATCAAGTCCGTGCAGGGTTAATTTTTTTCATTTTCGTCTTTTCATTCTCTACAATCCGTCTGTTGAAAGCATCGGCTAAGTCCGATTTTTTGAGGTTTTTTATTTATAACAAATTAAGAAATGATATTTGCGAGTAGGAAACATATCACAATACATCTACGGACTGTTCCACGTGACCTGGGACCATCGGCTTCCTGCTAGTATTTTTGTCACGAACTCAGTCATTTTCTGCTCTATTGCCTGGCCTATATGCTCTTCTGATGAAGCAACTGCCAGTCGTGTTGCACAAACCGACCTAACGTAAGGACCAAGTATAGGACGTGACCGCACCTTAATAACGTAGCAAGATCAATGTACATAATTTCTACTCCGCGATTATAGTGGCGCTCCGTAAACCGTAAAGATCCTTCTCGACCGCAACAAATTTCATCTCCTGCGTGTTATGTTATGTGTTTTCCGGCGTATGCGCGCGTATGGCGCCATCTGTACGTGTACCGGCGAGTGAATAGCAGTTTCCAGTAAGTTGTAGGTTAATTGATAGCATTTTGATAGTTTGTGGCAACGCGAACACAGAACGAGAACGACTTCAGAATGAATTGTTGCTGCAGTAACCCGTGCGTCCATAATTTATTATATCTACCACGATCTACCACTGATTAATACAATCAACAGTAACATTGACATGTGAGGTTATGTATCGTTGTGTATATACTTCTCCGCTAGATGGCGCTCAATTTGTTTGAGATCATTGCGGCACTATAAATACTAATTTCGTCGTCCGGAACGGCATGCGGTACGGCACGTTACGGATTGCGTTCTTGTGGCACTATACTTGGTCCCTTATACAATGTCAATATTAATTGTTCTCAGAATCCAGTTCGCAATAATATAGACATCTACTCATGGTACGGCTAGTCAGTGTGCAATATAACTGAATATAGGCAAAACCGGCAGAGGTGAAGATGACTCATCGTTTAAAATCGTACGAACCAAGATATGGACGTACCGCGTGGATTGGTTATATTGCGGTGTATATTAGGTTGCCTACTAGGTAGTTCGTTAAAGATTATTATTTAATTACTAAAAATACTATCATTGGTCATTTAATTGTGATAATATCCTATCTAATTTATATATCCATCATTACCATGTTACCAGAAGTGAAAACATACCAACTAGCCCATTTAAGACAGTAGTGTATTTGTGCGGTTGGAATCAGCTCAGAAATTATCATTTTGTGACTGAGTGCTTAAACTAGGAGTTTCTTTTCTGTTTGTGGAGACATTATTAAATATGTTTTGAAATTCATTTCTGAATATTTTACGATAAGTATTTCACAAAACGGTGGTAAAGTTTGTTGTAAATG
Source organism: Aphodius sticticus (assembly GCA_963966075.1). Taxonomy (NCBI): domain Eukaryota; kingdom Metazoa; phylum Arthropoda; class Insecta; order Coleoptera; family Scarabaeidae; genus Aphodius; species Aphodius sticticus. The sequence goes on along the minus strand of OZ014507.1, from coordinate 39,807,907 downwards.
TGAGGTTATGTTTTTAATACGTGTTTTGATAATGGATTCAGACGTGCGACGAAAATAATTTAATACGTTCATGACCATAACCATCGATTTCGGATTTAGGGGCTTTCCTTTCAACGATACATTTTGTTCACATTTAATTCACACGTTCGCGCTGTGTTATTATAATAATTGGAGGTTAGGTTGCAAGTACCGCTTGGTACCGCTGTCATCCGTTCTAAGAACAGATGTACTTTTTTGTCTTGCCCATTTAAATTATACAGCAGACGTATGAAAAGGATGCTATTTCGTTTTAACACACGTCAATATTTAGAAATAATCTGTAACGTATGTCGAAAATTACAGCGAAAATCTATGAGTAATCTTCACCTCTGCCGGATTTTATTTTAAATATATAATTGAATATGCAATAACTTGTTCTTGTTCATTCAAATTTTGATAAATGATAAAACAATTGCTACTCTTTCTTGGTGTGCGTCAGTGTCCGTTTTTTATTCATTTCACTTAGCGTAGTTCGGGATTTTGAAACCAGTGAGAAATATTCGACGTATAGTTTTGACTTATGTCACATTTGAAAAGACAATTTCATACGGTTTACAAAATTATACAAAATTTCAGTAGTCTAACGACTAAGAATGGTTAAGATTAAGGTGAGCTAATTCTATTCAAATTAATTCCGTTATTATTCGTCATATTTTCAATAGTTAATTTTAATAAAAAGAACAATAATTATTCAATCAATCTTTAACCTATGTTTATGCTTAGTATTATTGGTTAAATTATTAATTATTTTTCGTCCATCTCAAATAGGTCGGACTAATACTACCACCAGGATTTATCGCTCTTGGTGCATTGAAAAATCCTATTGACAAACATGTAACAACTGTTTATGGCGATGTCAACGTTATTGAATGCGAGGTTGGAGATATTCCTTGTGCGTATGTTATGCGAGCAGGAAAACCATTAGATATGCAAAATGCATGCAAGGTCAATTACAGAGCAAATGTATGGGCTCTCAAAGATAATGGATGCAGCCATATTATTGGAGTGAATATTGATGGGTCATTAAAAGAAGATATTAGCATCGGAAGCATTGTCATCTTAAACGATTTTTATGACCAGTACGAGTAGGTATTGAATCAAATTTGGAAAATATCTAATCTTAAACTTTGTTTTAGCACAAGCGGAAGGGAGAAATGTTTTCACGATGGCGAGTTTGGTTCGCCGAAAGGTGCGGTACTGGTACCTATGACACCAACTTTCAACCCGCATATCCGACAATGCATAATTAATGCTGCTAAGCAATCCAACATTGACATTGTGCCTGAGGGAAAAGCTGTTGTTACAGATGGTGTAGCGTTTCCAACAAATACGGAACTTATGGTGTACGATACTTATAACGCCAATTTTATCAACACAACGATATGTCCTGAAGTATGATTTCATTTAATTTTCGTATGCGTACTTAATCTTCTCCTCTTTTGAGTCGCCATATCGTCTCCATTCTTTTCTGTCGCCTACTTTTGTCTCTGCGTCCGTCCATTTGCCACATGAGCAGCGGACACGGTCCACTCAGCGACCGACAACTGGCCGTCGCGGTCGGACAACTGGATGATGGTAAACTGGGTTACGGACAACTGAGCGTCGGAATACTATATTGAAGCATCACAATAAACGATATCGTTTTCCATAATCACTATTCTCTTGTTGATCTACTACCAGGTAAACTCAATAAAATAAAAATTTAAAAAAAGATCGATAAAACCGATTTAAGGTAAATTTAAAGAATATTGTGAAATTACCTTTTGAAACTGTTGCTTATAACTGAGATATATTTTTATGTAGACAAAATTGTATAGAAATGATATTAAAATTTCTGTTACATAGAAGACCAATTGGTGAATAGGAAAATCCATAACAACGTTGATAATTATTATTAATATAAACAACTTTACACAAACAGCGCTCCTGTATCATAGTTATTTGAACCTTGGTATTCTACTTTTGGAGTTCGTTTAATAAATGTTCCATACATAATAATTTCTATACAACGAAATGGTCAGCTTGTATTTATCCATAAATTTAATGCCTTGTCATAATACGCCTCTAATTTATAGTTTATTAATAATAATAATGAATAGTAATCTTGTAAGAAATGGTAGTATAATGATATCACAGTATTACAGTATAATATCAACAATTAGCGGTTAGAATGTATGATATATTTCACAGGTACAGCTCATTCATTAATATAACGTTGTCGCTACAAGATGTACATGCGCTAAAACAACAAATTGTGCGTTTTGTTCATTACTTTGCACGTAATAAAACGCAAAATTTAAAATATTTTAGCAATTGAAGGATAACAAACCATAATATGTAGGTGCATTAATGGAACAAAATTGCATTTGATATCTGTTTTACTTTAAGGCGGGTTTTCCTAGTAGACCAGACAATAGAGACTTTTTCGTGACAAAAATAGTATCGGCAAGCCGCCGGTCCCAGGTCACGTGCAACAGTCCGTAGATGTATTGTGATGTGTTTTCGACTAGCAAATATCATTAGCTGCTACTTAATTTGTTATAAACAAAAAACCTAAAAAAATTGTGATTTTTTTCGTTATTCGCTTGTAAAAGCTGAACCGATGGAGCAATCTTGATGCTGTCAACAGACGAATTGTAGAGAATGAAAAGACGAAAAAAATGAACCCTACACGGACCCGATCGGATTAATATTAACGTAGGAAATTCGGAAGAACCGGAGAAATCTGCGTTTTTTTCAAAAATTCATAACTCCGCCATTTTCAAAGTTGTAACGCAGGCTTTTCGCGAGAAAGTAGCGATTGATGGGTACTTTTAGTGTGCACAACCCAGGCGTTGTGCGATGATTAGTTTTTGCACAATTGCGATTTGAATTTTTTTTATGCCATATGGTTCGGCGAGCCTGGATGCGTCGGAGGTGGTCCGATTTTAAAAGGCGCTCAAAAGCTGTCGAGTAGTGGGGTAGGCGGCCGCCTACCCCCACTACTCGACCGGTTTGGAGCGCGCCGCAGATTTCGGTCAAGTTTGCAAGCATTTTTTGCCTATTTCGCAACATTTTAACGCAAAATCAGAATAGACCTTTTGTAGCACAATACTTCTACTTTCGAAATACGTAAAAAAAATTAAAATCGGACCACCGCCGATATTGCATAAAAAGAATTCAAATCGCAATTGTGCAAAAACTAATCATCGGACAACGCCTGGGTTGTGCACACTTAAAGTACCCATCAATCGCTACTTTCTCGCGAAAAGGCTGCGTTACAACTTTGAAAATGGCGGAGTTATGAATTTTTGAAAAAAGCGCAGATTTCTCCGGTTGTTCCGAATTTCCTCCGTTAATATTAATCCGATCGGGTCCGTGTAGGGTTCATTTTTTTTCGTCTTTTCATTCTCTACAATTCGTCTGTTGGCAGTATCAAGATTGCTCCATCGGTTCAGCTTTTACAAGCGAACAACGAAAAAAAGGACGATTTTTTTTAGGTTTCTTGTTTATAACAAATTAAATAATGATATTTGCTAGTCGAAAACACATCACAATACATCTACGGACTGTTCCACGTGACCTGGGACCGGTGGCTTGCTGATACTATTTTTGTCACGAAAAAGTCTCTATTGCCTGGTCTATAGGAGCAGGTTTTTTACGCAGCGTACAACTGAATAGAATAGAATAGAATAGCATGTCAAATATCAGCTATTTAGGTCTTAGACCATCTATAACTAGACGGAGTACGGCCTATCCCAATGCATTGGCTTGTTTTGGCCCAACATACCTTGTCAATAAGGTCGAATTTCGTGTAGATTCTCGTGCACATTGGTCGCGCATGCGCACAGATGCTAGATACCGCCATTATTTTGAACATATGTTTACATCGAGGTTATGAGTTTGTTTACTTATGTAGATGCATGACTGCATGTAGATGGTACCTTGGATGGTTAAGAGGTAACGATGGGGCGAAACTGCTGCTTTTGTAAAAAGGCAGCATCAAAAAATATAACGTGTCACAGGTATGACCTTTATTACCGCAATACAGTAATATTAAATTATAACATATACCTTCTCGTAGATTTCCAACAGTTCAAGACTCAAAACAAGCTTGGATTGAAGCTATACCTATAAAAAGTCGGGGTTTTAAAACAACTGTGTTGTGTTCAAGACACTTTTCTAATAGCGATTATAACCTGGGAAAAGACGGAAGACCATAACTCTCCCGTAGTGCGGTGCCAAGTATTTTTGTTATGAGTGATCTACCAAATGAAAATACGGACACAGATAGTATGAGCGATGCAGTTGTAGCAGACACTAGTGGACACACAGAGTCAACAGCCACGGCTACGAGCTTTGAAAGTGCCACACAGCGCAACACCAACGGAACATCCTTCAGCACTGCCAAGAAAAAGGAGAAAATTTATGTAATATGTAACTTTGTTTTAGGTATATTTTAACGTTATTTTATTGTAGCTACAATCCTCGATATATGGGTGACGTACATACTTCAGACTTATCTTCGTCTCCTCAAGCACGGGCAGTTTTAGCATTAGTAAGAACTACCATAAGCAAGAAAATTGCTCGAATCCGCCAATTGTCTCGTTACAACATGCGATTAAGACAAAAAGTGTGTAATTTATCAACATTAATGGAGCATATTATTTGTGTAAAACCATGTTATTAGAATCAGAAAAAAGAGTACGTAGTTCTTACACCAAGACCATTTTGTTTAAAAACCTGTGGTTAAATTATGTTCAAATAAAATATTTTCCTATTATAAGTTGTATTTTGCTTGTAGTTTATTACCCATATTCCTATTAAAGAAAATAAACAAATCGTGTATAGTACAACCAACTTAAACTTGATTCGACAGCGGTGCGCAGAGCGTAAATATAATGAGTACGTGACGTGAGTACTGCGCAACGCTCTCGATGCAACTACTCGCTGGTCAAGCTATACAGACAAATAAAATCTTACACGCAAGAATACATTTTGTCCAAACCTATAAAAAAATGGATTCTGTTGTTACTATATAAATATATAATTGCTCTTGGATGGTTTAATTGCTTTTTTAACAAATGTCACAATTATAACAGGTACTACAAATGTATGTACATTCAAAAACAGAAAAGGATTTTTATTTTGTGAGGTTACCTTTCACGCCATACGCGACTACCTAATTCAAATTTGACATATAGCCGCCAGTTTAATCTGACCGCTCATTGGTGCGTTACATTGGGAACGAGAAAATATACGACTTTCGACCTTATTATCTTTGGCCACAAACAAAGCCCGTCACGCTCCCTCTAGTCATATAAGCTCGATGATTTAGGTGGCATATTTATAGTTTGGTTAAGGGATATTTGCGTGTTGTCAAAAGTGACAGTCGTCTGAGAAGACGTACGTCCAACGTTCATGTCAATCTTGTCACATGTCGTAGAAAGAATGAATTCATGACAATCGCATCTTAACTAGCTCATGTCACTTTTGACAATATGAAACGAACTTTTGACATTTAGTATTTTGACATTACGTTTTGCGCTCTGTACGCTTACGTTGTACGCTGCGTAAAAAACCTGCTCCTAGAAAAACCAGCCTTTAGGATCTGCGGCCGATTAAACTGACCACACAGGAATCTTGTAAAATCAAATGTACACGGCGTTCGGTTGCTGAATTTAGATGGCAGACTATATTTTCTAAGCTTCTTATGTTTCAACTGATACATACAATCAGTTTCGCGTATGCGGCTAAAAATTTTTTTTTTATTTTTTTGCTGGAATTGTAACCCTCCTGTAACCCCCTGTTGCGTAGGTGCACCGGCAGACGTTCAGATTACTATTATACATTACACACATAACTCATACAAAAAAAAATTAAGCTTGCGAAAATGACCCGGAAATTTCTGTCGTTACCTCCCGGACTACAACCCATGGCCGGTTTTCGTATTGCACCCCCCTGGAAATATTTCTGCGGGCGCCCATGCCAGTTATTACCATCTACATACGTACACTAACTCACATAACCACGTTGTGAACAACTGTTGTCAATAATGACCTATGTAGCTTCTTTGCGCTTGCGTGCACAATGCGGACGAGAATTTACACGACATTCCACCTTACTGACCATGGTATGTTGGGCCAAAACAAACCAATGCGTTGGGATAGGCCGCACTCCGTATAGTTATATATGGTCTAAGGCCGATAACTATGAACGTAACTACTGGTAACTACGCTGGTAATAATTTGGATACGGAGTTGGGTATATTGTTCCGATTCATTCCTTTTTTGACGAAGATTTTTAGACACAAATAAAGTGCTTATACTCAACCACTTTTTGAATGCTGATTATGGCTGGCATAGACATTACATATATTTCATGCAAAAATAAATTTGTCAGTTTAGATGGTTCAGTCCAAATTTGTTTCAATTGTGTGGAAATAACTAATAATTTGTAGTTCATAAAGTAACACGTGTTTATATTAACGGAAGTAATTTTTGCATACCTATCTAACATGTGCTTACTGTAAAGTTTTGTCGGCATTAAAATATAATAAAATAAGACAAAGTTTTGCAATTTAATTTCAAAATATCCTTTAAGTTTACCTGGTAGTAGATCAGCAGGAGAATTGCAATAACAGAAAACGATATCGTTATTTGCAAAGCTTCAATATATTATATTCCGGCGTCCAGTTGTCCATCGCCCAGTTGTCCATCGCCGAGTTGTCGTGTACCCCCAGAACAGTGCTCCATCGCTCTATACTACGTTACTTGTAATTAGGGTTGCCAACTATCCGGTTATAGATAGAGACCACGTCATCAACAAAAAAATAACCGGAAGTACCTATGGCCGTGGGTCACCCGGTGTACTTTGGGAACGCGTTCTTGTAAAAAAAAACTGACAAGTTGAGTTTAACGTTTGTTAACAAAAACATTCCACAGGCACAAGACATCTAATTCGGTGCTTGAGTTATCTTTATAGATTGTAGAGAAACCATTGACAAGTTTTTTTTTCTATTTTTTGATCGCACCATGTTGGAATTTAACATTTTAGGTGGTATTTTCTTCAGTTTCAATTATGATGTATCACTTGATCTGTAGCCATACATTTTAGACGAATTTTACTTTTTGTATGTCTTTGTACGGTTTGAATCGGTGCTATATGGATTGAATCAGCGTTTAATAGATAGTTTAATATTGTTCTTTTTATTTTATTTTTATTTTCAAACCGGCGGATAAATATGGGGGACGCGGGAGGCGCCCCCCTCATTGGCGCGAATTTGTACCGAGGAGAAGCAAGCGCATCAGACTTTGCATCAGACTTGATGACGCCCATAGCTCAAGATGTCTTTTAGCGCCCCCCCCCGCCCCTTGAGATTTTTCGGAATCTGCTACTGACACTCAAATAACAAATATTACTCTTATATTGTTTGTTTATATAAGACGTTAGCCGATTTGTGCAGACAAGATCTAGACGAGAGACTAAGCGTTGGATTCAACTCAACCCGCCCTCGATTAGATAGTGCCGTGTTCTAAATGCTTTGGAGTACTCACTTAGAACAATTCCGACCTGTTAAAGCTGCAGAATATCTCCAACGCCGACACCCGTCTTGTCAGACGGCGTCAAATTCGAGAAGACACACGCGGTGGCAGTTTGGTTGCATATTCACAGTGCATTCTTTTTCTGCCGAGCATTCGCCGGCACCTAGCACACATGTAGAAGACGCTTTAATTACGTTAATTCAAGATTAATTAATATTGTTTTACCGTCCACACTCACCTCAATGAAATCACCCTCTGAAGCTGAATGTTAATTTCAGGCTACACTAACAAAAGAAGCTGGTATGTTATATATTGGAATTTCGATTGTTACATTTAATGCTAGCCAAAAGTCAACCTGGCCTGAGTTACTGAAGGCTGCACTGAACAAGAAGGATACAGTTGAAGAACTCTTAAAGGCGTCCATATCTGTAATTGGGAAAGAAAAATGGGAAAAGGATTTTTTAGAGCTACAGGTATATACAAAAAACAGCAACAAACAGGTGTTATTCATGATTCAATTTCAGAGGGATATTGCAGTTGACACCGACAGAAGCTGTAAGTGTCGAATCTAAGTGTCAGTTCAAATCTACGTTATTGAATCATGCTATTACATAAATCTATATGTAACTGGAATAAATTAGCCTTGACAACTTTTGCACCTAAAAGTGTTAAATAGTATTTTTGTAGATTTAGACATAAAAAAGAATTGTATGACTATTTTTCAGCTAGTATACATCTAGTGGTATACCCAGTATAGTTTCAACAAAAACAAAATACTCGAGCGGTGACCGATGACTTGCTCTCTTCGAATTTCAAGATACGGCACTACATGCAATTCCCCACAGCACCATAAGTCCACGCGAACTTTGCGACATTGTCGGTTGCTTACTAGTATCGTGATTGGCGCGGTAGATGGAATGTCCTTGCCGAATTTATCAATTCACTGCCCTCTCGATAGCTCACTGTCGGAATCTCGATAAAAATGGGGAGTGCGCACGTATGCTTTCTACGAGTATGAAAATACCCCCCAGGGAAAGCACTTCAGACTGTATACGTATATCTGAAATGACTTGAACGCTACCTTTTATCTTCAAGATATTATACAAGGACCAGAGACTATAAGCCAATGACTGCAAACGACTTGAGATGACAGGTGTTGCTCGAGAATGCTCGGATATAAAAAGCTGGACGTTTTCTATGTAGTTTGTAGTAACAAAATCTCCAACACATAACAATAGTATATTATTTGACAAGCACGTAGCTAACGATATAAATCGCGAGCATGAAGTTTATACGCGAGCCGTAGGCAAGCGTGTAAACCTATGAGCGATTTATATCCGTTGTGTGCGAGTCGAATACGTTTTATCTACGACTCGTAAATTCCATTTTATATCAAATATTTTAAATCTATTTGTCAATGATGGCGAGGCGAACTGTCACATACCTGTCATCCGCGTAGGGTTTGAAAGACTTTGACACTAGCGTTGTATAATGATGACAGTTTGTGAACCATACACACATATCATAATATCTGTATTGTGGACTCGACCATGATAGAGAATATATTAGAAATATTCTCGAAACTGATATCGGTAGTAGATTTTGGTCTGTTAGAAGACTTCGCAGATGTGTTGTCTCTAAGATTTGTTCTGCTCAGGTCCCATCCGGTGATGATTTAATCTAAGATGCTAACTCTAATGTTGATTTCGCTCACTTTCCTCAGTTGTTGTAGCGGATGTAGCGTGCCTAGAAGGGTTACAATATACTACAGACTATACAGTCCCAGATATCCTAAATTATACGTTGCTAAAGTCAGTCAATGCCACAAATGTTTAAGAAGGTCAAACAAGTAAAATGTGCAAATCAGAAGCGAGATACCCCGCATAAGCTGAATAACATGACGAACATATAGGCTATTTTACACAATACTACTTTCGTCTTTTTCTAAACTTATTTTTAGTCACTAGAAATAAGTTCTAAATAATAGTATAGTTGGAAATGGCGTGCTATTATATTTCTAAACATTTTCTTAGCATAGTCGCATGCGCAGTTTAGGCATTTGTAAGGTCTTGCCAACAGTGCGAACGTGAAGTATTATCACAGTATAGGTATACATACAGTAGTCGCACTCCGTCAAATTCATGAAGCAAGACTGCAACCGCGCAGCCTCTGTGCGCAGCTGTCTGGGTATACAACATATGGTAACTAGACACGTGTCAGAAGTTTTGGCCCAATTCATGTACATATACGTGTGGAGAAGATTTATGCGCACCGAGGCTGCGCGAGGGCAACTTTGGCTTCAAGGAAATCAATGCTTTTCGACCGAAGTGCGACTACTGTATGTATACCTATACTGTGGTATTATGTTTTGTTTTGACATACCGCAGAAACGTATACTGGCATAAAGTAAACAAACAACCTAACCTTAAATGCACCAGGTTGACTATTCGGAAATAGATAAAGAAGTGTGTCTAATATACCCGTCTCTTGTTACTTTAAAACTTTTTTCTAGTTACTTACTAAAAATAAGTTTAGAAAAAGACGAAAGAAGTGCAGTGTAAAATAGCCTTATGTCCAATGAATCCGGAGTTACCTTTGAATTACAATATTCTATTTTCGTCCAAGTTTCGGTCCAAGTTTCAAAACTAGACGCACTTCTATAAACTTGAATAATTTGGAGAGAAACTAGGTCCGGTCCTATTTGGTAAACTAGCTTCTAGTATGAAAACTTTGATAGATTTATTCTGAATTATATTATCCAAGTTCATACAAGCGCGTCTAGTTTTGAAACTTGGACAGAAACTTGGACTAAACTAGTATAATATAATTCAAGGTTTACCGATCGTGTAAAAAGTTTCTCAAATAAAAAAAAATAAGGATATCATGGCTGTATATAATCTGTCAAGTTTTAAGGCGGCATAATAAAGTTGAGGAACTTCTTCTTCATCGAAAAGGGGTGTTGTGTCGGAATGAAATAAAAGAACTTGTGGACGTTCCACTTATTTATTCGCTCCACTTGTTGTACATGGCTTTATTGCTTGTACAATACTGGCCAAAGGTTCTTCTTAGACTAAACATTTACATATTTCATACACGTATCAATATTCATGTTCGGCAATCATAGTCATCGTAGGCAATGCCACAGAACGATGACCGAATGGAGATGAAAAGTTAGCAGATAACTGTGATAGCAATAGAACCAAAATATTACATTGGTGATATTCTACATTATTCTAAATGGGTATAATATTATTTCTCAACACCTCCCCCCTTATTGAGGAAATTTGTAGGATGGATTACTACAAACTTTTACAGTTTCGTCAGAGTTTGAGGATTCATGTTTTTCCTTCAATTTATTTAGACTTACGCTGAATTGACTTAATCCTAGTATATTATTTGACACAAGCGAGTAATTAAATCTAGGAATAGAGGCAAAATCTAAATTTTCACTCAAAATTGATTCAGCTAAATTTGGTAGAACGCTAGCTAAACGCTTCAGCTAAACTCTGGTAAAAACGGAATGGTGAAATTCACATTAGAATCAATTTTGACAATGGGTTTTAATAGGACGTTAATCGCAAAAACAGTGCATAGAGAATTTAATTTTAATACACCTGTATTATTTAGGGTTAATAAGACCTTATTATTACGACATACGACTTGCGTCGAAATAGGATTTGCAGTAACAAATATCCAAGAATTTTTATTTTCTAATTCAACAAAGGGTGGGTATAATAAATGAATGACACGCTTGTCACATGATAATGTAGAATTTCATTTAATGTATAAAGCGATATTTCGCAATTTTTGCTGGAGCTAATGAAAAGTAAGGGTTCTTTCTGTTCGCATACAACTGTTTTACTTAGCCTAAAACAAGATTTTACATAATCTATATCAGTTCCAAAAAATTGTTGATTATTGAACTAAAACTAAATATGGTTTTGACGGCACTATAAAACTAAATAAATCGTTCTTAATACGCACTGATAAGCTCGTCACCTTCACTCGATTGTGTACGTCTCGGTTTACGTTGAGTTTTATTATTCTATATAAGTCATGAGAGCTTGCAGATAAAAGCACTACAGGGAAAGTTAAATCTCTTGGAATCAAGTTTTGTATGTTCTGTAGTACATGGATTTAATTTAGAATGGCTGAGAAGGCGAGGATGAATGTTACCCTTCTGGGCATCGTTGAGGATATCTATTAAATTGGTTTGGTATAAATTAAAATGGTTTGATACTAACTCAAAGAGTAAAACACTTTCTTCCATTTCACGGAAGAATGCACCTCTGTGTTATATTATTGATAACATCTGACATGGTATTGACATGAGACGAGAGATGTTTTAATTTTGTTTCTAATTGACGGTAAATTTATTATTAAGGGTAGAATTTATGTCTTTCATGGCGTTTTCTAATGTTGATATTTGTAATTCAGATAATTCCATCAATTTATATTGATTTTCCTCCAAGTTTTGTATCCTGTTGGTTAAAAATATACCATCTTCCGCATCTAAACACCAACAAAGTTTGCAGCGCCTCGCTTTGACCTGCTTATATTATATGCTAAGAGGTCGGAAATAAGTTCATTGTTTTGTTTAAATTTGGAAATTGTCAAGTTATTACAGAAATGAAAGGATTGCAAGAATATTTCCCAGGGGTTTCCGTGTCGTTAAATTTTGTACAAATATCATTCGTTCGTTTTGAACTCTTCATGACTGAATTATAAAGGTTTACATAATTTTCTAAATTTATACCTGTATAAAATTTCCAAACTTCACTGTAAAGTGTGATCGTTTGAGTTTGTCCGAAATACAGTCTAGGGCCGGTTTCAATTTAGGTTACATCGTATTCAAGTTGTTGACTGTTGCGTACCAGGAGAAGTATTAGTATAGGGATCAGCATCTGAAAATTCAAAAGGGAATTATTCATTTTGAAATAGTTTAAGTCGGTTATTATGAACCTTAACTTTTTTAACTAGATATAATAACTTTTTTGTTTCCGATTTGGATTGTAGTGTTTTCAGCTAAATTAATTTCAACTACGGTATACGGTCCATTATAAAGCTTATCTAACTTATTTTTACGCTTATTGTTAAGCAACATTACTTTATATCCTAATGTTAAATGTAGAGGATTTATTTTCTTATCGTATGAGATTTTATATTTTTATTTATTTTTAATTATATTTTCTCGGGCTAATTCATGACAGTGATGTAATCGTGCCTTAAGTTCATTTTGATGTAGGTCATAATTATAGCTAATCTCAGGTGGTCTTTTCAAAGAAGTTGGGAAGTCTGCTTCATGACCAAATAATAACTGAAAAGGTGTAAAATTTGTAGAAGAGTGCATTGAGGTGTTATAAGTAAATATACAATATGGAACCCAAGTGTCCCAATTATTTCTGTCTTTATCTACAAAGCTTCACAAATGAAGCGTTTCTTTGAAAAACAGCATTTGTAAAGTAAGCAAAATTCTCAGCAGAACAAGAAAACCAAATATATACTTTAGGAATCATATTTTTTAATATTCGAGTTTAGCAATAGGTAGTACCCTAAATTGTGATCGATTGTAGCTGTATGTTATTAATCGTTCATTCTTATTCTTACGTTATCCAAACAATTGGTTTAGGTCCGTAACATGTGTCATTTTTTACGGAAAGTCAGTTAGAGTTTCATAATCCATTGAATTTATCAAGAAAATATATTTAATTTTATGAAATAATATAACAAAAACATTAAATACGCATCTTAGCACAAAGTAGATTAACATTTCGATTAATAAAATATTATAAAACTGCGTTAATTCTCGCAACCGCTGCTATTATCTTCCTCGTCAATGTCAGATACATCTCCGTTGGCCACATTGTTGCTATCTAGAGTTTCGTAAAATATTCGGTCCTTTTTATCGCTGAGCACTCCACAAAGGGTCCGTAGATCTTGCATTTTTTTTTAAGAGTTTTATTAATAATGTATAACAACAAAAATGATACATTATAGTTTGAGTACACAATATTGTCTATAATATACGGATACTCTTCTCTTCCCTTCAACGTCCAGCCGAGTGCTGAGTTATCCTCTTCCCGGTGGGCGGAATTGAGGGTGTTTGTCGTTAGCGTTTAGATGTGTGTGTCATGTCCGGGTCATCCCTTCAGTTGGTTGTGGATAAGCATATGTTTGATTTTTAGTTTAAAAGTTTGGCATGTTAATCTTTTAATTTGTACAGGTATTTTGTTATATAAATCTATTGTTCTTGTAGTAAAGGCTTGTGTATATTTAGTTTTCTTATAGTTGTAGGTTCTTAGGTTTTCTCTGGTTCTTGTTCGGTAGTTGTGGATGTCGTTTGATCTTCTAAACACTATATCTGTTCTGATCATGCTGTTGTTCATTTTGTGTAGTAGGTTTAGATTATTAAGTGTTATTCTTTGTTGTACTGTTAATTCGCTTGTCAATTTCATCACTTCCGTAGTTGGTGTAAGCCTTGGTATGTTGTATAGTATTTTCAGTATTTTGTTTTGTTGTCTCTGAATGCGGTTTATGTGCTTTTGTGATGTGTTTCCCCATATTGTCAACAGATATGTTATGTTGGAAACAAATAAAGCGTTGTATAGGTTTTTTTTTAAGTTGTCCGGTATATATTTATTTATTTTATGCATCTCTGCCAAGGTTACTGTGTTCTTCTGTATTACTTTTGTTACATGTTTGTCCCATTTTAATGTATTTTGAATGTGGAGCCCTAGGTAGTTTGCCTCGGATATCTCGCTGATGAGTTTGCCATTTATCTTGACAGTTAAATTAATATTCCTGTTGGTCGGGTTAAAAATTAGATAGTTAGTCTTCGCTTCGTTTATGGTCAGTATATTTCCTTCGCACCATTTCTGCAACTTGATCATGTCTGCGTTGATGGTATCTTGGATGGCGTTTTCGTCTCTATTTGTATATGCAATGCATATATCATCTGCATAAATATACAGTTTTCCCTTCATGTCCAGCTCGGTGATATCGTTAGTGTAGATGATGTACACCACGGAACAAAAACTGCAGTGCTGGAGGCTTCAGAAGATGCAGCGAGAGCGCTCCAACGAAGAAGAGCTCTCAAAGTAGGATGGGCCGAAGGGCAAGTACGGGAGCGGCAACAGATGGCGGCTTGTTTTAGGTGCTGGGAGACCGGTCACCTGGTAGCCAAATGTGAAGGCCCGAACAGGACAAATCTGTGCAGGAAGTGTGGGGAAGAAGGGCACTTTGCTAAAGACTGCAAGAAGCAAGGAACTCATTGCCCAGTGTGCAAAAAAGATGGGCACAGGGCGAACAGCCTAAGATGCCCAACGTATGCCAAAGCACTAGAAGGGATCCAGAAGGAGAAAAGCTCAGTCCATAATGCCTAACTCCTACCAGGCAGCATCGGGTCGATCGGAGAACCCAACAAAGAGGAAGAAACCGCCGTCGAAAGTCACAAGAGACCGGAAGAGGATGCAGATCCACATCGAGAAGATGCGGACCGGCAAAGCATTCATCAGTGGTGGAATCATCCGATCGGAGACACGCGCGTGCATTCAGTACGCGTGTGGGAGGATAGAGGTCTTGAAACCGAAGCCACCCAAAGATACCGAGATGATAAGAGAGGAAGAGATAACTGAACAGGACAGCCTGCGAGCGAACGTAGCGGAACCGGAAAGGCCCAAGGAAGACAGAAGCGAAAAGAAGCCAGGATGGTACTCCGCGGTCCCTCCGATGGTGCGATTAACGAGACAGAGCACCAGTTATGCCACACAGAGGTTGAGAGAGAGAACGCTGTTCGACTTAGTCCGAAACCACCTGGGCTACTTCAAACGTACCGACGACGGAGAAATAGTAGGAGGCGAGAGCAAACTCTCTTCCGAGATCAAAATACAGTCGGAGGGCATGCCGTGCGGGAAAGAACTGAGATCAGTGTATCTCGATTTCCTAAGAGGAATGGGGGTGTCCGAGAACGAGGCGATCAAGGACCTAGAGCGCGTGGGGTCGTACCTAAGAACGGCCCGGATAATGAGGTTACAGTCCATTAGGGATTGCGAGAGGCGCTACATGACTCCATGGCCACCTCCATCCTACAAATAAACCTAGGAAGAGGGCGGGCTGCTCAAGAGCTACTGATAGCCACGGCAGCAAGGAAGAAGATCGACGTCATGCTGGTCTCGGAGCCTAACAAGGCCATGACCGCGAACCTGGGATGGCTGATGGACCGTGACAGGAAAGCTGCCATTGGAGTGAGAGGCCGCAAGGTAAACGTTACCAGACAAGGATCGGGAGAGGGTTTTGCCTGGATGGTTATCGGTGGGGTAACAATGATTAGTTGTTACGCCTCCCCGGCGATGGAGCTGAGAGAGTTCCAAGACTTCCTCGATAGGTTGGAAGGAATCCTCCAACGATCGGAAGGAAAGTGTCTTGTCGCAGGCGACTTCAACGTTAAGTCTCAGGAGTGGGGATCGACAATAACCTGCCGAAAAGGAGAGGCGCTGGGCGAATGGGCGGCGAGAGGTGGACTTGTACCTCTGAATGAGGGAGACTCAAACACCTTCAGAAGGAGGGGAGGAGGAGGATCGGTGATCGACGTTTCGTTCGCCACTGACAGGGTAGCCAGGAAGATCGACGGATGGAGTGTGGTCGAAGAGGAAACCCTCAGCGACCACATGTACATTGAGTATAGACTGAGGGACCTGGTCGCCGCGAAAACAGAGGGGCGCAACGAAATTCCACGGCGGTATAACGTTCAAAAAATGGACCGCGCAAAGTTTAGAGACGCCTTCGAGGATGCAATTGAGACGCGAGGAGGGTTGCCTAATGTGGAAGCATGCGAAGCGGCTGTCTCCAAAGCCTGCGAAGAAGCAATGCCCAAAACCGGAGGAAGTGGGCGAAGGGCAGTCTACTGGTGGACGGAGGAGATTGCGGAATTGCGGAAGGAGAGCAACAGCGCCAGAAGAGCAGTCCAGAGGACGAGAGGAGACGAGGCCAGAAGGGCGATCCTCTCCCTCGTATACGGTGAGGCCAGAAGAGCACTTAAGAAAGCGATCTCCAAGTCGAAGGAGGGGAAATGGGCGGCGGTACTTCAAGAGGTGGAGGCCAACGTTTGGGGGGAGGGTTACAAAATCGTAACCAAAAGGCTGAGAGCCAGGTTACCACCTCCAAATCTGACGCTGACCGAGATGAAAGAAGCGGCGGAGACCCTGTTCCCGGAGTATGAGCCTGTGGAGGAGGATGCTCTCGAACCGCACGAAGAAGCCCCAACTTTCTCGATAGAGGAAGTAAGAAGAGCAGCGGGCAGAGTCGCACCAAAGAAGGCGCCGGGACCCGACGGCATTCCACCGGAAGCGATAAGGGAGATGGTGGCGGTGGCGGGGGGTTACGTGAAGGACGTTCTGAACGGTGTCCTCAAGTCCGGAAATTACCCCGCTCAATGGAAGATGGCAAATCTCGTACTGCTGGCGAAGAAAGCAGCCACTGAAGGAGAGGCGCCAAAGTACAGGCCCATCTGCCTCCTGAATACCGTCAGCAAGCTGATGGAGCACCTGCTCGTGGACAGGCTAAAGGCGGAACTGGAAGAAAAAGCGCCCCTAGCGGACAATCAATTCGGATTTCGAGAAGGAAGGTCAACGGTAGACGCGGTGAGAAGTGTTATGGAGATGGCAGAGAGGGCAAACCAGGGAACGCGCAGGACAAAAAAGTTCTGCATGCTGGTTGCTCTTGACGTAAAGAACGCCTTTAACACCGTGCCGTGGAAGCATCTCATCGCAGAACTGCAACGGAGAAGGGTGAGTCCATACCTGTTGGACATGATCCGGAGTTACCTGCGGGATAGATGGCTGATCCTCAGGGATAACAATGGCGAAGAGGACCGACGGAGAGTTAGCAGCGGCGTCCCTCAGGGGTCCGTCCTGGGTCCAACGCTTTGGAATGTCCTCTATGACGGAGTGTTGCGACTCAGGCTGCGCGGGGTCAAGCTGGTGGCATACGCGGACGATCTCGCGTTGGTCGTCACGGCAACCACATGTGCAGAGCTTGAGGCGAACGCGAATCTCGCCATCCACAGAATAACCGAGTGGATGGAGGAAAGAAACCTTGAACTTGCGGCCGAGAAGACAGAAGCGGTGCTCCTCACCGGAAAGAGAAAATGTCAACCGGTGACGCTGACGGTAGGAACCAAGAGAATCCAACCAGGAGACAGCGTTAAGTACCTGGGGGTGAGGATCGAAAGAAACCGCAGGTACCGAAGGCACGTCGAGGAGGTGGCAGCCAGAGCGGAGAGAACCACCGGGGCCCTGCTAAGACTTATGCCTAGAATGGAGGGACCGTCGGCGGCTAAGAGAAGAGTATTGGCGTCGGTTGCGGAATCAGTGATGTTATATGCAGCACCAGTCTGGGCAGACGACATGCAGCTAGAAAACCGGAAACAAAGGCTCCTGCGAGTACAGCGAAGGGCTGCCGTCGGTGTCACGTCGGCATACAGAACAGTGTCCACGGGCGCTGCTTTGGTGGTAGCGTCAATGGTGCCGGTGCACCTGAAAGCAGACGAAAGAAGGAGGATATATGACGGACGCGGACAGGATGGCGCCTCCAGACAAGAACATCGTCGACGCACGATGGAAGCCTGGCAGAAGGAATGGGACGAGGACAACAACGGTCGGTGGACGCACCGACTGATACCGGATTTGGATGAGTGGACGAGTAGGAAGCACGGAGACGTGACCTACGAGCTCACCCAAGCCCTAACTGGGCACGGATGCTTTGGAGCCTACCTCTACAAATTTAAGAGGAGGGACGGCCCCGAATGCAGACACTGTGGAGAGGAAGAGGACACCCCGGAGCACACGCTATTTGTATGTCCCCGATGGGAAGTCTATAGAAGGGAGTGCCCATGCGGGGATGACCTCAGTGTAGGAGGAATGGTACGGAGAATGCTGCAAAGCACGGAAGCGTGGGAGCAGATTACCCGTACCATAGGAACGATACTCCGACGAAAGGACGAGGAAGACAGGCGACGAGGAGAGAGAGAACCTCCCGCCCCTTAGTTATAAGGGACAGGGACGGTCTACGGGACAGACGGAAAGGAAAGCAAACAGGAATGTAAGCGACCGGAAAACCGGCGCGGGAATGCTCCCGGAAAACCGGAGTATGAGAGAAAAGGGTCCTGGAAACACCGGACCACGGACTTCTGGATACACCGCAGTCTGGGGAGGAGCCGCAGGAAAAAAACCGCTGCTTCGGAAAATAGCTCAGGATGTGTCCCAGTGAGTGCGCGAGGACGCCTGCAAGTAGGGTAAAGTGCATAGACGCTTGGAACTGTATGTTATATGTTACTTTTAAGGGTAATTATGTAAACCTCTTAAGGTGTCAGCTCCGGCTGGGTTTAGTTGCAATTTGTTTTAAAAAAAATAAAGTCACTAGAGCATAAGAGCGAAGGGGCCCAGATTTTTATAATTCAAATTGTTGTTGTGGTAAGGAAGGAAGATGCCGCTGCACTGCAGAATGCCTCACGGCGATACCAGGCAGCGGGGTGGAGGAGGGTTCTTCCTGGGCCCCTTCGCCCTTTAAAAAAAAAAAAAAAAAAAAAAGATGATGTACAACAATGGAGGGATTTTTCCTCCTTGTGGTATGCCGTAGCTGGCGCACTCAGGATCACTGAGAGTATTGTTTACTTTTGCTCTCTGTTGGCGGCCTTGAAGATAAGTTTTAAGGAGTTCTAGGTTTTTCTCCTTTATTCCATTGGAATACAGCTTTCTGATAAGCCTGTCTCTACTTACGGTATCGAATGCTTTTCGCATGTCAATGAATACAGCTGTGACAATTTCTTTCCTGTCAAGCTGCTTTGTGATGAAGGTTATTAGGTCCAAGGCTGCTGATGTTGCTCCTGAATTTTTTTGAAACGCGTGTTGTCTGTCGTTTATAATTTTGTTTTTTGTTGTATGTTTCTCTATTCTTATCTTAATGACGGATTCTAACACTTTGTTTAGTGCTGATGTTATGGAGATGAGTTTATGGGAATTGGACGTTTATACAAACTTATAAGTTCTAGGTCATTCGTTAAACGAGTCTTATTTGTAAGTTGGCGCTGATTCTATATTCCAGAATAACTGTCTCTGGTTTCTATGAATGTATTCCAAGCCTGAATGCGATACATTTTTAATGCCTTTAGCTCAATCGGTGGTCGTGGATTCTTTATAAAAAAACTTATCAGCTTCTGGCTGCTGACGACAAGTCCTAATAATGTCATCCCAATATTCAGGTATATCCGCCATTTCTAGTAGTTTTCTCTTAGCGATGATTGAAAAGTCTTGGTCGTTAGGAAGAAACGAATGACACCGGACAGGGATGATGTACGTAATGCTATCGAACAATTTTAGGCAGTACACTAGGATGTACTATGCGCGCCAAAAAAAAAGTCGTACAGCAAATTTTTACATAATGTAATACTGGCTTGTTCTTATTTATCAACTTGACAGTTGATGCATATTTCGTACTTAATATTAATGTCAGAATGACACTGTATAGGTTATAAAAGAACCATTTAAAAAGCTAACAAAAATATGTTCCGTATATTGGGTTGCATATATGGTGTACGACTTTTTTTGGCGAGAATAGTACATAAAATGCATCATGACATAATTTTTGTTCTGGCCTGGGCACCCGTCACTTAAAACCACTAGGTTTCGTGATGTTATATCGACTATTTTTATAAAATAGTGAAACAATAGCGATGTGACTTCGTTCTGGCCCTTTTTCGCAATGCACTCGTCATACACGTACATGGATGCACTATCATCAGAAAGGTTGTTCCAAAAACATAGTACCATAGTTGTCGGCATCGGAAAGCTAAATTGTCCCTAATATGGGGAAGGGGCAAATTTTGCATAATGTCAAAGCATACAACCATTGCTTCACCTGTCTTAGCTTTAGCTTTCCAACTTTTTTCAGGTCATAAAAAGCTTGTGCCTTTCTTAGATGTAGTTCCTTTTCGGCTGTTAAGTATGTCATTGCTTCATCGCTTTCTGCCGCTGATAATTTTTGTATGAAGGAATCGCAAATTGAGCATGTGTCAGTCCTTGGTAAACCAAATTTGATGTTATTTTTTTTGTGGAAAATTGACCAGTATGCTTTGTATGACACTTGAATTTTATATTCTTCCAAGAAAAATTTGTATAGACTTCGAACAGATAAAGTTTCTGGTGAATAATAGCAGCTGGGATTTTTTCTTAGTGAATAATGAGTATGACTCTGTCTTGGTTTAAATGATAGTATGTGTTGTGAAACTAAGTGCTCTAATTCAGTGGGTATTGTATTTGGTCTATTTTTATGACTGCCCCTTTTATCCATTGGTGATTTTAAATCTTGCAACGCGTTCGCTGGTGCCTTGGTGTATGCCTGGCTTTTGCTACGATGTCCTACAAAAACAGCACTTGTCATTGACAAGTGCTGTATTTACGGAATAGCGAATATCTTAAAAGCAAAATTTACCGTGATTGTAGGTACTATTGTCGATAATAAAAATCATAAAAATCACATAAAAATAATACATGTATTGTATACATATCATAAATGGGAACCAAATGCCGCCCTAATCTCTAAATTAGTTTTTTGTGACAAATGTTGTTTTTTAAATCAACTCTTCAAATACTCAGTTATATTTCGAGGAGATCGCTCCAAACTACCATTTTATTGAGGATGGTATGCAGTAGTTTGGATCTTTGTAATTTTGGGTAGTTTGCACGTATCTTTAAAATTAGAACTTAAAAAGTTAGCACCTTGGTCAGTGAGAACGCAATTAGGTGTTCCGAATTTGCAGATTATATTAGTTACAAATTTTTCGGCGATCGTGTAACTTTCTTGGTTTGCTATCGGTATAGCTTCGCAAAACTTTGTTAAGTCGTCTTCAAAGGTGAGGATATATTTATTGCCGGATTCGGTTTCGGGTAAAGGACCCATGATATCAAGAAAAACCTTTTCAAATGGTTTTGAAGACGTAGTTGTGATGGCTAATGGCATTTTAGTATGCTTGCCAGCCTTGTTCGAATTACACTGTTCGCAAGCTTTGATGAATCTTTTAATACCTTTTAGCATATTAGGCCACTTGTGGTGTTTTTTTATTCGCTTGTACATTTTCGTCACGCCGCGCCGTGGTGACCGCCTACAGGATTTGTATGGAATTCCTTGAAAATTACGGCCTTTTGTTCTTCCGAAGTAATTTCACTGACATGACCGTGATAAATAGATATTATAGTATTTTTATCTTTAAAAATATATTCAAGCATTGCCCGTGCGATTTCTAATTTTAGCAAACTATATGTAGAATATTTAGTGAAATTTGACATAGCTACATTTGTTATATTATTCTGTTCTACATAAGTCGCAAGAATTTCTATGTAATTAAACACGTTTTCATTTCTTATGCTATCTGCAGTTGTTATAATTAGATGTCTTATATTGTCAAGCTGAACGTAGGTCACGGTGCCATCTATCAGGGTTTCAGCTTTCAATGCGCCATATAAACGCGTATAATAATAATAATAATAATAATAATTTATTGTTCAAGAAAAAAAAAGTAAATACAAGTCGTAAACTATATGTGCTAAAGAAAAACAAACAAATATTTCCTGAACAACCTTGTGGTGAGGTTTAACTATAGTTATTCTTCCACCTCACCCCAATATACACTAAACACACAAAAAAGAAAAGCATGTGCGCTATCAACAACAAACCAAACCATAACATAAAAGATCCTAATACGCATTAAATTTAAAGGAATGATAATGCACCACGGCAGGCAACGCAGTAAAAATGGAATATCTCACCCCGCTGTCAGCCCTGAAGCCACTGCCTAGCGAGGAGTTGATGTCGGATGCGGCGTTTCACAGAATTTACAGTCGTGCACACACCCAGTTCGGCCAAAAAGACATTAAATAGTTTTGCAATTTGGTACGAGTAACTCTTTTTGTACAATTCCGTTCTGTGAGCAGGAGGCGTTAAGGTCCCTCGAAATCTGGTGTTCAGGGTGTGCACGTCTGATCTAAACTTAATTCTATTGTACAGAAGGGGGCTTTCCGGTTAAAATTATTTTGTAGAACAAGCAAAGCGAGTGAAGCAGTCTGCGCTGCCCCATGTTCAGCCACCCCGCATCAGAGAGCTTGTGCGAAACATGGTCCCTACGTCTTATCTCGTATATCAAACTGAGGCACGAATTTTGAACTTTCTGAATTTTCTGCTTTAGTCTATAACTCGAAAAAGGTGAGTACAATACATCAGCATAGTTGAAATTTGATAAGACCAAAGCATCACAGAGCAGCCGTTTGGTTCTAATATTGAGATAAGCTCTACTACCGTATATAAGTCTTAAACTACAGTAAGCCCTCTGCACGCATCGATTGATATGGTCGCCAAACTGCAGATTCTCGTCTACAATCACCCCCAAATTCTTTACATATCTGCTTAAATTCAACCTCTCTCCATCAATAACAATATCGACACTGTCACGCAACCTCTCCCGCAGCCTTCTCGGACCAAATAGAATAACCTCGTTTTCCTCGGATTTATTTCCAAATTGTGGCGACGCGAATAATCGACAAGGGAAGCCAAGTCGGCGTTCATCCTCTGACAAGTCACTCCAACATCACCCGGCGAGAATGACAAATA
This sequence comes from Aphodius sticticus, assembly GCA_963966075.1. NCBI lineage: Eukaryota > Metazoa > Arthropoda > Insecta > Coleoptera > Scarabaeidae > Aphodius > Aphodius sticticus. Next base: position 39,784,688 of record OZ014507.1, on the reverse strand, counting down.
TAATTGGGTGTCATCAGCATAGAAGTGAGACTTGCAGAAGGACAAACTCTGCGATAAGTTGCTGGTATACAATGTATACAGGAGTGGAGATATGATCGAACCCTGCGGACAGCCCGAAGAAACAGCAAGCGGGTCCGATTTCTGTTCACCAATCACAACCGATTGCCGTCTACCAGAAACGTAATCGACCAACAGACCAGCCGCCAAACCATCCAATCCCAAGTACGTCAACACAGCCGAAAGCACCCCATGGCGCATCCGATCAAACGCCTTCGAATAGTCCAGAAGACAGAGGATCACACAACGCCCCCTATCGATCTGCTCAACAATATCATCCACAATATTCATCAAGGCAGAAGTGCAGCTATAGCCCGACCGAAGACCCGACTGAGTATCCGGCAATAATTGATTGCAATACGCAAAGTCACTCAACTGCTTCCATAATATCTTTTCTGCAATCTTAGATAGTATGGGCAGAATACTTATCGGCGTCAAGTCAGAGAAATCGGTGGGGCTACCTATCTTTGGAAGTGGTCGCACCAATGCATATTTCCACAATTCTGGAAATTTACCGGTAGAAATAGATGTGTTTACAATATCTCTAAGAAAAGGCGTTATGTGGGTGGAACATAGTTTAATGATGTTAATATTCAAGTCATCGTAAACCGTTGCGCTGCTCCTCATTGACTGTACCACTCTTTCAATATCAAAATCATTCACGCACCGAAATGAAAATGTCGCGTCAGTCCGCCTACTATTCCTGTAAAAGTTGCACAATTCAATATCACAACCAACACCCACGGGCACGGAATCAACAAAGTACTGATTAATTTCGTTGGGTTGGCTTAAGTGTATGGGAATACAATCCGGTGTCCTACCATAAATACCAACCCCTTGAGAGATGACCAAAAATTTTTGTTATTCCCTGCTGTCATTTGCTCCAAATAGGCTTTCCGTTCACGGTCAATCGCACCACGGACATTATCGTAGTGTCTTGTAATATTCCCACCTTGCCACCGAACCATTCGACTTAAACATTTTATAGGCATTGTCGCGTAACCTTTGCATCTCTTTAATTGTTTCGGTAAGCCATGGGGCGGGTGGTCTCGAAAATGTACACATTTTCGCGGGTGCATGCCTATTAATTACCGACAAAATACTGTTAGTTAAGTACTCCACCTTCCGGTTCAGGTCATAGTCAAAAATATTGAAAAACGGATGCTGGTACAGATCAACAATGAATGCTTCATATGAAAATTTTTGAAAGCTACGTACACTTCTACAAACTACATTTCTTTTACTGACGGGGAGCTTCAGCGTGCAAAATACCAAATCATGGTCTCATGGTCAGATATATGACCAGCACAAACCAGGCCACACCGCCCAACAAGATCAACGCTCGACACATAAATCAGATGCAGGAGCGAACGAGAATGCTGTGCAACCCTGCTAGGATCGTTAATAATCTGAGTCAAATTAAAAAAATCTAAAACATCAACCAGGTTGGATGCAGAGTTCACAGCCACCATATCCATATTAAAGTCACCCATAACTACCAAATGATCAACAGTAGGCGCAATAACCGACAGCGACGTCTTCAATTCCCCAATAAAAATATTTTTGTTACAATTGGGAGGCCTATATAACACACCAACCGCAAAGCGGACCCTGCCAATCTTAAATGACAACCACAATTGCTCAATGACATCAGACACTCTAACCACCCTACAACTAATATCAGCTCTCACAAAAAACGCCACACCACCCCCTCTACCCTCTCTATCCTTGCGAATCAGCCTGTAGTCATCAAACGTCAACAAGTTACTCTCAACTTCCCCAGAAACCCACTGTATCGAGCTTCATTAAAGTGTTTATATGCGGATTTGCCGTTATAAAATAAACTCGCGTGGATTGGCCAGGGGCGGACTGAATATTTTCATGATTATCTTTTATATGAAGAGAATTTAGCGTAACTTCATTGTTTAACTTAGAAGTAAATTTATTGTAATTTAGAATCTGGCTTCTAGTTATCGCATTAACGTAATTTGGTATACGACTAAGTACATCCGCATTTGTGTTGAGACAATGCTTGGAGGAAAACACCTGAACGTTTTGTGCCAGCGATAATCGCTGAACGATAATCGCCGCACGATTATCGCTGAGCGATTATCGTTAGAGTCGTTTCTAGAAAAACGTACCTTTAGAGGTATGACAATTTTTACAAAGTTTTTGATGTATCGCCTGTAATAACCCGCTAGAGCTAAGAAAGATTTAATATTTTTAGCACTACGCGGAATGGGAAATTTTTTAATGCATGCTGTTTTTTCAGGATCCGGAAATGTATCGTTTTCGGTAATTTTATGGCCTAAATACATTAGTTCGGGTCTTAAAAACTCACATTTATCCAGTTGTAGTTTTAGATTGTTTTTAATCGTTCAAAAATTTTATTATGCTCTTCAAGTGTTTTCCCCTATATAATTATATCGTCTAGCTAAATAAAACATTTTATTCCTTGCAGACCCATTAGGACTGAATTCATTAAATTTTGGAAGGTTGGAGGCGCGCCTTTTAGCCCAAAAGGCATTCCATCAAATTCGTAATGACCGTAGGCAGTAGAAAAAGCCGTTTTGTGTTTATCTTTAGGACACATTCTGACTTGGTGATATGACGATGCCAAATCCCGGGAACTGAAAAATTTGGAACTTCCTAACTGATCTATAATTTCGGTGTTATTCGGCAATGGATGGGCCGGTGAAACAGTTTCTTCGTTCAATTTTCTAAAGTCAACCACAATTCTCCACTGTTTGTTTCCGTAAATGTCATTTTTCTTTGGTACAACTAATAATGGCGAATTATATGGGGATTGCGATTCGGTTATTACTTCATTTTCCAGCATTTTGTATATTTGACTCTTGATGTCTTATTGTTGGTGATCTTGCGTAGGAATATTATGTGTTGTGGCATTTGTATACGGTAATGAATCGCCACCCAAAAGAAAGATTTCGCGAAATTGTCTGCAGATTCTGGTAATGCTTTCTTGCTCTTCTGCAGACATGTGACTTGTTCGTAACGAATTTTGAAGAAGCTGAAATCTTTCAGACGTACCTTGCTTTGATTCAGTAGTTAACACATTAAAATGTTCAAGATCAAATAATTCTATATTAAGATTGTTAACTTCAATTTCATTATCGTTTGTATTTACAATAGGAATGAAACAGTGTCCGTTTTGCGGCTGTACAAAACAATTTCCTACAAAACAGGTCTAATTTCGTTTGCTATAATGAGAGATTCGGTTACTGCGTTGGTTTTTACTTTTAATACTAATTCACTACGGGGTGGTAATTTATAGAGTACATTTCAGGATTTAATTCTTGTAGGGGAAAAATCTTAATTTTATGGTTTATTTTAAATGTTACATTTTGAAATTCGTACTCAATTTTAGCCTTGCATTTCAAAAAGAAGTCCTTTCCAATGTAACCACAGCTATTGATTGGAAAGTCATCCGGGACGAAATGAATAACATGAGGAATGATTTCGTCTCCAATTTCAAATTTAGCATGACAAATACCATATGTAAAAACAGGGGTCTTCCCTATACCTCTCAGCTCTGCCTTATGATCGAGATAACGATACATATAATGTATATATATTTTATTATAATAATAATACTGTTAAGATGGGTCCGTAAAATAAAACTAGCACTGTGACTAATTGTCTAATTGTTTATTAACTTCGAGCGTGTATAATGATGTACAAAATAGCATCGATCAATAACGTGAAACACTTAGTATGCCTGTCGTTAATGAACTACTACGAGCTAACTGACGCGACCATTATTACCAACTTTACAACTGTTTGACAACTTACAATTGGACATAGTAGCGCCCTCTAATCTCTATTTACGGAATATACAATCTGTTCCCGAGAAATGAACCAAACATAATATTCTTACATTTTATCATAACAGTTTCGGCCATCCTGCTTATAGACGTCCCCATCGCTACAGTAAACAAATAATAAAAAAAAACTTGTACAAATACAAACTAATCGTAACAAAAGTATTAAAGCTAATCTAACTATTCACTTTGTTTTAATATACTCTGCTTTTAGAACTTTTCACTTGGTTTATTATTTTGCACTGGTTTTATACGATCTACCGCCACAATACCTTTCTAAATCGCGCACTCTGTTGTTCGCCCTCGATATCTTGAACTAGATACCTGTCTGTATCCAGTGGTTTCACTACTTCATAAGGACCCCGAAACTTCGGTTCTAACTGTCTGCTGGTTCCTGTTGAAGGGACCTCACTGCGTGTCAAAACCAAATCTCCAACCTTGAATTTCTCCGCTTCCTTTCTCTTCTTATCATACCTCGTCTTCATCTTTGTTCGATTTTCTTCTAGTAACTCCTTAGCTGATCGTTCTTCATGTTGTTTAAACCTTCCGTTGAGTTCGATCATTTCAGGTGTTAGAGGGCTCCCGTTTGGACCTGTTGGTTTAAATTTAAATACCATTTCGGACGGAGTCCTCTTTGTAACACTATGTTTCGAGTTTTTTTATTTTATTTATTGCCCATTGTACTTCGAACATTCTTAAACTCCAATCTTCTCCACCTATGGTATTCGTACCTGTGGCTAGGCAACAGATAACTGCGCTATTCACTCTCTCCACCCGTCCGTTGGCGCGAGGTGAACCTGATCCTATTTTCACATGCTGTATTTCGTACATAGAGCACATTTCCTCAAAAACCTTAGAAGTAAAAGCTCTACCTCTATCCGTAATTATTCTCTCAGGTTGTCCGTAAGGGCATATTAATTCTTTGGTGAACACTATGGTCAAATCTGATCCTACGTCTGCAACAGCCTTTAAAATGGTGTATTTTCTGAAATCGTCTACATCTTTCCAGCTTACATACTACTGCTAGTGCTTCCAGCTCAAAAGCGTGATACTTAGTTTCATCTTTTGTCGTCTTTCTACTATATGTGATGGGATGCAACAATCCATCCTGCTAGGTTTGATACAATACGCCTGAAATTCCCAGTGAACTTGCGTCTGTGTGTACCTCCGTTGCTGCCTTCGGACGCAGATTGACAATACAGGTTTTTCAGACATCAGCTTCTTGATCTTGCAGAACGCATTCTCTTGAGCTTCCTTCCACTCAAATTTCACTGTTTTTGACAGTAGGTCAGTTAATGGTCGCATGATTATGGAAAAGTGTATGACGAATCGGCGGAAGTAGCTCGCCAGTCCCACGAAGCTCCTCAAAGTTCGCACGTCTTTGGGCGTCGGAAATGCCATCAAACTCTTTAATTTCCTGGACCCAGGCTGTATTCCTACTTCTGTTATTTCGTAACCAATCTATTCTCTTCATGAAGAAATAGCACTTCTCCAATTTTAGGGTAAGTCCAGCCTCTCGTAGTACATCAAAACCCATTCGTAGTCTCTGCATTCCCTCTTCGATCGTACTGGATGGTATAATTATGTCATCCAGGTAAGCCACCGCAACATCGTATCTTAGGGTCCTAGTACCGTGTTGATTAACCTTAGGAACACTACCGGAGCGTTACAGAGTTGAAAACTCATTCTATTGAACTGGTAATGCTCATCAGGGGCGATGAAGGAAGTTTTCTCTTTGGTGCTATTGGTCAATGGTACCTGGTAATAACCACTGCGTAAGTCAAGGCTGCAGAAATATCGCTTACTTCTCAGTAAATCAAGTTGATCGTCGATCAAAGGCAAAGGGTAATGGTCCGTCACCGTCATCTTGTTCAGGGCCTTGTAGTGGATACAAAGCCACACATCTGTTTTCTTCTTCACTAGAATAACTGGGCTGGCAAATGGTGACTTTGCATCTTCGATAACACTCGCCGCCTTAAGTTCTTCCACTATGTCCTTCACTTGCTGCCGTTCACTGTGAGAGAGTCGGTACGGTCGGTAGTACACAGGAGTATCACCATTCACTTGGATGTCCATTTGAATCTTATCGGTGCACCCTACTTGGTTTATGTTTTTCGCGATTAAGTCTCTGTATTCGTCCACAAAGTTCTTCAGGTTCCTCTTATCTTCACAATCAATTGTTGATCGAATCTTATTCTATTTCATTTTTGTTGACTTCTCTAGTCAGCGTAGACTCAATGCACCTCTCTACTCTGGTCAAAGGTGTTCCCTTATGAATAATGAGGTCTTCATTAAAAATATTCTATACGGGTAAAATCGTCTTGCCTTCATGGTCGGTCTGGATCAAGCACCTTGGTATAGCTTGTCCCTTTTCTTCAATGCCATCTTCCACACACAAATCCCGATTTGTTAAGTCGCCCATGACGGAAATATGGCCTAAGTAATTGCTGGGAATAATTGCTTCGGCGTTGGTGCGTAGAACGGTCTTCATACTTTCACACATTTCATTCACAGGAAATTCATCTTCACAGTACTCAATTTTTAGTGCGTTACACTTACTTGTTATCTGAATATGCGGTTGTTCTGTGTATGGATGTCCAACAATTAAGGAAACTTTTTGACAATCCTTTGGTATAGTCGAGCCAATATAAGTAGAAGGGTGACAGAGATAGAGATAGTGACATTTCGTATTTTGCAGGAATTTACGTCTATAGGGTGCGTGCAACAAGTTTTTGCTGGTGAAAACTAAGTTGCATAGAGGTCGCGGCTGAAAAGACCCACCGTGGTCACGTTCACGTTCAAAATAAGACATTAATTTAGCAATCAGCTTTTTACTCTGTTTGCTGAAGGTCTAGCGGCAATTTAATATTATTTCTACTAGCGCAATATACAACATTTCTGATCACACCTCGTATAAGGTCTTACCTTGTGTCAAACTGCAAAATTCAACCTAACAAAATAAAATTTGTATAAATATGCATTTTTCCATGTCTTTTGAAGGAATTATCTGGAAATACAATGATAACATTAAATAGCAATTTAAGACGCATACTTTGGGCGCATTACTGGTTGCTTTAATTGCATTTTGTTACTTTGTTTTTAATTTATCTGATGTTGGTAATGAAAGCATGGCACATTTAAATAGCTATATTCTGACCCGTCTACTTAAGTTGGCCCGACTATACCACGTGAATTTTCACCTTTGCGGATACGTCGTTTATAACTACTCCAGTAAACAGCCCCAGAAGCTTCAATGCTTCCCGTAGCCTACCAATGATTCTGTGTCTGTCTCGAAATAGGAAAAGCTAAAATTAGCAACAAATCCAGGTAACCAAGAATGATAGAATACAAAATTACGCATTGCGCAGGTTGTCATTAAATTTTGAGCGAGTTTGACAATCAGCTGATTGCTGTGACGTCACACTAGACCAAACATTTGATAACACCTGGACGACATATGCATCATAACAAAATACAAATTACTTTTTCTACTCCTATTGATGAATGCATTCATTATCATGGGAATTTATGATAAGTAATACTAACCATTCCCCACACACATGACAAACATTTCATTCCAGGTTCCTCATACCCCGCGAGCCGTGAGAAATATTTCATTTCTCACGGCAATATTTCATTTCTCACGGCCGTAGAACCAATCATAGCGCGGATTTTCATTTCCATCGTGTTTAGAGAGACTGCTTAGCGACGTTGTCATGGCGTTGACAACGTTGCTAAACGACGAGCGCTACAAACAATTTTAATCTGTCAGATATTTTAACGAAATACACATACAGTGTACAGTAATTACTGTAATTCGTTAATCATAATTATAAAAAAATGGATTCTGATAGCGAACAAGAGGAAATGTGTACTCCCCTGATGTAATACAAGCCGCGCAAATCCGCACATTAAATTTATTGCCCGAAAAATCGAGGACAAAATATGAAAAAACAAAGCGTTTATGGATTGGCGAATCAGAAAAAATGTAAGCTCATTTTCCGAAGAAGTTTTGATAGCCTATTTTGGTGAGCTTGCCGACAAATTTAAGTCGTCCAAAAAAGTGTTATAATGTGACTTATTTAATACATCAATACGCACAAGGGATAATAATTATCTGTCATTTTGTAGGTTAGATACCTTGTTATCTTTTCTTCACTGTCAATATTTGACACTTACAAAAAAACATCTGTAATACCGACATAGTGTCATACATAAACAGAATACCGCCGCGTCACCGCCGCCCCAATACGCACTAAATTCATTTAAAAAAAAATAGTGTATAGTCGTAGAAAAAGTATAGTATTCCATTCGCAAGTAATGGCAATTACTCACTCGAACGTTTTGCAGCACTCGCCTACGGCTCGTGCTGCAAACTTCGTTCTCGTGAGTAATTGCTTACATTACTTGCTCATAGAATAATATACTATTGACAACACCTTGACACATAACCAAATACATTTGCACTTTAAAAAGAAAATTAAAAATATCGAAAATGAAATGTGCGGTAGCGGGTTGCTCAAAGAGAAATGAAAACAAAGCATCAAAACGCATTTTTTTTTCAATTCCGTCCGATGCGGACATTTAAAAAAATTGATTAGTTTCTGCCGGCGAAAAAATAATTTCAATTACAAGACCAGCGTCATTTGCATGGAACATTTTGTGTTCCATGCAATGGTAAATTAGATCGCTAGTAAAGATTAATAATCATTTTATCCGCACTTGACCTATAAATCATCATACTGTTGACGACGACATTTTTACAATTTAGTTCCCCAATTGCTTTCACCGATTTTTTGTCATATAACCTAACTAAACAATGTTTAATATTTCACATCAATGTTGACATCTCCGTCATATGTTCGTTGACAAAATATATGCCACTTTGACACTTAGTTTTGACAGCAATTCTGGTGTGACGTAGATGCGCAGAACGAAACGCTTTTGGTCCGCCGATGGGTGTAATCTCTGTTTCGATCATTCTTGCCAGGTAACAATCAACCTTTCTGTCATTCACGAGAGCAGTCTTAAAATATTTTGCATGGGAATTCTCCATTGTAATCGTTAAGACAGTACTATGAGCATGCGAGTCAGTTGTGGTGCTCACATGTGGGCTCTGTTTCGGGTCATTTCGCTTCTTTTCCGGACAATCACGCGCATAATGTCCGACTATTGAACATTTGAAACATGTAACAGTTTTTGTTATTCTATTGTTGTCAGTAGTGGCAACAACAACTTGTTTTGTGTTGCTACTTTAATTAAATTTCTGTTTCTGCACATTTCTTCGAGTGTGAGCAGCTCCTACTTTAAGATCTGGCAATAACTCTAACGAATTCCCGCCAGCATACGTCCCGCAATCGCCACACGAACAAAAACAAGTTAAACACACGCGTCGTAATCAAAAGTTCCACTCGCTTCAAACCGCCAACCGTCGAGTTGCCAACCGTTACTACAATACCAAGCGTCCGCTATTGTCTCCACGTAACTCACACTTCCACAAGCACACGGTTTAATCGCACTTCTGATGCTGTTAAGATGGGTCCGTAAAATAAAACTAGCACTGTGACTAATTGTTTATTAACTTCGAGCGTGTACAATGATGTACAAAACAGCATCGATCAATAACGTGAAACGTTTCGTATGCCTGTCGTTAACGAACTGCTTCGAACTAACTGACGCGACCATTGTTACCAACTGTATAACTGTTTGACAACTTACAATTGGACATAGTAGCGCCCTCTATTGACGGAATATACGATCTGTTCCCATAATATTATTAAAACTATTAAAAAAAAATAATAATGATATTAAACATCATCATCGTCATGGGTACTTAAATATAAATCACTATCACTGTCGCTATATGTATTAACATGAATTATTAGTGGTTCAACAATTTTGTCCACGACCCCATCTAGAGTCATCATTTTATCCTCTTCCTTTATTACATGTTCTTCACAATTACTCCAATGTGTGGTTGTTACATTTCCAATGGATTCTATTAAAAGCGGTTTGACGTCTACCAATTTAGATGTGGTATTCTTCGCTGCAACCTCATTTTTAATTTGGGCCCATATGAGCTCGATCGGATTCAACTCGCAATGATAGATAGATAGATAGATATTTATTTATGTAACCACCAAACATACTGTACAGTGAACATAAATTGTCAATAAATATAAGTCAATACAAATATCACATCATGACGACACAATTACAAAACATTACAAACTATCATAAAACTCTGTAATATTGTAAGACGAAACATTCAGGAGCAGAGTTTTGATGGCACTTCGAAACATTCTCACGCTCGTCAAGCTCCTCACCGAAACGGGCAGCGCATTGTACAAACTGCATCCCATAAAACTCAAACTCCTCTGATAAGAAGAGTAACGATGCATGGGCGGCAACAAGTAATTGGTGTTTCTGGTATGATGCTCATGACCGTAAGCATGATTGAAAACACCTACACGCGCATGCACAAAACTTACTGTTTCTAATATATAAACATCCCAAAAAGTGAGAAGTTTTTGGCTTTTAAACAATTCCCTACACGACTGTCTGACATCAAGTCCATATACCGTCCTAATTGCTCGCTTCTGTAAGACAAATATCCCATCCACGCCAGAGTCAGCCCCCCAATGAATAACACCATACTTCATGCACGAGTAAAACTGGGCAAAATAAAATGACTTTACCACCTCCGTACTGCAATGCTTTTTTAATTGATAGAGCGCATAACACATACTGCGCAGCTTCCCACCCAGTGCATCTATGTGGTCACTCCAACGCAACCGATCATTGACAATGATGCCAAGTAGCCGACATGATCTATCAATCTTGACTGTAGCATCCCCAAGGCCGATGGTGTCTATGCTATACCGAGGAAAAAGCAAACACTTCGTCTTACTAGTGTTAATTACCAATCGATTTGCTGTCATCCACTGCAGAGTACGCACATAGGCGGAGGATGCTCGCTCATAGAGGTGTTCGAGGGAGTCTGCCGAAACAAAAATATTACAATCGTCGGCATACAGAGTGACGTCCGCGACGTCCAAGCAACCGGGCAAGTCGTTTATAAATAACACAAATAAAGTGGGACCCAATATGGATCCTTGTGGGACACCCAAAGTCACGTCAAACATTCGCGAACTCACACCCCCCACTGAAACCGTCTGCCGTCGACCGGAGAGGTAAGACCTGAACCACTCCGCAGTTACCCCATTTATTCCGTACCGCTCCATCTTGTGAATAAGAATATCATGATTCACACAGTCAAACGCCCTGGACAAGTCGATGAACAAGCCAAGACTGTGGATCCTTCTATCCACGCACGCGTAAATGTTCTTCATATAATTATAAATAGCTGTGTCAGTAGATCTATCACGACAGAAACCGTGTTGATTTTCAAAAATTATATTAAATTTTCTCAGATAGGAACTTAATTTTGCATTTACCAAGCGCTCGTACAGTTTTGAAAAGAAATTTAAAATGCTGATTGGTCGATAATTATTCACGTCGTTCCGATCTCCCTTTTTAAATAGAGGCTTAACGCTAGCAATCTTTAAACGGTCCGGAAAGACACCCGATGAAAGTGAAAGATTTATCAAATACTCCAGTGGTCGAGCAAAGAAACCCACTGTGTGCTTCGCGATAGTAGCAGGAATGGTATCCTCTCCGGTCGCAGCCGTAGACCTCAAACCTCGAACAGCGTCAAGCACATCCAGTTCACATACCGGGGTTAGGAAAAAAGAACAAGATCTTTGAGTCATAGTTATATCCACTTCATCGATATTCACGATATCATCAGCAAAACTTTTCTTTACCAAATCGTGTGCAACATTTGCAAAGAAGTCGCCGAAACGATCCCCGAGACGCAGTCTATCCATGTCCGGCAAGGTATTGTCGCAAGAGTAATTCGATCTTTTGTCATTAATCAGAGACCACACCGCCCCCGCCCTATTTGACGCTTGCTGCACAAACAAATCGTTGGCCTCGCGCTGTCTCACTCGTAATAAATCATCGTAAAGGCCCGACAACTCATTAAAACGATTCTTAAAAATCGGAAATCTACTGCTCAAATCTTTATACAAAAGCATTTTGTTCTTAATGTCGACCAAATCTGGAGTCAACCAGGACAGTGAAACTGTTGACCTTTGTCGACATCGTGTTAACGGGAAACAAATATCCAAGTAATATTGAAAAATCTCGACAAACTTATTAAAACCCGCATCAGCACAATTTGACTCATACACCGCAAGCCATGCCTCGCCACTCAAATAATCCCTGAAACGGTTAGGGAATGAACAGAAAATCTACGTCTCATAGTAGTCGGAAAATCACGAGGCTACATCAAGGCACAATTCACATCTAGAATCAAAGCACGGTGATCCGACAGATTGAAATCCAAACAATGACCAACATAATCGTTGGGTGACACATTTACAAAAAAATTATCAATACATGAGGATGAGGTACAATTTTCGTTTGTTTTGTGATTTAGAAAGATCAATGTTGAAATCACCACCTATTACTACAGTTCCATCCTCATCCTGTAAAACATCCAGTAACAGAACCAGACAATCAATAAAACATTCAACATTTGACATTGGAGGTCTGTAAATGACAACAAACGTGTATTTTCTATCAGTGTACATATCGGCAGCACAACATTCAAACACATTCACGATGGACAAATTACATAAATCAAGTCTATTCGTTAGCTTGAGCGAAGACAAACAATAAAGCGCAACTCCACCATGCCGACGGGCGGGACGGCAAAAACTAGAACACAATTTATAATTTGCGAAAGATACCTCGGTCATAAATTCACCCGACTGCCAGTGTTCAGTGAGCATCAAAATATCAATATTATGTGTGTTGAGTATAACCTCCAATTTGTCAATCTTATTATTTACACATCGTTTATTTTGTAAAAAAATCCTCATAGTGGTTACATTTTTTCTAACTAAAAAGGGAAAATTTGATCGATCTTTTAGTTCTACATATCCATTGCTCACATCCAAACGCGTCATAGATTGGTTTCCAAGTCGCACAGGCAAATCGGGTCGATCGGAATCTCCCGGCCGGAACAGAGGCCTAAAAAATCCGATCGACCACGATCACCAGTCGAGTCAGGAACAGACGCTTCAATATAAATCAGATTAGAACGTTGGCTCATGGTTTTCGATTTTACAAGATGTGCCAAATAATCATATAACGACCATTTCTGATCCACAGTCAGATGGATTCCACGATGCGCTGTACGCCTGTCAAAAACAATTGAATTTACATCCATAAAAAATGCACCGTCCCTACATCTACGCAAAATATCAAAAAGCCTACAATTGAACATATAAATCTTTTCATTCGTAGCATAGCTGTTGTTGACATATGGAACTGACGAAAATATGACATTTGTATGCTATTGCGTCTGAATGACATGCAAAATGCTGTCGGTTTTTGGGGAAGCGTTCTTCTGAAAATCATCAGTGCCACCAAAGATTATGATATAATCATCCTTATTAAAAAAGGCTGAGAGTTCCGGAAGAGACTCAACTACCTGTGCAAAGCAAGCGTTAGGTTTAACAATTGTCTCTATTTTATAACCAATCAAATGAGTCTTTAAAAACGTAGTAGCGCCCATGCGGCTGGCACTCCGGCACTTTTGACATATCCCAATTTTTCTTCCGCCACTCGCAAACCGAGATGGCGTTGTTGTCACTCTGTCGATAATATCGGAAATGTACTATCGAACCGCAAGAATTTATTTGTCATTGTGACACATGCGTAGTGGTTCGTCGTGTTTGTATTTGAATTAATGTCAATATGATATGTCACTGCTGCGTACGGACTTGTCCGTAGTAGATATAAAAGGGCACTTCTAGGCCCACCACATCCACCACATTTACATAGGAAGCTATCCCCTCCACTTTTCTGCACGAAGACGACCGAGTCCCAAGTCAGCCGATCTGCCGAGCGCGGCCGAACGCAGTAGTTCGGTCGTTCGCCGATGGCGCGTGAGCTCGCTCAGTACACGTAGTTCGGGAACTTCACCAATAGATGGCGCTACAAAATTTAAATTTACTAAAAATTTCAAATTTTCGCGTCAACCCCAGGTCCGCCTACCCCAGACGTACCAACCCCACGCGCTAAAACGGCATGTCGACCGACCGCCATATTTTAAACGACTCCATCTTCTTGAACACGTTTATTTAATTGTACCGAGAGCGCCATCTACCGACCAATTACCGAACTACATACTGAGGTTGTGAACCATGCTGAAATAATAGTTCGGCACTTCACCAATGAGGTTGTGAACCATGCTGAAATAATAGTTCGGCACTTCACCAATAGATGGCAGCCGGTTAATTTAATATGCGAATTTAAAATGATAATCATTTATGCAAATAATTGCACGTAAATTAAGAGTGGTTATTTAAAATTTTAGATGCATACAGACCCCGAATAAATTATACAGATCTGCATACAGACCCTGTATAAAACCCTATCAAAGACAGAACCAAAATTACGGAAATGGTAATACGCCAGCGAACAATTATTTGCAACCTCAGCGCGAGTTTAGCAGAGGTCGTCATCCGCAAGTAAATGCTGTGTCCGCAGAAACAGAAATAAATATTAACAATACACATACTTAATTGAATTGTCTTAATTGTGTTACTGTTTGAACAATAAACTGATTATTATTATTATTATTAATAAAAACTATAGAAATAATTATTTTAGAGGACAAACTCAGTTCAGATGTCAAAATAATTTTAGAGAGCAAAATCAAATCTGAGGACAAAATTATTTTAGAGGTACCGGCGGCGCCATCTATTGGCGAAGTGCCGAGCGCTCTACCGACCAATTACCGAACTACATACCGGCGCAGAATAGATCCCCGAATTAATAATAGTTCGACACTTCACCAATAGCTGGCGTCACCAGTATTGAATTTTAATTTTAATTTAGCTGGCGTCACCAGTATTGAATTTTAATTTTTAATTTGTTCCAAGCGTTAAAATAAACGAATTTTTAGTGTTAAAATTATACTTCTTACAGAATTTTAGAGTAATACAAGTAGATTATGTTAAAATAACTCTTGAAATTTACTAAATACGTTGTCGTACTCAGCACAGAGCGCGTCCGAAAATGCAAATATTCGCGCGGTCAGCCTTTTCTCGAACGAAAATAGCTGCATGGTGCAATAACGTGAACAGTGCGTGCGTATCGAATAACGGACACGAAATATCTGGATACCGTAGGCGTAGATAGTCAGTCTTTTGCCAACAATCGACTACACCACACGTTACTTACGCTATTCCAGTGCTTCTCTCAAAATGTTCACCTGCGAGATTTGTGAAAGGTCTTTCACCCGCATCGATGCCCTAACAAGGCATAAGACAACTGTACATTCGCGCATAACCAAACAATGTGCGCTATGTATGCGCGAGTTTGCACGTCAAGATGCTCTGCGAAGACACATGAATAAGATTCATGGAGCGAACCCTGCACCTTCTTCCTCCGCGGTAGTCGTGAATGAGCCATCTGGAGCGGGAATTAAAAGGATGAGAACACCATCCCCACCCAGAGCTAACAAGAAGCAATCACCATCAGCATCATCACTCTGTGATCATTGCGGAATGAGCTTCACCTCAACCATGGCCCTTAACGCGCATTTAAGGACTCATCGGCAACAACTTTCAAATGGAGTGCAACAGCTGGCTACCTGTTTCCAGAATAGGGTAGCCAGCTATGAAATCGGAGGAGTTCTACCGAATGATGACATCCCCGAATATCTGGAAAGAAATAAGAGCATCGCCAAGGATCTTGTATGGAACCACCTAGCAGACGCAACCTTGGTGAAAGTGCAAATTGAACTTTTTGCAGTATTTATTAAGAAAATGGTTGCTAGTGATGGTGAGGAGGAAGAAGAAGTTATAGCCTCACTAAAAAGTTTCAATACCAAATTTCGGGCGGTAACCCCGTCCAGTAATTTTGACAACATCTATGATGAAATGGCAGGTGATATAAAGAAGCAGAGCGAGCAGTTCCAAGAGCGAGAATCAGGTTGGAGTTTTTTTTTCGATTTCACATATGGAGTTAAACATTAACCAATATCGACCACTTCAGGGCTCATCCTACATCGATCTCCCCAAGAAAATAGCGAAAAGAAAAGCATGCATCAATATCAAGAACGATGATAATGCATGCTTGGCTTGGGCTTTAACAGCAGCACTTCGTCCGGCTGATTCACACGCCGCCAGAACAACTAGTTACCCTCATTACTCTGAGGTGGTAAATATGGGTAAGTTGGAATTTCCAGTTAAATTAACAGATTTAGCAAAAATTGAGGAACTAAATAACCTAAGCATTAACGTTTATGAACTAACAGAAAATGGTAAGAACCATTATTGTGTGGATGGACCCATTTATTATACAGAAAATAGACGCAAAAAACATGTTAATTTATTATACATTTTTGAGTATGGTAAGGGTCATTTCGTATTAATTAAAGATTTTTCAAAATTACTTTCTAAACAAATTAATAAACATGGTGGACGCGCACATTTTTGCGATGGCTGCTTAACAAATTTTGCAACTGAGCATAAATTAGCTAAACACCAGGAAAACGACTGCAATAAAATTCGCACTATTTTACCATCCACAAAATTAAATTTTAAACCAAATTTTTTGGGTCAACAATTACCGGGTAATATTTTACAATTTAACAATTATAATAATTCGCAAATTGTACCGTTCGCGATTTACGCGGATTTCGAATCGATATTACAGCCTGTAGAGCATTGTGAACCTGATCCAAGCACCTCATTTACGCAAACAGTCGCGAAACATGTTCCATACAGCTTCGCCTATAAAATAGTTTGCTCCTTTGATGACGCGAATAATAAATTTGAGATTTATACGGGGGAGGATTACGCGAAAGTTTTTATCTCAAAATTAATTGCTGATGTAAAGTCAATTTATAACAGTCACTATAAAGTTATTAAACCGATGAATCCTCTAACATCAGAGGAGCAAGCTAGCTATGATGCGGCAGAGCAATGCTTTATTTGCAATAGACCATTTGTTGGCTCTGGTGATAATGTTCGCGATCATTGTCACGCCTCCTCCCGTTTTAGGGGTGCTGCCCACCCCATTTGTAACTTAAACTACAAAATTCCAAATCATATACCCCTATTTTTACACAATTTCAGCGGATATGACAGCCATCTGTTCCTTAAAGAGTTAGCCGAAGTTGATTGCGATGAAGGCATCGATGTTATACCGAATAACAAAGAGCGTTACATCAGCTTCGGCAAGCAAATTCATGTGGATACGGTGCTAGATGATAAAGGGGAAATCAAAAACAAATATTTAAAATTACGGTTTTTGGATTCCTTTAGATTCATGGCATCGTCTCTTGATGCGTTAGCGAGTAATCTCTCAGATGCGGATCTATCGAATGTGCTACAATATGCACCCGCACAGAATAAATTTAAATTACTAAGGAAAAAGGGCATTTTCCCCTATGAGTATATGACCTCGTTAGACAAGTTAGAAGATACCTCACTACCCCCTAAAGAGGCATTTTTTAATAAAATGTCTAACGAGGGCATTACGGATGAGCAGTACACCCATGCTCAGAATGTTTGGCAGACTTTTGGGTGTAAAAATCTGAAAGATACTCAGATCTATATTTAACGACTGATGTGCTACTTTTGACAGATGTTTTCGAAAAATTTAGAAAAGTATGTCACAAAACGTATCACCTCGATCCGGCACACTACTATACAGCGCCCGGGTTGAGTTGGGACGCGATGTTGAAATATACTAGAGTTAATTTAGAACTGCTAACCGACATAGATATGGTTCATTTTATGCAGAAAGGGATAAGGGGCGGAATATCGCAATGCTCACTTAGACACGCAGCTGCGAATAACAAGTATATGCCTACATTTGATCCCAATCGTCCATCTAAATACTTAATGTATTGGGATGCTAACAACTTGTACGGTTGGGCAATGTCGCAATACTTGCCTTATGGTGGATTTCGTTGGATGAGTCAGGAGGAGATTGGAAATTGCGACTTCAACAATATTTCGGATACATCTAGTGATGGATACATCCTAGATGTTGATGTCGAATATCCACAACACCTCCACGACTTGCACAATGATTTACCGTTTCTAGCGGAAAAAATCGTCCCACCTTGTTCAAAAACTGATAAACGACTTATTCCAAATTTAATGAATAAAAAAAATTATGTAATTCACTATCGGAATTTAAAACACGCCATCGCTCATGGTCTTGTTATTAAGAAAATTAATCGGGTTCTAACATTTAAGCAATCAGCTTGGTTAAAAATGTATATCGACTTGAATACGAGTTTACGTCAACATGCTGTCAACGAATTCGAACGTGACTTCTACAAACTTTTAAATAATGCTTGTTTTGGCAAGAGAATGGAGAACATCGACAAGCGTGTTGACGTGAAGTTGGTAACAAGTTGGGATGATATTGAAACTAGCGGGCGTTCTAAGTTGGGTGCGGGTAGTTTGATCGCGAAGTTAAATTTTAAGAGTATAAAGGTTTCTACCGAGAATTTTTCAGCAATTCATATGGGGCGAGTTAATGTTTTTTATAACAAACCCATCTATGTCGGGTTCGCAGTTTTAGAACTCTCGAAATTGCTAATGTATCAATTCTATTACGATTTCCTGAAACCCAAATACGGGGATATGATTAGTTTATGTTACATGGACACGGACAGCTTCACTGTTGCCATCCAAACAGAGGATATGCGGACGTGCGCGAAAACTTGGAACGGTTCGATACATCCAACTACGCGATAGAAAATCCGTTCAGTATTCCGCTACAGAATAAGGCAGTTTTAGGTTTGATGAAAGATGAGAATCGTGGGAGAATAATGGAGGAATTTATTGGGTTGCGTGCTAAGATGTATGCAAATCGCGTTGGTGGTGTTGGGGGTAACGTCACCAAAAAAGCAAAAGGGGTAAAGAAGTCTGTGGTAAAAACGAAAATCACATTTGACGATTATACTAACTGTTTATTCAATAAAAGTCAATTACGCGTAAAACAACTATTATTTAGATCTGACAAGCATACTATTTTCACTAATTTGCAGAGTAAATTAGCCCTTTCACCCTACGATGTAAAACGTCATATTAATAACGATGGTGTTACAACGTTAGCTTGGGGGCATTACTCAATTGGTGATAAATAATAGGTGAATTATTCTCCCACCAGTTCTCACGATTTTAATTTTGTGGATGGAGAATTGTATAATAGATGGGTCAATCGCATGATTTATTTCTTAAGTTCATAAACGTTATTTCTAATGCTCGATTTTTTGCTAAATCTTTTATATTTATCTAGATGTTCCGACTACATATTGTATATGTGAAATCGAAAAAAAACCGCTCATCATCGTTCTAGGAATTCTTATTTCACACACCATTTTATTATTGTATATGCTATTACTAGTCGGGGTTACAGTATTTATTTTCGATGACATAGCATGCGATAGGCAGCATAAAATACGATCAAATTTCTGCATGGGGGCGACATAAACTTGCTGATGCGTTCGCAGCAATTCTCTTTGCTAATTTCAAAGAATTGATGAGTTGGCTTCCTGTTAGAGCAACAAATGTGGTTTCTAGATAAGCATATTTTTTCTAGTATTGCTGCGTTTTTTAAATACCTAATACGAAGTTTGCAGTGTAATCATATTTTTTCTTTTGCTATCATTGGCTCAAAAATTTCCCTCTCTATACCATTCTTTCAAATAAATAGGAGCATTATGTAGTAAAAAAGACCAGTTCCACAACTAGATACCACCAACAACTACAACAACAGCAAACAAGATGTCTTCCAGACTATCCGAGTTGGGTCTTTGCGAGGTTAAGCCAAAGAAGAAGATATCAGAGTTGGAAATTGATACACCGTATCCAATTAAATCAGCGAAAAGAATCACAAAGTGCACTTGGCCATCAATTCCTGTGGAATTTGAAAGCTTCATAGCATTCCTGCCGAAGAGATTAGCCGAAGCCATCACCACCGAAGACGAGCTACGGAGTCTATCTTCGATGGCTATGGTATACAAGGGGGAGAAAAACGTTGGAATGCCTACCAACGCCCAAATGACAACTTTTATAGATTTATAAATGAATTGTATGCAAAATGAAATATTGTTAATAAAAAAAATTACTTAATTGAAACCCGTATGCTTTTTATTACCGCTTAGTATTTATAGTGATCAAAAAGAAAAAAAGGTAAGTGTGACAACACTGCTAATTAGCAAATGAGAAATTCTAATATACTCACCGTATTGACTTTACTCTTTTAATAATAATATCACTTCTTAGCCTATGAAATAAAACACAAGAAATGCATTTAACGTATCTATTCATTTAAAAAAAATGCAATATTATATCATATAAACCAAATGGTGTAGTTTAATACATTTATTTTTCATAATGGTAAAGTTGACAATATTTATATATTGATCACTGATCGACCATGGCTTTTTATAATCCATTATCTCTTAAAAGTGTCATTACAAAATTCGCATCCAGTTTATATAAATCACATAACTCTTCCGCCGTTATTTGACATAGCGGTGGCGATGATGTTGTTGTAGACTTCTTAAGCTCACATAGCGGTGGTGGTGACGTTGTTGTAGACTTCTTAAGCTCAGACCCTGCCGCTGTATGAACTGATCGAACATGGCGTTTGAGAGTCCACTTCCTCTTAAAACTCCGTTTGCAAAATTCACATTCGTAGATTGATGTCGGTTTGTCGGTTGATGGCTCAGGTGTTGGTGTTCTAGGTGGTGTAGACATCTTGAAGTTATTGATTTAGACGGTTGCTAGCACACAGACTGAATTCTTTTCCGAGTTTACTCGATTATATAGCGTTTGTTCACGTGATCAATTTCATCAGTATATTATAATCGTTAAATATTAGACTTTGAACATGTTTGAACACGCATACAAATGATGACGTCACCATCAGTGTTTTAATATACTTACCGTTCACTCTTATATTATCACTGCTTAATGTATGAAATAAAACATAAGAAATTCGTTTAACGCATTTATTTCGTTATAATGGTAAAGTTGTCATAATATAATTATACAGTAGTTTACAATTATTCATAGCACAAACTGCGCTAAGATTATTTTTTGTATGAAACTTGCATGGTGTAAACTTCTCCATGAGGGGTGGCGGTGGGCACCAGGATTCAATCCCTTCCAAATTGATAATGTGTGGTTGAAACTTCATATTGGCTAAATGCTCCAATAGTACTCGATATTTTTCAGCACCTTTTACATAGATGCGATCCACATCATGGAGATGTAATTCCAAGACGTTGGATAGTTTGCTCAGCTCGATGAAGCCTCCGCAGTAGTCGAGACCATGATGATGTGTTGAGAGATGGCGAATAGTTTTCTTTTCCAGCTCGCTCAGCTCTTCATATTTGGTGGATGGTATGAATAAATGGTTAACTGGGTATCGACCATCGTAAATGCACAATTCTTTTACCATAAAATCACCAGACCTTAGTTGGAAACCTTGGATGTCGACCACAACAATTTTCATTTTGAATGTTTTATTCGGCGGTAAACTGGAAACTAAATGAATTTTTATTATAACCCACTAATATATAGTACTTTTTATCCCCACCTATGACGTAATGTTGATTGTTTCAAACTTCTTCACAAAACTGTACATTGCAATAGTTCTATTTAAATCCTCCAGTTCTGACACGAATAACTTTAATTGGTCGCGTAACACTTGCTGCTTCCGTTTAAGAGCACTTAATTTCTTAGATACTGCTTTAGCTGACATCGTTGATGGGAGTAGGAATTAAACTGAGCAAAATTCCCCATCAGCAAAATCTCCCCACTATCGAATTTGACGGGTGAGCTCATGCACAGGAATGTATTCAACAATGCTATCGTGAACGATAATACAATAAGCTTTAGTATTATCGGGAAATTGCTTGGAACTCTGAAATTCAAGTTTCATGTCGCAGGTTGATGGGAGCACAACTTCTGAATTATGTTTAGATGTGTCCAGCACGAATACGGCTCTTTCGTTAAAATCATTATAATTTAGTACAGGTTCGGGGTGACTACGACCCAAGAAACTAGTCTGAAAGTTTAAGTACATCTGGAATGCTTCGGTGTATCTCTTTTCATCAAAGTTCAGACGCATTGACTCATACGGATGGCAGTCGGAATTTAAATACACCCGCAGATCCGTGATGTTCAGATGATCAAAGTATGATGGGTCACTTTTAATGTTATCTCTCCTATTTGTTTGGAATGCGACAATCACGAATCGCGGTCTCTCGAGGGCGACGGTTGTCTTCACTGCCCAGATATCGTTGTTGGTATTCCTAAGACTCGGTAGCTCATGCAGTTCCCACTTATGGAAGGGTAATTAGTATGGCTTTGTCACGCTTAAGTTCCTCATAAATTTCTAATTTTACGATATCTGAGGGGATTATATGTTTTGCTTTTAATTGAACGCTGGTGAGATTTATTTTCAAAGTTTTCAAATCGGTTGCATCCTTATCGGCTTCTGGGAGAACAATTTGATAGCAATCATTATCAGATTTGGCACGTACTAAACGCAGCTTATGACGTCCGCAAATAACACGTCTATAATCATGAAAAACGCCCAGCAGAAAACTTAGAGGGATTCGAAGAGAGAATTTGTTATCCGCGTGCAGCGTATAAATGTTTTTATCAAGCGGGTATGTGAGTCCAGCAATTTGAAGAGCTTTACACTCATTTTCACTTAAGCACAAGTAGGATTTTAGGAGCGTCGTAATTCCTGGATTTTCAACTCTATCAATCTCAATACCGTTGAGTTCATAGCTGATACTTCCGAAGAGAAACGCACCCAGATTGTTTGTAATCCTAACAGTACCCTTTCCCGCCGCTGAATGCTCAATATTTCCCTCAATGTACAGAGCGCTCTCATACATTGAGACCAGAACATCTTTCTGATTGATTGTCATCTCAATTTCATCATTCGGCTGGAAAGATTTAGTTGTGGGATGGTAAGTATGGATCACTTCTCGCGCTATGGAAGTATCAAATTCGGGGTTTCCGAATAACGATAGTTTTTCTGACATGATATCCTAGAGAACGTAAAAACTGAATATTTTCTGCGGATAATGTGGAAAAGCGATTAATCGATGGTTGTTGTACTACTACTAACGGTCGAACACTAACTGATGCAGCTTGAAAATGTTGCTTGTTTATATACCTTCCAGGTAGTTGAGCATTGAAAACCAATCCCATGTTAGTTGAGTTTTCTCAATTCCAATCTAATGACAATTTTCTCACCTCTAAAGTTGACCAATTCCTCACTCTGATCGAGTAAATTTATCGTGATATTGGGTATGGAATGCTGATTTATTACGGGTAGGTATACTAATTACTTGGTTCGATATCGATACTATAGCCAGGATCTACGGTTGGAGGAAACTCGTACAACGTATGCGATGTTTTATCGTTATAATACGAACCGTGGATAATATTGCACTCGACACGTACCGTAACAACCTTGCTGATATTCACCGGTAAGTCGGATTGATATTTAGTTTTCGGTATAAGTACTTTCGGTGAAAATCCCAACACTCGTCCAATGGAATTCTCACTAGTAAAGTCGATTCGTAGTTCACTTTTCACTTCACACCTCAAAGTATTATTATTTCCCCGGATCGATAGATAATTGTCGTAGGTAGATTTATCCGATGACGCTGGTATATGTCCGCGCGCGGATAATTCCTCCTGAATGTGTGATGTAATATCGCTGAGCTCGTATGATCCTGTAGGAATCTCGATTACGTCTTCGTGTTGCTGTTTTTGCTTATCTAACTTTGGATCTCCGAAATAAAATTTATTGTTTACGCCCTCCTCAATATTGGGAATACTATTGTACGTATGCAGAGCAAGTAGAGCTAGGGAATACTGTGATCTATGTTCCAATTCTATTGGAGGGTAGAAATCAATTGAGAGCGTGCTCTTGGTACCTGTTTGGTGAACGTTTGAGACATAATTAAACAATTCTGTTGTGCGTACTACTATTTATACTTTATTAGAAATTCTAAACACAAGTGACCGCAATTGTAAGTATTTCTCTTTTGTACATTTTCATAGTTATATGTTATTTTACAATGTTTGAAATATTTTATCAACTCCTTTGGTGGTCGCAGGTTTCCAAAACTATCAAAGTAGTTGACTGGACGTCCTGTCTTCCGATATGCTACCCAATGAGTACCCGCCCCACTATCGCTATCCAAATTAACAATGCCTGCCTCGTTTGGGGTGTGAGGTGTTTTCGGTAATGTGTCGCGCATAAAGACTCCTCGAAAATTGGGGATTTTTAATATTTTAGCGTATCTCACTAAATCGATGTTGGTTAGGGGCCTCTTGGGTAGATCTTTTAAACATTTTTCTTCAAGTATAACCCTAAGCCAGATTTATGCTTCTTCAAGAATAATCCAGATCCTTTTTTACCAATAGCTATCGCTTCCATCGTTTTATTATGACGTTCCGATTCCTTTAACTTATCTCGAGCTTCTTGTCCACCCTTTATGGCTCTGTATACACCAGCTGCTCCACCACCCAAACCTCCTAAAGCTGATAGTCCGGCAAAAATTGCTGGTAGTAGAGGGAGGATGCCACCAGTCTTGGGAATTGGGATTATACGGGGGACTCTTACTCTTGACTTTCCCCCAGCATCTTTAACAGCTAAACGAGCACTTTGTATAGCTAAGCGTGATGCGTCTCTCAAATTATCGGATTTGTTTATGGTCTTGACAACTTTGTCTACAATTGCTTTGCGGAATGCAACTTTTGGTTTCTGGTTCTTCCTCACCCTTCTTCTCTCCCTCTTCTTTACAACTTTGGAACGTTTAGATGTTGGCATCCCCATACCAAGTTTTCGTTTTAACTTCATACCGTTAGTAACAAACCAAGCGGATACTTTTTCACCAAATTTAGAGTCTGATGATTTTACTCTATCCCAAGCACTATACTCGAGTTCTTTATCTGCCCGATGTCGATCCTCTAAAGTTTTATGTTTGGAATACGCGATATAGTGCTTTTTACAAGCTGTGTCCAGTTTGTTCACTCCCCCGTCACCGCGTTGTAGTCTCTTTTGTAATTTAGTTCCAGGTCCGCAAAACTGATACCCCGGTAAATGTAGTTCAAATGGGAGATTATTAATAACTTTGTTTAAGAGGCCCTCTCCCTTATACGTATTCATTGACACTAATCAGATTTTCAAAAGTAACCCCCTTTTATAGTATATTTTAGATGCTCCTTTCTTACATCACTAAAAATAAATAATACAACAATAAATAATACATTTATTTATATAAATCATCACTTTGTATCTACATATTCAATATTTTACAAAATTGACAGTCTTTTCGTGAAGGTGGTGGTCCATCGTAGTGCGTCATCTGCCCTGGAGTATTGTAATGCTTGTAGCAGGGTAATTTCGATTTTAACTCATCATCTTGCAGATACGCCTTTGGTAGTTTATGCCATACATTTTGCAGTTGTTGTGCAGATACATGTGTTCGTAGATATTTGATGGGGAATAATCTTAACTCCTCATCGGTAAAATCATTCAAAGTCTTTTCGCGCGTAATATGTGAAATAATGTTATCGCATGCGTTAGAGTCCTGAGCGACTGATTGATGCTGTCTTATTCTAAGTTTTATACAAACTATTCGTATGAACAAATACACTAATATTAATAATACAATTGAAGACTTATGATACATGTTGGTTGAATGACGATAGCAAACTGAAGACTAAATTTGATTATATCGTGGTTTTAGAGTGTGCTAGAAAGAGTAAGATAATCTAACACAGTATAATTAAATTCATTTGGATTTTTTATACAGAACTCTTTTATCTTAGAATACGGATTTTGTACATTATTTCCAACAAAAGTTATCATTAACTTATTAAAATAATATGCAAAGTTTTTTTTTTTTAACATTGCCAACTTACATTGTATTACGTCATCGAGATACAAAATACCGGATATGTCTATTTCACAAAGATGAATTGATACATTTCTGAAGGTTAGCACAACGCTGACTCCTAATGAGTGTCGTTCAGGTTCAATTTCTTCAAACTTTAATTCCCCCTCACCGGTTGTAATATTCTTGTATCGGAGGTCGTTGTCATTTTCCAAGAAGCCTCTCAACGTTCGAACCAGTATTGGCCAATCAGAATGAATTATGGGAATATGATTGTTGTTGGTATCAGCAGACGATGTAATCCGTATCATGGGGATAAAACCTCGAGCAGCACTTAATACAGCTATTATTTTAGCATTTTCTACATCATAATGCGACTCGTTGATGAAGCGCGTTTCATTTTTTATAGCCTCTTCATATGCGGTATACAGCCTATCGATTGTCGACCAGTAGTTGCACGGACTATTCATCATTATGATCTTTCACTCAACTGATCTATGAGACGGCGGCTGTCTGAATTTATAATGATTACCCCACTACATTATGTTTGGTTTGACTTTGGGATCCAACTGTTGTGAGTGTTATCAAAACCGAGCCATTTTACAAACACTTTACCCCCTCTTTTTCTTAAAACTTTCTCCACAAGATACACATCGGGTAAGTTCGTTTTTAACAATTCTGATTCGTAGAATGCTCCCTTTATCGGTCGACCTTCCATATCATTCAGCATATACGTCACCGGATTTGTTATTCTAACTGATGTAATTTTAAACAATTCCGTTGTCCAGTTCGGTAAATACCCTTTGGTAAAAACATGTTTGAACTTGCTTATGCGGACGATATCGCCAACTTTAAATTTACCCTTACCAGCAATTTTGATGTGACTGTAAACGGTTCCGAGTAGTTCATCCTCCACTTGTTTTGAATTTACGTCTACGGGTTTTTTTCCTATGGTTCTATGTTTTGAATTATTATACTTTGATGTGACGGTTGGTAGTAGATGATGCCATTTGTAATTTCCGTATAGGCTAAATAATTTGAATAAGTTTTGTTTAATGGTTCTAATTGCGCGTTCAACTATGGCTGCCTTCATTACACTAAATGTGGAGTAATGGTTGATTGAATACTTTTTCATTAGCGAACTAAACTGACTGTTATAGAATTCAGTACCGTTATCGGTTTGCAGATTCTTTGGAATACGCTGTTGCGAATTCTTCAATATTAGTCCCATAGCACGCGACACTTCACTCGATGACTTATTCTTAATCGGTTCCATCCATACGAATTTTGAAAAACATTCAATTACAATTAGTATATATTTAAATCCTCTATTGAAGCGGGAATATTTGATGACCTCGATTAGATCTGCCTGCCAAAGATCATCTATACCATGCAGAATGGTTCTTCGTCTAGGAAATTTATTGCGAGCCGGCTTATGTAACTCGTTTACAACAGTCTCCTTTGCTTTGCTAAATTTGCTCATTTTGTGAAGTTTGCGGTGTGATCGTAGGGGTTGCACTGAACTTTAACTTGTGTTCGAGAAATGATAAGCGTTTTTCTATATCTGCGACCGCACTTCTAGTGAGTTGGGCAAACGATCGTAAATCCTTATCTACTTCCGTACTATTGCGATTAAGTAACACTATTTTTTCACGGTGTTTTCGCACTTCTTTCCATATATCTTTCTGTTTCTCTTCTAATTCGTCGGTTTTAGATGCGCTCGATTTGATGTCGTTGGTAGTGATACTTTTAAAAGAATCAATGTGAGATTGCGTTGTAGTAATATTATCATTAATGGTGGTAATTTCATTATTAATAAAACTTCGAATATCGATATCCAGGTTCGTCAACTTATCTGGGATTGTTTTTTGCATCAACGTCTTCAATTCCTTCTTTGTAAAATTGATGGATTCTAGAATTCCGGCGTCAGTATATTGTTTGTGAACGCTATCGTGATCATTTATGGGTGCCCCGATATTGCTCAACCTACGGTTTTGAATATCATAACCCCCATCTTTAGTTAGTGGGAACATTGTTGCTCGCTGACCTTGTCGACTAGTAGTAGATCTAGGTGATCTTCCAAATTTATCTACACCTATGTTAGAAAATTACTTCAACTTCTCTCAGTTCTTCGATAATAGATGCAATTTCGTTAGTATGAGAATTATTTCCGGCAGCTTGTGAAGCGATCAATAGCTTTAATCGATCTACCAATTCGTCGATGTTGTCAAAGTATATATACTCCACCTTCTTATTATTGAAGTCCATTTGAAGTCCATCACCACTCTTTTTCATTTTTGTTATAGGACTATCCGGATTAGTTACTTTTTCAAGCAAGGACTTTATTATTTTAATGTATTTGAATGATCTACTCCCTCTATTTTGAGCATCCTCCTCAAATTTACGTTTATGCACACTCGTTAAATTTATGATTTCGCCATACGTTTTAAAATCTTTAAAATCTTCTTTAGAAATATTAATTCATATAACCCTCTACTTCCATTAAAAGTATTTCGATTATCGATAATGATTTTATCCCCCGAAAATTCTATGGGTTTAGAACCTAAGGTCCAAGTATCGGTGGCGTTATTGTATTGTACTCCATAGCTCGTATCTAATCGACCTTTTACACCGGTTTCATACACTTCTCTAATTTCAGCTGGAATTGTTGATAAGTCCATTGTTTCATACTTTTCCGCCTTCGAATCTTCTGTCTTAACGTCTTCTTCATATTCTTCTTGTTTAATATTTTCTTGTTTAATATCTTCATCGTTTTTAATGTTTTTCTTCAGTAAATTTAATGTGTTAGATGAAATGTCTTTTAAAGAGTTAGTTATGGGTTTTACAACACGTTCAATTGTTTCTGCATCATGTTCACGCCCCAATCTCAATGCTAGATATTTTTTTCTTACAACATTAGCAATTTCACTAATTCGTCGCTTAATGTGTTTTCCATCTCGCTGAAGTAGTGATCGTTTTTTGATATTGCGATATCTCAGCTGGTTCTTCTTCATCATCATTGTTCACCCTCTTCTACACAATGGTTTATTGATACTGATGATTTTTCTATGATACCCCTAATATATACTGGTCGAACCCCATTCTGTATCGCCCATCTTTAATTTCAAAATCTTTCATTATTACTAATGCATTATGTTTTCCTCCTTTCCAACATTCTGAACAAATTTTTCGAAACTTTTCAAAATTCATATCCGTGGAAGCATGCTCATCATATATATGACGTAAATTCAGAACATCTTGTGGGAATAAAACTATTACGTTCGCATTATCACGCACCAAATGTTTAGGAATTCGTGTGTAAGTCTGTGTTAAGTAGAACGCATCAACAAGTTTATGTCGCCCCATACAGAAATATGAGCGTATTTTATGTTGCTTATCGCATGCTATGTCGTCGAAAATAAATACAGAGTTGTTTTTAGCATCTTGAGGATCCACAATTTCATCATTGTTACTGTAGTTAAAGATTTCAATTTCTGGTATTTTCTTGATTATGTTATTTAAAAATTCATATTTTGGTTGATATAACGTCTTGGAAAAGATGTAAATATTCTCGAAGCGTAGCCCGTTTTCTTCAAATAACAAACTAAGTAGAAGATTTGTCTTTCCGCACCCAGATGGACCACAAATAATAGCTCTTATAGTGTTTGGTAGGAGCTCACCATGCCGTTGCTGTTTTGTCTCATCGTTTGAGCAAAGACCGTCTAGATTATTTAAGGGGAGAGATAATGATGGATGATTAACGACCTTCATCATAAACAATACTGAAGGAGTAGCACCTAAGGTAGTCAATATATAGTAGCTGTGAACGAGATCTGTTGATTTTTTTCATCAGGGTCTGTATAATTTATACAGGGTCTGTATACAGGGTCTGTTGTGATTATACAGGGTCTGTATAATTTATACAGGGTCTGTATACAGGGTCTGTTGTGATTATACAGGGTCTGTATACAGGGTCTGTATAATTTATACAGGGTCTGTATGCAGATCTGTATAATTTATTCGGGGTCTGTATGCATCTAAAATTTTAAATAACCACTCTTAATTTACGTGCAATTATTTGCATAAATGATTATCATTTTAAATTCGCATATTAAATTAACCGGCTGCCATCTATTGGTGAAGTGCCGAACTATTATTTCAGCATGGTTCACAACCTCATTGGTGAAGTGCCGAACTATTATTTCAGCATGATTCACAACCTCAGTATGTAGTTCGGTAATTGGTCGGTAGATGGCGCTCTCGGTACAATTAAATAAATGTGTTCAAGAAGATGGAGTCGTTTAAAATATGGCGGTCGGTCGACATGCCGTTTTAGCGCGTGGGGTTGGTACGTCTGGGGTTGGCGGACCTGGGGTTGACGCGAAAATTTGAAATTTTTAGTAAATTTAAATTTTGTAGCGCCATCTATTGGTGAAGTTCCCGAACTACGTGTACTGAGCGAGCTCACGCGCCATCGGTGAACGACCGAACTACTGCGTTCGGCCGCGCTCGGCAGATCGGCTGACTTGGGACTCGGTCGTCTTCGTGCAGAAAAGTGGAGGGGATAGCTTCCTATGTAAATGTGGTGGATGTGGTGGGCCTAGAAGTGCCCTTTTATATCTACTGTCCGTCAACCGGAAAAGCAATGCATAAGCATACTTTTGCAAAGGATCCAAATGTAAGTAAAGATAAAGTAGTTTATTGTTTGTATTATATTCTCAGAGCTGTCCGCAATTGATATATCATTTTACTATTAAACTCAGTAACATTGAATTTGACTTGCAGCTCTTTGGTTTTTGGTTGAATCATCTTAATCCAGCGGATTTGTGAAACCTGGGACTTGTGCGCCTCAGGAAGAATTACAGAGTGTGACCTGCACTTTTCAACAAAGTGGAAAGTTCCAAATTCTGGTAGAACCTGTAGGACAAATTTAATGCATGATGCGATTTCTTCCCAGTGTTAGAAAGGTATTTAGCCCAAAGTCGACTGTCAAATGTTTATATATGTATTTTTTGTTAATAAATATGTATTATTGTCAATGATTGCGTCTTATTTCGCCCATCAACTAAATAAATTGAATGCATAGGACTTGCAAAGCATAGTTATGTGGGTGAAATAAAAAGATGCGTTTTTCGAAGTAATGACATATTAATTAAATTTTGCACTGCAAGACCTTTAATTAATAACTAATTATTGACTACGTCTTGTCCAATCTGCATACGAAAACCAGCTTGTATTTAAATGAGTCATTCATCGTAGATACCATAGTTTTTGCGTGTCTACTCATGCAGTATCATTTAAATATTGTTTTAAGTATGTATATCGGACAAGATGTTAATTCGAAAAACGCGCTTTTTAATTCCGGGACCTATAAATTGTACGTAGCTAAAGTAGGATTCTTTGAGGCGGTTGAGCATCAGCGCCATCTCTGTTTGAGAGTGGCGTGACAACCTCTCTTTCTCTTCTATCACTCTCGCGCAGAAAAATTGGGTCACGGCCAAAGCCGACTGTTGCCGGTCTATAAGTATACGTTGTCTATGGTAGCGCCTCGGCACTGGCTATCGCCCAATACCAAAATTCTTCGTCGTTCTACGACTTTATCTCTGGAACGCAGCGTGACAGAAGCACTCGCGCGTACATCCACGGAGCCCTCAGCCGCCCCGCCTGATGCAACTGCAGGCACCACAGAAGCAACACAAGCACGGTCCGCCACAGCACTCATCACACAAACGTCGCTGCCAGCACATGGGTCTCGCCCATCCTCGGCTGGTGCAGCAGTCTTCATCAAAATCCCTGGCCCCGGTCCCGCATCAACATCCCTAAAGTGCTGCGAAGCTCTCTGATGGTATCATCTCGAGAGGTCAAGTCAACTTTCAGAGCAGCGACCTCCTCCCTTAATTTTTTATTCTCCTCTGTTGCTTCGGCACAATCGGACTCTGCCTTAGCCAACTTAAATTGCACCTGCAGCAAACTGTCCTTTTCAGATAGTGGAGGGGAAACATTGTCGAAATCGTCATTGGATACAACAGCAGTAAAGCTGGTATTGCCTGAACAAGAAGCCACCTCTCCTGAATTGTTCAATATACTACAACCCTTAGAGGGCAGCCGTGCCCGCTGCGAACGAGTGGTTATCCCTTTTGAAACCATGTTCAGCTCGGTATATAGGGGCCTATAATATTTAACCCTACGGACCTGTCCACAGTAAACGAGTCTAGTTTGGCGGGGAAACACCACGCAAAAAATCTCACCGAGTCCCAGACAGCATGGCACACTATGAACGTTTTCAGCTAATAGCCGTTCAAAACAATGGAAACAGAACAAAACAATTGTAGTGTAATACAGCAGGTTTTGGTGTGCACATCGACTCAAAACAAATCACTCAATCCAACTTTAAACTCGTCAAAAAAACAGAAACACACGGAACAACCGACAAACACGTCTCAACCGTATAAACGTGTATATAAAACTGGATATATATATATATATATATATATAGCCTCAGCACAATTTTATTGCTCTTTTGCCAGCTCATCGCAAACATGCATATCGAACTTATTTCTTTGTTCCTTTAGTAAACACAATAATTCTGATCGTACCATGCCTTCCTCATAAACGATATTCTTTGAGCGAAGCCCATCCTGCATGTTTCTTCGTTGAGGATGTTGTTGGTAATTTTTCAACCTTGCGGCTGTGGCATTGACCATAACAATCACTGCGTTATCTGGCAATTTTGGTAATAAAGCATTGAACCAGTTTTCAAATACATCCGCATACATTTCTTCATGGTAATCTGCAGTTTTTTACCTTCAAATAGCAGCAATCCTCCATCAATAAAACCAGCTTTTGATCCAACATGTAAAATAATGAGCCGTCTTCCTTTTCCGGATGGGTTTTTGAATCCCATACTGTATCCTTCGAGAAAGGCATGTTTCTTATCTGGAATAGCGGTATCTAACCATACCTTTTCTTTTGTGTGACCTTCATTTAGTAACGTCTCATCTAAATAATAAATTGGCCGTCCTTCTCGTCAAAAATCCTTAATGGCTCTTAAATACTTGCGTCGCCATACAATATATCGTCACTTCCAGTAGAATGCTCTTGCGGTTTCTCTTTGTAAATCTGTAAAAAAATATACATTATAAAAAGATTGCTGGTGGGCATATCAGTATGAAGCCACGCTCATTCGCGTTTGTACCACGGCTCACGCTCCTTCGTGTCTGTACTCACTTGAAATTAATTTCTTCATATTGGTATAAAGTGACGAACGAGACATTGTTGGAAGTTCTGGATTACTCTTAATTTCGTTCAAAATTTTGTCCAACATCGGAGTTTCATTTTTATAATAAAAAAAGTCATGTATTATTCGCCGTATAGCATTTTTCTCAATGTCATCAACATTTTGTTGCCGTTAACGGTCTGCCTCCGCCACTTCTGGGGCTGCGAATCTCTCCGGTCTCCTTGTACTCTTTTATTACGCGGTACATAGTGGATCTTGCTTACCCCTATAAATAAAACAAAATAAAATTGTGTAATTTGGATTGATATTTTAAAGACAATATAAATCAAATCAAAATTAAATAAACCTGTGATGAAACCAAAAAGGTTCAGGTACTACAAACAAAGTATTGCAATGTAATACCAATTGTATCCACAATTTTAGCGATCACAGCGAGTTTTTTCGTTTGGGGTTCGTTAATTACAATCTTTTTGTACAAATTTAAAATACCTTGCTTTTCAGCTAAGGTTAAGAGAGCCATTTCTAACATCTTACGATTTTTCGGGGGCAAAACGAGCTGCTATTAAAATTGAACTGAATTCGCGAATATCACAGAAAACATTGGAAAACAGGCACCCATGTTTGTTTATGGTTTGTTTACCTGGTAGCTAACCAAGATTAATAAATTATAATTTACTAATCTTGGTAGGTAACCTAACGGTGCCTAACGGGATTTCAAAGTACGCGCGATAGCGTAAATATGTCCGGTGTAAAACCGTCTGGGATTCAGCTAATCCCAGGCGAGGTCTGCCTAGTAACACGTTTGAAAAGTTCCTCCTAGTTATTAAATGGACTATAGTACCGTATGAGATAGAAAGAGATGGCTAGCCCACATCACTGCGGGTTGCATACCAAATGCATTTGCTTCACTTATTGATCATTACGGGTCCTTTCCCGTTATACGTAGCATATACAGCTCACTGGTATTAAATAAACAAAACGCAATAAACAGAATTCAATTTAAGAAAAATTGCCTCCAAGTGTATTTTAATTTCAAATTGTGTTTTTGAGGGCTCTAAGGTCGCTAAATCTAAAAAAAAATCTAAAAAACGCTTCCTGTCCAAACTTAGCATAGGCTCCATGTGAGTGGGGGTAGTGATGTAAAATTACCGGTAATTTAAAAAATGGTAATATTACCGATAATATTACCGTGACGATAAATTACCCGTAATTTAATAGCTTGCAATATTACCGGTAATGTTACCGGTAATATTACCCGCAGGTCATATCCATACAAACCTAATGGCGTGGCGTGTGATAGATAATAGATAGATATTAATATAAAATCTTGTAACTATTTTATTAGTATGACTGTAAGAAAAATAAAATTTAATTTTCAAAATATATTTTTGTGTGGTTAACGGCAATAAATTATAATATCGGTAATATTACTTAAATTACCGGTTGTATTACCGCGGTAATATTACCAACACAAAAATCCGTCTTCGGTAACTTTACGTAATATTACCAAAATTACCCGTAATATTACCTCGGTAATATTACCATTTTACATCACTAAGTGAGGGGGGGCATTGTCTCTGATCGCACACGTGATTTCACTCACTCTTATAGCGTTTTCATTTGGTAAAACTCGGGCGCACCAGTGCACAATTGTGTGTCCTGTGGGTTGCACTCACAGAATGTTTCGTGTTCTGTTGAAGAACCGGTGCAACCATAGTGAACTAGGGAGGTATGCTCGTTAGGGGGACACGTTTTGGTATCTCGCGAGTTTCCCCGTAATGCGTGCGCATATGGTTTGTTTACATTTAGAGGGAAGATGGCGCGAAGTATTATTATTAACCTAGTAACGTCAAAGAATTTATTCTTTTAAATTCCTGTTGATCAGTGATTGGATATCGAAGTAATACGTAATCAACCATTATTTTCAAAAATTAAGAATACTGGAAGCTATTATCTTGTGGACGAAATAAGTTAACGTAAGAAAGGTGCGTATGCTATTATGGCTAATTTGTTTTGTATATTAAACAATATTGAGACCTTTTTATTATTTGCTACAGCAAGGATAGTATCTACTGAAGACTTTACAGCTGATGGCGATACTGGGACTTTGTACTACAAATTTTGGCGAGTTGCCAAAGAAAGTAACGTGGCTATGCATACAGAGATTCTTCTTATGCATATTATTTTCATATCAAATCACAGAAAACGTGGCATTTCGAGTAATTAATCACTCGTAAAACTTGAACACATTTAATCCAGAAGATAGGAAGAAGGTCACTTACTAGAGCACCCGAAAGATTTATTTTGTTACTGTAGATAACAAATTATTATTTGTTTCATTTCTTACACTAGAATTAATTATGAAGACCAATTGTGTAGAGCAGGGTTGTCGACTTAGACAAAAAGACAACAAACGATGCTGTTTACATATCTTACAACGTCTGGTTATACGTCAAAAAAAACAACAAGGGTTTGTAGAAAATAACTTTATTTTGATAACTTGTAGGTCAATTTTAGGTTTCAAATAGTAACGCTCAAACTTACATTGAAATCATTTCAATATTATTGTGATTTACTTTCACATAATAATTCTCTTACGACTAGTATTTTCATCTAGCTATAAGTCCTGGGGAGCTATCTGAAGGATCTGTGAGGTTTGTTGCCCTAGTCTATCAAATGAGGAGATTAACCGCTAAATGTGCGCAGAACATGAATATTAGATGTGGGTGTCACCTTGCCCGCACCGCTGCTGATACAGTTTCTCATTTTATGAAATATTCAGGACGTTTATTTTATAGGTAGATGAAAATACAAGACATTAAACTATTTCACAATTACTTAACGATTTAGATTGTATTTGTAAATTATCATTATCTTCACTCCACAAAAGATTATATCTAAGTTTCTAAGTTAACACTAATATTTGTCAGTTTAACGGCAAAAGAAATTAACTAACATCACGAATTATTAAGACACTTGAACGAATGACGTCAAGTTGACGTTACTTGAGTAATGCTACACAAGCCAGAAGTTCCTGGTGAATCGTTCACGTGTTTACAGAATTGAGGTGCATACTTTCAAAATGAATACTAATAAATATGGTAGCAAATATTTGGCTACAATTATTGGAAGATCTTAATGGCCCATACCCCATTAAGAGTATGGGCCATTTCATAAATGG
Source organism: Aphodius sticticus (assembly GCA_963966075.1). Taxonomy (NCBI): domain Eukaryota; kingdom Metazoa; phylum Arthropoda; class Insecta; order Coleoptera; family Scarabaeidae; genus Aphodius; species Aphodius sticticus. The sequence continues at coordinate 39,748,329 of OZ014507.1, read as the reverse complement.
ATAAAGATTATTAGGTACTAATATAATGTTGTAATGTCTAGGTGCTTGGTTCCCGTTGTTGCTGACAAGAGATGCGAGGCGGGATCATCCAGCAAGACGCAAGGCCAGAGATGACACGAGATGAATTTAAAAAAATAACATAAATTAAAATTGTAATCTGAGAAGAAATCAATAAATGTAACTTGTATTTGGTGTATAGAGTTTCATTTATTCTAGAGCAGGTGCTACACCATGCTAAAAAGACCTTCCAACGTCAAACTTTTAGTAAGGTTGAATCACTATTAGTAGAGCGCTGAAACGGATAGACTCCATCAGTTATTTCTTCAAACCTGAGAGAGATATAGTATGTTTTCAGCGATCTAATAATAGTGACTCGACCTTGGTATTTTGCATGTAGAGTTGGATTTACAAATTGGTCAAATTATTTGCATTTTATTTGCAATCAAGCATGAAGTATATAGGAATAATTACATCTTTGTTGGGAAGGCATTAAAAACACTGTAAGAAATGAAACATAAATAATAATTTGTTATCTACAGTAACAAAATAAATCTTACGGGTGCTCTAGTCAGTGATCTTCTTCCTATCTTTTGGATTAAATGTGTTCCAGTTTTACGAGTGATTAATTACTCGAAATGACACGTTTTCAGTGATTGGATATGAAAATAATATGCATAACAAGAATATCTGTATGCATAGCCACGTTGTAATAGGTCGATATTTCACGTGTAAGTTTGAAAAGGTGATTAGAATTTGCATGCTGGTGGGTTTTGATTTAAGTTGGTATTTAACAAACGCTCGGAGTGGCGCTGCAGTCGTGTGAGGTTTTCATCAGAGGGTGATATTACCGCGCAAGCGTCTAATGCTTTTGGCGCGAGAATGTCGGGGAGGAAGAAAACGCACAAGCTTCTTTGGTACCAGTGGTTGAAGAAGTCGGGTGTGCGTCAAACGTGCGTCCAAGCGTAGGGCCCCAATGGGGGCCAAGTTATTGAAACTGTGCTGTCTCGTGTTTCTAGTGTTCAACCGAAATAATAAGGTATTTATTTGTTGTCTGTACTTGCTGATTCGTCCATCTCTGCCAAAAAGTTATCATTGTTTTAGAATTAGCATTCATATCTTTTTGTAAGCAGTTGTGCATTTGTATATATATTTTTGTTAATAGATTTTTAGTAAGGTGTTCTTGCGCGTTTTCATTCTAGCATAAAATATAGACCTATCGTTATTGTGGGGAAGATTTTAGCTTCCAGGTAGCAATTAATAATTAGAAAGAGTTCAAGCTCAGAGAAAGAATTCACAAGTTTTAAGCCTCCGTAAGAGAGAGATACTTAATTCACTTTTGAGGTGGACATTTTGTTTGATAAATGTCGATATATAGTCGTGAATATGAGTAGGAAGTGTACTGCTTGTGGCTGCATAATAATTAAATATTTGCAGTATAATTTCTTTTGAGTGTTTGATATGTTTTTGAAAGAAATGTCTTATTCTCGAGACCGTTCGTTGGAGAAAGTTTGAACCAGATTGTGTTAGACAGGGCTTGAGTTATGATTTGTAGTGATATGCAGAACAAGTATTTTTTTTTAGAAAGTGAAGAAAATGGAAGAGTAGAGATGGCAACAGTAAACAATAAACAGAAAAAAATCGTACCGTCACTGGTCTATTTAAAAGTAAATTAAGGATAAGATAGAAACAAAGCCCGAGTACTTGGTTGCTGAATTTAGAGGAAATTGAACTGAAAATTGAAAGAAGTTAAGTTTTTATTGTAAGCATTTTTGAGAATGGCGGCTCTGAGCGGAGAAGCGCGAAACACAAGACACACACGCGGTAATTAATTAATAATTAATTAAAATTAAGGGGTATACTCTTGCAACTGTATTTCATAAGTTAAAATAAAGCAGTTATTAAGGGAAGTTGCAGAGTACTGTTTTATTTTTGAACTTCGCGTAAAAATCATGGGTCTGGAGATTCAACGGAGAAAGCAGGTACCCGCAGACACTCCGAAGGTTTAGATGTTACCAGACGTCGGGCCAGGCAGTCGGAAATGGAGATCTCAAGGTCAGGTAGGTACTCGGAATTTCTACAGAAATCGCCAAGGTCAAGCAATGTGGTCTACGTGTGAAAACAGCGTGTCGTCGTTACCGTAAGAAGCCGAAATCGTCTAGTGATGGTAGTGGTCGAAAAACAGCCCGCGAGAGGCGCAAAAAGGCCAAGAAAAAATTAAAAAGTTGCAGGCAAATATACTGCACTTTGTACGCCGAAGTTAGTGCCGGTAGATTTACAAAGGGTTGTAATCTACAGCAAGCGAAGCCCAGTGCGCTTCAAAAATTATGTGACCGCAAAAAACGTCCAAAGAGAGGCGTAGGGTCAAAAATTACAAAGTGACAGATGACAGAATTCCTGCACTTTGTTCATCGATGGTGTTAGAAGAAAAATGTTAAGTATAGCTCAGCACAGCAGAAATTCAGAGAAACTAGAAGCGTAGTAAATTGGTAGTTTCTATTAATGACATAACACATGAATACATAATATGTTACCATAACATTATATACAATATGTAACAACGATGTTCCGGTATTCCGGTGCCTACTTATCTCTCGAGGAAAGCCGGGACGTCGTAATTTTTCTGACTCCTAATGCATCCAAACATTTCCAATGCTTAATACCAGCGAGTCCTTTGGTTAAAACGTCAGCAGGCATCTCATCAGTTCTTAAGTACTTGATGTCAATGTTACCTGCAGAGAACACTTCACGAATACGGTGATAACGCACATCAATGTGCTTTGTTCGCGAATGGTACACTGGGTTCTCAACTGATTTCTTTGCTCCTTGATTGTCGCTGAACAAAGTAACTGTGACATTTGAATTTTTGTTAGCGTCCAACTCTTCAAGAAACTGTTGCAAATGTATGGCTTCTTTTCTTGCTTCACTCAATGCCATATATTCTGCTTCGGTCGACGACAATGCAACTGTACGTTGTTTCCTCGACTCCCAAGAAACTATTCCATCGCACAGGTAAATGCATAGCCTGTATATGATCTTCTGTCGTCTATGCAGGTAGCCCAATCAGCATCTGCATATCCTGTTACCACATTACCCCCTCTTAACCTGAAGGTAATTCCAACATCTAAAGTTCCCTTTAAATAACGAAGTACACGCTTTGCCGCTTGCCAATGTTGAATTCCGAAATAGTCATTAAATTGACCTAAAACACTGCATACATGCGCAATATCCGGACGTGTAGCTATCGCAAGATACATGAGACTTCCAACAAGTTCTCTGTAAGGAGGTTTCTCACCATCTTCAGTCATCCATGTATTTGACTTCGATAGTTTCGTCCCTGCTTCCATCGGCGTTTGTACTGATTTGCAATCAGACATTCCAAAGCGTTCTAGTACATCTAAAATGTATCGTTTTTGACTCATTGTGATTGTCGAATCATTCCTTGAAAATTCAATTCCCAGGCAGTATGATACATCTCCCATATCCTTAATATCAAATGACCTTCTCAGAGAGTCGTAGATTTCTTCCATATTGTTTCTACTTTTTGATAAAATAAGAATATCATCCACGTATACGATTATGATAACCAAATCATCCTTTTTGTTCTTTGTGTAAACACACACATCACCTTTTGTAGGTTTTGCTCCTATTTTGGTTAATTCACAGGTCAGTCGTTGATACCAACATCGTCCAGCTTGCTTTAAGCCATATAAGGATTTCTTTATTCTACAAACTTTGTTCCTTGAAGAAATACTCTCAAGCATCTTCTTTGCTTTAGTTGCTTCGTTACCGATTTTCCTTTCTATGATGAATTTAAGAATCTTCTCACTGTATTTTGGAACTTCCATGAAGATTTCTTCATCAAGATAGCTATTCAGGTATGCTGTAGTGACATCGAATTGTCTGATGTGCATACCGTAATGAGCAGCAATAGCAGTAGCAAGACGGATTGAGCTAAGACGAGCTACAGGAGAATACGTTTCACAGTAATCCATCCCTGGACGTTGCGAAAATCCTTTTGCAACAAGCCTAGCTTTTCGTTTTGTTATTTTGCCATCTGCTCCATACTTGTTCCTCAGTATCATTCGACAACCAACTATGTTACGATCTTTAGGACGATCCGCAATATCCCAAGTTTCGGTCTTTAGAAGTGATGTGAACTTCATCGCCATGGCTTCCATCCACTCATCTTCCTCAGGACCAGCAAATACCGTTTGGATTGGTATTTCCGCCATACATGCCAATACTTCATTGTCTTGCCTATCATCTACAAACATATTATATTCCTTTCTTGGTCTTCCTGGTTTATTAGTTAGTACTTTCTTCGGTCTTCCACGACCACGTTTAATACGTGTAGACGGATCTTGACTTTGATTTCCTTCTCTTTGATCAACATCCTCTTGAACTTCCACGAAGTTTTCTCTAATTTCTTCAGTATCACCGATAACATCTTCTCGAGAATGTTTTGTTTTATTGAACGACTGCACCTCTTCTGCATTATCTTCTTCAATATTACTTTCCTTATCTTCCTCCCCTGAATAGAAATCATCTTGATGATGATATTCCATTTCCGACGATTCTTGAAGAAACTGGATATCACGTGAAATTTCTACTCGGTTTTCTTCCGGTATCCATACCCTATAACCTTTTGAATAACCAGCATATCCTAAGAAAATTCCTTTTCGAGATCTTGGTTCAAGTTTTCCTATAGTTTTTGATCTACTTAAACAATACACTGCAGAACCAAATTCTTGAAAGTAATTTACATTTGGAGTTTTCCCTATCCATTTCTCAAATGGGGTTCGTCCGTTTAGCGAGGAGGTTGGACAGCGATTTCGAATGTAGCACGCTGTAGCGATTGCTTCCGCCCAAATTGAAGAAGGTAGATTCGATTGCAGCATTAGACATCTCGTCATCTCCACTAGAGTGCGATTCATCCGTTCTGCTACTCCATTCTGTTCTGGATTGTTAGGAACAGTGAGGCGTCGTTGAATTCCTGAATCTTTTAACAGAGCGTCAAATTTGGTATTAATATACTCTGTTTCGTTATCGGATTGTAAGAATTTTATCTTCCTACCAAAATGTGTCTCGATCATATTCTTGAATGATTTAAATTCATTGAAGACTTGATCCTAAGGCCGTCTGCACATGGGGCAACCGAAGCGAAACTGTAGTAGCGTGGATACCAGGAGACTGGGCGACTGGGGTACTCAAGTTGCGCCCTGTCCACACACGGTCTATCGTCAACAGTTGCGATTCAAATCAGTTTACTCGTCTCTGCCCTTAAATCAGTACATTCTTGGATGTAATCATGGAAGCAGGGCCCTCACAGCAATCATTGTCCTACGTAGTGGATAATAATGATTTCAGTGATAAGTCCAGTGATGAGGATTTGTTACTATACTACTATTATCGCCGCAGAAGATATGGAATAAAAAGAAGATTCTAGGTCCCCCCCCACATATCAAAAGAAATTCCGCTACCGTTTATTCGTTGCAACAAAAGAACTCAATATTTCAGAGAGTAATTTTTAAAGCTTCTATCGTATGTCGAACCAGAGTTATTTAGAATTGGTGCGATTTTTCCCCAGGCCTACATAAAGAAAGTACCAACATGAGGGAATGCGTGAGTGCTGAGGAGCGGATATTAAAAGCACATTGACTTCTTTTCCCACATCACTCCAAGCTTTGTCCGTTACATATTTTGTTGTGTAGCCCTTTTCTTTATAATTGTACAGCACAGGAAACTTTTATACCAAACTCACAAATTTTAAGTTCAACTGCTGCTCCATGTTCAGTGCTGTCAGCTGTCAATATAAGCGCGTCACGAAGAGACTGGGCAACGCGCGACCCAACATGTCAGGTCTCTGATACTCGAATCGCGTCGTCTCCCAGTCGCCGGTACTCGGGTTGCCCCGTGTGTGTTGAGTCATTGAAATATACATGCACGTAGCCTAGTCGCGCAGTCTCCTGGTATCCACGCTGCTACAGTTTCTTTTCGGTTGCCCCATGTGCAGACTGCCTTACTTTTAAGTAATCGTATTTCACACCAACGTGATGCATCATCAATGAAAGTAACGAAATATTTTGCCTTACCAAGAGAATTTACTCTCATCGGACCACAAACATCTGTGTGAATTATATCACCTGGATTTGAATTTTTGATTGATTTCTTCGGAAAAGGTTGTCTTGTCATCTTTCCTTCAATACAAATTTTATATTCCAAATCCTTATTAATGTCTTCTATTTCAAGACCTCGAATTGCTAAGTTCTTCCAGGCTTCACACAAATCCTTTTTATTTAAATGACCCATTCTTCTATGCCATTCCATTATCGACTTCTTCTTAGATATTACAGTTCTTGCAGCTTGTTCAAAACAAAAAAACAAAGCGAGTGTAACTTTCTTGACGTTTCATTACTTTCGATGACAGGAATCCATCACCTTTGGCATTTATTGACGTTGAAGTAAAGTTCGCCAGATTCAACGTTTCTGAAGCATCAAAATTTATAGTTTTAAAACTCCTTAAATCTTTACACATATGTGAAGTACATCCGCTGTCTAGACACCATTGTCTCTCATTTGCGAAGTCTTCCGAAATTTCTTTACTGGATCTCTTTACGAACAATTACTCTACTTTTCTTCCTTCATGTTCATTCTTCCTAGATTTCGTCTTGCAATCCGAAGCCTTATGTCCTAACTTCTTGCATTTGTAACAACGAAAATCTTTCTTCTTGCTTTTTCGCCATTTATCTACCATCATGGCATTCTGAGGATTACATCTTTGGTTGTTGTCCCTTGCATCGCTTTCTTCCAAGATTTTAATCTTTAGCGTTTCTGGACTTGGTAAGTCATCTCTAGATTCAATAGCAATCCTGAAGTTCTCAAAATTTGACGGTAGACTGTATAACAACAAGATTGATAGAAGATCTTCGTCGATAGAAATGTCCATTTCATTTAATTTGTCAATCACATCGAAGAATTTTCACGTACATCATCCCCTTCCTGCATTCGTTGAAGTACTATTTGTTTCAACAAATTTGCTTTTCTTGCAGGTCCTCTTGATTGATAGATTGCTTCTAATTTTAGCCAGAGTTCTCTAGATGACGTGCACTTCTTAACTTGTTTTAATTCCGATGAACTAATTGCCAAAATAATGTCGGACATAGCTTTGCTATCGCCATCCTGCCACTTCTTTGCATTATCAACTGACGCAGGAACCTTGTCTTTCACTTTTGGTTTAAGAAGTTCTCCATTAACATAGTTCCAGGCATCGTTTTTTATTAATACTGCTTTCATGTGGATTTTCCAAGTATCGAAGTTATCTTTGGATAACATCTCCATTCGCATATTCGATGACGTCATTTTTATATTTTTCTTCTGAATCTCGAGATCAGTCACTTTTCCAATACTTATCTACTGGCTACTCTGGATGTGCCCTGGGCCCATAACCTGTTAAGTATAGCTCAGCACAGCAGAAGTTCAGAGAAACGAGTAGAATAGTAAATTGGTAGTTTCTATTAATGACATAACACATGAATACATAATATGTTACCATAATATTATATGCAATATGTAACAACGATGTTCCGCTATTCCGATGCCTACTTATCTCCAACAAAAAATGATTACACGGACAACGCAAAGGGATGTCTTACCAGGGCCTAAGTGTCGCTGGACAATATCCATACGTCGTGTAGGTCATCTACGAGGTAAACGATAGCTTCGGAAAAGGAGCGATCGATGTCACTGGAGATTAAAGGACCACCGATGACGCTAGGAGGAAAATGGACGGAGGAAGAACCGAGGCGAGGAGCGGGGATGGCATTTCACGATTGCGGTTGTATTTGAAGATGGATAAAAGCTAATGTAAGTTATGTTGACTGCTATGATACTGCCTCAATGTAGTTTTTCTTTTGTTTCATATGACCAATGGCCCGGGAATGGGGACATTCGCTTGGTTTGGAGATCCGAAGCAAAAACAACATCGCCGGACTTCAGGACCAAGGCCGAATTCTTTTGGGTTTTTATTGTGTTATGTCTGTATTTTTATTTTTTTTATTTTTTATTTTTTTAAAATATTTTTTTTATGTCAGACATTGTAATTAGCAATTAAGAGAAATGTTTTGTAAGGGGAGATGGTACAATCAGCAATTTGTTTATTTGGTTATGTTTAGGGATAAATAATTGTTCACATAATTATTTATCTTAACGTGGAAGGGATGTAATAGGTCGATATTTCGCGCGTAAGTTTGAAAAGGTGATTTGAATTTGCATGCTGGTGGGTTATAATAAATAATAAATAATAAATAATAAATAATAAATAATAAATAATAAATAATAAATAATAAATAATAAATAATAAATAATAAATAATAAATAATAAATAATAAATAATAAATAATAAATAATAAATAATAAATAATAAATAATAAATAATAAATAATAAATAATAAATAATAAATAATAAATAATAAATAATAAATAATAAATAATAAATAATAAATAATAAATAATAAATAATAAATAATAAATAATAAATAATAAATAATAAATAATAAATAATAAATAATAAATAATAAATAATAAATAATAAATAATAAATAATAAATAATAAATAATAAATAATAAATAATAAATAATAAATAATAAATAATAAATAATAAATAATAAATAATAAATAATAAATAATAAATAATAAATAATAAATAATAAATAATAAATAATAAATAATAAATAATAAATAATAAATAATAAATAATAAATAATAAATAATAAATAATAAATAATAAATAATAAATAATAAATAATAAATAATAAATAATAAATAATAAATAATAAATAATAAATAATAAATAATAAATAATAAATAATAAATAATAAATAATAAATAATAAATAATAAATAATAAATAATAAATAATAAATAATAAATAATAAATAATAAATAATAAATAATAAATAATAAATAATAAATAATAAATAATAAATAATAAATAATAAATAATAAATAATAAATAATAAATAATAAATAATAAATAATAAATAATAAATAATAAATAATAAATAATAAATAATAAATAATAAATAATAAATAATAAATAATAAATAATAAATAATAAATAATAAATAATAAATAATAAATAATAAATAATAAATAATAAATAATAAATAATAAATAATAAATAATAAATAATAAATAATAAATAATAAATAATAAATAATAAATAATAAATAATAAATAATAAATAATAAATAATAAATAATAAATAATAAATAATAAATAATAAATAATAAATAATAAATAATAAATAATAAATAATAAATAATAAATAATAAATAATAAATAATAAATAATAAATAATAAATAATAAATAATAAATAATAAATAATAAATAATAAATAATAAATAATAAATAATAAATAATAAATAATAAATAATAAATAATAAATAATAAATAATAAATAATAATAATAATAATAATAATAATAATAATAAATGCCTTTATTACATAAGAAAAAGAAATGAGAAATACATACATTAACGCAAATGATAAATTTTAGGGCGAAGTCCAGGTCTACGTACACACGTAGCCTGCTCAACTTAACCCACAATCGTACATAATCGTACATAAGTTAAATGAAACAAAACAAAAATATATAATGGCTATCCTAAGGAACGCTTTTTCCCGAATTGATTCACAAAAAAAAAAAAAAAGGAAAAAGGACTAAATTAATAACAACAGTTCCCGATGTTTCCGCAAAACAAAAACAAAACAAAAAATAATATGCATACACCCATACACATACATATATATGCATACACACACACATACACCCATAACAACGCGCAGATCACGATTACTGCCTTGACAAGAGACCGGACTTCAATCGCCGCTTAAATGATGAGGACGACAGCGAGCGCAAGCAGGGAGGAAGGTCGTTATACACATTTGCGACACAGTAGGTAAAGCTTCTCTTAAACAGTTCAGTTGTGTGCATGGGTGGTGTTAAGCCACCCCTGTATCGCAAATTTAAATTGTGTACGTCAGTTCTGAACTGAATTTTCTTATATAAATATTGGGGGAATCTGTCCGCGACGACGTTACGAAATAGACATGCGGCATGTAAAAAGCGCCTGTTCGTCATATTAAGCCACCCAAGATCCCTCAACCTGTGCGAAATTGGTTCCCGCCTACGTATCCCAAAGATCAACCTCAGACACGAGTTCTGCAGCTTCTGAATCCGCCGAATGTCCCTAGCGTCAATGCATGGACCATAAACGCAATCACAGTGGTTCAAGGATGACAGGACGAGGGAATCGCACAACTGAGTCTTGGAGCGTAGATCGAGCACATGCCGGATGTTATATATCTTTCTGAGACCGCAATATGCCCGCTGTAAACATTTAGATATGTGAGTTCTATATCGGAAAGTATTGTCCATGATTAGCCCCAAGTTCTTTACTTCGTCCTTCAACGGAATTGGCACTCCACCAACACCCACCCTTATATCGTTCACTGCTCTCAACCTGTCGAATTTTCTACCGAAAAGAACCATCACAGATTTCTGTGGATTTAAGCGGAGACAGTGATCACCGGAAAACAGACTCAATTTCTCGAGATCATGGTTTATTTTTCGACAGGCATCAACAGTGTCCGACGGATGAAAGGAGTAGTAGACCTGAGTGTCATCAGCATAGCAGTGGACATTACAGTGCTCCATTATGTTGGGCATTAGCGCTATATAAATAGAAAAAAGTTGAGGTCCCATTATGGATCCCTGGACCACCCCCGCGGTCACGCGCCGCCACGATGAAGAACCGCCCGCTGAATACACTGCCTGCACACGATCTCCCAAAAAGCTTGCTATCAGAGAAACAGCCTCACGAGTCAGACCAACAAAGTGCAGAATTGCCAGCAGGAGCCTATGGTCAACCGTGTCGAAAGCCCTCGAGTAATCCAGGAAAACGGCAGCGGTCAACAGGCCTCCGTCGGTGGCAGTAAGTATGTCATCAGTGACCGACAATAGAGCCGTCTGACAACCACACCGACGTCTAAACCCAGACTGAATAACGGGGAGAACTGCGTTGATCTCCAGATGCTGTCGCAGCTGGCCATCCAATACTTTTTCCAAAATCTTGGAGAATGCAGGCAGAACACTGATAGGGCGTAGATCGCTTAACGCTTGCGGCGCCGAAGTTTTGGGGATTGGAATAACACGCGCTCGTTTCCATGCCGATGGAAATACAGAAGACGAGATACAATAATTAATTACATGAGTTATGTAAGGTAACAAATACGGAATACATAGACATATAGTACGCAGCCCAATGCCATCCTCGCCCACCGCGCTGCTTCTCAACGACCTGATGACATTAAACACGCTCTCCTCAGACACGGAACTGAATGTCAGCACCGACGTCAAACCCGGTTTAACGTTGTTCAGGTACCCATTCAATGTTTCGCGACTAGGCGTGGTTTGCGGCAAACTATCTATAAAAAAATTATTTATGTCATCCGGTATGTTTAGATGGGGTGGTATTTGGTAGGAATCTTTATTATCCAACATACTAAATTCTTTCAAATCCCGCCAAGTTGATCGATAATTAGAGCCGCCAAATCTCGCCTTAAAATAAGTTCTCTTTGCCCGCGTCACAGTTGAGTTTGTTAAATTTCTGAGGGATTTGTAGTCGGTCCAGTCAGCTTCAAACTTCGTTCTCTTAAATTTGCGCAACGCCCGATCTCGCTGGTTCATCATAGCCTTAATATCCTCAGTTAGCCAGGGCGAGTGCTCTTTCGTAATTCGATAAGTCTTAAATGGCGCATGTATATCCAAGACAGCCGTAATATTTTCATTAATAAATTCTACCTTTCCGTCAATATTATTAATATCATAAATGTTTCTCCACGGTATCGATTGAAGATGTTCATTAAATACTTCATAGTTTAAATGTCTGTAATCTCTAGAACACTTTAGCAATGGCGGCGCTACCGCAGCACGATACCCCAATTTACAGTAAATAAGGCAATGGTCGGCTACGTCCGGACACTCAATAACCCCACTTGATTTGATCGAATTCTGACAATTATTGAAAATTACGTCTATAAGTGTACTAGATGTTGCCGATGTACGCGTTGGCTCGTTAATAAGTTGCACAAGCGAAAAAGATTCAATAAATTGAGTAAAAAGCAACGCGGCACTTGAGTGTACATTCAACAAATTAATATTAATATCTCCCAAACACACAAATTCATCACATACAGGCAACACCAGAGAGATAATACTCTCCAGGCGATCCAGAAACTGCGGAACGCTACAATTTGGCGGTCTATAAACGGTACCGATCACCAGCCTAACTCCATGCAATCTCAGAGACACCCACAGGCACTCAACCTCCCCGCGAATCTGCAAAACTCGCGGGCTAAGCCCCGCCCTGACATACATCCCCACACCGCCACCCCTACCCCCCACACGATCGCGTCGCAAAAAAGAATAGCCCTGAACGTAAAAATTCTCATCAGGAAAACCGTCATGAAGCCAGGTCTCACTAATCGTCATAATGTCACACTTAGTTCTTACCATACAGTTGCGAAGGCCCTCAAAGTTTCGGACAAGTGACCGCGCATTGAGATGGGCAACATGCAAATCAGTCATTATACACTACAAAAAAGTAAATTTTTCACAAACATGACCAGCTAATATAAATAGTTATTCAGTGATATAGAGATTAATAAAAAAAAACAAAAACTCGTACTTATCAGACAGTAATGTACACAAAACTACCACAAGACGTATTGAAGATTTTTGTTTTTCTCTCTCAATATTAACAACACAGAGAACAAGTGCAGAAACTTCGAATCTCGCAATAATACCCGGTATATCAAAAACGTCAACGGAAACTTCCAAAAAATAAAAAGTTAAACTAGTAAGTGAAAGAAAAAAGAATAATATATAAATCAATTCAACAATAAATCAATCCAAGGGAGCAAACTGAAGCACTCTACACTGACAGCAATAAATAATAAATAATAAATAATAAATAATAAATAATAAATAATAAATAATAAATAATAAATAATAAATAATAAATAATAAATAATAAATAATAAATAATAAATAATAAATAATAAATAATAAATAATAAATAATAAATAATAAATAATAAATAATAAATAATAAATAATAAATAATAAATAATAAATAATAAATAATAAATAATAAATAATAAATAATAAATAATAAATAATAAATAATAAATAATAAATAATAAATAATAAATAATAAATAATAAATAATAAATAATAAATAATAAATAATAAATAATAAATAATAAATAATAAATAATAAATAATAAATAATAAATAATAAATAATAAATAATAAATAATAAATAATAAATAATAAATAATAAATAATAAATAATAAATAATAAATAATAAATAATAAATAATAAATAATAAATAATAAATAATAAATAATAAATAATAAATAATAAATAATAAATAATAAATAATAAATAATAAATAATAAATAATAAATAATAAATAATAAATAATAAATAATAAATAATAAATAATAAATAATAAATAATAAATAATAAATAATAAATAATAAATAATAAATAATAAATAATAAATAATAAATAATAAATAATAAATAATAAATAATAAATAATAAATAATAAATAATAAATAATAAATAATAAATAATAAATAATAAATAATAAATAATAAATAATAAATAATAAATAATAAATAATAAATAATAAATAATAAATAATAAATAATAAATAATAAATAATAAATAATAAATAATAAATAATAAATAATAAATAATAAATAATAAATAATAAATAATAAATAATAAATAATAATAAATAAATAATAAATAATAAATAATAAATAATAAATAATAAATAATAAATAATAAATAATAAATAATAAATAATAAATAATAAATAATAAATAATAAATAATAAATAATAAATAATAAATAATAAATAATAAATAATAAATAATAAATAATAAATAATAAATAATAAATAATAAATAATAAATAATAAATAATAAATAATAAATAATAAATAATAAATAATAAATAATAAATAATAAATAATAAATAATAAATAATAAATAATAAATAATAAATAATAAATAATAAATAATAAATAATAAATAATAAATAATAAATAATAAATAATAAATAATAAATAATAAATAATAAATAATAAATAATAAATAATAAATAATAAATAATAAATAATAAATAATAAATAATAAATAATAAATAATAAATAATAAATAATAAATAATAAATAATAAATAATAAATAATAAATAATAAATAATAAATAATAAATAATAAATAATAAATAATAAATAATAAATAATAAATAATAAATAATAAATAATAAATAATAAATAATAAATAATAAATAATAAATAATAAATAATAAATAATAAATAATAAATAATAAATAATAAATAATAAATAATAAATAATAATATAAATAAATAATAAAATAATACAA